>OW052207.1:3212160-4449355 GCA_932527185.1 Ecliptopera silaceata | reverse complement strand
TACACAACAATATATTGAGATGGAAATGGATGATTGTGGATTTATGATTCGTAACCTTAACATTCACTCACTCACCGTGATTAGCACCGTTTGCTGCGATCATCCCTTTATTACCCACAAAAACAAATTGTATCATCAATAAAGTCATGCTAATAGAAATACGGATAATAAAATAAAACCAAAAATACGCTACTGTTTTAAACTATTTACAACTCAAAACTACGGGCACTGAAAAGCCCCTCTTCTAAACAGGGGCATGCAGCATTAAATACTGTGGTAGATAAAATAAGCATCGAACAGGTAATAAAAGCATTATAAATTCTTAACGATCCGATTAGTATCGAAACTCAATTTCAGATTCCACCACCAAACCATGTTTACAAGCATCGGAATCAGAAATAGATGTAAATAAACCTTTTATGGCCAATGAAAGGGAAATCTCGATGGTGTCTCGATAAATTGAGATAATTACCTTCACGCCTCTGTCTGAAGGAATCGAAAGTCTTCCGTTTCTTCACCGTCATCTTCTCGCATATTTTGATATGTTTCGCGAGCGAGGGCGGTAGAAAGGTGCGTCCGCAGACGAGACATGGCATAAGAGATTGAGGGCCCGAAGGTTCTGGAGCGACAGGAGCCTTGGGGTGCATAGGCACTGGAGGGGAAGGCGGGGGACCGGCGCGAGTCGGCGGAGGAGTTCTGATGAGTGGCCGGAAATCGTCATTGCAAGGAGAAACGTCCCCAGCCGGCTCTGGGGACGCTGAGCGCGAAGACTTCGATGATTGCTGTTGTTGGTGATGTTTCTTGCCTGCAAATAAGAAAAATTTACATTACAAATAGTCGATATAAATGCAAGGTAGTATGTCGAATGTGGTTTAAATGCCATATTAGGCACAATACCTATGAACAAGGCATCAAAGCAAACTATGTTAAGGCATCCTATAATAATATCAAAGCTACAGAAATAGTTTTCGTAAAAAAACCCACCAACGACCATCGCAACTTTGAATTGAAACAATACAGTCACGATACAAACAAGTTTGCTAATATTGGCCAACAGATGAAACCGGATGCTTCCAAGAAGGCTTACCGTTATAAACAACTACCTATTCAAGAGCATTATTTAGATCTAGAACATAACTGATAAAACTTAGAATCATTGAAGGAACAAAATAATCAAAATATTCACGAGTCAAAAGCACACAAAGGCGCTGGCGAGTAAACACGGTGACGCAAGGCTCATAACCTCCGTATCGATTAGTTAAATTATGGTCTAGGTCACGCGATTTGAGACTAAATGGCGAAAATATTACTATTCAGGATAAATCGTCTAGCCCCAACAGTGAATTTATTATTAGATGTTTGTGACCCTCAGATCAATATTCTGAGTACTTAGTAAGTGACCCAGTAACGGCTGCACGGTTCAATGCAATAGTACCTCTACAATTTGCACTTTTTAATAGGTTATCTAAAAATCAAAAGACCTTAGTTTCTGCAGATTACATCCTCAGTTTATTCCACATTGAGCATGATATCACCATTAATTAATTGAATTTGACAAAGACGAATTGAAAAGATGCGTAGGCTGCAAATTACTGGGGAAGAGTCGGCCTCAGGCGTAAAAAGGATGAGTTTAGGTAATTATAGTATGAAACGGACTGCGTTACGAATTGTATCAGTTTTCAAACAATTTACTTAAGTTTTGTGGTTGGTTAAAGTTATAAAGAAATCTACAGCTCTTCTATCCTGCCTTACTAATTAATTGTAAATTGACGTTGAATGACCGCTTCCTCTTCAAAACCATATTCGTTAGCGATTGGTATTCCGGTTACGTTAATACCACCAATAATAATTATAAAGTAATGTGTTTAAAATATTATGATGTTATTAGATTCGTGTGGTAAATCCACAATTCTTATACTGAGAAACAAGTTCCGCGACCTTGAAGACCTTTACATATAGTAAAGAATCTACCTGTATTTGCTGACAGATTCTAATCTATAGGAGCACTGCGTAGTTGGAATAACTTGACGGTTGTTAGGTATAATACTCAGATGGGTTTTAAATCATAACTTTCCGAAGGGTGGGTGGCTGAACTCGAGATGCGCAGGCGCTCTGCATTTGAGGGCACTCGAGTGGTGTATGACGCGCCTACTAATTGCCTTCAGTCGATCTGGGCAAACGGTCTTAGTAAATTGGAACATCTCGATATTGAATACAGAACACCACAAGGATCGGCACGATTCCATGTACGGGCACTGGAAAGTAGGAGCGGCACATTTTACACATAATTTAATTCTAACAAGTTATTTACTAGTCAGTAGATACTTTTGCTAAGTTCGAACATCATAGTGATTTTATGCTCGTTCAAAATCATGATTTTGGTAAAAAAGTCATGCGTTAACGACGCGTTACAAAAACACACTTAAAATTCAGCACTCCGTTAAAATGCGCGACGCGTCGAAGGATTCAACCAATTTTAGCTTTTTCCAAGAAGATGTTTGCCGTTCCCAATGCTAAGAAGCATAAATGCCGTATGCGGAGCACGGTACATCGCTCACGTGTCTCGAACGCAAATTGCTACAGGTTTTGTTTAACATGATGGGGCTGTTATGAAGCGAACCGCTGTCTGCTGGCATCGGCAGACGGAGACGGAGCACATCAAAGGATGCAACTCAAGTGAGAAGCGGAAAGCTACTTATGGACCAACTGAGATGCCACAAAGATATCGCCTCAAGAGATGATAGATAACATTGACGACCGGAAAGTAGATAAATACGACAGTAGATTTTTAATTAATATACTACATTAACATTAATTAATATACTGCAATTAGCAAAAAATGTATGACGTAAATAAAATCAAAACCTTCAACCACATCAAAGCAATAATTGTTGTTATTTATGTACGTTTTTAAAGACAATGAAATCGTTCATGGCTTGTGCATCAAGCATTTTTAATTGCTGCCGCGAGCAACTCGAGCCGACCTGAATATCTTCCACTACACATTGCAAGGAACAAGCCCTGATAATTGAACCGGTTGTGATTTATCTGATAACCGACAGATTTATCATGACTCACTCCGCTGCAGCCAGCATTTCAAGATATTCCCGTCCTCATTGAGTAAAACGTAATTTTACTTTATTGGTTGAACTAAGAAATAAATAAAGTATTGAAATCGGTTAGCGATGAACAAAATGTTAAATCCAAGGACACGTTTGTGTGTGTGCAGGATAGGACAACGAGGAAGGTCCCGAAGGGTGAGGGTGACAGTGTGTATCCGTTCCTGGTACTGCAAATACTTAAGGTGTTGCGAGGGAAAACTTTCTTGTGTACGGCGCTAACATGAAACCAGTTAAAGCATGGGGAAATAAGATTTTTGATGCAATAACCAGAAATTAATGTAAGCCATAGATTAACACAACTCATCAACAATAGGGTTTCAAGCTTGTTAAGTACATACGATGGATAGAATAAAATTATGCTTTAAATGTAAGCTTGTGAGGTAGATACCTACGACCGTAAAAGTTGGCCGTTTCCTTTTTAAGATGTACCGATAATCGAGATGCACACGAGAATATAAATTATAAGAATGTTGAGAGGATCGATCCATTATAATTCTACGGGTATCTAACAGGCCGGAAAAAGCCAACGGAAAAAACGCAACTCAACACATTTGGTAACCATTTCGTAACTAGCCTATTCGGATATCATAATCCTTGCTTGAAAGAAAACCACGTTACAGCAGCCAAATCGAGCAATGCAGCAATTTTACTCAGAGAAGAAAGCGTATCTTTATTAGAAGTTTAATTATGCAGTACGATTCGCGTGAAGAATGTAATAAACCACGAAATTACTTCCTATTTGAGCAAATATTATAGTCGGTGAAGATTACATGGAGATACTTTTTCTAATAATTACGTCTATGCTCAACGTTGATGACCCGCGACAAGCGAGACAAATTGATGGGTCATGTGAAAACTCTCACTATAATTCCATCAGTTATGAAAAGCTCCTCAGAGTCCATTAACCGCGTTGTGTGAAAGAAAATATGAATGTTGGCAGAGTAAAAGCCCCGATTCGTGCCTAACCAATCATTATTGTGAAATATTTGCTGACAGGAGTTAGGAAAGTAGTTTCGTTTGACACTGTCTTATCAGATGCAATGCAATAGGTTGACATCGTCAATCTTGCATGACCGCTATACCTTCTAGTCACGAAGTTGTTATTCGTGAGGGTGAGTTTATGTAGAGCTGAGATATCTCTAGACTAGACGGTAGGTATCTCACACTTTCGTACAAAGGTCAGATGTGGCAACCAGTTCGTGAGAACTCGTATGCAAACAACTGATAGGTAAAGCCTACTCGAGAGTTTGCATACTTTGTTCACTTCACGCCTTTTACGTAAATAAGTATCACTTAAAATCGTAGAAAATGCATTTGGTGAACTATAAGAGAGTGAAACAGATATTTCAGTATACTACAAAGCAATATAAAAATATATGATGGACTAGCAAGTAATAAAATCTTATAGAAAACAGTGAAAGTAAATTAGATCATATTTCAAAATGCCATGCGTCGGTAAATAAATAGAAAATACTTGTAAGTACTTATAACAAGATGCTTAAGATATTCAATATCAATAACCTGTAATAAAATAACATTTGATAGATTTATTTATTTTGGTTGTTTATATTATTTGTTTGAATTATGTATATGGTTGGCCTCGCTGAGGCACAATATTTAGCTAGATACATAAATGCTTTAATAATATATTTTAAAAACGCATACCTATCAGACGTATTATAAGATTACCAACTGTCTAGAGCGAGTTAAGGCAAATTCTCTAAGGATAACCCAAACAGGATGTGAATCTTGAGACATAACTATTTGTATGAAAACTAAGATAAATAGATACCACTTCTGTAGTAACAATTGTACAATCCCCATTAACATGATTTTTATGTTCTTCGGTAAAGTTAGAATATAAGTGCAACTGATCTAGTCAAGCACATGAATATTACAAACTCGCTGAATTATGTGCCTATAAGTATTTAGCTACATGTTCAAGACAATAACAGTGAAGTCAACCATGTTCCGACATTTAACCCGCATGCTCGTAAAGCAATAACAATGATAAAAACAAACCGCCAACCATCAGTCATTACAACGAAGACAACGCAAAGTCACGCCTGTAATTTACTAGGCGGTTATAATTTTATTTAAAAAAACGGATATAAAATAACTGACTCACAGATTTTGAACTAAAGTGATGGTAGAATGTGGGGAGACAAAGTAAAGTTAAACAACAGTCACGTCAGCGATTGTATCAGGTTTATAGAACACGATTTTTTTTCCCACGGATTAGCCAAGCAACTATGATATAGACCATATTAGGTATACCTTCTTAGACTTATAACGGCACAATAAAGCTGGTGTCAGTAATGGATGGACGCAAAGGGGAAAAGATTGATAAATAACAAAGGTTAATGATGACAGCGACATCTTAGATGATGATAATTAACATTCATATAACCCACAAATCAATATACAGGGTTACATGGAAAGTCGTGCTAGATCCGTTAAGGGCGTAGAGTACCCATCATTTCTGACTTATTTTACTAAGAAACACCCGAACCTAAACTTAACCTATTTCGAGATATTCGACTTTTAAATTTTTATTAAAAATTGCAGATTTTTAGGCTACTAAATTTATTTTTGTTTTTTCTGTGCATCTTATTATTATTATTTTTGCATTTTTACATGGGGAATAACATGTTTTAGGACGTCAATCATTAAAATAGTGCATAAGTTAATTGAATAGATCGTAGTAGACAAGTGAAACTTATGATATAAAAAAATATTTTAGAAGGTTTGTTTTTCTCTAAGGGATATTTAAAAAAAATATTATGGCACTTGTTCGGCGGATGTTATAATAAATATCTACGTTTCAACAGCTATCTAACGACGTATAATAATCTAGGGTTTGTATTACATTTCGTGGAAAAAAAGTAGTTGGGACGCTCCAGGTTGCAGTTCTAACGGTCCCACGCGAGCAAGACAAGTGAAGATTTAGGTAGATGCGAATGAAAGAATAAATGTGTAGAGACCGGCTAGGGCTGGAAATACAACAGGGGAAATTGTTTTGGTTGTCAGTCTGCATAGTGAATGTAATATCGTTTTGGTCTTTTTCTCAACTTGGCTGTGATTCTGAACTAATTCTTCTGATTTTGACTACTGTGCTCGTTAACCGGACTCTGATTTGTACCTGTGATACGGAAGTGTTGAAAATGACGTCCTACATCTAAATACATCTAAATAATATGCTGATATGCTTATTTGACTTGCTTTGCTTTATTTGCAGACACACAATCGCAGTATCCTTAACAAATAAGCATATCAGCATATGCTTCAGATATTTAGGAGAAGAGCAAAACGATATCACATTCACTATGTACGAAGCACAAAAGCAGACTGACAACCAAAACAATTTCCCCTGTTGTATTCCCAGCCCTAGCCGGTCTCTACACATTTTTTCTTTCATTCGCATCTACCTAAATCTTCACTTGTCTTGCTCGCGTGGGATCGTTAGAGCTGCAACCTGGAGCGTCCCAACTACTTTTTTTCCACGAAATGTAATACAAACCCTAGATTATTATACGTCGTTAGATAGCTGTTGAAACGTAGATATTTATTATAGCATCCGCCGAACAAGTGCCATAATATTTTTTTTAAATATCCCTTAGAGAAAAACAAACCTTCTAAAATATTTTTTTATATCATAAGTTTCACTTGTCTACTACGATCTATTCAATTAACTTATGCACTATTTTAATGATTGACGTCCTAAAACATCTTATTCCCCATGTAAAAATGCAAAAATAATAATAATAAGATGCACAGAAAAAACAAAAATAAATTTAGTAGCCTAAAAATCTGCAATTTTTAATAAAAATTTAAAAGTCGAATATCTCGAAATAGGTTAAGTTTAGGGTGGGGTGTTTCTTAGTAAAATAAGTCAGAAATGATGGGTACTCTACGCCCTTAACGGATCTAGCACGACTTTCCATGTAACCCTGTATACTTTTTGATTAATAGAAAAACATGAGGCGTCATTAGAATCTATGTAGAAATAAACAAGTAAATCACCTTTCTTACAGCAAATCCTTATACCGCAAAACATAATTTGAATATTTAAACGAGCGATATGACTGAAAACCACTAGCTTCGAGAACACTATCTACACTGAACTGAAAACAAATACGTAAAGTACTGCGGATAATAATGTACCTTCACTCACGCTTTGCGAGAGTTCAAGCCACATGCTTATCAGTTGCGCCTATTGTGCTAAGTTAAAGTCCCCAGTACACAATGGCGTATGCTGGCCCACGACAGGCCATCGCCATTGTGTACACGGGGCAATGGCGTATGATGGCGGACAATTGTCAACCGTGGCGCGCAATCGGAAAGTTGTCGGTTTTTCGGGCACACTTCAAAGGAATCGTGGCGTAGCGTGGCCTGTGGTGTTCACACAATGGGCCATTGTTTAGTTTGTCACCTACAACTTTCAAGTTTATTGATTTATAATAATTGTAGTATTTTAGGTACGATGTTTTCAGATGAATGATGCATTTAATCGTATAGTAGACTCCCTGAAAATACCTATTTAAAAAAAAGAGACATTTCTTCTACGTCCATCGCAATTGGATTGCCAGGCAGCAATGAGACATGCGCCATTGTGTGAACACCAAGTGATCGTGGCCTACAATGGTGCATTGCAAAGCGTGGCCCAACATACGCCATTGTGTACTGGAGCCTTAATACACAGCTGCTTTAGTACCTACCTTATCTACCTATTTATTGTATAGATAGTTGTATACAATGCTGGTTTCGATCTGACTGATTGCAGACCTTAGTAACTAACCCTTGAACTATGTATTACTGAATCTATGTCTCAGCCGTTACGTTCAAGGTTTTGTCGCCTCATGCATGTTGAGCATTTCATGTTTTTAAATTGGTGTGAGCACATCACAAAGTGATATTTTATTGGCTTTATAATCTTACAGCATTTTTACTGGCGTCTTAGCTAAGTTGATATACATTTAGCTATTTTTTCTGCGCTGTGGATTTCATTTGAACTTCACCAAGAACAAGCATTTGTGTAAAGACGTTGTTGGGTGCGAGAAACGGCAGTTGGCTGTGTATATTTTATTTGTTTTAATACTACAACCGGTTCTTGACAATCGTTAATTTGTTTTAATATTATTTTATACTTAAGTTAATATTACCTGTTTATGTATTACTTATCGTCTACAAACCGATCAAATGTTGACGCTATTATTTATCCAGAACAAGTTATGACCTCGACTTGGTCTAGGTATTTAAGTAAATATTATTCTATGACTTATTTGCTCATTGCCTTGAATATCGCAGTTTTACCCAGATTTATCCAAGTTGGTTTATTTATTAGGACAATGAAAACATAGGTTTCTGTAGGTAGGTTACTTCTCAATAACATTCTTAAAACCGGTATAATTTACAAAAAGTTCGACCATAATAATCATTGTAGGTAGGTACCATACGATAATGGTAATGTTCATATTGACTGTTATAAAAACCACAAAACCGGTACCAGTTATGTTTAGCTATTTTTATTACTACCTGATAATGAACAAGCATCTGCAGTGCGCAACCGTTAAACTTATTATAAAGCAACGCCCATCTCTCACCCTTCGGCAATTTATAGACCTTTTTAGATGCTTTAAGAAGTCCCGTTTGGTATTAAAACGACGAAGAGCAGCTGTGCATCCGTCTCAAAACGGGACCACTCTAGGAACCCCCTTCGTATTTCTACTTTGCTCATATGATGCTCTATACAACACTTAAAAGCCTGTTCACATCACAGAACATGCGGAATTTTAATATTTCGAATGCCTGTTGAAAATTAACTTTAAATTCCAAAGAAGAAAACATCCCAATAATGCTGTAAATTGCAGTAAAAAGAGAGATTGGCATCAATTTAAGTGACTGAATAATGATGTTGAATTAATTACAATATCAATGCTGAAAAGAAATCACTACTTTTAATAGACAGTAAACATAAGTAGTATTATTTTTCCAAGGAATAGATTAGCGAGATGATACTAGACCTACCTACATATTTATATTCATGGAGATATTACGCAATTGGTAAATTAAATAAACCTAATAAATAAAAATGGTTTAATGCTAATGAGCCTAATCAAAATAGTGTCTAATATTTTAATATTCGTTAATTTCCATTAATACAAGAAAACTAATATTTTTTTTTGATAATTTCGAATAATTAATTGATAAATTATATATACGTACGATTTCAGCAACTATTTTATAGAACCAGGAACTAAAATACATCGCCTATAGGTTTTGTAAATAAATTCCTAAAACATACCTTTTTTTGAACCAAAAATAGATTTGAGTCTAGAAATGGTGCTTTTCTTCATGTTTTCATCAATATCCTGAATCACTCAACCGTTGAAGACATCCGTACACAAGATACAGAAATACACTCGACACTACGTCCTCAAGTTTTTCAAGCGATCTTAGCTTTTTGCTCCTTTTGCCGTTCTTATTTCCGTGCTACGAAAATAGTCCAAACGCAACACTTGCATCGGCGCAGACACTTCACTCATACGTTATCCCATTTATTAACACGATATTCTATAAGCACTGTATAGCAGTATAATCACAAATAAATTTTAGAAATTAATAGTTATAAACACGCGTAAATATCAGCAAACCTAGTTCTACTCCACTTTTAGCTATCTCTAGTAACTTGGTTATCTGTTTTATCGCTATGCAAACCAACGTCAGAGTGATAATGTCCAAAAAAACACAATTATAAACACATGATACCGGCTGACGATCAAAATTAATACTGAAGTTAAATATTTATCATTCAATTCACAAACAAGTTAACATGTCGCGACGGAGTTCAAAAAGGGCGCAAGCGGCGACGCGACGGTTACACAACATGCCGGCAGTTTATGATCAACATTATACTGAAGGAGACGAGCCCAAATCTATCAGGCGGGAACCATCTCACTGACGCCTATTCTGGGTCGTGCTGCGAACGCAACTAAACACGCAGCGGGTCGCAGCGGCGCACGCGCAACGCACGCACGGGAATAATAGAGAGCTGACCGGTGAAAGACGAAATGGTCCAATTTTTTTCATAAATCTATGAACCTTTCCCATTAAATCTCAGTTTCCGCCTGTACTCAATCAGCCGTGGACACAAATTGAACTTGTAAAAGCAACATTTGAACTGCATCAGTGTCACACACAAGCGACAACTGACGACACCGGAGGCGCAGCATCCGTTGAATTCTTTTTAAAGATGGAATTTAACGTATGGCACTTTCGGGAAACGAGCCGATTCGAATAGGGATAATGGGCTCGGACTACGAATAAATCACAGGGGTGCGAGAGAAATAGAAATATAAAAACTCGTAGCGTAGGGACGGATGAGTAGGACAACGTATGGCAAAAAAAAATCACCTTGAATTACAGAGATGTGTGAACTTTCTGCGGAATGCAGCTTCGTGGGAATAGTTAAAATAATAACAATCTCAACAAATAATAATATCAACATCGATTTTTCGATTGAAGATATAATTGATAGGACGAAATGTTACCGAGTTATTCATTTACCTACCAAACGCATTAATAAATTAGAGGCCGGCCGTCAGTGTCGTTAACGGAAACATAACGCATCCTCTTCGGTCCGACAAATTTAGTCCTGTTGAAATGACTTCCTTAATTTATTTTGAGCTTTAACACGCATATCAATTTGGTTTGAACTATTTTGGTGGTAAATTCATTAACAAAGTTTAATACCTGATGTGTTAGATGTGATAATGTACTTATTTAGAAATTGCACTTGTGTACGAATGTCAACAAAGTAATGTGTATTTCGCAAACAAACATTGCCAATAAAACTGTGAAATTCGTTATTGGTGAACGAATAGGCCTTCTGTTGCGAGTTGTGACACTTGTTGTTCTAAGTAAACGTTATATGTTTGTTAAAGTTTGCATCATCGTCTTTAAGACCTACGCTGTTGAAATTGCGCTACGGAACGTTTTGTTTCATATGTTATAGACAAGAAACACATTAATTACGCAAAACACTTAAAAATGATTGAAACACAATTCAAATAGATGGGCCATAACTTCCAATGATCAATCTATCCGTACTCAAAGTTAACTGAGGTCAATGAGGAATATTCGTATCATATTGCAAGCTTGCAATAAGAAAGGGTAGGCGAATGGGAATAGTTCAAGCGAGAAAAGGAGAGAGTCATGTAAGTACATTGGTAATTTGCGTTGATGCAGCATCGCAAGCAATGGCGCGCGTCGGACCGCTCTCCTGCAGCACGGTTGGATGCACGTCCCGACACACGGGCCTATTACTCGCCTGGAGAACTTATGTTTTAAACATTTTTCATATTGCACGCATCACTGCTGAATTCTATAACTGAGTCGTTGGCCTTTCATCTCAAATTAATTTAATTTGGCGAACGTGAACACCCAGATAGTAGATTAGATAACTTTTTATTGCTGGTCATAACCATTCAGTAAATATAGCTTCGACTGTTTACTGATCAAAGGAAAAACAAATACAAAGGGCGCTGACAGACCTGGCAAATTGTTTACCAGACCTCGACAAGCGTATGACATCAGTGATCTAATTCTTAGTAACTTTAACTACTCTAGTTTAGAAGCATGAGGATTGTGTGACGGAAACTTGAAATATAATACAGATTGTCAAACAAGTATATCCTTATAATATAAGTATCACAAAAGATTTGATTACACGCGGTCGAACCGCACACTACTTTCCGATATCGATATTCTAGTCAAGTTAGACATACTGACATGCGTTCGAGACAGTTTGAGGACACAGCGGTTGTATATCATTAAACTTGATACCTTTAGCACATAACAATCAATTGTGAAATAAAGCAAAAATACAACTTTAATTTCATTATTATTAATATCAACCAAGTACCAAGATAAAACCAAAGATAAAGCAATACTGAACCCAATATAGAAAAATATATGATAGAAATCGACAGAAAGCTTAACAGCTGTTCAAATTTGAAGGATATTTAATTTACAAACATCGTTATTAGTGACCGTTGTTGGTGACCATTGGATCATCTTTACCCACGTCTTCACACTATACTAAAAGTGACGTCATAGACATTCACACAAAAAACGAACAATAGACGATTTGCACCAACAAACATACTCAAATATCGTTATGAAAACGAAACTGGAAACAAACCACGTTTCAATATTGTTTTAGCTCAACAAGGAAGTGACGCAATGGTCACAGGTCCTAGCAAATGAGACAAAAGGATATAATTTAACAATGCACCCGACGACAGACTTTAACTGCCTCGGATTACATAAAGACCTAATTTGAAAGAGCGCTTCTCATTAAAAATTACAAAGAAATGAGAATATTACAACAATTTTTAAGAGTTCAATGTCAACGTTGTATGTCGGTATTGGTAGAGACGTTTTTCATAGCCACAGGTGTTTAAACAATAACTTAACGTGGGCGAAGTGATTGAGGATAATCATAGTGATAAATGAATAAATCAATAATGCTGGACAATCCACTCAACATCATCTAGCCCCAATCTAAGAGCTTGTGTTATGGGTACTAGAAGACTGACATACATAATACAATCCATTACATAGATAGATATTTTTAATTATACATAGTGATAGTGCGAATAATACTGATCCTGTAATACATGATATATTTCCGCTATAACTTATGTGCAGTTTTTTGCATGTAGAATAGCATTTTTACTTTTTGAGACTTTTGGCAAGCAAGAAATATTCTTTATGCTTAATCGTAGAATGGCGGATATGAAACCAGCTTTTTTTAGAAAGTTTAGTGTCATAATGGCTAATAATATAAAAAAGCTATACAAGGATAAATATAATCACGGTAACAGTATTTTCCTCTGCCAATGACTTGCAGTGTTTACAATGCAGCAGATAATGGTCAAGACGTGACTATTATTTGTTAACCTTACTAAAATTAACTATTCAACTAAAACAAGCATATTCATACTATTGCCATAGAACCACCGTTATTCGATGAATATGTTAAATTTTGAATAAAATCTAATGATAGCCAAAGTTCATCAATAAACAATCATGAATGGATCGTAAATGATGAAATCACAGACACTAATATGTGTTTCAACCCACGGTCGTCTTTTTATAATAAGTATTTTCGGAAGCTTAATTTTCACCTGAAATCAAAGATCAAGCTAACAATGGTGTAAAACATTCTAGAAAATACCTAATCACGTGATCACCCTTACCTTGAAAACGCCCAGATTGTAGTTATCAGAACAAACTTTATGCTCATTACTAATACATTATGTAAATAAAAGTAGGCAGTATCTACGGTACAAAATGTAGTAAAAGTACGGCTCATGTTCGAAAAGAGGTCAAAAGAAGAATGCTTGATTGATGATGCCAATTTCCTATTGAGCACATATAAAGCGTGCATGGCTGTTTGTATGTTTAGGAAGCCGTTACGAAATATTTGGCAGGCGTTTGCAGAAACGAGGTCTACCAAATTGAATGAAGTACTGGCATAAGCTAGTACTACTCGTAGTTAGCACGCAAAGACATTTTTCAATTACAAGATTTACAACATTTAATTTATGTTTATGGAAATAAATTGTAGCACACAGCTGGATGCAATCGATTTAAATAATGTTGAACAAGCATTAATGAGACTCTTATGGAATACGTGAATATACAATACCTACTCTCGAATTGGGAAATCAAAGAATAAAAATGAGACAATTTCATAATTGATATAGGTACCTTAGCGATAATCACAATATAAAGACTAAATATGAAGACTTATTATAATGTTACAAGATGACGAAGCAATCTCAGGTCTCACTAAGGTGGGCGACTAAACGATGCCCACACAAAAGTTCGTCGAATGAATGCAATTCACACGGAAATAAATACAATCTTTGGAGGCATTAGTAACACGATCTCAACATTCACAATGCAACTCTGATTGTGCGACTTGAAAGAATATCGTGAGCACTTTCACGTAATGATTTATCGAATTAATATTACAAAGTCATGTTTCAAATCTATTGCTATTTATTGCACTCATAATTTCAAATATAACTACAGTTTTACTGGCCACAAGTATAGCTTTGTGGCTGGTCATTCTGACAGAAGTTTGCCGATAGCAGCCGATAAACATCTACACTTTTTAATTTCTAATAACAAGTTAAATGGTGATATAACTCTTTTAGCGCAAGTTAAGAGAAAATCAATAATAAAAATAGATTTAAACTACTAAATTACATAATAAAACATACTTTTGATTGCGAAGATCTGAAGTAACCTAACTACCGTTCTAAGCTAAAACACAGCTATTTTCTGAAATAAACTATCGAATATTTCATGGCATGAGTGGTCTAGCCACGCAAGTTTGTTATGGTAAGCATTTTTAAGACCAAAATAGACGTATTATAGACGGACGAGGGGTGTACACTGCGTACCGCATTAAGTGCAATCAAGATAATTGTGGACGATCAAAGAATAGTCTTGAAATAATCTACATACATGTGTTATACAGAGCACTTTACCTATATATTGCCAGTATTGCGTTAATTGGAACTAATCTGTTAAGGATATAGGTAAACACTACTATAAAAGTGTTTTCCTCAGTAGTAGGAAAATTCAACTTGCGTATAGCACAGAACTTTTGAAAAGAAATGAAATATTTATTGTTTGTGAAGCTAGGTAAGCAATAGATGTTACTCATTATTTTAAGTTTCGTACCTACTCTAGCTCCTACCGATTGGTGTACAAACATGATTAGGTACACAATATACCTATATCTTGCCTTTAACAATCAGATCAATTTATAACTTTGTTTTGCTAAAATTCGTCAGTAGAATAGTAAGCCTTTTCAATAAGAAACATGTTGAGTTTTAATTTTGTTTTCGAGATGTTTAGTTATAAAATCTCCAGCGATTAGGATTTGTGGTCAAAGGTAGAAGTTAGACTCGCAGCACTTTCTCTTTCACTGTGATATGCAGAATTAAAGTCTATAGCTATTTAGTATTTAATTGGGATGAGTCATCCGATATTTCACAAGAGTGAAATATCGGAGTGATGTTGTCCGTTTGATCATTAGCGACATTCGCGAGCGCTAGTCATGAGGCAGATGAAAACGTTAAAAATCATCATCATTATCGATGCCAAACATTCAGATATATACAAGTGCATTTTAAATAGATGAAAAATAAATATATGCCTAAAATAAATCAGGATCTCAAAACTTTTGAAAAAGAAATAGAAGACATTGAAGTCGTAAAAAGAGTCAAGCCCGCACTGCATTACGCAGTTTAGTTCCATTAAAATCTTTGTTGAATATAGGCAGAAATAGAACCGAATAATTAAAAAAACTACTGTTGTATCTTTTAGTAATAAGAACCAATCTTTGCAAACGTGTTACTAAAGGTTAAAAGATATGTATATCGTTATTAATGATAAATGATTCATTAACTTTATGCTCCTGTTAACTGCACTGCACTTCTATATTCTCTTGATCAATATTCAAATAAAATCATGTCAAAGTCGGGAAATCCGGAGATACCTACTACAGATAAGTTCATAGTTTTAGTGCTAAAGCTTTACCAGACGTTTGTGATCAGCTCTAGTGTTCAGTATGACGTAATACTATTGCGCACTATTGTATGTTACCATAAAATAGCCGATAGGCACCTAGATACCTATGGCAGAACAACTTGCCTTTTTTATGGACACCTTAATGAGAGTTAATTGGAATGGAATCTATGTGATTGGTATTTTAGCAATTTGCTTTGTTTTAGTCCGAATCAGTTATTTCTTATTAGATAGGTAACCTATTTGTATGGTCGTTTATCTCGACTATAGCTAGTGTATGTAGTTTTGATGTTGAGGTGTATTGGATACGCGTTACGAATCCACTTAAAAACAGACAAAACTATCTCTTAGTCTCAAACTATTTATTTATACCTACTAATTAAGGCTTTGGTAAAGGTAGTTAGCCTGCTACCATGCGCCAACCATGAAATAGGGACCTAGGTCTTACCTAAGTAGTTTGTAGGTCCTGTAACCTGCAACTTAGGTAGGTACCAAAACATATGTAAGTAGATAGTTACCGAGGTAGGTACCTTAAATATTTTTTACTTAATTAAAGACGGGACGTCTGCACTGTAGTGAACTTTGTTGTTTACAATTTGACAATAGGAAAGAAATCCCTAATTCTGTAAAACAAACCCTCTGTCTCCTAACTTTCTAAGTTATGGTGGGTGGTGGATACCTACCTACTTATTTACAAGATTTATAACTGTAATAAAATAAATTCAAATATGAAACTAAATAATTTATCAGATAATTCCGACTATTGTAATTAGTCTCAATCACCAGCAATCCATTTATTAGTCTTTTATGTTGTAATTCTGCGATTTGATCTGACTGATTGAGCCTTGGTGCTTAGAGCAAGAAAAATCTGTTCATATTTATATTTTTTTACACAAACTGTGTGCTTCAATAGCAATATTTTTTACCTTTAACTGAAACGTGATTATTAAATTAATTTTATAAAAGCTCACCTTCAATTATCTCCATGTCGATTCCGGCCAAAATTCACAAAATTCCTTTCTTCACAGAGTTTACGTTTCTATGACTACGCATGACAGCAAGAACACAGAACAAAAATACTTTCAGCAACTTGGAGCAAGCTTACCTTCATTCAACACCTCTTCTCTTCCCTTCTCGTGTATGATCTGTGGGTAGTAGTGCTGCCAGCACATGAATCAAAGCGTCAAAATTAAAAGCCACATTGTTTCCTCTTAAATTACTAGGTTTACCTATAATAATATGTATTCGTTTAAGAACTTAGTAATTAGGATATAATAAAAACTATTTTAATTTTTGATATAAAATTTTTTCAGTTGTTAATTTTTTTGTTAGAAAGTTTAATTTTTTGTTTACTAATTACTTCTTGCTCTAAAGCTAGAGCAAAGTCTCCACTCCACGATTAATGAGCTTTAGAGCAAGAAGTAATTAGTATGCAAATTGTAAAAGCAGTATTAAGTTCGGTTTATTAACTATATAATAGTCACGTCGAGCCAATAAAAGAGCAAAACAGACCAAAAGTGGCAAAGCGCACACAGTTGTTGTAATTTTTTTTATCTTCATCACCTGTATATACCTATTCCATAACATATATTACCAGAAACCCTATTTTTGTACTAGAGAAGTAGAAGTTTAGTGACAAGTGTGAGTCACACGTCACACTAGTCACTAAACTATAGTCACACTTTCTGCCTATACAGTATGTAACATTTCGTGATACACTTTCCATACTTTTAAAGTTTTATTTTGGCTTTTGATTGAGTTTCAAACTTGGCTTAAATTAACCGCGTTTGCTTTGTAGACACTTGGCACTGGCACTTAGCTCAAGTTTTTCGTATCCTAGTAAGTTGTAAATAGTCTGTGGTTTTCGTGCTGGCAGCACTGGTGACTGCTGCTGTGTTGGTGTGGAAGTTTATGTGCATCACTTTTTGCATTTTGTTCTAAATAACAAGCTATATATTTCGTGCTGTGTAATATTTTGATTCAGTTTTGTAAGTCTCAACTATGGGTCTAACTATATCCAGTGTTTTTACCAGGCTTTTTGGCAAAAAGCAAATGCGTATTCTGATGGGTGAGTATTCGTAACATTGACAGCTCATCGTTCGGAGATTACGTAGATCGGTCTTAAATTCCTTGTTTTCAGTGTGTTTCACGAGTTGTTGAGGAATCTTTTTTATGTATTTCACAGTTGGCCTCGACGCCGCTGGGAAAACCACCATACTTTACAAGCTGAAGTTGGGCGAGATCGTTACTACGATACCGACTATCGGCTTCAATGTCGAGACTGTGGAGTACAAAAACATCAGCTTCACAGTATGGGACGTCGGCGGCCAGGACAAGATCAGACCACTCTGGCGCCACTACTACCAAAACACACAGGGACTTATTTTTGTGGTTGATTCCAGTGACGTTAAGAGAATACAGGAAGCTGAAAATGAGTTGGCTAATATGGTATGATTTTTAACGATATCTACGTAACTTAACCTTACACAAAGGAATTATTGTTGCTTCTATCTAGCATCTTTAACAGCTATTGTACTTATTATAATATCAAATTGATTCTTGTTATTCTTTTTGCATTTCAATGACATGTTTGGAGTTATTCTAAGATTATTTTCTGTAGTGTTTTATGATGCAATATATGTAACAGGGCTGACATAGTCCCTAAGCGACGAAAGTCCCTTGTCAAATTATAGAATAAAATAAATAAATGATGCAATATTTTAACATTTTGGTGTGCCACATCATCTCAAAAACTTAGTTGAATCATCATTGACACCATAATAAAATTTTCTGTCATTGCAGTTGAAAGAAGACGAGCTGAATGAAGCAGTGATTCTGGTGTTCGCCAACAAACAAGACATGCCAAATGCAATGTCTGCGGCTGAGCTGACAAATGCATTGAACCTTAACAGTTTGAGAAATCGCCGTGTAAGTATCTACTGTTGCGACTTATCTCTCTGATGTTGAAGATAACAACTTTCAGACATTACTTGAAATTATTATTGTTAGTTGGCTTTACATTCATTTCATCATCATCAACCTATATCAGTCCATTACTGGACGTAGATCTCTAACAAGGTATGCCACTGAGCCCAGTCTTCAGTTCTTCTCATCCAGTTTTTACCAGCTACATGCATTAAGCTGCTTGTTCTATATGCATTTAGTACCACCAGTATATGTATTTATTTAACGATTACATAGATAGATATTTTTTATTATACATTACAATACCCAGAACACCCGGAATAAATATTTGCAGATCATACAAACATTTATCCCAAGGCAGTAATCGAATCCGCAACCTTCTGCGTCGCGGGCGGACCTTCGCCCACCGCGCCACATCGGTCTTTATATAAATATAGTATCAATAAAGAGAAGACTATTAAAATGAGTTATTATTTTCAGTGGTACATCCAAGCGACGTGTGCAACACAAGGTAACGGTCTCTATGAAGGTCTGGACTGGCTATCCAATGAGCTGGCAAAGAAATGAGTAGCAACACAAACAAAGGTTGTTAGGAGAATATATTCTGTAAATGTATGAAAGCTTCCAACTGTGAATTTGTTCAAAACTTTGAACTTAAAAGACTATGAATAATTATATAATTTAATGATTGGTTTTCATTTTCATGTAATATTATCTACTATATAGCTTTTTCACAATGCATTGTAGTTTTACATATTACTGTTGTGATATGGGCCCCAAGCATTTCTTAATACTACATTTCATGCACCTAAACTAACTACATTTAAATGTGCTAGCTATATAGCACATGATAGGTTTATCCATTCAAAATCAATCACTTTAAAACATGTATAAAGTAAACTGTATGAATAGGTCTATTATAAGCCAATAAAACACTTTCATTTCATTTGAGCTAACTCTGTATTTGATTTAAAATGTGGTTTAAATAGGTCCATGAAATGTAGACTTATTATTAGTTTAAAAAAGTAGAGTTGCTATCATCATTTTCTTAGTTTAGAATACTAATTAACCTAGATAGTTTGTGTAGGTAAACATCATATTCACCTCGGTTTTCAGTAAAATAAATACATCTTGTTATGAAACTTAAAGGAAATGTTAGAAGGTTAAAGCCGCTAGAGTCTGACTAAGCTAATACTGCAATACAATACATTTTATGGTGTTTTTTTGTATTCTATGTATGTATTTACCAAAATAAAAGGTATATAAGTATTCTATCAGCAGTCTAGCTCCCATAGTACAAGCTTTGTTTAGTTTAGGACTAGAGAGTGATGTGTGAAATGTCTGTGAATATAACATAATATAATACACGGAAAAATCTGATGAGGTTTGTACATGCTACATGGCCTCAAGCATTTTAATGGTTCCCAAACTATTTTACAGTACAGGCTGTTTCTAACTGAATTTTCCAGCTCTGCCATGTTTTAAGTGCTGCAGACTTAGTGTGGTCAGATTATAGTCCAAAACACAAGCACAAACATGTATATCATTGTGTTATTTTAGAAGCGTAAATAAAAGAGTAAAAAACTGTAAAATTGCAAACTTAGTAACAGTATATTATTGCACCTTGGAGTGGCTATCATGAATTATTATATTATTAATTAAAATTTAAGGTATGTAAACATTTTCAAAGGGGCTTTTCTCACCAAATATGCAGCAGTTAAAATTTATTCAATAAAACAGTGAGAAAGGCCCATAGTTATTAAGATAATACTGCATTTTGTTGTATTTGTGAAGTATTGTATTGACAATATTATATCTATTTACTTTTTAGTTCAGTACTTATAACATTACTTGGTTGGATATGGTTACAAAAATATTAAGTCTGTTTATAATTTTTTTATAGTTTTTGTACATTTTTGTATAAGTATATACATATTTCGATTCAAAACATTCCTATGTGTATCTAGTTTTCTGTAGAATACATCTTCGAAGAACATCACTCATTACAAATTCATACATTTTCAACATCATGTAGTGAAAATGTGTAAATAATGATAGATTCTGGTCAATCTTAAAAATGTGTGAATGTTCTATCAAATTTTTAATTAACTTAAAACATAGATATAAACAATGTATGTATAATGTTTAGTCACTGTGTGCTTCACTTTCATGCTTCGCAAATACATACACATATATTTATACTTAAATATTATATAACTATTAACAATAGTGTCAAATACAATATAGCTATGTAAATAAAACGAATTTTTAATTAAATATTCCCTGTAATTTTTGAAGTTTAAAAGTCTTAGTTTGATGTTTACAGTAAAATATACCTAATATCTATTTTATTGATAACAATAGGTATGTGTATCACATTTACAACCATTGATAACGGCATTGGCCACCAACATATTCTTTAACAAAACTTAACTATCTTCTATTCATAGCAGTACTATCTATCTATAAACCTGCATCGTTTATGTTGGGGCCGAAATTAATCCATTTGAAAGTATTGTTTTTTTAATACATGTAATTTGTCTTTTTTTCTGTACTTTACAATTAATTATTTATTTTTCCAACATATTTTCTGCGTAATCACGTTTCATTCTCTTTATTGTGAGATTGCCCATTTTTGAGCATATGCACTTACTTACTAAAATAGATCTTCAGGTATTCTACTTATGACTCCAATCAGCCTTTCGTTTCTCAACAAAACTCCTTATACCTTCCTGACCATCATCTGAATTTATATTATCCACCATGACATCTCCGCCAAGTTTGTACGCGTCCACCAAACTGAGGTCTAGCTGTTTGTAGAAGAACTTTTTTCCAAGAGATATAACGCTACGGCTTTTGTGTTTGATTTTGTCTACTATCCTTTCTACTTCGATGTCCAAATCTGTTGCTGGCACTACTTTAGTGACTAGGCCACTTTCATAGGCTTCTTTCGCACTCAAGGGCTCACCTGGGAATTTAAGGAAAAGAAGGAAACTTATTTACTCTCCTTTTGCACTGCGCAGTCGGGTAAATATAGTAGTTACGAAGAAAGCCATATTACGTTGTGAATGTGGACGAAAAGTTTGAGTTTTAGAAGCAAAAAGATACGGCACGTTAGTAAATTTAGACAAAAGCATTTAGATAAAGTTGTTTCAATATTTGGGAGGTACCTAGTTAATAGTAGCACACCTGTAAATAGCATGTAAGTAGCTCGAGATTTGGGCACTGATCTGCCTACCGCTAT
This sequence comes from Ecliptopera silaceata, assembly GCA_932527185.1. Taxonomy (NCBI): domain Eukaryota; kingdom Metazoa; phylum Arthropoda; class Insecta; order Lepidoptera; family Geometridae; genus Ecliptopera; species Ecliptopera silaceata. The sequence goes on along the minus strand of OW052207.1, from coordinate 4,427,455 downwards.
TCCGGGTGTTGAGCAGAACACGCCAAAGTTCGCTCTGTAATTAGGTAGTAGGTAAATTAAATTATAATTCTGAATACGTGGTTGATACAACAATATAAAATAAATGGTAGGTGTTTGTGTTTACCCAGGTGTGGAGAACTTGCTGATGTCTGAGCATACGATCATGTCGCACGTCGCTACTAGTTGACAACCGGCTGCTGCTGCGAAACCGTTCACCTTAAAAATGTGTATTTTTATTATTCAAAAGAAAATACGTGTGTATAAATTTAATTCTTCTAGGCGGTAATATTTGACATGCGCGTGACTCGAGAATCCTTTACGACTTTTGTTCAAATCGGATACGGGGCTCAGGCTGTTTAGTAAACACAAGCGTAAAATGATAATGGTACCTACTTTTTGTTTTGACAAATATTTTTTTCAAACCTATGTTACATAAGTATGAACGCTAGTATAGCTATGAAATTTATCTTCAACTAGCTGTACCCGCCGCGACTTCGTCCGCGTGCCGTTATAAGAGATTTTGCGATAACCCATTACCATTACTATCTTCTTATGAAAGAAATTGGCGGTAAAATGCAGTCTAAGAAGGAAAACTTAGTACTTATTGGTACTTATTATTAAAACCGGGCAAGTGCGCACGAAGATTTTCGTACCGTATCTATGACCCGTTGCCCTTATCAATATCGAATAAATAAAATTTACGTATATAAGCCCCCTTGAATATTAATTATGCGTGATAGTTAGAGAATTTAAAATAGACAGAAATTAAACACTCAGTAATACGATCTAGTTTTACCCTTTGGTTACCGAACCCTAAAAACCCAATAACGTAAACTACTAAAACATAAGTAAGTAATCAAAACTCACTAAATTACCGTTTGCGGTATTGCGGTACATATATATTTCGTATGCGGACGCCGCACTGTTTCCGCACCGTGCATTTTGTATGAAAACAAACGAACGTCCGTCCTTACGCCGTACGACGAACGCACCGCTTCGGCACTGCAGCGGTCCGATACGAAACGCATAAATTGAAAGAGCCCTAAGTAAGAGCGTTTTCACATTATCCGATCTGCCGGGCCGGACATATTTCATACATTTTACTTACCCCGATATCGGAATGGCGTCCGACACCGATATCGGATATCGGAGGTACATATTTCATACATCTTACTTACCCCGATATCGGATCAGCGTCCGACACCGATATCGGATCGGATAATGTGAAAACGTTCTTAGAGTGAGAGCGTTATCTCATTATCCTATATATAGATAGGGCGTCCGACGGTACCGCCAGCATATCGGTGCCGGCTCCGATATCCGATATCGGGACGGATCAGGTAAATTTTTCATACATTTTACTTACCCCGATATCGGATCAGCGTCCGACACCGATATCGGATCGGATAATGTGAAAACGCTCTGACTCTCAAACTTGATTGAAATCGTTCATAAAAAACGCTACTACAAACTTCCTTTTTGCAATATTTGGTGTAAAATCAAGTCATTAATGTGCGTCTCAATTTTCATTGACTTTCGTCGATAAATAACGTTACAGAAAACTTCCCTCATTTTATTGCATTCATTAGAGTAAATTGTCACAGAGCGCCTCTTAATAATTTGATTAAAGTTCGTCGATTAATAACGTTACAACACACTTGCCCCTTTTCCCACGGAGGAATTTTAAAATATTATTATGTAAATATATATATATATTATAAAATATTATTATACATATTAAAAAAACAAACCATCTAAGTAAATTATGTTTTTGTATGAGACTATAAGCGCCCCTTTTAACATTTTGTTTTTAAATATACTTACGACTATACAGTATTTACAAAATGTACATTGTCATTTTTAGTACTTACATAAGAAACAGTTGAGCTATCTACAGACCGTTGCAAACAATCTATAGATAGTTCAACTGATCCAAATCAGTACCAATCGGAAGCGTACCCAAGACACTGGCTGCATTGCCGCGCTGAAGACCCAGGAGTCGTTACTCCTGGCGCCGAAAGCCAGGGCAAAGAAATCATTTCGAGGCCCTTACCTATCCCCCCCGCCCGGGGGGAATAGACGACCCCAGATCGATCGATAGCAATGCTGATACGTTGGGCCAGATACTCACCAGCCCTCGGGTCTTGGGTACGCTTTCGATTGGTACTGATTTGAATCAGTTGAACTATCTATAGATCGTTTGCAACGGTCTGTAGATAGCTCAACTGTTTCTTATGTATTTTATATGACAATGTACATTTTGTAAATACTGTAATACTGTATAGTCGTAAGTTTGTTTGTGAATAAAGTTATTAATTGGTAGGTTGCGGTAATTGTGTACGCAACCATAAATAAGTCAATATAACTCGATTCAACAAAAGTTTTGCTAATACCGATCGACTTACCTATAACACATTGCCAAAACGCACCGATAGCGCGTTCTAGGATTACGCCACGCGTGACAGCGCCATCTATACTCGAAATTGTATACTAAATCGAAATTTTAAACTTTACTTACTCAATTTTAGGGAAATGGGGATGATTTTGCAAAATCTAAAAATGCAGATCCATTTTATTTCGCGTCAACATTATGCGTACCAAGTTTCAAGTCAATCGGTTCACGGGATAAGATTCTGCATACAAACTTCAAAGCCTTATTTTAGGGCTCCGGAGCGTTATTTCCAAAATTCCTGCCTTAGTACGCCACACAGTCACTCCAGGAACACGCCTTCCAAATTTCAAGTCTCTAGGACCAGCGGTTTGGGCTGTGGCGTGTACGTCAGCCGTCAGTCAGTCAGGACTTTGATTCTTATTAATGAGATGTTTGAGAATCACACTCAACTATCCTTGAATCCAGCCTGTCCTGCGAGAATATTTTTACCTTAGCTATAACAGGCACTGGACTTTGAACAATAGACATCATTAGTTCCGTAGCCTTGTCGAATATGACTCTGTGATTTTCCACACCAGTGCTTGATTGCTGAAAAATTTGAAATAGTTTTGGAAGTCATTTGAGTAGGTACATAAGTAAATAAGTACAGCAAGTGATTATATTTTACACAATGAAATATGCATTGACGCTTGAAAATATACAAGCGTAAAAAGTGACATACTATAAAGCTTCTGCGTTTTCGGTATTGACTCGAATAAACCGGCTAAAAAAAACAGAGGCACATATTGTAGGTATTTTTAAATGAAGGGATTTTGTGTGTTAGTTCTATGTTTATATGACTTACTAATTCTTTGAGATTATGGCCAGCAGAAAAAACATTTCCTTTAGCAGATAGAACAATAGCTCTGAGAGTTACGTCATCTTTGTTTGTATTTATTGCTTCTATTAATTCGGTCATCATGTCCAATGACAGTGAGTTTCTGAAGAAATCAAAACAAAAACGATACAATATAATAGGTTAAGGCTAAGTTAGTACTTATATTATTTATTATAGAGCTGTTGCAACATGCAATAACTATGAACGTGATATGAACAACTCTATACACATCCAAACACTTAAAAACGTTAAAACCGCGCTTAAGTTTGCCTTTCAAACTTGGCGTAATTACATTTTAGTATAGGCGACAATGAAATTGGTTTACCACTATATGACTGAATATCATTTGCACGTACAAAACATCAAGGGCTATTTTCGCTTGACAGATTAATAACTGCTACCTCAGAATCTGTCAATCTGTAATCCTTAGCGAATAATTATGTTACTGGGAGATGTCATCAAAAGTGGTAAACCACTTTCCTTGTCGCCTATACCTAATGTAAAGACAACGTTATTAAATTGACTGTCTAATCTAAACCAAATCTTTATCTAAATAAAAACGGATTTTATACCTAATTGGTTTAGTCTGGGTTTTGCCATGTGGCCCGATAAATGGGACGCGTTAAATATTTTATAAATAAAAATGAAATTTTGAGCATGTTATTAGATTTTACTGCTGATTATACTAACTGAGCAAATACAAATAAATGGATATTGCTATGCGAGTTAAGTTAGGAACTTACTTTGTTTTTTCATGATTCAGTATTATCTCTCTAGTGCCATTTTTTTCATTTTTTATCAAGTATTGTGTGCTTAAAGCGCGATTCAGTGTTAACATTTGCCTTGCACGATTCCTCTGTAAGATAAATACAATTTAAGATTAAATACTATTTTTAGATTGAAGTTTAATGTAAACATAACCTTAATCTTTGACTTACCGAGATACAGAATACAGCTAGCATTTTTGTGTATTTAAATAAAATTAACCTAGTAAGAGTTTAGAAAAAGGATAAAATGGCGTGATTAATGCTAGTAAAACTACTAGATAGGTAGATAATGTTTATTTGATAGAATCAGTCAAGCAACCTGTCATTAAAGAGTTGCCATAACCACTACATAGAAATTCCTAAAGTTTTACATATTTTTTAACGCCATCAAAACTTAATTTATTATGATCCCTACAACTATTGAATTAATAAATATGTGATGAGATCAATTCAATGATTACAAATATCGTGATTATTAAATTAAATAATCGTTTACAATTTTACATGTCTTATGACATGAAATAAAACAATCAGTGCCAAATATTAGAGTCTGTCAAGCGAAATATGGCCCTGATAAATCGCGGCAAATTCAAAAACTATTAGTATGGCAATAGTATATCATCTACTTATTCATAATCATCATCAAAAATTATGTAAGTATATTTATTTAGAATAATATCAAAGTATCAAATTATGTAATTCCAAGTTATCCTATTATTTAATGTATTGCCATACTAATAGTTTTTGAATTTGCCGCGATTTATCAGGGCCATCTTTCGCTTGACAGACTCTATCACAAAAATCTAATATATTATTTTAGATATATCAAAAATTAGTCACGACTAGAGGAGAGAAGCTGATGCTAGCACCAGTTTGATTTTCTACCGGTTTTTTAAATAGGTGACAAAAATAAATGAAATTACTTAAATAACTATGGATTATTTATGGATTCATTCGATATTACGGATATTTATATGCAATAAAATACTAAGAACGTACTCAGAATCGCCTTTTAAACTTGTCAAAAGTTAATAACTTTACATAACAAATCGCCATGTTGTGATATTTAAATACACTTTGGTATTTAAATGACAGATAGTGACAGAAAATCTTAGGCAGTGTTTAAGAAAGGCGATTCTAAATAAGATGATTATTGTAGTGGATATACCTAATTTAAATCGTGTTTTAAACTTGTTTTATTTAAGAAAAAGTACAAAATACTACTTATGAACTAAGTTTAAGTTATATTTGTAAAGATAAACGAGTATAATAACTGCCAAAGTTTAGTACATATATACAACTTACGACCGGTTTCTGGAAACCCAAATCACGATTGATCCGAGTTCATTGATCATCATTCGTTGTTCGAGAAACCGGCCGTTAGTCACTTTTAATCATGGTCTTACACTATTTTTAGTATAAGTGGTATAGTCTGACCACGCTAAGTCTGCTTCAATTGAAACATGGCCATATTTAAAATATAATATGTAGTTAGAATTACTGTCTATACTGTGAAAATGATTTAACTTGTATTTCGTTTAAATGACTTCCATATGTAGGTAAGACTAGCCTACGCCAGCGACTTTGCCCGTGTTTATATCGTCCTCATTTTTATGAAAATGCTATTGATTTTTTGGTATAAAATGTTTGTATGGTATGTGCTACCTAATGTCCAAGCCGTGATTTTTAGTGCTTATTCGGACAAAACACGAGCGCTATAAAGTTCACAAGATGTTATAATGATGAAAAACTTCAAATATCTTTACGATTTTAATGATTTGGCAAAACATTATCACATAAGACTGATTTACACTTGGTATTACATTAAACCACCATAACGGTGTATAAGTTAGACCTATTAGAGTATAGATAAATAAAATAGGTTGCTGCTATCAATTCTGAATTTTAATTAGTTTTCGCTTGAAATTCGTAAATACTTTGGAACTTTTGTATGAAACTCATAAATTTCAATTCATCCGTATAAAAATGATAATTTTCTGTACTATAGACCAGGGATAGTATACCTTTATGAATCAACGCAACGTGTCATTTTTTCTAAAGAAATGTTTCAGAAGGTCAAAAGTCATAGACGTGCCATCGCTCGTCATCATACCTACTTCACACGAGTTTTGTGATCGGTGACGTGGCCAAAATATTGCCATACATGGCACGCGTGCTATCGGTTCGCCATTCCTGCTATAGATAACAATAAAAGGTATTGACTGCACAAATGCTATAACTATAACTAGCAGCTGTTTCTGAAGTTCATGTGAAGTGTAAACTGTTTTTCAAGTGTTAATCAGACTCCATATATTTTAAATTCTCAACCGATGTTAGTTCCAAGTCGCTGTATCATAATTTTCAGAGTCAGAGCCATCCAAATACTCTGTTCTAGCATCTTCTGCAGTGATCAAATTTATAACACCGCTGAAACAAAAAATATATTCATAGATATTTCATACATCGCGATGAGTTCCGGACTAAGCAATGCTTGTACTATGGGAACATGATTGCTGATGAAATACTTACGTATTTTTTTTAAATAAATACGTAACACTCACAGACACAGAACAAACCTCAATGTCGTGATTTCCATTGTCGTCTCATAAATGTTTGTTAGAACCCGCGACCCACAGCATGGAAGGCAGAGCTAATACCTAATGAGCTGTGTTCAATTAATTTTACTCAGCAAAAAAACGATGCAATAGCTTTAACGCGGCAGTCCCCGAGCTATTACTTGAAATTTTCATTTTTTATTCCCTAGATATGAGAGAGTTAAAGAAATATCTACACTTACTCCAAAACCTCTTCTTCGAAGATGCTACTCCTCTTTCCCTCCGCTGCCATGATCTTGGATGCCAGCACCTGATCCAGCAAGGATCGCAATCGGAAAAGCAGCAGCGCTGATTCTTTGTTGCAGCACACTTTCACTGAATTGATATATATTGAACAATCATCTCGGGTCTCACCTGTGAAAAAAAAGATAATAGTAACAATTATTATGTTATAATTAGTATTTGGAACCAATGGTTTCTATAGCTTATGCTGAGTGGCGGCCTTTTTTCACTTATTTTTAAATGTTTTATGTCACATATGTATGTAAGTCATGGTGTAAGTAAATATTTCTTTCTTTATTACAGATTTGGATATTTAATTTAGATCAGTTGAACTATCTATAGATCGTTTGCAACGGTCTGTTGATAGCTCAACTGTTTCTTATGTATTTTATATGGCTATGCACACATTGTAAATACTGTTATATGTAATATGCAAGATAACGGGTTTTTAAGTGTAGTACGTGTAGTATTAATGGGGATCTCATACGCGATTTTTGAAGTGAAAACTTCTTTAGCGGCGCTGGGTGGGTAAAAACTTTCAAACTCGCGTCAGGGTCACGTGACGTTGATCGAAAGCGTAAGATCGAGGGAAAGGGAGAGGAACTAGTATCTCCCACTCTTTCTACCGTGCCTGAGTGTGCTGACTCTGTTTAGGCGGCACAGGGCGCTTGCGCGAATGTGTCTGTGTCATTGTGATTGTCATTGTCATTATGACGTCTGTGGTAATATTTTTATGTGAAAACTTAGAAGTGAAAACACAACGTTAATATTGAAGTTTTCACTTCTGCCGGCACTCCCGGAGTGCTACCTTTTTTTTGGTATAGAACTCTTCGTGCACGTGTTCAACCAGCACTTGAACGGATATTTTGTTAAATCACTTAATTAAGCTTTGAATCAATTAGCCTGATTTCAGGAAAACGCAAGCATTGATCAAACCATAACTCAACAGCAAAAGTTCAGGTGCCGTCATGACCGTCGAAAATTTTAACACATTTTTAACATCAGCCAGGTTTCTACCAAAACATGAATACTTAACACAATCGGGTTAATAAACAAACCTTGAGTGACTTTCAGCTCTCCAAAGAACAGCAAAGGTAGTGTATAAACCAGCGTGATTTCTATGATGAAGAGCTCCGTAGAGCGTTGTTTGAGCCAGTAAACTAGCCAGTTGGCTCCCGGTTTAGAGCATATAGGAAACTTGTTACGGTCATATCTACTGCTCATCACTGAACTAGGGTGAACTTGAACTTTGGATCCATCGCAAGTCTTCACTATGATGGACGGCTGTTTGTGTGCTTTTCTATTGTGTAGATTTCTCCAACTATAACAAAGATTTAGTTTTTTTTTTATATTAGTAGATTGAGCTAGAAAATGTACTTCCCTGTCTATTTCTGCAACGTTCTGCTTGCGCTATTATGACGTTTTTATGACTTTTTACACGATACCAATAATGCTATGGTAATCTAAGCAACCGACAAGCGATAGGATGCTAATATTTATGTTGCCTGAACTGTAGCGCCTACGTTCCTACGTTCGAAACCTACGTTCGACAGTAGATTGATATTGATTAATAATGATGAACGTATGTCATACTACGTATCTTCCCACACAGCCCTAAAAATCGAGCATCAACCAATGCTGTTGGTTGTTAAGCAATATCTGATGCGGGTAAAACACCAAGTTCTTTAAAGCAATCGTCAAATGATGAATTAAACTGATCTATTATTAAAACTGCATAAAATATTTACCTCACACATCCGATATTGGGGTACAAAGAAGCCGCGACAATAGCTTTAAACAGCGCCAAATTATTAGCATTTCTATTCTCCCAGATAGATTTAATACTCCCAGATTTTAGGAAGCCCATTTGTTTCAAATTACTCCCGAATTGTTTCTTCATTTCCGAGAGAAGTTCAAGAGTACTTCTCGATAGGAAATATTCTCTGGCGAATTGGTTTCTGTTGTAGTAGTCAAGGCTCTCCCATTGTATAATAGCTTCGGATATGGCAATGTGATCGCTCGGTTCTCCTAAAGCTAGGTTATGTTTAGCTTCATCAACTTGTCTTTCTTTTCCTGTAACAAAAGCAAATGCAAAATTATTGTTTTCATTAATTAATAGTATTTAATTAGTATTTGAAAATTTATTAAGACTTGATATGCCAAGTGTAAATGCAAAATTATTATGTCAAGATTGAATTAACATTTGGTGAATTTTGTTTGTAATATCAAAATATCCCAGCATGATCTTATTGGTGTGGTAGGTTAATCTTTTTTGAATTTCCATACTTGTTTGGAACACTGCATGTAGATTGCCAGTCATGGGATGTCAGTCTCCCAAATATTATAGTATATATATAGGTACCTAGTCTACTGGTCAATATTTTATATTTTTCCATATCAGAGTTGCTAAACAGGTACCTGACAGCTACCTCACCTGTAGCTTAAGTGGCTAGTCATTCAAATAAGTGTCTCTTTTCTAAATTGTTATTCAAACTTACCAATAACAAGGTTGAAAGGGTCCTTGAACCCCCAGACGGCCGCCACACTGGCGGCGCGGTCGAGGCAGCCAAAAAGTGCTCCCAGTAACAGTAACTTGCCAGCGGCCGGGTGGACTGGCAATCTGGCCATGTGCCAGCCGAGAGGTGTTAACGTTTCATTTTCGTCTAGGGCGCCGCATCTGAGGGAAATATGTTTAAACCATTTTGATGAAAAAAAAACAAAATCAATGAAGGCTTGAAGAAAAAATGACATGGACGTGTTCATTGAGGCAATGTTTGCCATTAACATCAGGTAGGCCATAAAGAGAAAACTCCTAAAGTGTCTTTATGTTTTCTGTTACTTCATGGAAATAAATTAGTCAGTCATTTTTACACAACACCATCTAGTCCTAAACTATAAAACTTGCTTGTTTGTGACGCCTAGGCCTGTCAAAATGCTCATACATAGTAACACCCAGGTAAATAAATACAATAACAAAGCTACCATTGACCACTCACTGTTGCAAATGCTTGATAGCATTCTTTATAGTCTTCCAATGCGGCACGGATGGCATCTTATTAAGTGCCAGTTCAGCCACGCCCAGCCTAAGCCGCTTTATCTGCAGCACTGGCTCTAAGAGGTCATCTCGAAGTAACTCTGGCAATAACCGCTCTTCCAGTTTCCCAGCACGGTATGACGTCACAAGATGGTAACAGATTCCTGGCTGACAGCGACCGGCTCGACCGCGTCTAAGGTATAAAATATGACAAATTATAATTTGATCTGTTTATAAAGTTTGTGCTACGCAGGTATCGAATCTAACTCACAGCAAGGAAGGAATAAATAATGCTGGACAATCCACACAACATCATCTAGCCCCAAGCTAGCAGAGCTTGTGTTACGGGTACTAGAAGACTGACATACTTAATACAATACATTACATAGATAGATATTTTTTATTATACATATTAAATACCCAGAACACATAAATATTTTCAGATCGTACAAACATTTATCCTAAGGCGGGAATCGAACCCGCAACCTTCCGCGTCGCAGGCGGACCTTCGCCCGCCGCGCCACATCGGTCGTCATGGAAGAATTCCATTATTTGTTAACTTTTACTATTTCACTTCTGTCTCGCAACTTTAGAGCTTGTAAGCAATTGAATATGAATAATTATACTTCATCGACGCTTCATCCTTCAGTTATAATGACATTGTAGTACTTTATTCTACAATGTCATTATAACTTCGAATGAAGCGTATTCGTATAATATCGATCGAACTTCACTTTGCAATTTCGTTTGATCATATATTATATCATAGGAGACGAGTTCCATGTCTAACTATGACTAAATAAGTTTTTAGAAATAATGTAATTTGCAGCATGCGTTATTTTGTATGAACCTCGATACAAAATAACGCATGCTGATGGTGCTTTAATTTAGTAATTTCTTAGTACAGCTAATTATAAGTACTGACCTCTGCCTCAGATTAGCCTGCGAAGCCCATTCAGTCTTCAGCGTAGAAAGATGTTCCTTCACACTTAGCCCTTTGTACTTAACCTTAGCACAGTCCACAACATACACAATATCGTCTATAGTGATCGAAGTTTCAGCTACATTTGTAGCTATAATAATCTTCCTTACATTCCCAGGTGGTCTAATGAAAATTTTTTGCTGAGTTAGTGTAGATAACTTCGAATGTAAAGGATGTATATCGAATAGATTTTCCGGGAATTGGTGACTTTCTTGCATAATTTTGATTAGTTTAGTTATATCTCCGATTCCGGGTAGAAAGACTAGTACAGATCCAGGGTCACTCCTGGTTATGCATAAAAGCAGTTGGAATATGAGGTTAAGGTCCAATTCCTCTATGCGCGGGTCTTGAAGAGTTAGGTACACGTCGCGATCTATCGTTTTCTTAACTGATTCAAGCCAAGGCCCTGGAAAGATATAAAAGATAATAAAATTGTAAAGTTTTCAGATGGCCAGTTCCAGTCTCATTCGAAACAAACCTATATTTTATGAATTTTATATTAATTTAATTAAATATGCAATACATACACCCAGACACAAAATAAACTTCAACGTTTGTTATTATAGAAATATTTGTAGACGGGAAAGAACCCACGACCCATAGGCGGTGCCAATACAGACTGTTTCGTGAAACCTAGGTATACACAATATTTGTGTGATTGTATTAAGAATCGAGACATACCAATTTCAGCACGATACAAGATTTCCTTCTCCATTTCAGTTGGACCCTCATATTGTTTCTTCTTCAAATGTTTCTTCCACGGTTTCTCCACTTTACCGCGGGACGCGTTGTTATTTGTCGGAGGGGGCCGATATCGAGTCATATGTAAGATCTCTTCTAGATACACATCTTTGACTGGGAAAGCTAGACCTTCGATATGCAACATCGGACAGTTGTCATAATACGATGATAGGCTTGCAGAGTCTATTGTTGCGCTCATGAGGATTAACTTCAGGTCTTTGCGCTTTTTGAGGACCTGGAAACATTAAATAAATATTTGCGGATATTTCACAATATATATAGAATAGACTTTGCCTGCCGTTAAAGATAACAAGACGCAATATTTATGTCTCAAAGTATTTCAAGAAAATTTTGAACTACAGTTAGGCTATTCTTCTAATGCAGGGGCCCAATCGCCTTAAATTGTAACGTCAACATTTCGTTTCAGTAGCAGCTACGGTTCACTAACGTACGTATTTTGGCATCGCGATAAGCGTCTAGCCGAAACCGAAACGTTTGTGAACCGAAGTTGGTGCCATAACCGCTGTCACACGAAGGGAAAAAAGATGAGCGGTTAGCCGTTTACAGCGATACGAATTTGCACACGCTACGTATACGTTACGTTAGTGAACCGAAACTGCTACTGATACGAACCGTTGACGTTACAATTTAAGGCGATTGGGCCCCAGGTCTGACTATTTTAAAGAAAAAAATTTAGCCTATGTAAATTTCTAATTTCTTTATATATATTTATTTTTTGAAATATTTTATGAAGGTAGAGCACTGATGATTTTGTACCAAAAAAAAGGTTTTCCTATAAAATTTTCGTAAACTATGATAAGATTTCTTCTGAAAACCTGACAAGTAGTCAGAAGGTTGTTTAACTATTCAAGAAATTTTGAGCATAAATTTAAGATTTTTATTGCTATATATGTAATATATAATTATTGCTATATAATATAACATATCTGTGATTCACTATACCTGTCTCAACATGCACATAGAGATGTCAATCTGGCAGTCTCTTTCATGCACCTCGTCCAGTATAATATGTGTATAGTTAGAGAGGCACTGATTCACTTCCAACTCCACTAGAAGGACTCCTGTTGTGCAGTACATGATGCTTCCTCTCTGTCTACATTCAACTCTGAAATAGGAAAATTGTATGTAGACATCTTAAGCTACTAATATTTTAAAAGCGAGTTTGTAAACAAGAATGGTTGTACATACATCCATCCATCCATACATTCATTCATATGGATGAATGAATGTATGGATGATTGTTACTCTTTCACGCAAAACTACTGAATGGATTTTAATGAAACATTACAATAATATAGCTTATACTTTAGATTAGAATAACATATAGGCTATAATTTATAAAGATATTTTGTGAGTTGTCTAAAACATTACGATAATAGGAGGATCGCGGGCATTAGCTATCTCATTACACAGCGAAGATCATTATGCTGAGTGGTGACCATTTTTAGTTATCATAACATAAAAATAATTATTCCCGTTTTTTTAGGTAGCATTAAGTTTTGCTTATAATTTTTTGTGTAATGATAACTGAGATGAAGTATTATTCTATTAGATGATGTTGTGTGGATTGTCCAGCATTATTTATTATTCTATTACGGTTATTCAAGTACCTTTCAAGCCTCACACTGTATCCAACGGATTTGCCCATGGATTCAGCCCTCTCGTCAGCCACCCTCGTAGCTAAAGAAGAAGCGGCGATTCGCCTCGGTTCTGTCACTAAAATTTTGATATTTGCACCTCTCTTGTTTTTTAATGCATCATCAAGAATTATCTGTGGGACCTGGGAAATTGCAAAGTTTGTAGAGTTAAACCATTTTAAAAATGCATTAAAGAGAGATTCTTTAATGCATTAGGTGGGTGAAAGATCAATTCATCAATCAAAACATCAATTTATATAATGGTAATGTGTCAAGACGGTGACTGAACAACCAATGACGAAAAACTATTTATTTGTATTGTATCTAAACACTATAAAAAAAATTGAAAAATTGCATCTTTACACTATTTTGCACATGAGTGTAAATGCGGTGGAGGTGCATGTATTACTAGAATAATTCATCTCAAAAAATTAAGATTTTAATGAGTTTTTGATGTTACTTGATAAGTAAAATTCTATGCAGAAAAGTTCACCTGCGTAGATTTTCCGCATCCAGTTTCCCCACTAATCACAATAACTTGATTGTTATTGACAACATCAAGTAATTTCTCAGCCATCTTGTATGTTGGTAAAGTCTTCCGAAACTCTCTCATTTTTTTATACTTTGGCTTACATTCTATAATGTTGAACTCCTTCAGTAAAGCCTCACTGAGTTTCCTGGTTGTTTCATTCTCTATGAGTATTTCTACACCTTTAGCAAGACTCTCATCTAACTTATCTTCAAATGATCCGGTAATGATATCATTATATCCGTACTTATAATCTTTTTTTGGGTTTGATGCTTGTGATTCTGTTGTATTATGTTCGATGACTGGTTTAACATCATCATTGTCATCAAGTACAATAACATCATTCGATTGAGTACTTGATCCAGCTACTGGTTGTTTCCGGCCTTTCATTTTATTCAGAAAAGGTTTTAAAGGAATGTTAGATGTGCTTGGTGTATCTATGACATTAGATAACAACATTTCATCATTAAATTTTGTGTTTGATTTTTTTACTTCAGGACGTTTGGTTTTCTTTTCAGACATTGGTCTTAAATTGGCCCCTTTAAAGTTAGTTTGAAAAGTGTTTTTTCTTGGTTTAAAAAAAGGTTTGTTGACAGATGTACTTGGATTTATATCTTCATCGTCACTGTCAAGCAACATAACATCATTTTGTTGTGTACTTGAGCCGCCTGCAACATGTTCAGTTTTAGTACCTGTCGTGTTGCCTTTTTCTAACTCCGATAAAGATTTTCTGTCATATTTGCTCGCTTTTAAACCTTCAAAAAATGTAATGATTTCAGATTTACTGTTCTCATTGTTGTCATCAAATGACTTATTTTTTAATTGTGTATTTGAACAACCAGCCACTGGTTCTATTGTATCTTTATTTCTCTTATATGTCTTTGAATCTGAATCAGTAAATGTATTTGAGATATCTTTTTTGAGTTTTATATTGTTGCTTGGTTTTTCATCATTGTCAATGCTATGTAGCATAGTTGCATTTGCTCTTGCTTTTTTATGAGCTGTCGGTTTGACATCATATTCCATGTCCATCAATTTGGAATCATGATTAATTTCATCATCAGATATAGACACTGGCTTAAGTTGCCCTGATTTTACATATATCACATCATCAACATCGTCCACATTTTTTTTCTTTTTTGATACATATATAACATCATCATCTTTACGGATTATATTTGTGATATGATGTAACTCTTTTTCATGTTCGTTTGCTTCTAAAGGTATGAAATCAGCTCCATCAGTATTAGGTTTAACAAATTTGAGTTCTTGTACTGGTTCTAGGTATATACCTTCTCTAATGGCAATCTGTTCAATAGTTTTTATGCTGTCAAGGAGCGTTGAAACTGCAGTTTCCGGAATTCTCAACTTTATCTGTGAAATACAATTTCAATGTTATTTTAGTCGAGACATATCACTTTGATTTAACTTGTACTGTAAAATGTATATTACGATCTGTTACAAAAAAATAATACAATACATATTTCCATTAAGACAGGTATTTTTATTAATACAGAATTATTGGTAGTTGGTCCTACATACAAGATGGACATGAGAAGTAGCAATAAATTCAACTCCACATTCTTACCATGTTTCTTTGCCGTATTATGTTTCTGTAGTAAAACCCTATTTCTTTGCCTTTCAGGCCTGGGGGTCTTGGTAGCCTGGAGGCAGGAGAATAGTTATTGTTTTTCGATTTACCCCGAATTCCTCGCCGCATGTTGCTGAGTTTTTACACCAATAATTAACAAACTGAAAAAAGATATAGCACTTTAGCTCTGGCAAAAAGCTCAGTCCAGTCAATATAATATTTCTTCAACTATGTAGTAACCAACAAAGTTTAAGTTTCTTTCTTCAATCGAAAATATCATCGACTAACCCAGAGCTTTGTTTACTTAATTTTTGTTAATTGCATTTTTCGTGACAGAGACCGGCATAGACTGCCACCAGTGCCACCACAGATCACGAACAGACTATTTATTCATTTTGTCACTGTGGGAATGACCGCATGCGATCTAGCAGATTGACGCAAGCGAATGAACCTATATAACCAACCACTCATTTTTGACATTGATTGATTGAATTGGCAATTTGTTAATCAATCTATGATCACTCCAATCACACTATTTACTAGGCATGGGCGTTTTTGGATTTTTTCACAAACCGATACAAAACCGATTTCAGATTTTGAAATCGATTTCAAAAACCGTTTTTAAAAAACGGTTTTTAGTTTTCGGTGCAAAACTAAAACCACGAATGCGTATCAAAACTATAGAAAACTAAAACTTTAGGTAGATTTAGATTTCGTTCGTTTGCAGTTTGAGTTTGGTTTTCGTTTTCGGTGCAAAACTAAAATCACGAATGCGTATCAAAACTATAGAAAACAGAAAACTAAAACTTTAGGTAGATTTAGATTTTGTTCGTTTGCAGTTTGTGTTTGGTTTTCGTTTTCGGTGCAAAACTAAACTCACGTCGTCGGTTCGGTTTGGTTTCGTTCGGATAAGATTGTTTGCAGTTTGCGTTATCAACGTACGTTTTCTAAAAACGGTTTTCTCATATTGGAATATCGATGCGATACGATTTCTGACTGCAAACGGATTTCAGTTTCGTTTTGATATATCTGTCTCATGCCTACTATTTACAGAATACAGACAGAGTTATCATTTCATTTCATTTCACCTACGTTTTCGTGTTTGTAAAATATTTTTTATATTGTATCTAGGCTAGGTATATGGAAAGATTGCTCTGAACGGTTGCGCAAATACTTCATAATTATGCTTATCAGTAAAAACGTAAGCGTTCGTTATAAGTAAACTTTGATACTTGAAATTAAAAATACCTTTAAATTCGTCATAGAAAGCTTGATTCTTGCTAATCGGGTACCAATTGTACTGTACCTGATAATTACCTATGTGTTCTGTGATTTTTACCATAACATTTTAATTTTAGGACTACTGGTCGTTGCTCTGTCGAGGTCGCAAGAAAAAAGTTATAAGCTTGCTGATAATGCTGATATGTCTCCTGAATGCCATGTTTTATGTGAGTTTAGAACTCTATAATATGAAGTACAAACATAAGCAGCCATGGTATAAAAGGTAAGACATAGAAGCCACAATTTCAAATTTACACATTACAATCACTTTTGAGATGTAACCACCGACTCACCCCGGTTTCCCATGGGACCAATGCTAATAAATGCATGTACCTATTATACTTATAAACCTTTGTCATGAATCACTTTATTTATAAAAAAAAAACTGCATCAATATCCATTTAGTACAAATCTAAGCATACATAGTGGCAGACAGACAGAAATGTATTCTATGTAGTGGTAGTAATACCAAAAAATAAGGCATCAAAATTTTGAGTTTTTCACTATTTAGAGACTATAGTTCATTATTGGAGCTCTGTTTTTGGAGTGAAGTTTTCAATATTTATTATAATATCTAATTATGTTAAAAACATTTATTTTCAGTCTACATTTTGACAAGAACTCTTATGTTGATAACAGTGGCATGAGAGTTATTGTTGGACATTATGTGGGTGGAAGCACGGGAGGGAACTTGTCTGCAGGTAAATTGAATAAGAATAAGAATCATTTTATTTGCATAATACATGTCAAGAAAATAAATAAATAAATAAAATAAATAAATAATGCTGGACAATCCACACAACATCATCTAGCCCCAAGCTAAGCAGAGCTTGTGTTATGGGTACTAGAAGGCTGACATACTTAATATAATACATTACATAGATAGATATTTTTTATTATACATATAATACCCAGAACACCAAAATAAATAGATCTTAAGTAAAACAAAAGTATCAATATATTATACCAGCTAAGTTTTGGTGTGGTTGAACAAACTAACTCCTCAAACAAACATGTGATTAGTGATACAAGCATGTAACATCCATTAAATGTGGTTGGACTTTTTAAAACTATTATTACTATCTAAAAACAGGAATAAATATACATAAATAACTTTATTCAGTTAGGTCTTACAAGCATACAACATCTTATATGTAGAAAGAGTTGTGATATTGATTGGGAACCTGAGTCTTTCTAAAATTGATAGATACTCTAGATATGAATCCAGCTTAGTTAGAGCGAAATCTATTAGCTCTAACTAAGGGCTTGTATCTAGGGGCGAAAGGTTATTGTTTTCGACTTGTGCTTAAATACAATGCCATATAGTTTTTTATACAATTCAATGTCATATTTTGAATCTAAAATGTAGTGAAATCAAATTATTCAAGTAATAATAAAAAGAAGAAATAACTTATAAAAAAAAAAAAAAAAAATGAAAAAAGAATATGATTTATTTTTCCAGAAATAATTCATAGTAATAACTATGCCCCAGTACAAGGAGCAGGAGAAGGTGGTAGACCCGTTCAGCTCTCCCAACGAGAGCTCATTACAGCTAGAGAGCTATATACATTACACTCATACAATATCCTGGTTGGGGATAGAATATCCATCAATCGGAGCTTACCTGATATGAGGAGTGACAGGTAAAACTTTATCCATTTAGAAGGCTCCCACTGTAGAATTCGCTTTGTGGGTGGGTGTTCCTGTCTCTTTACTGCTTTTTCATAGAAATTGGCTCAACATTTTAGCTTTAAAATTCAGCAGATTTTTTTTGTCTACAGAATATTTATTGCTTCTTTAAAAAAATAGTGAAAACCCTTGTTGACATATTTCCTATACACATGATTTTAAATACATATTACTTACATAAAGATTAGTAAGTAGCAAAGCCAAGCAGAATGTATTCCCACTACCTTCCCTTATACTTAAAGAATTTTCTGAATTTTGTGATATTTTCTTAGTGCAGGAATCACTATAAAATATAAATATATCCTCATTCATCATTTCAATATTATTTCAGCTGCAAAAACGTGGTGTTTGACATAGAAAACCTTCCAACAGCCAGTGTGATTATAGTCTTCCACAATGAGGCTTGGTCCACGCTCATGAGGACTGTAATGTCGGTGTTACTGAGGTCACCAGAACCATTGCTAAAACAGGTACTATTCAAATATAGTTCTAGAAACTAAAACCTTTTTGCTGTACCTGGAACAGGTAAAACAAAAAATGGTTGTCTGTAAAGTCGGTTTACTGAAGATAGTTGAACGTGACAACGTCACTTCATGGAACGCCTCAGAACGCCTCATGAGTCATGTTTTTTCGTGCGTGCAGCCGGCTCTATCGAATTATAAGACGTTGTCACGTCAAAAACGTGTGGCACTCGGGGACTGCCGCAGTAAACCTATTGCATATCATTTTTTGCTGGATTACGCATGCGCAGTGTTAGGTCATTTCGTTACGGAATTTCTGGATTAGGTCTCCATGCTCAAGGCCTGCGATAGAAGCTTTGCAATTGCTTAAAAGGTGCCTTAAAAGGTGTTTTTTATCTGCCGTCAGTCTTCAGACTATAAGCAGGTCTGGTGATAGCAGTCTGGCTTGTAGGATAAGAGCTCCAGTTAGAACTTTTCCATTTCTTTTCCTCCTACTTATAAAACCTGTTGGTAACACTTAGTAAGCACCTATGAGTGCCTTAGAGGTCATATCCTGACTAATTTATTCAAATGTAATTAAACATAAAAGGTAAATCAGAATCACTGATAGAGATAACGCATTTCCGTCGGAATTTTGCTTTCAAACCTCGTGATGACCTCCGTGATAGGTCGATCTGTAAGGTCATCATCAAATCAGCCTGTGAAAGTCTACTGCTGGGCCAACATAGTTAGTCCTGGTAACTCCAGGATCCTCCCTTAAGTTCATGTGGAATGCAGATCTATTTCTTCGGCTAAAATATTTTTTCATTGCATTTAATAAAATAAAACATTCAGTCAAATAATGAATTAAAAGAATTGTCTATTGAAAGCCAAACATCGACTTTATGTCAGTTATCAAATATTTGTAGTAATATACCAGCTCTAATATACTTTTAGGTGATTCTAGTGGACGATGCGAGCGACCGTCGGTACCTAGGTAAAGAGTTAGAAGACGCTGTAGCTAACTTGGACAAGGTACAAATACTCCGCAGTGCGACTAGGACCGGCTTGGTGGGGGCGAGACTGATGGGCGCGAGAGAAGCCACGGGCGATGCACTAGTGTTCCTCGACGCTCATTGTGAGGTGAGTTATTTAATTACCGTATCAGCAAAACAGTAGTCTTCAATATAATATCGTATTTATATTTATCCAAAAATAGAAATGATTAATGAACTAAAATTATGTCTTGGCTTTATTTCCAAAAAGATACTTTTAAAATCTTCTAATTGTCATTCAACATGTTTTCAGGTAACGCAAGGTTGGCTAGAACCACTCCTAGAAAGAGCCGGCAGCGATGACGTATTCATATGTCCCCACATCGACCTCTTATCTGAAGACACTCTCGCTTATACAAAGAGCATCGACGCGCACTGGGGCGCCTTCAGCTGGCACTTGCATTTCCGCTGGCTCATGCCCAGTCGTGAGGTCATGACCAAGAAGGCTGAAAACCCCTCCAAGCCATATCCAACGCCAGCGATGGCAGGCGGTCTATTCGCAGTGAGAAAAAGCCTATTCTGGCGACTGGGAAGCTACGACGAAGGCATGGTTATATGGGGAGCGGAGAATCTAGAACTCTCGTGGCGTGCCTGGCAATGCGGCGCGAGAGTCGAAATAACCCCATGCTCCCGAGTCGGCCACATATTCCGAAGACATAGCCCTTACAAATACCCGGGAGGAGTGTCAAAGGTACTGAACTCTAATCTTGCTAGAGCTGCATCTGTGTGGATGGATGAGTGGTCGGACTTCTTCTTTAAATTCAACCCATCAGTAGCTGCGTTACGCGACCAACAGCAAGTAGGCGACCGCGTCGATCTAAGGCGAAACCTGAACTGTAAAAGCTTCAAATGGTATTTGGATAATGTATGGCCTCAGCATTTCTTCCCGACCAAGGACAGGTGGTTTGGTAGGATAAAGAACTCTAAAGGAGCGTGTTTAGGGGTCATCGCAGCCACGCCGGGTCTCGGTGGTCCCGCGTCGGGAATTCATTGCGGACACGATTTAGACCAAGACAAGCTTTTAGTCTACACTCCGCAAGGTCAGGTTATGGCTGACGAGGGCTTATGCTTAGAACAAGGGAACGGACGAGCGGTATGGAAAAGTTGTAGTGATAGTGATAAACAAATCTGGACGCAAAAAGGTCCCAGGTTAAAAACTAAAGCTGGCTTGTGTCTGACTTTAGCTACGAGTAATAAAAATAAAGATGGTGTCGATGAACCGCTGACTGCTAAAACGTGTGTGAACAAAGATGAACAGATTTGGCATTTCGAGCGCGTGCCTTGGAGGTGATTGTTGTGATATTCAAAAGTACAAAATGTATGGTTGTTATGCATGTAGCTAGACAAAGCAATTTTTGAATTATGTTTTTTTATGAATCTCAGTGATCTGAAAATAAGGCAACCTCTATAAGGAGCTGCTTTATTTTGCCATAGAATCAATGTTTTTTTATTGATCAAGAAACAAACAAATTATTTTTACTCCGCCAAGATAGTTTCGAATTTTATCAGTTTATAGTCAGTAATTACAAAACTGTGATTTTAGTTAGTTATTTTTAAATATTGTAGGTACTTACAATTTAATACATGGTTTTATACAATGCACAGTAGCTGTTATGCATTTTATATGCAATTCTGTATAATGCACAAGTTACAATGAACACACAACATTATACTTAGATATAAAACTATTTAAATTGTTTCCGATTAAATCAGATGACGTTACTGGTAATATCCAAGGGGTTGATCTTAGAATCTTCCAGATTTTAAACTTCCAGTGACTTTAAAATCTAGGGAATATCCCAGTCTCAAAGTCCCCTTGATTTGAACAAAGATTTTGTATAGGTTTAATTAAAATTATTTTGTTAAGGCGACGGGTAGGGTGAAATTTTTCACAATAAATAAAAATGTCAATAACTTCCAACTTTATTATTTATTTATTATATCTATACACACGTTAAACTTGTAACACGGCATAGTTTTTGCCGTGGTGGTTAAACTCTAGACAGTCAGCGTGGCAACGTCGCAATTTCAACTTCAGCAAAAATGCTCACAACGACGCAAAACACATAATGAGCCGCGCACAGTTCGGATAGTCAAACTCTAAAGCAGCGCCTTATGAATATTTGCGAGCACACAGCAATCAAACACTTATAATTCCTAAGGCGCTACTCTTCCTCTTCTTTAAACACCTTATTGTAGAAATGTTTTTTTTAGAGTCACAAGATACGAACCATAAGAATAGCTGTGCTGAGTTTGGTACCAAACAAATCTGCCAAACCCATAAAAAATGGGATCTAAAACCACACTTTTGCAAAAGGTGTTGGTACTAAACTTACATTTAAAAGTAAACTATATCCAAGAGCACAAATTTTGAGTAACAATACACTAGTTCAATATATGTATTATAGGAAATAATAAGTTTCACAACTCCACATGCTATCACTTTTTCTGAAAACAGTTTTCGGTTTCCCCAAAAACACGCATTTGGCTATACCCGTCACCTTAAGGGAAATATATAAATCGATATAAAATGACCCTTAAATAAATATAAGTTTACTGCTAAGGGGATTTTCAGATTTTTCTCTTAAACGAAAATCTTGGGGAACTCTTTTTTGTAGAAAAGTTGAGAGGATTTTGATACTCACCTAGTATTATACTTATTATGTTATATTTATATTATATTGATCATAAAATGAAAATTCTCATATCACAAAAAAGTCTGTTTGCACGCGTAGCCTTAGAAAATAAATGTATGTTTAAGCATTTTATCCTATGATTAATCAATCATTATTAAATGAATCTTATCCTACGATTAATTAATAAGGATTAAATTACTTATTATGATTTAATCTAGCATTGTAGATAAATCAATGCCCTTTTTTTGCATTTCGTTTATTAGCTTATTTTTTTATTTCGTCTATCGACTTAGTGCTTAGCATATTATATACTTTTCAAGTATGTACATTGACATTCCTGTACAATTAAGACTAAATCGCATTTATTGTTTCTCCCTTCTAGTCCTTCTTGTACTCTGTTTATTTTTAGACATCTTTGAGTTTATATTGCAGTCTTCCGTGCTCAGTGAATTATATATTTTAGTTAAACTACCTAATAATAAAAGTTCAATTATGAACATGCACAAAAAAAAACACCAGTAACAAATAACTTTAATTCTAAGATTTTTTACCCGTTTGCTGTAACAAATACTTACCCTATTTTATAATAAGTTTGCGTTGACATTATGTCACCATTACGTATGGTAATCAAGACATCAAGTCGTCGCTAAATTTTTATAAGATAGACCGTGTTGAGTGATGTATTAACATACGCACAAAAATCAAATGTAAACTAACTTGTGTTCAAAATCAATTTTATTGTTAAAAAAGTGTTCAAACTGAAGTAAAAAATCTCACTACCATTCTATTGTTTCCTTCACCTCAAGACATAGTATAGTATCAATCCCAGTAGCGCATGGGGTGTGAGATGCGATGCTGAATTGCAGTTATTTCCTCTGCAGATGAAACAGCGAGCGTCGCTATGTCCTCTTGCTCTTTCTACCGCAACGAGACCGTTGCAGACAGAATCGATTTGTGCTCTAGGTATGCAGCCTTTTAGGACGTCCACTGTGTTACCAGCTGTAAACGAATTATAGTTTTGTTATCATGATATTATTATGTAATTATTGTAATTGTACCTATCACTTGCTCATCAAATACTTTGAGAAAGGAATGATGGAATTCTGGACGGCTAGTTAGCACTAGCTAGTCAGCTTCTCGTCGCTAGCACGTTTTTCAATCTAGCCGTTACAAAGAACTTCTTATATAGTAAAAATGAAAATACTAGCTCAAACAGCAGGGTCCTCTGAAAGTCTAACGCTAGAAATGAAGAGTTTAGTACTAACTAGATTTGTCATCAGGCGTAGCGACCATCTTCAAGCACCTGTATTCAATTGGCACCTTGGAATCAGTCGATGGAGGTGGATGTCCGTAGTTATGCACCCATTGTGGTGATACCCAGTTGTTAGGTTGGCACTCTATGTGAGTACCGGCCGAGATAATTTCTTGAGGGTGGCAAGACAGGCAGCGTTGGTAGAAACAGCTTTCTCCAATCACTATAATATAAAACCTAGTTCAGCCTACGTGTTTTAGAAATAATATATGGTGTAATTTAGCGTAAGAGATCGTCTAAAGATCGACGCGCCGAGACGTCGCCATCGTCACTGAGAAAGTGGTTGATTGGCGTCTGACATAATTGTTCATTTGTATTGCGTGCGTGTCTATATCGTATGTTCATTTGGTAACCTATGTCAACTTACAACAGAGCTCAAACTGATGTTGGATTTGAGCTTCCTGTGTGTTCAAAGTACCATAGGTACATCTCGCGTCCTTTTTCATTTTTTTTGTTGAGAAATGTATAGGCGACAAAGAAATTGGTTTACCACTCTAAGGCTGAATATCATTTGCACGTACAAAACGTCAAGGGCTATTTTCGCTTGACAGATTAATAACTGCTGCGTCAGAATCTGTCAATCTGTAATCCTTAGCGAATAATTATGTTACTGGGAGATGTCATCAAAAGTGGTAAACCAATTTCTTTGTCGCCTATACCTACTTATGTGTTAGTAGCTACCTAACACATAAATTTCTCACTCCTACGATTTTCCTTGCAAAAAATATGCCATAATAAACCATCCAGAAGCGTTATAACTCTAAGGCTGCGTTACCCTAGATACGGCCACTTATCTCACTGACCTAAATTCATAACAAGTGATGATCAACATAAAATCCCCGTCCTACGCGCTTTCGTGGTGACATGACTAGACGAGCACTACAATGTAAATACGATTGTCAACAGTGGAATATATAAATATTTATCCAAAGGCGAGATGAGTCTACATTCTATTGTATCGTTGCGGCGCGGTTGTTGCCTCAGTAGCAAGCCATAGGTAATCTAAATTATAAAGACACGATGTAGTTAAACAAAACACAGTTGTAAAAACAAACGAAAGGCTTACCGTATGGCAGCACTGCCGCAACACTAAAAATAATCACGTTCATCTCAATAAAAACTTAGTTAATTATGATTATAGCAAGACACTGTCACTTACAACACAACGTGTGCCGCGTTTGTTATCGCACTAATCGTTGTTTGGAGCACTTTATCTGTTCGCTTTTCATATCAATGGGCACTAAATCTATCCTGACAGTGGAAGACGTGTGGCTATCGTTAATACGTCACAAACTCTGTTTTAAATTTATCGCATAGCACGTTGTGAACTGAAAAACTAGACATTCAATAGCTCTCGAATTCAGGTGAATGTTACGGTTCAAACAGTCAGACAATCCCTGTAGGTATATTTAGAGAAATGTTATTATGAAATTCTTGGCACGGTCGCGTTTCCGCCTATAAAGAAGGCGATTGTATATAGTTTAGGAGCTATTCTAGCACGTCTTACAGATGTCTATGAAACTACGCAGTAGACATTACTTATAGATATATTGACTTTATTACGAGTAAAACATATAATTGGTTATGCCAATACCTAGAACTAGAGCTACTCTCTGCTAACAAGAGTTTATTCATTGTACCATTTTTTTTTCATACTTTATATATATATTTATATATATTAAGTATTTTCAACATTCAGTCATTGAAAAAAGAGCTTGGTTTTCTAATCTCGAGACTCAATTTGGTGGGCATAAAAATACGATGGTTACCTACGTACCTTAGAAAATTTATAAAGAACTACATCGGCAACAATCCACTCCCGAGAACAAACATTATAAATGAAATACAGAAAATATTATTCAAATAATACCAGAGAAATAGCGGCACGCTCCATCGATCGAAAGAGGTGTCATGTCACTTCCTTACTCAGATAAGACCAAATAGGTCCAAACATGAGGCAATTTTCGCAGATGCATTAAAGCAGTGGAATTCCAAGCTTATTCCTGAAGGATTATGGTGGTTTATTGTATGAAAATATGCAGTAAAATATACCCAAGATCCAGGCTGGATGGTCACACGTGCGACATCGTGTCGGCATGCGGTCGTATTGATGTCTTCGATAGATAAGGCAGATCCTAAGATTGATAACTTAGTCGGTGGGATATGATAGCCGTATCGCTTTGCAATGTAGGAAAAACTAGATTTTGGTTAGAAAGTTCTTGAGCTTTTTTCATTCAGTTCTACCTATTGGCGAATATATTATCTAATGAAATGGTTTTTGATGGGGTTCAAAATCGTTATAATTCAAGAATTGGATTAGCGGTGGTCGTCTAAGCTTAGTTAATCTGTTGCAAGTAAAATATTACCTTAGTGGAATTTTATCATTAGTATAACTGCTTCCACTGAGAGTAAAAAAACGTACTCCATATGACCTTTAAGTTATCTGTAGATCGACTTATATGTAATCGATGTAATTTAAAGTCAGCGTACCTACTTTCTCCTGAGAGCCCAATTAATTTTCAGTTGAACCGATCTCAATAAATTTCTTAAAAAATAAAAACGCCGCGCGATAAACATATAGAGGCGGTCCTCATCTTCGGTATTAAAATAAACACCTTGTTTCGTCTTCGCTTTGAAAGGGTTTTATTTATCTTGCACAATTAGTTAGTGCCACTGGAGCTTTTCGGTAGCTCTGTAATTCAATCTTCTGGTTTCGGAAGATTTATGATGATCATTTTATTGAGCTACCGTCCTCAGATTAGCGGCTTCATTTGATGTGTTCGTATCAAACTTCATTAGTTGATTATCTTGGTTCATTCCAAAATTTAAAAATCAAGACCTATCTACAAGGATAAGTTTTATTTATTACGTCATCAAAAAGCTGTTTGAAATTAGATAATGATGAAATAGGTTTCATGTAAGTTACTTTTTTATCTTATCAGGTGTGGTCCCTTAAAACACCGCTCCTTTTTAGTATAATAGGTACTTACCTAGTTTTCAGTCACAAAATAAATGTAAAAAAATGTTCGTACGTTTATTACCAACTGTATTTGAGTTTGTTGAAAGTACTCTACCTTATGGCTCTTGTATTGTCAGCCTTACATCTCACGGAGGTATCACAAATCCAAGGGTTGCTTAGAAAGTAAACGCACGCTATCTGCATACATTTTATTGGTGGTCACAATGACTGAGATTAGGACGTGGAAACGGCAACATGCATTGTCGTATAGCTTAATGTGAGAACAGCTGGTTTCCTCACTCAAAACTATACCGAAACTGGAAAAGATCACGGAGTGGACTGACTTGGTGATGATGAAACTTTTGAAATAAGCCAACTTCGAGATTATGAGATGAGATTTTTACCACTTGTAAAATATTACGCTAGAATGTTTTACCTCCCTCATCCTTGATAAGGGCTTATATAGATTTTCTGTACCCCTCTCTCCTTGAGACGTAATTAATTTTATTTACCCCTTTTGACGGTAGTTAAAGGACACGTTCGGATTGTGTTCATGCGAACCTTTATTATGTTAAAGCTACGTGTGCCTCGCGGTTCTTTTTTTTAAAGTGATCCAATTGTGTTTATTGTATACTGTGGTTCTACGGTGTAAAGTGTCCGCCCGACACAGTGACCCGAGGATAGGATCGAAGGACGCGACGATCGCGTGAGATATCCATGGCACGTCCGCATTGCTCTGCCCTCACGATCTGTAGCCGTTATTTTAAATTAATCTTATTCTTATGGTACAATGTTTGACTCAACGTTTTTATATCAACATTTTGTAAAAATAAAACTTTAATTGCTACGAAAGGTAAAAATATTTTTGTTGTAAGCTTTTGTCTTTTACCGGGTTTTATGAAAATTAATGTCATGGTAATATATATTACACGATGAAAGATTTCTTCACATTAATACGCCTAAAGTACTTGAAAATTAGCCTTGTCTTTGTAATAAATGAAAAATATTCGTGATAATATTTCCTACTTGTTGCATATGGTCATACTTAGGTAGGTACCTACATTAAAAATTTTACGCTAAGTTTCCCGATCTTCTTATTCTTCAACATTGCCTAGAGTAGGTAGACAAAATCGCTGATGCAGAATAATTGTTCATTCATTTAAAAAACAATTCAATAACGGACTCTTTCGAAAGGGGTGTTCGTGTCTGAGTCTAATTGAGCACAATTAGGTACTTTGAAATAAAAACATTACCAAATCGCGTCGTTTACTGTCTGCCATCGACACCTTCGATCTCGCGTGACTGGGGACACTGATTGAGACGAAAGACGAACACGCTATCGGACTATGAAAACTGAATGGGACCTATGCGGGCCTGTTTTACATGCTTGTGTTCTCTAGTAGTCAAAATATCCATAAAAATATGTCTAGCGTATAGTGTGGTTTTGGCTTACCTACTCCTAATTTAATGTTATGTGTATAATAGAAAAAAAAAAAAAAACGCGTGGCACTCGGGGACTGCCGCAGTAAAGCTATTGCATAGCATTTTTTGCTGGATTACGCATGCGCAGTGTTAGGTTATTTCGGTACGGAATTTCTGGATTCGGTCTCTCTGGAGGCTCAAGGCCCGCGATAGAAGCTATGCAATAGCTTTAAAATCTATCTTGATAAAAATCACGCTTTTCAAGTTGTTCATGTGCCTAAATGTTAAAGCTGGGTTTTTTCGGTAGGTAACTGTTTTGAGGTTTACAAAACTCAAACATGTGTTCTTGTATTCTCCGAATTGTTGTTATCCAAAGAAAGGATAAATTATCATCAGCTTAAATCATCAATTAATCAGATATTTATGCTTCCACTTCGACAGCGCTTCAATTTACAACTTCAATTATAACCCAGACCGATGATTTCGTTGTTTGTGTAATTTTTCCAAAATTATCACCTATCCACCTATGGCGTGGTGGTTATTATTATAATTTACATTTTTACAGCCACATAAAAATCGATGGGTGTTAAATTGAATTCTGGGAGCAAAGTGTCTTGCAAATAAGAAACGAAGGCGCGAAAATTGGTTGAAGCACCGTTTAAAATATCGTTAAGGCTTGTCGGGAGTGAAAATATTGTAATCGCATGGCTCCGAACAACGATCGCTGTTGTTTACGAGCGGCGGAAACTTGCCCACAATTATTCGGATCGCTGATTTACTTCATTTATGGCATACTCGGAATACTGGGGTGGCTTTCTGAAAGTGCCCAAGGCAGGAGCGCCTTTCAATTTAGCTTGATGCTTAGATAAGTAGGAAACTCTCGGAGGTTCCACTCCAACTGCATCTAGGATTTTTTAGAGATAAGTATAAAGTATCTCACGTAACCATTGTAAGTAGTTTTTGATTAGAAGCTGATAAATATAGAAATGATAAGTCACAAACTAGTAAGATGTAGGTTATTGAGTGACCAAGAGCAACTTTTTGAGTAAGTATCTTTCATACTATGTAATTTTACCTAAAAGGCGTCGAATAGTTAATTATTGCTTGTTGTTTCCCTCAAATCATCATAGACAATTATTGTTAAGATGTTAAAACCCGCAAGAGAAATTGGTCCATTAATTATTTTCTAGTAATTACTTTAAAGGGTTGAAAGAAAATTACTTGCACAAGTCATCAGGGGACCTAATTAGGTCTCTGTAATTTTCCATAATTAAAACCATCATGGACCGTCAATCCGGTAGATTAGGATTTCGAGAAGAGTAAAAATTTGCTATAGATTAATGGCTGACACGCTGACACTATAGCCGGTATCGAGTTAATGTAACCCGGTATCTCCCAGTAAACAATTTCACCATTTCATTGCCAGTCACTAAATGTTTGTTTAATGTTTTGTATCACTGATAAATAAAAAAAAACTAGGTTTGGTGGTGCCTCAATTTCAGCAACTCCCAAACTAAGCAAAACTTACGGACACGTTTTTCCTGTGTATCTACCATGAGTTGTCACAGTAAAATCGCCTGACTTTACTACAGTAGTTACGTCAATATTAGTATGACGAATTTTAGTACCCAACTATCCGCTAGAGGCGCTGTACAAATCTTCATACATTTTTGAAGTGAAAACTTCTTTAGCGGCGCTGGGTGGGTAAAAACTTTCAAACTCGCGTCAGGGTCACGTGACGTCGAAAAAGCGTAAGATCTTATTTAATTTTTATACATTGCTCGTAAAACAAGAGACGACAAAAGAACACACTTGCGGTCACGCGACGTATGACTCAAACAATTAAATAGTGTTGTGGCGACATCGTACAAGGCGAGTACAAGGCGCTGCCAACACGCGGTGCGGTGCGGAGCGCGGGGGCGGAGGACCGAGGAGCGGCACTCGCGCGCCGGCAGCCGACAGACGCTCTGAGCACCCTCGCACGGGAAACACGTATCGCTCGCCGCGCGCGCATAACCAGATAGACGCTATTATATCGTACGAATCGTTTCGCCTAACTTGTATTTAACTGTATCGCTTCCATCTTATTGAAGTGAAAACTCAGTCAGGGTCACGTGACTCGTGACGTTCATCGAACGTGACGTTCATCATTCGCTGTCGACAATGTCAATGACATGACACAATCACAATGACACAGACACATTCGCGCTTGCGCGAATGTGTCTGTGTCATTGTGATTGTCATTGTCATTGTCATTGTCGTTGTGTCGACATGACACAATCACACTGACACAGACACATTCGCGCTTGCGCGAATGTGTCTGTGTCAGTGTGTCTTCGTTGTCTTCGTCGTTGTGTCACATTCGCGCTTGCGCGAATGTGACACAATGACATGACACAATCACAATGACACAGACACATTCGCGCTTGCGCGAATGTGTCTGTGTCATTGTGATTGTCATTGTCATTATGACGACTGTGGTTATATTTTTGAAGTGAAAACTTAAAAGTGAAAACACAGACACATTCGCGCTTGCGCGAATGTGTCATTGTCATTGTCATTGTCGTTGTGTCGACATGACACAATCACAATGACACAGACACATTCGCGCTTGCGCGAATGTGTCTGTGTCATTGTCATTATGACGACTGTGGTTATATTTTTGAAGTGAAAACTTAAAAGTGAAAACACATTCGCGCTTGCGCGAATGTGTCTGTGTCATTGTGATTGTCATTGTCATTATGACGACTGTGGTTATATTTTTGAAGTGAAAACTTAAAAGTGAAAACACAACGTTAATATTGAAGTTTTCACTTCTGCCGGCACTCCCGGAGTGCTACCATTTTTTTTTTAACTACAGACGCTAACGAGTGTATTAAATACTAGTAGTACGCCCCGGCTTCGCACGGGTAGCCTATATAAAAAAAAATCATTATAATATAGCTAATTATGTTACTCAGTATAAATGTATTTTCGAAATGATAAAAAATATAGACCCTATATTATGTAACCCCCCCGCATATACTCCCGTGACCGGCAGCGGCGCGGCGCCCGCTGACTTTTTTCTAATACATAAGTATGTCCTTACATTTTTGAACTCGTGATATCTTTCGAATGGAATGTCCGAATTCAATAATTTAAAAAGTAATAGAAAGGTATTGAAGCAGTTTTAATTTTAAAGTAATTTATTTAGATAAGGATTAATACCTAAGTACAAATATAGAACGTTTTCTGGCGTCGTCATTTTAATTATATTTTTTTGATATTAAAACACTTATTATGACATATCTATAATAGTTAGACATATGCTGTCGCTGACTTTTTTGTGGATGATGATGTGTTCTACAAAATTGTAGTACATAATTTCTTTCTATCATCAATAGTTTCCGCAGCGCACGCGATGTAAGGAATTTCTTATACACCTTGGGTTACATAATTGAAGTTCTAGTAAGGATCCCTAATTTTTTTGAAAATATAATATAGCCTATGTTCAGCACAGATAATGTAGCTTCACAACAGTGAAATAATTTTTGAAATCGGTCCTGTAGTTTCGGAGCCTATTCGATGCAAACAAACAAACAAACAAACAAACAAACAAACAAACAATCAAATCTTTCCTCTTTATAATATTAGTGCGCTTGCGCGAATGTGTCTGTGTCATTGTCATTATGACGACTGTGGTTATATTTTTGAAGTGAAAACTTAAAAGTGAAAACACATTCGCGCTTGCGCGAATGTGTCTGTGTCATTGTGATTGTCATTGTCATTATGACGACTGTGGTTATATTTTTGAAGTGAAAACTTAAAAGTGAAAACACAACGTTAATATTGAAGTTTTCACTTCTGCCGGCACTCCCGGAGTGCTACCATTTTTTTTTTAACTACAGACGCTAACGAGTGTATTAAATACTAGTAGTACGCCCCGGCTTCGCACGGGTAGCCTATATAAAAAAAAATCATTATAATATAGCTAATTATGTTACTCAGTATAAATGTATTTTCGAAATGATAAAAAATATAGACCCTATATTATGTAACCCCCCCGCATATACTCCCGTGACCGGCAGCGGCGCGGCGCCCGCTGACTTTTTTCTAATACATAAGTATGTCCTTACATTTTTGAACTCGTGATATCTTTCGAATGGAATGTCCGAATTCAATAATTTAAAAAGTAATAGAAAGGTATTGAAGCAGTTTTAATTTTAAAGTAATTTATTTAGATAAGGATTAATACCTAAGTACAAATATAGAACGTTTTCTGGCGTCGTCATTTTAATTATATTTTTTTGATATTAAAACACTTATTATGACATATCTATAATAGTTAGACATATGCTGTCGCTGACTTTTTTGTGGATGATGATGTGTTCTACAAAATTGTAGTACATAATTTCTTTCTATCATCAATAGTTTCCGCAGCGCACGCGATGTAAGGAATTTCTTATACACCTTGGGTTACATAATTGAAGTTCTAGTAAGGATCCCTAATTTTTTTGAAAATATAATATAGCCTATGTTCAGCACAGATAATGTAGCTTCACAACAGTGAAATAATTTTTGAAATCGGTCCTGTAGTTTCGGAGCCTATTCGATGCAAACAAACAAACAAACAAACAAACAAACAAACAAACAATCAAATCTTTCCTCTTTATAATATTAGTTTAGATAGAATGGTAAAAACTTATGGTAGACCTACTGATAATATATTTATCATTATTATACGACTACGGTTATTGAAAGATGAAGAACTGACACAATGACACAACACAAACAAACTCTAATAATCAGCAGAATGTTAACGTATTTCAGTTTTTGACAATAGCAACAATGGCGCGCTGATGATTCGATTCGTTCCCTTACAAATTGTGTAGGCGCACTGAATACTATCTTTACTCTGAGAGTATTGAGCTGGTGTCCAGTTTACTACCGAGTCGTGGTACTAAAGATAAAGCAACAATTTTACGACTTATTTATGGTTTAATTAGAGAAAAGTCGCTCAGCCATGTTGTAAAACTACGACAGTCGATGATATTACTTGTCTGAAAATAATTTCTAAAACCATCACGCTGTATTTACGCCCTTAGCACTTTTAGATAATATTCGAACTTTCTGGATCACTAATTTTCTTTCTTCTAAGTTGCTAGTAGGTTGCTAGTTCCTATACATATGTAGTTGGTTTCAGGTGTATTGTTATAGTAATAACTGACTATGAGAACGGGGGAAAATAATTACCTATACTTACCTATTAATAATTTTTTAGGTTATTTTGCGTTTTACAGTACAATATCGCGGGCTTTTTCTCTAGCCACCAGGCAAATGACATTTCAGATTACGCTTCTGTTTGTAATCCTTTATTTCTGTTATAAAATACAGCGCTAAAATAAATACTTACCAATCGAAAATAAATTTAACAAATTTACTGGTAATTTGAACATAATGATTTTCAGTAACGTAAATCGATTCGTTTTCTTTACCAGACCGGAAAACGCGTAAGTACGTAAAATCGACCCGATGGTATTTTAAATGGTAACATATCAAGTATTTTATGAAGCAGTTATAATGAGAGCAACCGATATACTTGCCCAATTAAAAGCTTTAAGCACTAAGGTGCTTACACATTTCCTTAATTTTATCGATCTGTAAGTGCTATCAAAGAGTTTGGTCGCAATAAATAACAAGTGTAAATTGGCATAACTCTGTAAACACCTCTAAAGCATTTGGCAATGCTATTGAAAAAACATCAGACAGCGACATTTATATATATACCTACACAGATTATAAAAATACAATTGTACGTCACAGATTATAAAAAAAATATGCGTTGACGTGAATCTCCTTCGTTTTTCCATCAATTAAATAAATAATAATAAACAATGAAATAATAAATAATGCTGGACAATCCACACAACATCATCTAGCCCCAAGCTAAGCAGAGCTTGTGTTATGGGCACTAGAGTACTGACATACTTAATACAATATATTACATAGATAGATATTTTTTATATAATATAATACCCAGAACACCCGGAATAAATATTTGCAGAACATACAAACATTTATCCCAAGGCGGGAATCGAACCCGCAACCTTCCGCGTCGCAGGCGGACCATCGCCCACCGCGCCACATCGGTCGTCAAATAATAAATAAATACATATCATATCTAGGTTGCAGCATGAAAAACGTAACTACTTATTACTAATGCACTGTATAAATCAAATGTAATACATATGTATTTATTTTCTTACACAAAGTGTCAGTAAAAGTAACTTAAAATATCAATTGAACTAATAAATAAAAACTTACAAAATTCTTAAAATCCTCGCTGAAATTCGTCGAAACGAACCATAATGTCACGGTAACTGGGTCGTGTTGGGGGGTGGACACGAATAAATATGACAATCGTAAACATATCGAAACAGTGACGTATTTGAGATACACTGCGCGTCAATATCGGCTTCACTGTCGAACGTTGCAACGGTAGTGCGCAGTGTGTCTTAAATACGTTACGTTTACAATTGTCACATTCATTCGTGATCACCCCTGACAGCAGTCGGATCACGTACTTGAGTAGAATAGTAATAAAGATGGAAATGATTGATTTTTGGTCGGCAATCACCTGCGGTCGGACGTGCCGTGCCCAAAGCCAGCGATGTCAAGGATGAGGTTGATTAGACAACTGTTTGTATTGCACTACTCGATTACTGGCAGGTGGTTGGAGATGAAGTGGTTTGTGCAAGTGGATAATTTTAGCGTAATTGACCAGATGCAGACCGCTTCTTGTAACTGCGTCTAATATTGTTTAGTGTATGTATTAGATGTGTGTATATTCTCTTCTAAGTACTCTAGGTAGCGCAGATATACGAGATGTGTTCAGATGATAGTCAGGTGCATTACAAAGATGCACATCCTACTGTTACTATAGGGTAGATTCATTTTTATAAATTATTTGATTATTTAATAATCTATTCCACAGACACATAAAAATACAAAAAATACAAAACGGACAAAAAACAACGGACTTCAATAAGCCCGATAACACGATAACACCACAAATACTTATATGCAATTCACTGAAATTGAACTGAACTGCATAAAACAAAATAGATTATATTGAACTAGTTTCATTGTATGGCGGATACCAGTCAATTAAAAAGGGAATGGAGGTGAACAAAAAACGAAACTCCGAAATAAATCCGGGCCAATATAACCCAAAGCACCGATCAGTATCCACAATAATCTTACAAAATTGACTCATAGGTATTTAAGTCTGCAAATATTAAGGCATTGAGTTTCACAATAAATTGAGGATTAATTCAATAAAGATTGACCGTACAGACATTTTAATTCAATTTCCATGACGTTGCATCTTTAGGGTTTCTCTTTGCATTAAGATTTCAGTTTTATTAAAAGTTGATTGCAAAATAATGAAGGGTAAATGGTAAGAGATAAAATCTGATCATGGAGATTATTAATAAAAATATACACTTGATTTGAAGCTGTAGCGACTGAGCTATATGATTTAAACTTGCAGCATATCCAGGTCTCATCTTAGGAGCTTATTTTTAACAGACATAAAAAAAGAGGAAGTTCTCAAGTCAACGCTTATATTTCTTTTTGTTTGACATTGCACAACTTTTTACACAATAGGCTGATTTTGTTATTTCTTTTTTTATGTCCATCTATTTCTTCTAGTCCTTCTTATGTGCCTGACTGAAAAAAACAACTTTCAACGACCTGCTTATGGACTATTGTTAACGAGATATACCTAGTTACCTACCCGATACCAACTTATATGAAAAGCGCCGGCAAAGATAAAAGTGCGCGATTAAATCGAAATTCTAAAAAGCTCTATAAGTTTATTAACATGAGTCTTGACAGTCCCAGCTCCCGGAATTGCCCTGCTCAGCATGACGTCTGTATAATGCAGCTGAAATACGATATAGTGATACTTTTCTATAAGAGTTTGGCCTCCAGCACCGATTAAAATGTAAAACTGGCCTGCATTCACCAATTAAAGGAGCATCTGTTACACCGTGTCGCGCCGCGAGCGATGCTTTGCTTGTTGCATTTGTATTTACAAATAAACTCAAAGTATGTTTGACAGGCGTTACAGCGTAATTTAGCGCTGCATTCCGCGCTGTGAGTTGTGGATTTGATCCTTACTTGATAATAATTTGTGTCATTGTGAACATAAATGTGTTTTGTATGTACAGACATTAAACTCCTGTTTAAAAATCGATGGGTTTGAAAATCCTCGTTTGATTGAACATAAAGTTATCATTTATTTTCAACGCACTGTTATAAACAAGTATGTACATGCTACTTAATTAACTCACAAATATAAGTAGTAGGTATTTTGCTCATTTCGGTGTGACATGCTTCCAACTAAGCGGTAATTTAGGGTTGTCAAATTATCGTTGTCAAATGACCCTTTTATCGGGTTACCGTCCCGGCTTTTAGTCGTTATTAATCACAGTTTCATTCCGTTGTGCCATCCATCATGTATTGGAAAACAACGAATTTGTACTCTTTGTAATATGCCGGTTAGCGCATTACCGCACCATCTTTATCAAAATCGTTATTATGGATGTTAATTTAAGAGTTGCAATTGATTAATATTAAGAGAATTGTATAATTTAATGTAATTTTAATATAAATATAATATGATCCTAAGTTCTTCTTCTTCATATCGCATCGTAATTTAATTAAGGTCAGTGTGGGCAAGT
This sequence comes from Ecliptopera silaceata, assembly GCA_932527185.1. NCBI lineage: Eukaryota > Metazoa > Arthropoda > Insecta > Lepidoptera > Geometridae > Ecliptopera > Ecliptopera silaceata. The sequence goes on along the minus strand of OW052207.1, from coordinate 4,390,527 downwards.
CCGGCATAGTTTTCTTAAATTGAATTTCAATTTAACTTTAAAAATCGAAATAAAATTTATTAGTTACTTTAAGTAGTCGGAAAATATTGGTATTACATTTTTCTTTCTATATCTATCTAAAAGTAGGGTTAATTGTAATTGTCTTCAGATTTATAGCATTTTTTTGTAAAGTAGGCATTTAGACGGACTTCCCAAGCAGTTTGAGGCAAGTCCGTCTAGTAGCAATAAAATCGTAACTAGTGAGCCAATATGTATGAAAACCTCGATAAATGATGAAAAGCTGCCGTTGAAATACGTGTTTTAAACGTGTGACTATAAGGTATACTTTTAAAGAAAAATAAAATTATTAAAATCAAGGGCAAGTCCGGCATATCTTTGCTGATGATGTACTTTCAGTGGTTGTAAACATTTTCACAAAGTACCCACTTACGATTTTTTTTGTCAATAACATACAACTCAATACACAAGAATCTTTATTTGTAAACAAGTAATCGTTAATAATGTAATGTATGAATTTTGAAATGGTGTGGCAAACTATTGCCAGATCTGTAGCTACATTTATAACACTTTCTGCCAGTACGAAATAAATGAGTATGGGATAATTTTCTAAATCAGATCTTTGTTAAAACGATAAATGTTCACAAAGTCTGACATGATGTGCCATGCATGCTACATGAGTCAGTTATAAAAAAACAGAAACTAAAAAAAAGGTTGGATAGTTCCATGCTTTCAAAATATATTCAAAATTTATAAACTTTTAAAGAATACTTATAGGTGATGCTAGTCCTCTTGCAAACATACCAGCGCATCTTTCACTTATTTATTTATTATACAAAAAGTAAATACAGAAAAATAAACTTAAATAGATTAGATTTACAGAGGCAAGCTTAATCCTGAAAAGAGTTCACTTTCGTAGACAGGCGAATAATACTTACGAGTTGAATAAACAGTATCTATAAAATATTTATAAAATTTGAACTACTAAAAAGGTTGACAATATCTGAAATTAAGGTAAGTCCGGCATATGACGGACTTGCCTTATGTATAGTAGACGGACTTCCCAACTATAAAATTCGAATCTTGGATTTTTCTATTTGTTATAATTACGAAACTAATGCGTTATTTTTGAATCGGACAACAGATATACATTCCCGAATCTGTAAATGGCCTACGTTATCACAGATACTCAGAAAACTCCTTAGATTTCACGCCTTTTTTTTCATTTTTCGACGAGACGTCAAACTTCAACTTCAAGTTAAATTCGCGAAAAAATTGGTTGTCAAATTTTTTCCAACATTAAGATGTTAGCGACATCTATTATCACTAGTTCGAACAAACTCAATGATACTGTTTTACCAACCGAGTTATATGGCTCTAGCTATTCAAAAACGGAAGTTATTGCCACTAGACGGACTTAGGGCCTAGACGGACTTACCCACACTGACCTTAATTTAATTTATTTGTGATCCTAAGTTGATTGACATAAATAAATAAATAAAATAAAATCTGTTTGACACGTAATATTTTGAAGATACTTCACAGAAAATATTCGATTCACACTGTGCGATGACGCTGCAACGTTTGGTTGTCAAGCTGGCGTTTGATACGCAATGTGATCGAATACGCTACATTACGTCTCTAAACGATTGTCACAATTATTCGTGCTCACCCCTCAGAGCTTTTATTGTCTGTGAAGTCCATCTTCAAAACATATACAATATAAATATACAAATATACGTATTTTCACATTTATTTGTACCCCTCTGTTATTGATACATGTTAAAGCTTTTTAAAGGATTGCTAACTTTAACGGCAGACAGACACCTCAGGCGTGAATTTACCTAATATTGTTCAACCTCAATAGATAAGCAATTACGAAGGTACGGAGCGACTGACCGAGCGATAACCATTATTAGTTCCTAAATATTCAAATTATGCTAGTATAGACTAGGTAGGTATTTGAAAGGGCATCGTTTCAGGGCATTGGGCATGGCGGCGCCGATATTCCAAAGAGAATAAAGGAGTTGGTCGTTATCTATGGAATGCTTGCGCACTGTGACTCACGGCCACACCTGACGATACTAGCGGGCTACTCCTAAATATATTACAATAAATATTACTACAAATTTACAAAGTTACGACTATATATTAGTATATATAGGGATGACCTCATCAATGCTACAGATAAGGGGATAAATGTGGCAAAGTTCTATATGAACTATGTTTTAAATTGATGATAACATGTGACTAAGCCGAGACGAGGATTATCTTGACAAACAAGAAGGATAAAAAACGTCTTTAGCGACCTTAGATAGGTCAAACAGAAGAATAACGAGTACCCACACCTTATTTTTTTTCTAACGTTTATATAAAAGGTTACTATGTATTCTATGCATGTATTTACAAAAAAAACAGCAATCTAGTTCCCAGAGTACAAGCTTTACTTAGTTCGGAACTAGAGTGTGCTGTGGGAAATGTCCGGGAATATTTTTTATTTAAGGTTGCTAAAGTTAGGAGTAGGCTTCCAGCTCCTGTCGAATTCCGACCACGATTCATTTGCCCAATCCCTTTACAAACGTAATTGACATCTTTAGGACAAATACTGCGCTGTATGTTTGTATACATTATTTATTTTTCGTGTAACTATAACTACATACAAATGAGAGGTTATAACTAGTTATAACGTGTTAGAATCTTATTAAAAACAAACTTCATTCTGAATAAGGTTCTTTTGATTTGAAAATTATTTTAACAAAATGTTTTATTACAGATAAGATATTTAGATAATAAAAAAATAGACGTGTGGCACTCGGGGATTTTGCATAGCTATTACATAGCATTTTTTGCTGGATTACGCATGCGCGTACGTGTTAGGTTGTTTTCGTTCGGTATTTTCGTTACGGAATTTCTGGATTCGGTCTCCACGCTCAAGGCCCGCGATAGAAGCTATGCAATAGCTTAAAAACAAAAAAGTGATAAATGTCTTTGAAATAATATAAAAACGCGAAATCACAGAATACCCTAAATGACACATTTAGTTGAAAAAAATAATTGATGATTATAGAGTATTTCAAGATCTTCAGAACGTAAAGCAAAGTTAGAATAAAAGTGAAACCGTGTTTTACAAGAACTAAGTAGGTAGGTACGTGCATAGATAAATTCAATTAAAAAAAGATTGAAATCGACTAACATTGCTTGGAACGCGTTCGGATTGACTTTTGTGGTTAAACAATTGACTATCCGGGAGTCCACTGATGTTAATTTCACACTACATTTGTGTGATGGTTTTGTAAAGCTTTACTTGGTTCCCAAAGTGCGAAAGCCGGCATTTTTTAGACGTTACGTTACAAACACGTGTCACCGCTATTTCATGGGTAACAAGTACAATTTTTTTTTACCAAATTCCTTTTTTTATGTTAGCTCTGTTAGTCTACGGGTCCGTAAGAGTACCAGAGCGAATTCTAAAAAAGAAACATACATAGAGAAATTTCGTAAATATTGTAAAAAACTGTACAACCTATGATTTTTTAGCCGTGTAGGTAGGAGGGTATTTTACAGGAGACTATTTTTTTTGCTGGTAACTAAATATTTTTTTATGAATGTTTTAAGTATTACCGCTATTGACGGAAACGATGACAGAGATAATTTTGTAGAAAATCGAAGCTTGACGAAACAGATAGAAATAAAATCACCTACTTGCCCGTGTGAGCGTGACGATGCGTTTCTGCGGCACAAAAGTTTCACTTGCGGTCAATACAATTGATATCAAAATAGGTTAGTTCTACCTATATGTAATAAATAATAAATAAATCATACCAGGTTGTCTGGTAGAGATCGCTGTTTAGCAATAAGGCCGCCCATTGTTTGTCATAGTTATAAATAAATATGTACATGTAAATATTAATGGACATTTCACACTTTTATAAATTTGTATAATTGCGTTAACTTATTATTGATCTAAAAGAAAGTATAAGTAATAATCTTTATTCACAAACAAGTATAAGTTAAAACATGTTTTTATAAGTTTTTGAGGTTTGATCGTAAAATCTCATCACGCAAAAGACATCAACGCGCTCGCTATCAATATTTTCTTGTAACAGAAAAACTACAACTCATATCTTTTAAAGTCTATAACAGAATATAACAATTACCATAACAATGCACTTTTGAATTGACTGAATACCATAACGAATTGTCAAAATACATTCAGAAACGAATTTCAATGGTAGGAGTTATTGACTCAATCGTCGAGGTGGCCATCCGCGATTTCAAAAATCCATCTAAAGATTGCAACGTTCGATTGTTCAGCGATTTATCGGTTTTCGTTTTACGTAATGATGTCGGTTGTCATTGATTATGGGTCATTCGTGCGCCCGCGCAGTCGTCCGCTCCGAGCGATCCCGCTGCGTACTGCGACTGCGCCGAGCGTTGCTTGTTCCTATAGATCTTTGGTGATTATTGTGGAATGTGGGTATTTTAAACAAAGCTGACGAATGGTTTTATCCAAAATAACAAGCTCGAAACTATATAATAGTGGTCTTTAATATTACAAATGTTCTGATCCGACCGATAAACTAAACGTGATAACACCCTTATTTATTTTTTACCTCAAGTAAGAGAAAATGATTGAGTAAAGATTTGTGACAAATAAATAGGGTTCATAATAAAACTAATTTAGCATCGACATGCATCTTAGCATTATATAAAAGAAAAATAAACAACAATTTCGATAAAATAAATCCAAAAAATCCTATCACTGCACGAAAAGCACAGACAAGGATGCAAAATTCCAAATAAAGTCTACAACAAATTGTGCTTGCATACCGTACGGTGTTGGATCACGAAGGCAACTAGCTCGTTTAGTAGCTCAGTCACCGTAAGCTACAATCTAGCGGCTAGATGACCCCTGATACATTTAACGCGGTAGAACAGGGCGTGGCGACGCGTGCCGCGCTAGGCTCGGGGAAAGGAGGGTTACTGAAGGGACAACGTTGTATTTGCTTGGCACAAGGTGCAAACGCAAGGCTGTTGTGATAGGTCTAAGGTTCTTTTGTAATCAACTGATTGTAGCCCAGTCAGCAGGCAACATGACCTGGGTAGGGCAGCGAAACAACGTGTGACGTTAGTTTTGGGAAAAGAGGCTGTACTGAATAGCCAGAACAGTCTAACAATCATTCAGTAAAAATCACAAAATTAAATATAAGTAGAAGTGGTTATATGTGAATAAATGGCGATATATCATATCTGATGCTAAGTAATAAACGTTAAACATCTATGATCGTGTACTCAAGCAAGAAATTGCGTCCATTTGTCTAAGATGTACCTAAATGCACAGGTACAAGAAACAAGAAACTCTTGATAAAAGAAATAGAGCAACGAGAATATTACATGGATGTGCTTGCTAAGGTAGTGCATATTACTTACTAAATATCAATATACCTACCACGAAATTTAAAACCGAAAATTATCTATAAGTACCTTGTATATTTATTTTTATTTTCCTACCAAAAACCCGTTAACTTGAGCCAGTATCCAGCTCTTTTACAAAAAATCCAGTTATCTATGACGACCGATGTGGCGCGGTGGGCGATGGTCCGCCTGCGACGCGGAAGGTTGCGGGTTCGATTCCCGCCTCGGGATAAATGTTTGTATGTTCTGCAAATATTTATTCCGGGTGTTCTGGGTATTATATGTATAATAAAAAATATCTATCTATGTAATGTATTGTATTAAGTATGTCAGTCTTCTAGTACCCATAACACAAGCTCTGCTTAGCTTGGGGCTAGATGATGTTGTGTGGATTGTCCAGCATTATCTATAACCTCTGCGTCGTATGACTTAGTGTTGCCAGGAAGAGTGGCCAACGTGGCCCGTCGTTCGCCATCAGGCCAGCTATTGATAAATCATCGACCAGCCACGCGCGCCCGGCGGCGCACTGCGCAACCGAAATACACGTATATTTCCAACTAGATTAAGTATGTCAGTCTTCTAGTACCCATAACACAAGCTCTGCTTAGCTTGGGGCTAGATGATGTTGTGTGGATTGTCCAGCATTATCTATAACCTCTGCGTCGTATGACTTAGTGTTGCCAGGAAGAGTGGCCAACGTGGCCCGTCGTTCGCCATCAGGCCAGCTATTGATAAATCATCGACCAGCCACGCGCGCCCGGCGGCGCACTGCGCAACCGAAATACACGTATATTTCCAACTAGATAGGTAGTAGGTCTTAGTACATGGTTACGATTGAGACAGTTTTTGAAAAGGTTGCATTTGCTCTACAATGTGTTAGATAGGACTTACGCAGAACTTTTTTTTCTTTTTGATTCTATTTTGGTTCAGCTTCTCTTCTTTATAGGTGGATTGCTTATATGCTATCAAGAAGTCCATAGCTTCAGTCAATAAATAAGGATCGGAAGAAATGTACTATTAAATTACTACGTTACGTATTCTAATTATTTACAAAAAAAGACTATCGGCAGTTTAGTTTCCGGAGTACAGGCTTTGATTAGTTTGGGTCTAGGGTATGATGTGTGTAATGTCCGAAATCATTTAATTATTGATTATTATGTTTTAGTATTTTATTTTGTATTTTAACTATTTCAAATGACATTTAAGTATCAAGAAGTAGGATTAGCAGAAATTATCAATCTGTTCATCGGGAATGCCCTATAACATGCGTAGGCGCATGACAGTTCCTAACTTAATTAAACCTTTGTATTTACTGGCAGTTGGTCCCAACCTAATTGCATAATAATAGGTATAGCCGACGTCGGGTCTATAAAGGTTAAAGGTATTTAGTTCACAGCGGAATTTTGTCTTAATTTATCGCTAAATGTGGCTGAATCGTGCGTTTAATGTAGGCAAATACTACATTATACACCCTTAGGCTTGTTCTTGGAATATGTCAAGTTATTGTGAAGTCAAAAGTAATTAAAAAAAAAAAGCTAGCACTCCGGGAGTGCCGGCAGAAGTGAAAACTTCAATATTAACGTTGTGTTTTCACTTTTAAGTTTTCACTTCAAAAATATAACCACAGTCGTGATTGTGTCATGTCATTGTCATTGTGACACAACGACGAAGACAACGAAGACACACTGACACAGACACATTCGCGCAAGCGCGAATGTGTCTGTGTCATTGTGATTGTGTCATGTCGTGTGTTGTGTCTTCGTTGGCTTCGTCGTCATCGTCACGTCACGTCATGTCGCCACGTCATCGTCACGTCATGTCGCCACGTCATCGTCACGTGACGATGACGTGGCGACATGACGTGACGTGACACAACGACGAAGCCAACGAAGACACAGACACATTCGCGCAAGCGCGAATGTTTCTGTGTCATTGTGATTGTGTCATGTCGTTGTGTCACATTCGCGCAAGCGCGAATGTGACACAACGACGAAGCCAACGAAGACACAGACACATTCGCGCAAGCGCGAATGTGTCTGTGTCTTCGTTGGCTTCGTCGTCATCGTCACGTCACGTCATGTCGCCACGTCATCGTCACGTCATCGCGCAAGCGCGAATGTGTCTGTGTCTTCGTTGGCTTCGTCGTCATCGTCACGTCACGTCATGTCGCCACGTCATCGTCACGTCATGTCGCCACAACACTATTTAATTGTTTGAGTCATACGTCGCGTGACCGCAAGTGTGTTCTTTTGTCGTCTCTTGTTTTACGAGCAATGTATAAAAATTAAATAAGATCTTACGCTTTTTCGACGTCACGTGACCCTGACGCGAGTTTGAAAGTTTTTACCCACCCAGCGCCGCTAAAGAAGTTTTCACTTCAAAAACCAGTGGCGGTTAAGTATGTGTTAACGTACCTACTACACATATTTTGTTCAGTAGTAGATAGATAGATATAAAATACTTTATTGCACACCACATCATAAATTTAAACATATAGGAACTTAACTATGATATACAATGGGCGGCCCTGTCGCTAAAAAGCGATCTCTGCCAGACAACCTTGATTAGTATGTGTAACAATAAATAATAACAAGGGCTAGATAATTCTTTGTCAGTGGACATTTTGTCCAATACATAAGTAAGCTAATTGGAATCTTTGTCAGGCGTATAGTACTCTAATTTGAAGAAATAAACAAGTTTTGCATTCCACGAATTCTGATAACTTCAAGTGGCTTTCAATCAAGGTCCCGTAAATCTATCTCTAGACTTGTATCTACAGTTTCTGTGTCTTCAGAATGGTCATAAAAAGGAGCATATCGACAACCGATACCATCGCTTAGTGAATTACCGTGGAGGCAGGCCATTATTTGCTAGATTCGTGGAGTTAGATTGACTGGAAGATCTTTGATGGATGAGCTGTAAATCGAAATTCCAGTCCATTTTGTAAATGCATTTCAGATTTTTTCCCCAGAAACTTAGAAGAAGGTATACTCTGAGCCTAGAAATCCAAATAGAACATTTGAACTTATGTAAAAACTTTTTACGTCACACGTGCAGAATACAGTCATAAAGCAAATGGTCGAACAAAAATCTGTGAAGTCGCAATAATGGAACTACCTTCGAAATTAATTTAACTATATTTGCATACTATGCATATTAACTATGGTACAAACACAGCGTATGAAAAAGCAACGAAACAAAAAAGCCGGTTCACATTCACAGTATCTTGGTGAAATCTAACAGTTTGTGAGGAACTGTCAAAGATCAAATCGTGTCAGCCAAGCTTTTAATTCTGGTGCTCCTAGCTCATCCAGTAAAATGTACATCTCCTTCAACCATTATTCTGCAGCTTCAGAGAGACTAATGGGCTATCAGTGCTATAATTCAGGGCCAGCTCATTGTCCGGCCCAGCACTATCTGTGCGGTGACAAATTTATTAATGTTCGACACAGTAACGGAGCTTATTAATCTTTACCGCCGCATCTAATTCGATGGACCTGATAGCTGATGCTAAAGGATTTCACACTAAAGCCTTCCACGAGATGACGGAGATTAATTTATAATTAATGGGATTATGAGCGTCAAAACAATAAATATTCACGGACAATTTACATATCACACTCTAGTCTATCGTCAAAACAATAATAAAGTATAAGCTATCGTTGGACAAAGTATAGTAATAAGGTATTTGAAAACAACTTTATTTACAAAATATATCTTAAGAGTCTGCGGATCGAATGACTGTTTGTACCTTTTTAGTAATGAAATAGGTAAATGTCTGTTTTTTGCAAATTTAAGTGGGTGTCATGGAACTTACCATTCAACAAATTAGTCAAGTTATTTTAATCAGAGATAATGCAGTTTTTATGAATCAGAATAAGCAGCATCCTGATTACGTGTACTATAATTTGTTACCATAAATAAATATTCAATACCACCTACGTTAGATCAATCTCAGACAAGTTACCTATTACACAAAAATCTGACAAAGAATGCCATAGCGGATACGAATCTTTAATTTAGTTCTGCTCGATGTAACAGCATTTGCATGTACCCAAACAAGGCTGAAACCAATCAGAGTTCTTATCTAACTTTCTATTTCATACGCCTAGCATCCGTTGCACAACCACCTGTCGGTACCAATACAATCGTGTTATTAGCCCGTTAATCGAAGGACTTTATCATCGTCAGACCGTCTACAAAAGCTTTGACCACACGAATAAGCTAAGCTTAAACTTACAACGATAAGGTTTTAGCTGCTGCATCCATTCATTAATGTATTCCCCAGTTTAATTCATAATCAATATTAGCTATGAACTTGTAGCGGTATGAAGGTATGATGCAAGGCTATCGAAAGTAATTCGTCAAGAAGACCACCTTGGAGATTTTAAGGTTTCTTTCCGAAGGACGCGTAATTGCGGTTCTTACAATGACACATAATTCTTGCGGTTTTTTTCGTAAAACACAGTGTTGTGTTTCAAGAATTTGATGTTCACCAAAGTTGTTTTAATTGACTGCAATCTCGCTTTCCTTGTCGTGTTTGAGATACTTAAAGGACAATTTTAAAGGTCAACTTTATGCCCATATTTTAGGTGGTTATCTACCTACACTTAAGTGCAATTAAAAATAATCAAAACGGGGAAACATTGTAAGGACGAACGTTTTTTTCCGTTACGAAGTTTCGAGGAACTGAAACCGGAATTGGTTTGTATAATGACTGTATATATACCTACCTACTCACACGTTACTCACTAATCGTACAGGTTGTACTAGTAGTACTAGTAGTCTAAGATCCGGCTGCAGGATGACTTCGCTCATCTGTTTTTTGCTTAAAACCGATTTTTTATGTATATTTATAATTAGGAGAATATATATTTATCAGGTTGCCAAGCAAAATTTGGCCGCATGTATGTTTAATTAAATTATTTTTAATTGGTTTCTGGGAAAACATTTCGTTCACTTGTTTTTTAAATAAAATAACGTCTACATCATAGCAATTTATATGAAGATTCAAAAAAATCACGGCTGCCGTTGCGCACTTGGCCGCACCTCTTTGCAGCCAGGTGTAAACAGGTATGATTTCGATACATTTATACGTTCATAACGTTTATTTATAAATTATACATCAAATTAAAGCTATTTTTTTTTCTATTTATTACCATATATGGGTGCCTAATTAAATCTAGCCGCAATAAGGGGTGCTGGCTTTTAAAAATTATAAATATCTAAGGTAGAGTGAAAGAGAGTTAGCGTGTAACATCATTTGTCAGAAGAGGATAGCGATTACCGGCTGTGCTACGCTTTTAAGCCATTGCGCATGCGTCGAATGTTAGTGTTCTCAACCACCGAGGAGTAATATACGACTTAATAAATAATCCAAAAAATATGTCTTCCTTTTCAAAATGATAAATTTAAAAATTACAAAAAAAATTATTATTTATTTAAAATATTTAATATTGATTTAATGTATTTATTATTGTATTAATATTGATTTAATATAATTAATATTGATTTAAAAAGTACAAAAATGAAACCTTAATTACCCAAACTATATAAGTCACCTTGACTTAAGTAAAAGAAAATTTTATTGTGAAAGTACTATTTGAAAATTTTAGTAGATTTTATTCCAGGATTTAATCGTTTGTTACATGTTACTTAAACATTTAAGAAAATTAAAAAAAAAAAAAATTAAGGTCAGCGTGTGGGCAAGTCCGGCATAGTTTTCTTAAATTTAATTTCAATTTAACTTTAAAAATCTAAATAAATTTTATTAGTTACTTTAAGTAGTCGGAAAATATTGGTATTACATTTATCTTTCTATATCTATCTTAAAGTAGGGTTAATTGTAATTGTCTTAAGATTTATAGTATTTTTTTGTAAAGTAGGCATTTAAACGGACTTCCCAACCAGTTTGAGGTAAGTCCGTCTAGTAGCAATAAAATCGTAACTTGTGAGCCAATATGTATGAAAAACTTATCAATAAAGGATGAAAAGCTGCCGTTGAAATACGTGTTTTAAACGTGTGACTATAAGGTATACTTTTAAAGAAAAATAAAATTATTTAAATCAAGGGCAAGACCGGCATATCTTTGCTGATGATGTACTTTCAGTGGTTGTAAACATTTTCACAAAGTACCCAATTACGATTTTTTTTGTAAAATACAAATCAATACACAAGAATCTTTATTACATAACATATTATTAATTATCTAATATTAGAATTATAAGATTATTTAATATTATTTTTAAAAGTAATCGTTAATAATGTTATGTATGAATTTTGAAATGGTGTGGCAAACTATTGCCGGATATGTAGCTATAAGTATTTAATACTTTCTGCGAGTACGAAATAATTAATAAATCAGATCTTTGTTTTTGCACAGCCGGCAATCGCTATCCTCTTCTGACAAATGATGTTACGCGCTAACTCTCTTTCAAACCTTAGATATTTATAATTTTTAAAAGCCAGCACCCCTTATTTGCGGCTAGATTTAATTAGGCACCCATATATGGTAATAAATAGAAAAAAATTAGCTTTAATTTGATGTATAATTTATAAATAAACGTTATGAGCGTATAAATGTATCGAAATCATACCTGTTTACACCTGGCTGCAAAGAGGTGCGGCCAAGTGCGCAACGGCAACCGTGATTTTTTTGAATCTTCATATAAATTGCTATGATGTAGACGTTATTTTATTTAAAAAACAAGTGAACGAAATGTTTTCCCAGAAACCAATTAAAAATAATTTAATTAAACATACTTGCGGCCAAATTTTGCTTGGCAACCTGATAAATATATATTCTCCTAATTATAAATATACATAAAAAATCGGTTTTAAGCAAAAAACAGATGAGCGAAGTCATCCTGCAGCCGGATCTCGTACTATAGTTGTATTATGAAAATAATTGTTCTATGATGTAGTTCTTAACCATGTTTGGAAAAAATCAGTAGGTACTAACGAAGACTTCAGAATTGACATTTTTTAATTGTAAATGTTTGTCTCGGAATCATATTTCGCATCTGTTTTCAATTATAATTATCTAAAATACCTAATTTTTTTAATAAATGATTTTTAAGAATGTCTTCTTTCATTTCGAAATAATATTCTATACTATACTTACTTCTGATTTGCACTATGCTCCAGCAAGAAATAAATCAAACTTTAGTATACAAGTGTGTTTCTGTCATCCTGCGTATTTGTGCTGCCATGTATTTAATTATGTCTTCCTGTTTGAGAACCGGGGAATACTAAGACGGCGGGATTATTCACAGAATAGCGTATACTCTCCTTCCTACACGACACCAACTTGAATAGACTAGACTATACATAAAACATGACTTATGTAGAGTTATATGGGAACTTATAACAGCAGGAAGACGAGTTAACCTGACGGCTGTTCAGATTCGTTCAGATTTTTTTATAAATTATAGCTTTTTAATTAACTTACAATAACCATAACAGAACACCCAAATCATTTGCTAAAAGAGACTGCGTATGTTATTTACCTATTTAATTATTGAAAAGGTAGATACAGTCATTTCGATCCGCAGGCTCCTAGATATATTTTTCAAATAAAGTTATTTTAAATACCTTATTACCTACTGTACTTTGGCCACCGATAGCTTATAATAATATGTACTTTATTATTGTTTTGACGATAGACTGGAGTGTGATTTGTGAATTGTTAAATACTATTTTGTTCCTCTTCCATGGGAAACTGAAGGGCCAACTACAAATTAGTATTTTTAAAACTTCCCGAGATATAACTAATTCGCGTCTAGCCAACCTTATTAGGTTTTTATAAGGTAGAACTTTTTTACTCGCGTAACTAAGTAGAAAGGCTATGTGCCTATAAAAAAAGCTTATTGACACACTTACCTACTATTCAGCACTGTTAAAGAGGCTATACTAGTATTGTGAATAAAATTCATCGTAATTTCACGCAACATAAACTCTGAAATCGATTTGCTTGTTATGATGACAAAGTGTTTCCTAGTTCATTCAATTGGTGCTATTGTTGTCACTCATCGCTTTTTGTACATCGGCCGTCACCTTGCACTTTCGATTTCGATTACAAATTTAATTGAAATCGTAGGCGCAAATATTCCTAAATTACTTACTAAACTCGGAGGGCGTTTATAGTCGCGACACAGTTTCTTTTACTGTTTTTCCAAAAAAAAATTGTGCCTTGTTGTAATTCCAAAATAAACTTATTATTACTTTTACAAATTGGATTTTGTTTTAGAGCTGAATATTCAATTTTTTCAATTAATAATTATTAATTAATATGAAACAAAAATTTGTTAAATATAATCTAAAACCTCTATCATCAAAACCGACATCTTTTAAGGTCAAGTAAGTATATGTTTGTGCTAAAACCTTATAATGGTAGGTTCTGACATCTATTTACGTAGATCGATAGATCTTATGCCCAATCATGAGTTTAATTAAAAATTAAAATTATAGACCCCGAAGACGTAAGTTGTGCCATCCGTACATCCCAGAAAATTGATTTTAATTATTATCAAACATTAATCATTAATAATTAAAATCATTTTTATATTGTTCCCCGACGAATTATTTCTTGATCGTTGCCAAAAACTTATAAGGGTAGGTATAATGACGTAGGTAGAAGACTAGAGCTCATAATGGACAGCCAATTCCTGAATATGACTTAGTTTAAAATTGGTTTCCGTGTTGCTCAAGGTCGTAGTTTGAGGAACCTGGACATAAAAAATATGTCGCGGTAAGTAGCTTACTGTAAGAATTTGAAGCGAGACGCAATTATATTATCAATAGGTATTATTAGATAAAAACCTTGATTATATTTGGTTGCAACACAAAAATAATTATTAAATTTGCGATACTCAAATCTTCATAAAAATCTTATACAATACTTTTATTCATAAGTCGTTTGCAACGGTCTGTAGATAGCTCAACTGTTTTTTATGTATTTTATATATTCCTATGTACATTTTGCAAATACTGTAATAGTCGTAAGTTTGTTTGAGAATAAATATTTTCTTTTATTTAAGTACTTATGTTTTTTTCAGTTTGACAATCATGAAAATTTTTACAATGGATTTTATTCTTTGCATGGTACTTTGAAAATATTGTGCACGTAAGATTTATCTATACTCTATAAATGTTATACTTTATTGTATGTTAACCTCAAAAAAAGCTTTAAAAGCTTCATACTAAATTAGGTGCATACAAAATGATGTTCAAAAGACATCGATCAATTTTAGCATATGACATGTACTTTCTTGATCAGGTTATTGATCACCTTGCACAGGGTCAAACAAAGACCTCAGCAAGTGATGTCGGTCAATCTGAAAGTAGGTATCAGCAAGTGACTGTCTCAAATACGAAGCAAGGTCGAAACGTCCGAAAGTACCTACAATATTGTATTTTTTATCGAATTCGTTATACCTACAGTTTACAGCGCTGTAAAAACTTCCAGGTTTTTTGTATAGCTTTAGCAATTTTTCGTTGGTATAAGAAATTTAATTTACTTTAAACAGTTAATAATTGTGTCTTCAAAGATAAACTATTCAAAATACGTTAGTTTTGTAAATATAATCATAATTTAATTCTCTTAATATAATCTAGTAAATTATAAATTTTTTGTAAGCATATTTTGACACGATTTTATGAAGAGAATTGCTCCTCAGATAATAATGATTAGATCAGTCATAAATAAGTTTGTCTGAAACATTATACTATTACTAGTCTGCTAGACAGTTTACGTTTTTATATAAGTCAAAATAGCTTGTTAATTATAATGGGTGAATATTCAAGACTCTTGCATGCATATTAGTATAATTTATGTATTAGATTAATATGTTTGATCTTATCTTAGAAGTTTTAATGAAGGCTGTTCTGCTTATGTTGATCGGCACGTGCATAAATGGATCTCATTTGTTCAATATTAAAATATGCAGTATCGTGAAATATTTCTTGGTTTAAAATAAGATTTTCGCAAAGCTAGCAAAAATACAGTATCGGTAAAATTATCGGAAATTCT
This sequence comes from Ecliptopera silaceata, assembly GCA_932527185.1. NCBI lineage: Eukaryota > Metazoa > Arthropoda > Insecta > Lepidoptera > Geometridae > Ecliptopera > Ecliptopera silaceata. The sequence goes on along the minus strand of OW052207.1, from coordinate 4,375,087 downwards.
TACAGGTTCTAATGATGAAACTCTACCTGAAATTAAATCAATATCTTAATTATTTATTGAGTTACGAAATCCACAGCTTTTAAAAGGTAATCTTAAAAGTTTATTACAAAACAGTCAGCCAAAAACGGATATAAATTTTAGGGGAAAATATTGAGCAATGCTTGCGATAATTCTAAGAAGATTGTTTAATTGTTAACAAGCTCTAAATAATAAAAATGGCGGCGTCAATTGATAAACTTATAGGTCATTGCCGACGCGATGTTTCGTATAAAAAACGCAATCTGTCAATACGAGCGTTCTGATCTACAATCAATAGCTTGATTTAATTATAATTTCAGTTGTCTCACGTCGAGTCACGCACGATTGCACAGGACCTTGGATTGATCCTTCTCTGCCAACTCCAAGATGTGACTTGCACAACCCGGCTCCGCTATTTTTGATACCGGTTGTCTTGTCTTTTCTTGCCCATTATGATAACTTTTTTGTTTACTCAACGACTTATAATAAAAAACTTTATTGTGCAGAATACCTAAATCGTGCAAAGTTTATGTTTTCTGTAGGTATAATGCTTGTAACTTGTAAGTAAAACAGTTTTGATGCCGGAGTGCGTCTTTTGGTAAGAATCTGTAACTATTTACAAGTAGGTCTAAGGGTCCGTATGGCGACGTAATCATGCCGCGTTAGAAAGGATCAGAGTTACGCGATAGAAAGAGAGGTACTATACTACGTAGCGAATAAAATGTGCTTTATTGCGTGTACGCGAAAGTAGTTAATTATTTGATCATTTTACAAAATCGACCTGCTTTAATTGTACTAATATAACTTCTGGTAAAAGGTACTTACTAACTAAAGATGTCTATTATATCTACAAGTTGTGAAATTGTAACAGTTGCAACTCAGTTGCGATGTCGGTGCTATCGGCAAATCAGTAATAAACCAATTAAAGTACACTACATATAACACACCAGACTTTCTACACCTTGCCTCATACTTACCTCTAAAAGAAGCTTGTCTCACGAAACATGACCGAAATCGAGGTTCAATACGCTATGAAAACCAAAGCACCAATGAAATTCAACACCAAAAGGATCAGTGACATCATTGAGGGAAATAGTGCGCCACCGCCGTTGATAAATCATAAAGTTTTATAGCGACAGTATCCAATAAACCTATTTGTCCGCAAACAGATTCACGTAATCGAGCTGTACATGACAGATATGGACCCCTAAATCATAAGATCGTTTTCTTTGTACGTTCCTCTCAATCGATATTCAACTCTATTCTCATTACATAGAGCCTTTTTTGTGTATTATACCGTGATATGAATTTATCGGAAGTAGGAGAAGCATGACGGTAGTTTTACGAGTGCATCGCCTGCGTCTGTGATGGATAGATCATAAATAAATAAATCATAACAAGCAGATAATATGTAGAACGGGGCCAATTGAAATCATATTATTATCGTATAAAAATATCATCATTGAATTGCTTAGTTTATCGCGGTACTAAACATTCTTATTAAGTTAATCCAATTACTTTTTGCAAGCTTTATTTTTTCAGATGAGGATTAAGTTATGTTTTAAGTAATTCGATTGGAACCAATACGAAAACGAAACAATAAATAAATCTATCGTAATTTTCTTAAATTACACCCACTTGTTGATTACACCGATTACCTGATACTCAATCGCTTAGTCAAATAAATGCAACATTTCTAGGGTCGATCTGCGCAGGCGCACGTATGTAGCGATCGGCTCCCAGTCACGACGCCTGATGCCTCCGTGACCTGACAGACAAATCGAGATGAATTGCAAGGTATTCTTTCCTACCTCATTACTCTAATGTGGCAGGAGCATTATCTTTGAAAATACCACAAACATTGGTGTTTACGGGGGAATAGTCAACGTTTGAATGAACTAAGGCCTGAACTAATCAACACAGACTAGAGGATTGGATATGTGTAATTAATATTTTTACAATTTAGTTACTATCTTAAGTTAAGTCTTCTTCTTCTTCGAGTCGTTGAAAAACCATTTTGTAAACAATCACAATAGTTAGCTATTTCCCTAAGTTAAGTTAATTACTAACTTATAAGTGTTTATTAATTTAGCTAGTTAGCTAGTTAAGTTATAAAAAAACAAAATGATAGAAAAAGAAAATATGTAGACGGGATATGTAGAAAGTTTTGGCGTAGACTTTTGCCCAGCAGTGGGATACAAATAACTCATTAATGATTAACGCATTATTCGCTATCGAACCGAAATTGCTCGATAACAAAATCCGAATGCGTCGAAACAAAATATATTTTCTTCTTTCTTTGTTTTTACCGAGATGCACCCGTTAACAGCTTGTTACTCGAAATAACCCGATACCGTGTCGCAACCGTATCGCGGCGATCTCGTTTTCGGAAACGTACGGTCGTCGGGTTCAATCCCTGTGCACGTCAGATGATCGTGTCAAGTGAGGCTGTGCTCTTGTGGCGCTCTCATCTGGGATTAAAAGCTTATAGTCGTGGAGAATAGCTGGACCAATGATCACAATCAGTTACTTTTCAACTTATGAAACATTAAGTTTAAAAATCATAGATTTTTCAAACTTTCGCGATCAGAACTCATAGTAAAGAGATTTTATCGAGTATCTTATTGTTACCTTATTAAATAAATACGATAAAACCCTAAATAATATATCTATTTACTATATAAAAAATCATTTTCTGCATTTTAGACACTAGTAAGATTGAATGATCTAAGGCAAGAACTCAAGAAGATTATATAGAAGATAAGTATTCGCAAAGATTATCTAAATAATCATATTGATTCCTAGAAAATCGGACGATATAAAACAACGGCGAATGACGTGTTACATAATAAGATTTAGCTTTGTATAGTTTCGGACTAATTTACCTTATAAATCGTTGGTCAACTCACCTACGGTTTAATTCATTTTTTATTCTGTATGGGTTGATGTAGCTATTCATGTATGAGCTGTAGTTAAAACAAGTGCACGGTTTTCATCTGAACATCAATCAAAATCATATCGGGATTTATAATCCAATAGACGGCGACGGACATTTTTGCGAAGTTTTACATTTAAAGACGTCGGCACTCGCTTTATAGCGACTTAAAATAACGGTTCGCTACTACCTCGCCCTTTGCAGTTTTATTTGAGAAATTACAAAAGAGGGTCATATGCTTATTACATAATATTTACATATGAATAAAAATTGATTTTTACGTGAATGTAAAATTAAATGGTATATTAAAATTAATTAATAATAATAAATATTCGGACACGTTACATTCTAGTTCCAAACTAAGCAAAGCTTGTAATGTAAAAAACTTTATACATTTTTTTTGTAAATACATACATAGAATACATAGTAACACTCAGACACAGAACAAATATTTATGTTCATCCCACAAACATTAGTTTGATCTGGGTGGGAATCGAACCCATGACCCACAGCATGAAAGGCAGAGCTACTACCAACTGAGCTGTGACGCCTGTCAAATTGTGACTACAACAAAATATAGGTATTTAGAACTTAAGTGCCTGATATTTACGTAGCATATTCTTTCAAAAAATACTGTTACTATTATACTGTTACTATTCTGTGTACCTATGTTAACAAATAGATATATTACTATTTCTTAAGCTATCAAGTTCCCATAGTACATGCTCTAAATAATAATAATAAATAATGCTGGACAATCATCACACATCCTCTTGCCCCAAGCTAAGCAGAGCTTGTGTTATACTTTGCTTAGTTTAAGGCTAAAGGCGATGTGTGAAATGTTTGTGAATATTTACGAGTGTTATTTGATAACAAATTAAGAGATTTTTATCAAGCATTCACTATTTCAAGCAATAATTCAGGCTAAGCGTCTTATAACGGGAAAGACCGGATATCACCCTAAATTAATACATAGTTCGGGGTGTTGGGAATCTTCGCATTTGTATCCACGGCGTGGGAGTTGCACCACAGATGATAGACAACAAATAATGAGATGAAGTTTCACTCTGAACGTAGAGAACCACAATATATTTATTTACAAAGTCTAGAAGCAGTCAAAAAAGCCACAGAATAAATATTGAAAAGATTTAGTGACATGGTTCAATTTATGTGACTCGTTACAGCTACTTAGCTCTTCAGTGCGGGTGCGATCTCCTAAATGTACATGACATAAATATGTATAAAGCTTTAACTTTCATCATCATCATCATTCCCCTGCCCTTATCCCACGTTACGTGGGGTCGGCACAACAAGTTTTTTCTTCCACTCACTCCTATCATTCGTCAACTCTGAGTCTACTCCTTGCACATTCATATCCACGTTCACACAATCCAGCCACTTCTTTTTCGGCCTTCCTCCACTTGCATATCCAGCCACGCTCACATTTGACTTATAAAGCTTTAACTTTGTAGAACGAAAAGTCACTTACCGAATTACTACGTAGTAAATCGAATTAACTACTTTATTGGTAGATATTTTGTAATGAAGTCTACAGTGACACAGGTTAAGTTGAGCTTTATTTGCCCGAGTTATTACTGGGAGGCCTCAATTAATTATCTTGTGCCGCTGACATTAAGTGCATTCGACGGATTTTTTTCACTTTTAAGAAAAGTAATGAAGGCACCGGCAAGGCAATTTGCGTGGCTGATAAATTGGAGCAGGGCCTTCGGACCTTGGTCACATTTTTGTAGAAAACCGGTGACCGGTCCTTGTTAACCTGACGTAAAGTCATGTAAGAAGGATCATATTATAAAAAAACAGTAGGAACCAGGCCGTAAGTTTCTTGACCGTTCTTCTAAGCTCTAATCGCGTGGAACTGGTACCTAGAATCACCTAGTATTTATTTAATAAAGTAAATTTTGACTTTGACATGCAAAGCTTACTTGTTTGTTACTTTAGATTAATCTGATTTCCGCGGAACCTTTTTGCGTGATGGCAGTCTAGAAAAGCAAGGAACTTGCAAACACCCATGCAAAAGGCAAAGCTTTCATCTGTTTAAACACTTATAAATAAATATATACTTATGAATGTTTCTAAAAAGTTTTATAACAATAAATAAAGTTTTATAATCCAGGTTCGGGCCGGGGCGTCGCGTCGCCGGTAAACAGTCTAGTTTTGTGTCAACCTGCTACACTCGTGACTGGTCGGTTCCATCCGCGTCGCGACCGAGAATTCTTTCTTATTTCGGTTACATAACTGGCCCCAGTTTGGTGGCACGCAATTATTAGAGCCGTAACCAGCACTTGTCTCATTCGCGTCACGAGCGAGTAATCGACTGTTCATTTTCATAAAATTTCGACCGTTTTTGCGTAACACGCGGACTGATTGGAGATATTGCACATGTCGTAATACTGAGATTTATCTAGGTATACGCTTTTTAAAGCAAAATACTTGTCTCTGATATGCCTAAAAATTTACCATATCGTTTAAGAAATCATGATTGTTTTGTTTTTTTTTTTAAGAAAAAGCATATAAATATCTCTTTCAAAAGTTTGTTTGGCATAACAAAAATAAGTCGTAATCATGGCTGTTGGGTTTGTAACCTATATTGAACTTGACCAGTTGTACATAGGCCTTTTAAATCGTATAATGTGGACATCAAATCTTGTTCGGCTGATGTTCTAAACGAAAATAAACTTTTTAACTTAGAATCACGGAAAACAAAAACAAAAACTAGTGGCACAACTTACAATTAAACTTACAATTAATTGATCTATGAATATGAGCTGTTGATGGGATGTGAGCAGTTTTTAGTGGGTGTACTGATGTTGCAAGGTGTCACTTACTTACTAGGTTTGTTTTCAAGGGCGTTGTGTTGTCTGACTTGTTTGTATGCCTCATGGTTGTCTGAAAGCTTTGGTTACACTAGTGGTTACTTTACTTTTTTGGTTTCTGTATTGCTCATTTTGTCTCGCTTAGCTATATTAGTAAAGTTAACTTATTTTTTCAATAAATGTATTCGTGTTTATTAAAAAAAAAATATGGAAAAGACCTTTGAATGAAAGATTATGCTTCATATTTCAGATTGTTCAAAAAGATGATATAAATATGTTGTAATTAATATATGAATTGAAACGTGTAATCATACCCTAAAGTATTATTATCATGAAGTGTATGTTTCATAATGTTAAAATATATCAAAATGACATGCACTTGTTTATTCACATTCCTATGTTAAGATATTTTGTGCAATATAAAAGGTGTTTTTCTCTTTAGTGTAACACATTTCTACAGTGAGGTTCTTTAGATGGATGAACTTTGACAAAGACAAAATTAGAGCTTTTATAAGAAACAAATTAGCTTACTATTATTATACAATGTTTTTCTGGAGGGGGGCATTGATATTTGCGACACTGTTATTTTAACTTCTGCAGATGTCATCGTTTTCCATGAAGTTTGTTGTTGTTGTTGTTGTGGTTTCGAGTAAACGCATTATTATTATAAACGCAAAATTTGGTTGATCCCCGATCCCACTGTATCTACCAATAAATTTATGTCAGGGCTTAGTGTAGCCTTGTTTACAATAAAACTAAATAAATTAAAAGAAGTTTGTTCTCTGCTGTCCATCTGTCAGCAGCCCGGTAGCCGACTCACATCACAATCGGTGAGAAATGACACACTCAGGCCGCCGTATCTTTCACATAAAATGTACTTAAAATCCAGAATGAGAACAAGGTTCCACATTTTATAGCCAAAAACGGTAACTTCCTTTGAACACGCACCTTTATATGTGACTCATTTAAACTGATTTAAATCGAATCGTTCCATTGATAAATATAATCGATCATAACAAAACATCGATTGTCAAGCGCCGAGAAAATTACGAATGATAAGACTTTTTTGTTGAAACCTGCCAGTGAATTGTCGCAATAAGTTTAAAGGACAAGTTGCGAAACCTTGGAGAAAGGGGTCCCTTTTAAAAGGCGATCGGACTTATTTTAAGTCGTAAACGCAATAAAAGGAGTTTCTTAATGATGCTGACGCAGATATTAATATCGATGAAGCTCGGTTTGCTCTTCGTTTAAATGTAGTTATAAATTACGTTTTTGGAGTTGGTTCGGTTGAGCTGCCCTTAAACCCTTAGGGCCCCCGCAGACTGCAGACTTTTTATCGTCCGATAGTTTGGTCGGCATCTTAATCAGTATGAAGATGTAGGTATGCAGATGCGCACATTACAGTGATTCAGTCTTCATACTGATTAAGAAGCCGATCAAACTATCGGCCGATAAAAAGTCTGCAGTCTGTGGGGACTCTTACCGGTCGGAATGGTGATCCCTGCGTCTGTCTGTTGTACTCAAATAATACCGTTTCTGTAAGTAATTTATTATCTAGGGGTACCGTTTTCGATATTATTGTGTTCGGTACCATAATATTCCATTGGAGAAATACTGTCATTCATGTATATTATATATATATCAACTAATAAAGGCATAACTTATTTAAACAAACATGTTTAACGATAAATAAATGTTTGTTTTTGGTAGGATTCGAACTCACGACCGTATGGAAAGAAGCAGAGACACCTGTCAATCGTTAATAAAAAAAATGATTTCTTATACCTACTCCTTAAGTTTTATAAAATCTGAAGTGCAATATATGGAAACATGTTTTATTTTATATATATTTTAATCGTATCAAAATGTGTTGATGCTATTTATTCGGCCAAAATTACCATATGGGATGCGGTCGCAAAATGAATAAAATGAATGCAAAAATATTGTTTATTTACTTTTAATGATCACGATAAATACAGGAAGAATCTTCTCGTAAATATTAACTGAGGCGCCACCTGCTGGGAGATCAGTGTAAGTGTTTATAATGAACATCCACGGTTCCTTAATTTATTATGTTTATTATAAAAATATGTGACAGTGTAAGTGTGAAAATACAATGCGAATTAATAATGCGATTATAAATTCTTTGTGTCATTGTGTCGACTTTCGATCTATAGGTAAATATGAAAATAATAGCACTTACTTACTTACTTAAACATTTCAATTTTATTCCGAGTCATAAATAATGCTGAACAATAGATAAATAACTAAATAAAATTACTGTTTTATAAAATACTGGTTTACACTATGATCTGCGATCAGCTATGATCTTTTGTGATCAGTTGCGATGAATAATTCAAACTTGGAGTAAAAAATACACAAAACGCTGTAATAAACAATATAGAAGCCTTAATCAGTTCTGAAAGAATAATACACAAAAAATAACACAGCAAGTAGGTAAGTACAAGTTAATGCAAGTTTCTTCGAAAATCATATCTGGCATCAGTTTTATTGCCGGATGATTGCGCGGAGATTGAAGAGCCCGAATAATTTAATGTAATTATTTGGAATTTGGTAAAATGCTGAGAAAACTGATCGACATTAAACGGGAAAGGGGCGGGCGAGAGTGCGTAATGAGGCACTTTCTTTCAGGTGTCATGCCACAAGCACTGGTCCATAATGATGTGCTCGAGTGTTTCACAATAGCACGCTGTCTTACACTTTTTCTTCTTCTTATCGTGTCGATGCTACAACTGTATTTTGTTGTAGCATCGTGTTGGAAAGATTAGCCAGACTAGACACTGCTTTGCCGTGCCTGTTACCGGTGTGCGCCACGAGGAGGCTCTTACACTGTTATCATGATAGACATACTTACATATTTTTATTTGAGACCACAACACACATAATTACAATTTACATACATATTATAAGTAGACAGGTACAATATAATTAAATTGCTAACTAAACTAATTACATTTATAGAATTATGATAATAAATAACTTATATAATATTTATAACATTTATTTATTAAACAAAATCCATAGCAATAAGATTAAAATATAACTTAAACAAGTATACGTCAGGTGGTTTTATTGCTAATAGGCGATTTCTACTCGATAACCTTTGGAAGGACCAATTAGTGCATTTTAAAACTAGCAAAAAAAAAAAAAAAAAAAAGGTTTCAAATTAAACGTTGCCATAAAGATTTATTAATACTACTTTAATTAAATATTATTTTTATTAGTTATGTTATTAACGTAATGATATTTATTGGTTATTACATTTTTTATTTACAAATAGTTTTTAGTATTTATATAGTATAGCTGTCATGAAAGAATAACAAATAAATTATATGGATTAAAGTACTTACACAATTATTTATATTGCTACATGCAATGAACTGAAGTTATTTATTGGTTATATGCAAAGTGGTTATGTTTTTGTAAAGTTTTAGGCACACTTGAGTTGACATAAATAAATATTGATATTTTTTTCACACAACGCTATCTAATCCCAATTTAAGCACAGCTACTAATTTCAAGTCTGTACTGTTGATAAAGTTTTACATACAGACCCACACATAAAATAAACATAATTAATAATCACTCAAATGTTCTTGCTGGGAATCGAACCTACGGCCACACTGAAATAAAAAATAATCATGTAAGAATGTAAATAAAAATCGAAACATTTCAGTATAACTGTTACCCAATTTTTTTTTCATTATATGTTATGTACCTTTCATTAAGTATTCTATCCGCAAATATCTAACTGTATATATTCTGTGTGATGTGTGAAATGTCCGTGAATATTTGTTTATATTATAGTAGGTTAGAAAAAATCGCGATGCATAATGATTTATTTTTGCTATAAATCTAAACATGCCTTAATGTTTAATCAATTTTGTGTGACTACTGTGTTTCCTGTCATTACATACTAAATCATATCTGTGCAAACGGAACATGTAGGCCTACCTATGATTATAATTTATTATCTGCATATTTGAGCTAGCTTCGAATATTATTTTATTGGTGCTCTTTTAATGTAACGAGTAATGACTATTTTGTAATAGAATATGGTGAAAAAAATTCCATTGATTCACACTGTCGACGACACTGTACAGCAAGGGTCACCAATTAGTTTCGCTCGGGGTCCATTTTAACAAATAAAATGAACGTCGCGGTCCGCACATTTTATAAAAAAAAATGAAACATAGGTAATTACGGAAAACAAAGGTATTATTATTTACATATCAATGAGAATAGTGACATTTTTTATTGTTGATTATCTGTTTGATGTTTGGAGTGGCATTTGTGCAAACTATTGACATTACTCGTTACTTCGGCCGGAATTTTTCGAATTAACGTCAACATAAATACTGCGTGGGATATATTTTTCGGTCCGCATACAATGGGTCAGCGGTCCGCATGCGGACCGCGGTCCACCATTTGGTGACCCCTGCTGTACAGTATACACACTACACTATACTTAAGATCGTGTTTGAGATTGACGACAAATATTTATCAAAAAACCATTTTAAAAATGACCGTGCGTTCGGCCCTAATACGCTTTTGAAAGGCTCTAATAGGCTGACAGATTCAGGCATTTTTTTTAATTGTAACGTTTAAGACAATTGTACAAACGATGACTAAAAATAATTTATTTAGATTGTATCTCTAAGTACACCGATTTTGCATGCGTGTGTTAAAGTAGTGAGACGTGTGCATTTTTGGATATGAATGTACCTGGCCAACTTCTTCTTCTTATCGTGTCGATGCTACAACTTTTTTACATATTTTGTTGTAGCATGACCAACTAATAATACTAGTAGGTCTAGTAGTAGGTTTTCAGAAAAAACCTTTAAAATGAGGCATAGGCCTCTTTCAATTACTTAATACCATTTGTAAGGTTCGAGGAAATCCGGTGTTAAATGCATTTAAGCTCCTAGAACTTGCTTAGTGCAATAAAATTCGCAGTGAGTTTATAACTTGATTCTACTTAACTTTAGAGAGCTAAGCACGAATGAATGCGACAATCGTAAACGTTACTTATTTAAGACACACTGCGCGCTACCGCTGTCACGTTTGGCAGTAAAGCTGAGGTCGACGCGCAGTGTGTATCAAATACGTTACTGTTTCGCTGCGTTTACGATTGTTACATTTATTTATGTTCATTTCCCTTGAATCTATTCCACAATAACGGGAGCCGTAGCTTCCTTATCCATCGATGTAAATTAAGTGTGAAGGTTATTAACTTAAGCACCTATCATGGAAGTTTATTGTGTGTTATCTGTTTAGTACTGAATATAAACACGTTCGTTTGACTGTTTTATGAATAGGTGCTTGTACATCTAAAAACTCATGAAATCGCTCAGATTGATTGAGCTCAATTTGAGTCGTTCCTAAATAAAAATTAACGTAAATCATTACGTCACTTACATATTAGTATTTAAAAGAGTAATTTTGACAAAAATATGCTTAGTACATTACAACCGAGCAGTAAAACTAGGCAGAACTTGAAAAATGAATTATATTATTATTAAATTTAAATATTATTGTATACATACTGGCATATGAATAACAAGATCTTAAATCGTCTTATAATTTAATCTATTACATCCCGTTATATTAAGAAACATTGAAGTTAGGAACTTAATATTCGTTAGCTAATTAGAATTCGTGTAGTTGATGAAATTTATCATTACATTAATAGCATGCGTAATAATTAAACTTTCCTCACAGCAATTAATGGGCATTGTGTTTGAGATTAATTAGAAATTGTTGATCGCTTGTGATAAGATCGGATTGTTTAATGTCTCAAACTGACGCAGTGTTGCCAACTATAACTACCTATTAACTATTCTAGAGCATGCATAGTAGGTACATACTTATTTGACTAGTATTTGGTGCCTTTAACTCTATCTTAGTTTTTAGTAATTTCACTCTGATCTCACCGTTGGCACTGAACCTTATCAACTCAAAAAGAAGGCCGTTCAAATGATTCTGTGCTGACAAAAATTTGATTTACTGGATCGCTCTAACTAAATAACAATATATGGAAATAATAGGTAGGTAGTCTTGCTTGTCTTCCTAATATTTAGTAACAATAGGCTGAACCTGGACATAGCCTAAGGCTCAACATTTTGCAATTGAGTGACGCTGTAATTAGAACTGCGTCTTACAGCATCCTGATTCTAACGCGGTTTTTGAAACTGAACATTCATCTTATGTTCAAATAATAAACACACAAAAATATCTCTTGAATTCATAACTAGAAAGCATAATTTCGATTAGCGATTAGAAGCAGCTTAGGTTAATACGTGAACAAACTACTGTATAGGAAAGAATGGATTAAATGATGAGATTCTTCGTAAAGAAAAGTATGCTTTAGCGTGTTGGAATAAAAGTTATTTTGGTATGAAATGTAGTGTGTGTTTTGACGTTTCGCTGTGGGGTAAGTAGTGTGGTTCCTGAGAAACTGGCTGTTTTGCAAGGGTTCGCTATCGCATCGAATTCATATCTTCTAATTACAAGTTATCTATTGGTTTGACACGCGTGCCTATAATCAATTGCTTGGTTAATACGTGAATCTCGCTCATTGAGGGAGATGTTGGTTGCGATTGTGGCAACATTATTTAAATGCTGGATAGAGGGTAAAATTCCAGAGACAAATTCTAAAAAATGGAATACCGAGAATAAGTTCTTTTGTTTTTAATGATAATTTATTACTATGTTTAGTGAGAGCGCACTGACGACAAAACGTCTTATAAAGTCACGTGACTTGACGTTTAGCAATACAAAATAACGTAAAATAAACTGCTTTACTGTCGTCGGTGTGCGCACACCCTTAAAAAGGATACGATGAGCTTGGAAACAAAATTCGTTTTCAAATTGTCCGATGACAAGCTTATTATTATAAGCTAGTCATTATATTTGAAATGAAATGTTCAACTTTGCAAGGATGTCTTGAAATCTATCATTACCAACCTTATTACGTAGCAGATAATTTAGCCGATTAGACTTTAAATAAGGTGGCCCGACAGGATGCCAATACAGGCTTCTAAATGAAAGACAAATTATTCATTACATTTTAGAACTGTGATAAGATCTATCGAGGTTGTTTCAAAGCAATCTTACTCAGGCTGTTTCATTGAGAAGAATATTGGAATATTAAAGATATACCTATCTTGATTTTTGAAACTAACTTTTTATTTTTAAATATTGCAATGCTGTAGTTAACGGAAGTTCATTAACAGAAGCTTTTCAAACTTAAAAAACCTCTTTACATTAAAAGTCTTAATCTGTGAAACTTTTTCATACAAATAACTAATGTAACTGTATACGCAAACATATTTATGACTTATTTACAAAATGTACATATTCATAAAAAATCATAAGAAACTGTTGAGCTATCTGCCGACCGTTGCAAGCCATCTATAGATAGTTATAATAATCTCAATATTGTGATCTCATTTTTCATAGTCTTGAACGATTCTTCTTTTATTTTGTTTAAAACTTAGTTGTCTGTACAAGGTTGAATCCATTAAAGACAGTAATAAAACGGTCGTACGGACACAGCGAGTTATCGTACAGCTTATTTTATTAAGGTTTTACGAGGAGAATCACCATTTTTTATTGTTAATATAACTTCACCAAGTTCACCAACTGTTTGGCCGTAAAATCCAAATGCTGGTTTAATTTTTTTGTTTTTCTTTTGCGAATCTTTTAATAATTTAAGGAACGGTGCCTTGAAATAAATACGATTATGTTGAAAGCATCTTTCATCCTATTGAGAGCATCGGTCTACTGGAAGTGATTTCTTACAATTTAGGATTGTGGCCATGATTTCGAAGCCCGGTGTCTAGCCAGTTGATATTCCTATGAATGAAAACCACCTACTGGTACCGGATAGAACTGGTGCCGTAACACACTAATCCTTACAAAATATCCCAGCTTTATATCACTCTAGTATGTCCCCCCTAGGGGAACCAACGCCCCTGAGCCGACAACGCAAACTGTAAAATACTTAGGCTCAGGGGAGACAACGACACTAAAAAAGTGTGCATATCTCCCCTAGAAAAGCGAACAGGGGAGCCAACAAGAGCCCCTAAGCCGTAAACTTCTATCAAAAATGTTACGTAAACATGCAGTTACAGCGTTTGCTTCATCAATGCTGCCCTTAAATTTGATCTTCCGCGTCCGTCTGGTGAGCAGTGAGACGTCACACGAGACAGTAACGAACTGCAGTCTCCGTTTAAGGTGACGGGTGTAGCCAAATGCGTGTTTTTGGGGAAACCGAAAACTGTTTTCAGAAAAAGTGATAGCATGTGGAGTTGTGAAACTTATTATTTCCTATAACACATATATTGAACTAGTGTATTGTTACTCAAAATTTGTTCTCTTGGACATAGTTTACTTTTAAATGTAAGTTTAGTACCAACACCTTTTGCAAAAGTGTGGTTTAAGATCCCATTTTTTATGGGTTTGGCAGATTTGTTTGGTACCAAACTCAGCACAGCTATTCTTATGGTTCGTATCTTGTGACTCTAAAGAAAACATTTCTACATTAAGGTGTTTAAAGAAGAAGAAGAGTAGCGCCTTAGGAATTATAAGTGTTTGATTGCTGTGTGCTCGCAAATATACATAAGGCACTGCTTTAGAGTTTGACTATCCGAACTGTGCGCGGCTCATTATGTGTTTTGCGCCGTTGTCAGCATTTTTGTTGAAATTGAAATTGTGACGTTGCCACGCTGACTGTCTAGAGTTTAACCACCACGGCAAAAACTATGCCGTGTTACAAGTTTAACGTGTGTATAGATATAATAAATAAATAATAAACTTGGAAGTTATTGACATTTTTATTTATAATGAAAAATTTCACCCTACCCGTCGCCTTAAGGAGACCACATTATGTTGCCTTTGACATCATTAAGGTTGTAGCCGATCCTGGTAACCTGAGACCTACGACCAACTAAATTGTTAAGTACATTAATATTACTTAAATATTACTGCAAAGTTTTCATACACATACACACAGGAACATGCATAGTCCTAAGTTTAGTTCTAAAAGTAAAAAAAAGTAAAAATTGTTTTATTGACAAAATCATTTTGTAACAGAATAATATGAATCCATAGGCTCCTGTGCTAGTTATAAAAACTGTGTTACAGAAGCCAGTGGCTTCTCCCAAACTTTATTACATAATAAGACATAATAATGCCAACTAAAACTACTTTGAGTTATACAAAACAAAATAATCAAACCAAAAAAAGAATATAAATTTTGAATTTGGGAAATTAAAAAAAAATATGTGTATCTAGGTAGTTTTGTTTGTTTTTTTTTATCTTCAGCCTATTTTTAATAATAAACATTTACTAATTTTACTTACTATACTTATTTTCTTTACTATTGTAAGTGTATATATATGTATGTAGGTACTGTTATAATAGAAATAAATAAGATTAAGAATTATTTACGGAAACGGAACGGAATGGAAACAAAACTAAATAATAGAAATAACAACGGATAAGGCTCAATGGGCGGTCTTCGCTATAAGCGATCTCTTCCAAACCTTTGGATAAACAAATAGTGAAATAAACGTAGTAAATAAACAGAAGTCTAACAGTTATATATTTTTATTTGTCTAAAACTAAAAATAAAATAGTTGAAACCAATAATTTGCAACTGAGTTTGTACAAATATATTTTATATATATTCGTTCCAATCATTTTTCTGTCACAGACAGTTGCGCTAACTAAAAATCGTTAGTATAAACTTCTTCAGTGGATGTGTAACAGGAAAGCAACAAGTTTTGCTTATTGTTTAATGAAGCGAGACATCCGATCTCGTTACACGGAACGTGGGTTGTGTGTGAAAATACCTTATTTATAAAGTAACAATTTATATGCGAACTGCAAATCTGGACTTTGGGTCTTTATTAGTCAGTCTGCAGTACAGTGGCGCCCTCATACATGATAAGTTATTACAAATATTAAAGTTTCATTTTAAAAGTAATAGGTAGGTAAGTACAAAAAAAGTGTATTTTGGTTGTAGGTGGTATATTTGGTTGTATATAATGCTTATATTACGGTTTATTGAGTGTTGTTTTTCACT
Source organism: Ecliptopera silaceata (assembly GCA_932527185.1). Taxonomy (NCBI): domain Eukaryota; kingdom Metazoa; phylum Arthropoda; class Insecta; order Lepidoptera; family Geometridae; genus Ecliptopera; species Ecliptopera silaceata. Next base: position 4,359,189 of record OW052207.1, on the reverse strand, counting down.
ATTTTTCATTTCAAATTTGAATGACTCAGCATAACAAAACGTAAGCATTACTAGAAATAAGTAGTAGTAGATTATAAAAAGACACCGTGATCAGTTTTAATTCAAGTTTTTGTTTATTTTTAATAGTTCAGTGTTCGTTTGTTTCTTTGACAAGGGTAAAATGATTCACTCGAAATAAAAACAATTACTGTGGTTATAAAATTTCAGGATACAATACAAATTTTATATAATTAGTGCCCTCAAACAGGGTTCATATGTTGTAAGCAAATAATATGTACTGTAACAACCTAGTCTTAACATATGAAAACAATAAATAAACTGAGTATCGAGTATTTCAAACCTAACACATTAAAAACAAATTAAATCAAAGATTTAGAATCACCAACACTTTTATTGTAATAATCCTTTTGTAAGTTTTTTTTTGGCTCGCACATTTGGTTGCCTTTGCCCTTTTTTAGTTAAAAAAAAAACGAATTTCCACAAAACAAATGAACAAGGTTTAGGTTAAAAGTTGCAATAAATATATTGAGTATTGAGTATTGAGTATTAATATTCTTTATTTCTCATAAAATTTATAAAATAAATCACTTACTGAGAAACATGATACAATCTTATTAAATAATTATCATAAACAGTGAGCGCTGCAAACAATATAGTCTTTTAAATACAATTTAAACACCAACTAAAAAAGTTTTCTATAAGTTTTACTAATCCTAAAAGTAAACAAGAAATTCTGTTGAATACATTGAAAACAACAATGTCCCATTGTGCTAACAAGCAGTAAGGAAGTTCAGTCCGAAGAGCTTATCTCTCAACTAATTAAATAGGCGTCCATGTGGCTACTTTAACATAAGGTGTGCTACTACTTTAATTTACTAGAGCAATTAAATGCAAGGTTGTCGTACTTGCACGTATAGGGCTGGCGCTCGGCGGCGACTTCACAGGACTAATAATCAGGAAGCTTGTTATTTTAGTTAATTATACTTATGAGTTAGTATAACAATGGTAGTTTCAAAGTTATATTTTAGAAATTTTTCCAAGAGATTAAAAAAAAAAACTATTGATATATTCTAGTTTTAAGAGCCATTTAAATTTGTAGCTATATTGTAGTATTATGGAAACTAAAAGTAGTAGTAGAGTTTGGAAAGTGCAACACTACTTTTTTGCAACTAAGCTATAATACTTGCATACTGCGTTACAGATGACAGGTTATGAATGCCGGTGTATTTACGTGCATCGTTCATTCATTACATGTCTCAAGAGAGTAATATATTATTTTAATTTTTAGAAAGCCGGAGTGCATTGCTTTGTAAAGAGATCGGGAAAGGTTTTTTTTTATAATCTATAGAGTCTATAGATTATAAAAAAACCTCCACCAAAGGATGGTCTATAGTCTATAGTATAGACCATCCTTTGGCTTATATCTCACCTGATGGAAAGCGCCGATGAAGCCAACGATGGAGCAGGATGGTTTAGAAGACATCTATTTACATTGGCCTTGAAAAGATCGAAGTTATATCGTTCAGGAAAAACAGACGCCGGCAGCGTATTCCAAAAATATAAGGTCAATATATTATCATCATCATTCCCCTGCCCTTATCCCACGTTACGTGGGGTCGGCACATGTTTTTTTCTTCCACTCACTTCTATCATTCGTCAACTCTGAGTCGCCTGGGGGGCCCTAACATTATCGCGCATTCCATATTTATTCAAATCCATGTTGTAGAGGTTTTGGCTAGTATTTTTTATGACTGGCCGCCTGCCTGACGTCAACCCTCCTTGGGTAAATATAAGGTCAATACATAACAAGTATTTTAAGCTTAAAATATATAACGCCTTGCAGAACAAAGACATAAAATCTCTGAAGACAGCCCTAGTAAAGCTGATAGCAAATTTTATGGTAGATTGATGAGGCACGTGTCCAATGATGCAACAGCTCGATGATCATACAATAAATATTATCTCGCAACTAGTTAGTATACTTATAAAACACTTACAAGTCTACACATATAAACATAATAGATATTATACACTCGTGGAGAGTAGTGATTCGTTATTAATTTACGCTAGCAACATCACTCGCGTTCTTTTTGTTTTTTAAAGTAGCCTTATTACGTATCATATATTCCAAGTTTTATCTAGATCGGTTCAGTAAATTGAGTTAATTTAAGATATACCTATGTGCAAATGCGAGCTTAATATTTCTTCCAGCAAACCTTTCCACTTATATGTGGAATATTATCTATCTGTCATTTTATAATGCTACTGAGTTTATGATGATGCAAATATGTCATTCTGTCGTGTCTACTCGTACTTGGCTTTCATGCTTCTAATTATTGTTTAAACAAACCTAATTAAACAACTGAACATCTAAACATATCACTCACTGTAGTAGTGATTGACATAAATATATCGATATAGAAAAAAAAAAATGTCTTGGATAAGTCAGACGCCCTTTCAAGTATATTTATTTATTTAAATAAATACAGTATTGCATGCAATATGCTAAGATAAACAATGTTTGTGCAACGAGAAAATGAACTCAATAAAAAGGATTCCTCGCGTTCTACTAATGGCTGTGATATCAATGCGCTCCGCCATTCAATCTTTGTAACTCATCTATATTCAACATTTCTTGCATATTTAAAATAATCACCATGAGCATTTGAACTCTAACACAATCGATATAAAGACTAATATTGAAAGTGGGAAACTGTAGATGTGCCGTTCTATAGCAAGGTGTTAGCGCGTGCCTAGCTCGTGCCAATTTGTGAATAGCGCCGGACGCTCCGGGCAGCTTTCTTTCCTTCATTGCTAAACTTGTTACTTGGATATCACTGCTGTGTTTTATAGGGCTTAATATTGGCCTAATATCATCGATGTCGATACTATTTAACAATAAAACCTGCTCAGCACTCCCTTTGTAGGCATTTCATGTAATTTCTAAAAGCATTTTAAGCATTTAAATTCTAATAGCTGAAGCAATTAAACGTATTATTCCAATTATGCAAATAGTTCCAAGACAGTGATTTAACGGGACCCGTTCATCTCTGCATCTCTGATACAAATCGCATATGTTTACATGATTAGATTAGAAAGTCGGGTCACGGAGACATACGAGTGTAACTACGCTGAAACATGCAATTGAAGGTATCTCGATGGTTTCCATCTGTAATTAGTTGTAATCGAGTTTCAATGTGAGGATTGCTTCACTTTCTATTGATAGATTTATGAGGTATCGATAACCGTGGCATTGCGGGATGTGTCGATAAATCATGGGCATCACTATTGAGAGGCTCACGCGAGGCCTGCCGCCGCCGGCTGCGGCCGCGTCGTCTGACCGTTGCCGTTGGCTCATTAGAATGATTGATGCTGTGTTTGAATGCATAAATATGCGCCTACCGACCGTACACTCGGTCACGAGCCCCAACATGCGTGTAATGACACACACGAGCTGTCCAGCCATGATGATAGCGGACTAATTCTATGTTGTAAGCGTTGAAAGTCAAAGATTGATTTTCAATGGCTCGTACTAAAAGTGTTGTGATTTAAAATCTAGTTGATATACTACTATGGTTAATAAATAATAATGAATTATGGTTAGTAAATTGTGTAGTTAGTTATACCTGCGTACGGACAGTAAACAAAAGAACACTTGATACCACATTTTGATCAATCGAAACTTTCTTTTAGCTTCTTCAAATTACATAGCCTTTTTAACATAGTGACTTGGCAGCATTGCACAGTTCAATCTACGTGCTATAGCCAACAGATTGCTGGGGGTTAAGCACGAATAAATGTGGTAATCGTAAACGTATCGAATCAGTGACGTATTTGGGATACACTGCGCGTCAACATCAGCGGTACTGTCGAACGTTGCAGAGTTAGCGCGCACTGTCTTAAATACGTTGTACGATTTATTCGTGCCACATTTATTCGTGCTCACCCCCCTGTACTCCAAGTACGAGTTTGTGCACACACGGATCGCAGAGACGCAATCGCCGAGCACCACCGATTTTGTATGGAAATCCAAGCTAGAGCTAAACTAAGCCCCTAGAAGAAATCTGCTAGGGGCGCTGCTTGGATCTGGCGGCGCTCGACGATTGCGTCTCTACGATCCGTGTGTGCACAAACCCGTACTTGGGATACTGGTCTAAAAGGGAATTTGTTTAAGTAATTACTGTTGCGATAGTCGTGTACGATAACGCTGAAATTAAGAGATGTGTGTCTTACTCGTGACAAGGCGAGTCGTAGAGCTTTCTTCTACAGGAGCTCTCTATTTGTGGCTGTCAGTGCATCTTGATGGTATGCTGGCTTAATTATGTTGTGTAACTGCATTTGTCATGTCATGACATGTTTGAATCACTGTTTTAGATGGACGTTTGGGATAGTGTGGATTTTGTAACAAATAAAAATAGCAGTTTAATTATTATTGTGTCTGTAAAATTAATAGGGGAATGATGTGTTCTGTCACCATCGATATAAGGAAGTCAAGACCTAATTTATAGATTTAAAAACATTCCAAATCATAGTTCATGTTGATACCTATATAAATATTTCAAGTAACAACTTTTACCAATAACTATTATGCGAAAATTACAAAATTCCAGAAATTTAAAAAGCGAGTAAAATTGTTGACCTTTTCTTTAGTTCATATTTCAACTCAGGCTCAGCTCAACTTTATTTAGGATATGATATCGCCTTTTTTCGGCCGATTAAAATAACATTTTTATTACTTATTCTGTCCGGTTTTCCTTTTTATTCGATTATAGTTTTATCAATTTGGGACATAATACTACTGTATTCTAGTCATACCAAGTATCAAACATGATATAAATTCAATGTATTCTCAGCCAGTATGTTTATTACCTAGATATAAATCTGTAGGGTTGGCAAAAACATCGGCGCGTTGCAACATCAAAACTGCAACTCGTCATATGAATAATACATAGATATGATGTATTATCGTGTTATGTACGGACTTATAATGTATCGGGTTCAGCTGCAGACATCTCGGGTACTTTATCTGTACATTTAGGTTTATGACTGTAAAATTGTAACGATGTTTTGTATTTCCTTTATCGGGACTAACAAATAACAATAAAAATAAAGTGAATTAGATCAATGATATTTCAATATATCTAATGCTAGATAGAATACGATAGGATTAGTATTATAGATTTGTGTTATAATTTTGTTTGAAAAGTTTTAATCAATTTGAGTATTATTAAACCCGTTGTTTTATTAGTATGCACTTACAATACCTCAAAAATACCTTCAACATTTTTCACTTGAAATCCTTAAATATGTGTTCTATGTCTGAGTACTCTATGTACTCTTTGTATGCAGTTTGTGGCGCAGTGGTTTGAGTGGAATGGTCTTGCTCTGAATACAAAGAAAACACACTTTATGCACTTCGACATAACAGGACGACAGAAAAGTGTATTGTCTGTCTCCATTGATGGAACAGTCCTTGAACAAGTCCAGGCGATCACCTTCCTTGGTTTTAGTGTTGATCGAGGTTTAACATGGAGTACTCACATAGATAACCTGTGTGGTAGGCTGGGCAGTGCATGCTATGCACTTTATAGACTGTCGCGTGTTGTCTCCGCCGACGTAGTACGCACGAGCTATTTTGCGACCGTGCACTCCCTTCTCCAGTACGGAACTGAACTGTGGGGGCGCGCTGCTGATCGGGAGCGCGTTTTTCGCATGCAGAAACGTGCAGTGAGGGCAATCGTAAGAATTTCTCGTGAGATATCGGTGAGGCCATTCTTTGTGTCTTTGCAAATACTTACGCTACCCTCGCTGGTCATTCTGCAGGTCGCGGTATACGTCTGGCAGAATCGGGAATTGTTCAAAACCCGTGAAGAGGGGCACACTCACCTATACAAAACCCGTGGAGCGAAGAAACTCGTTGCCGCGACCCGTAGGCTGGCCCGATCAGATAAGCTCACGCACGTGATGGGACCTATGATCTTCAACCGCCTACCAGATACGATTAAGACCGTACCTAGTCTGGCATGTTTTAAAACAAAACTTAAGTCTTGGCTCCTCCAGCATGCGTTCTACGATGTAGATGAATTATTTTTATTGAAGTAATTTTAGGACTGTACAATTTTTGTTTACAAATTATGTTCTTGTAAAATAGAATAATATAATAAATACCCACATAATGTTTTTTGACATATAATTTTTGTAATTATGAAATAAATGAATATCTGAATATCTGAATATCTGAATATGTATTAATAAAAAAAAAAGTATTTGTTCTGTGTCTGGGTACCCTATGTATGTATTTATAAAAAAAAAGTATACATATAAGTATTCTATTAGTAATCTAGTTTCCACAGTACAAGCTTTGCTTAGTTTGGGTGATTGTGATGTGTGAAATGTCCATGAATATCTCATATACAGATACATTCAATTTCATTATTGTATAATTATTTATACAATAATGAAATTTATTGTATCTGAAACAACCATTTTATTCCAACATCCTGTGCTCAAACAGTTTTCAACAACCATTTTCATAAAATCCAATTAAAATGACGCAACTATGTTCCAAAATGATTCAATTTTGTAGCATTGTGCATTAGGTAAGGTATCGGTGGCAAATTACTTTCCCATCACAAACCTCTCACAATGAACAGAATAGAATCCAATCGGTGCGGTTGCGGATCACTTCTTTTGTAACCGCAGCACCGTATGAAATCACACTCACCTATTTAGGCCGGCTTTACCGCTGACACTATTTATACAATCTTATAACGATAGAAAATATTTGCAGGATACTTACATGTAATTAGTCTTCTTCTTCTTCTTATCGTGTCGATGCTACAACTGTATTTTGTTGTAGCATCGTGTTGGAAAGATTAGCCAGACTAGACACTGCTTAGTAATTAGTGATGTGCCGGATTGTCAAAAATGCATATCCGCGGATACGGATACGGATATTTAGTGTCAAGATCCGCGGATACAGATCTTTATTTTGTCAGTCAATCGGTATCGGCGCGTGTAATAGTAATCTCATAAAATAGTTGATTTAGTATATTTGAGTTGTTATACTATTGGCATAGTAACTTATTAGAATATAAATGTATGTTTGCAATTATAAGTGCCATATATTTCATCATCATTATCAACCTATATCAGTCACCTGCTGAACGTCTCTCCCAAGACGCGCCAATGAGTCCGGTCTTTGGCAGCTACACTCCGCAGATCATCGCTCCATCTTGCCGGGTGCGTCCTACACTACACTTGCCTAAACTTACTGGTGATAATAGTGTCAAAATATCTTGCCTCGACTACTCGCAGAAATTCAGGGTTATTTTGTAATTAAAGAGGTGGAACAGACTGGTGTCGTAGACATTTCCTTGTGCACTTCCTTCCCGACTAGCAGTAGTTTTGCATACATCAAAACATGTTTAAAATTACGCTACGTTTACAATAAGGATTTTTCACGTGCATACGAAGTCGCGGGCAACAGCTAGTCTAATATACAACGTAGCTTGTAATCTTTTCAAGGAAACGTGGACTTACCAGTATAATCTTAGTTTATACGGTCTTATCTACAGAACCTTTCCTTTACAACAACTGTAATATTGCAATATTAAAAGTATTTGATTTGAACAAAAAAACATTTATCTTATTGCTCAGTGCACGTCCACCGAAGAATTCACTGTTAAAAAAATGGTAGCACTCCGGGAGTGCCGGCAGAAGTGAAAACTTCAATATTAACGTTGTGTTTTCACTTTTAAGTTTTCACTTCAAAAATATAACCACAGTCGTGATTGTGTCATGTCATTGTGTCACATTCGCGCAAGCGCGAATGTGACACAACGACGAAGACAACGAAGACACACTGACACAGACACATTCGCGCAAGCGCGAATGTGTCTGTGTCATTGTGATTGTGTCATGTCGTTGTGTCACATTCGCGCAAGCGCGAATGTGTCTGTGTCTTCGTTGGCTTCGTCGTCATCGTCACGTCACGTCATGTCGCCACGTCATCGTCACGTCATGTCGCCACGTCATCGTCACGTCATGTCGCCACAATTAATTGTTTACACACACAGACACATTCGCGCAAGCGCGAATGTGTCTGTGTCTTCGTTGGCTTCGTCGTCATCGTCACGTCACGTCATGTCGCCACGTCATCGTCACGTCATGTCGCCACAACACTATTTAATTGTTTGAGTCATACGTCGCGTGACCGCAAGTGTGTTCTTTTGTCGTCTCTTGTTTTACGAGCAATGTATAAAAATTAAATAAGATCTTACGCTTTTTCGACGTCACGTGACCCTGACGCGAGTTTGAAAGTTTTTACCCACCCAGCGCCGCTAAAGAAGTTTTCACTTCAAAACTTTTACACTATGTATTACTCTGTATTATATCACGTATATTTATTATATGTTATTATATCACTATGTATTATATGAACATTATAAAACATGATTTTAATTTAATTAAAAATTAAATGAATTAAACGAGCAGAGATAAAATAATTAAATTTTCGATTTGGCTTTTGTTGACGAATATTAATTTGGCTTTTTGTTTAGAAATATTAATTTGCTAGTGCTAGACGTAAAACAAATGCAAATTAACATTGAAATTCTCCGCTATATCATTTCAGCTATACAATATCAGCAAATTCACACAGCAGGGAGTTTAGAAACTTTGATGTAGAAATATGGACGATATAACTATTTATGAGTATGAGCGGACACACAAAACGCCGGACTGGTACTGCGGCGTTTTCTGTGCGTTGCGTTAGCGCTGCGTCGACTGAGCGGTGAAGCTCCATCTTTCTACATACAAATTAGAATTTGTAGTGCCCCAGCGGGGTCATGTTCAGCTCTTATACAAAATTAAGACCTATAATTGTAACTAACATGATGCAATAAAGAAATCTGTCTATCTTAGAAACGATGCCACACGATGCGTTAGAATGACGAACGGAAACGCAACGCACACGCGACGCAAAGAATAGGACTCTTTCTTATTCTGTGTGGTAGGTATGTACACAGTAGGGGGAAGAGAACTGTGTTTTAATAACGCAGGAGAAACGCCATCGGAAATAGCGGCGTTGACGCAACGCACCGTTCATTTGGCATTAACTACGTTGAAATCATTGCGTTGCGTCGACGCAGCGTAGCCGCAACTCTTTATATAGGTCCGATTCAAGAATGCAAAGGTCGGTATGCACGGCAGTTCGGATTATGGCATTCCAGCTATCGTACATGATAGAAGATTTTTTAATGCAGCTTTAAACGTGCACTTGTTTTATGATCCAGGAGGAATGAAAGATATGTCATAACTTATTTATGATCAGCGCTACTTTGTAGTGATATCTAGCATCTGGTAATCGATTGATAATGGACCAATTATTTTCATGGCTTATCTGTGCTAATACCGGGCGTAATGGTTCCGATTTTTTACGTTCAAATTATTACCTACGACCAGAGACTAGTCATATAAATAGACTGCCAATCTCATACAAAAAAACGTGACTCGGAAAAAGGTGAAATCCGAGAGTTGTAGTGGCTTATTTCTAGATGGCGCTGAAAAATTATCGTAAAAATTATCCTAACAGCACTAAAAGCCAAAAAATCTGTATTATTTCTGTGTTAGTGCACACCAAAATTTTTATTTTATTTTTAGGTGATCGTAAACAATGATTTATACCATCGGTTTGATCGGAATACAGCGCCATCCAGAAATAAGCCACTACAACTCTCGGATTACACCTTTTTCCGAGTCACGTTTTTTGTATGAGTTTGGCAGTCTATTTATATTTCTAGTCTCTGCTACGACAAACTTTTCTGATATAAAATATTTGCAAGTAAAATAATTTTTCAGTAGGCTTTTTGTACCCAGTGCTTACGAAATTAATTATAATCAAATTTGTATTTATATTTATGTATCATGTTAAATTAAACATGATATCTTTCGATTAGATACTAACACACTTTGGCAAACTAAACGTGGACTTTTCTAGCATGCAAGTGTTTACGCTTAGTTTCATCTTCTTATCTCTTTTTGTTTTAAAATCTGTACTTAACATTATAACTATTACGTGCCAATGATAAGTGAAACCGGACACGCAGCGGTGACCGAATGAAAAACTGTATCTGTAGAAAATAGCGGGATGGCATAGAGAGTGAAAATAAGCCGCAAGCAACTAGATCAACTATCTTACAAAGAGCCCTACCGCAGGTTTGAATGCTTAACTTAACTGAGGACTGTGAAGGTCTATAGTTAATGGTGGCTATGTGTATCTCGAGATTTCAATATGTCTATTATTGCGATACGTGAGCGACGCCTGCGGCGATGCTAGGGTGTTATTCAGTTGATGTTGAAGTAATTTTATTTACATTGAAATTATGTATTTACTATACACTATACATGCTGTTAACGTGGTTTCTGTTAAAATCAAGTAAATAAATGCAATTAATTAACTTTTTTGGGGACACATAGGGTAACTAAAATATAGAAAATTAGTTACAAATAGAACTGTCTCACAAAGTTAAAAGTTAAATGTAAATTATATATGTAAGTACTTACATTTAACTTATTTATAGATTATAAATTATAACGAGATTCAACGTAATATAGTCTAAGCAAAGCGTGTGCTATAGGAACAAGATATGTATTTTATCAAACCTACATACCTCAAATTATAATACATAAAAATTATAATAATATTACACGCATAAGCTAACTCAAAAATGATTTTTTGGAAGGGATCGAATCCACAACAATTGTAAACACCGACCAACAAAATGGCTGTCTTGTTTTTCATACAAAAGAATCAAACGCGCTACATCTAAATCCTCACTTTTGATTAATTAACGTAATTATTTTATAATAACACCTCTTTTTAATAAATATAGATATAAAGAATATAAAAAGAAATTAAAGAAGAGGTAGGCCTAAGAAAAATTGATAGATTGAGTGAAAAATTACGGGAGGGAATACTAAGATGATGAGGGAATACATCTTCATCCGTCTTCATCTTCGTCCAGGAAGAGAACATGTTGTACCGACCTAGTAGGATAAAGGCAAGAAGAAGAAGAAGAATAACACCTCTTCTTGATACTTGACAAAGGTATTCGATAAAAAATTTGTTGATACCTACTTGACGAAACCGATCAAAAAATAATAGCAACGTTTTACCTGTAAATAAAACGTTTATTAAACATGTACTTACCTTATTAGAAACATAATTATGAGAGTAGCTTATTTGATTCATACGTAGTGCAGTCGATAAATCGTTCCATCCGCTGTTTCCGCTTGTCGCCACTATCGTTTTAATTCCCCCACCATCGACCACCGGCAGCTCAGAGCGCAGAGCTCGGCTTTCAATCATTGAGTTTCTCATAATTTGTATGCCCTAGGCCACCAGGCAGGGGTTTAAAATGTTATGTTTCTAATAAGGTAAGTACATGTTTAATAAACGTTTTATTTACAGGTAAAACGTTGCTATTAAACCTGAACTGTACCTTATTAGAAACATAATTATGAGAGACATGTCTGTTATCGCCTGGTGGTGATGGTGACGCCAATGTGATTTCATAGTTATCTAGGTACCTTATCTACGCAGGAGAAAAGGGTTTGTATTACAAAAAACATATTTTTGGATTATGTACATAATTATCTTTATTGCGTGGCCTTGTAAATCTGGGATTCAACATTGTATATTCAGCATATTCTATAAATAATACAGTTTAGATAAACGTGAGCAGTCTATTATTCGAAAAAACCCACAATTAAATTAACAATGTAAGTATATGATTTACTTTATAAAAAATAATTATTAATTTTAAGGCACTCTGCTGCCTGAAAAATAATGTACTTAGGTAAGATACCTATAACTTAGCAACAATTCTGAGTCCACCACTATTAGAGATAATAATAAAAATATATTTGCAAAATCATCATTTGAAACACTATTAATTTGTAGGTTCAAAGCAAGAAGTGATTAGAGTTGACTTTTTAGCAACATTTTTGATCTCTTTACAATAAAACTTTCTAAAAGTATCAGCTGACTTCCAATTTCCTCTTGCGAGTATATCATCTAATTGAAAATTTTCTGTCCAATTTTTTGATGCTACAGCGGCTCTGACACTTCCAGGTGTTGCGTCTATTCCTGCCTCTTGTAAAAGCTTTTTGATCCATCCCGAAATTATTGTACGCGTAGCTGATTTTGGATTACCATAAGTACTAAGAAACAAGTTATCTGATGTAGTTTCTTTTCTTCTTGATTCGCCTAGCAGAATGAGGTGGTTAATCCAATGGACTGGGTCAAGGTTTCTGTTCTCTTTGTTGTGTATAAGCTTCCAACCTGACTGTCTTTGGTTAGGTGTGTCGGTTTTGGAACCATATGCTGGCCACAGAATGATATCCTCATCTGATCGAAATAAATGTTCCGGAGAAATTTTTAGGAGAGTTAGGTCGTGCACCCGACGCCCCGAACAAAGAAGAAGTAATGCCGCCGCATGTCTTGATGCTTCATAAAAACTTGTGGTATCTGCGTCTCTTTGACGTAAATGAGATGTCAGTACATCTATGTCCCAGATTGGTACATTAGTCTGTTTCGGGTTTGCTATGGATATAGACTTTAAAACTTGCTTAACAAGTGTGTGAGAACTCAGCTTCAAGTGGTTATTAGGATCACAGAGGGTAGAAATTGCAGATTTGTGTACCATTATGGTTTTTAGTGACAGTTTTTCTTTTTGGTGAAGGTCAACTAAGTAACGCGCAAGTTGGGATCCACTGGGACTAACTGCGTTAATTTGGTTAAGAGTAGTCCAGGCCAGCCATCTCTTCCATGCCGGTCGATATGTTTTCAGAGTAGATTTGCGCCAGCTTGATGACAGCAGTGTTTTCTGTTCATCTGACCAATCATTTAGGTACGCATCCCAGCCCCACATCTCCAAATCTCTATGGTCAATTCTGACACTTTGGGTGGTGGGAGATTGGTTGACAAGTCTACAAGAACTTTCGACAGGTTCCTCACAGTGAATGGAGGACCTAGTGCTCTGCTTTTCAGGTCCGGTCTCCAAAACACTTTTTCCCATCGAGGAACGACCAGAAGGTAGATTCCTGTGGCTTTGTTTAGATGAGCTAATACTTTCGGTATAAGGTGTGGCGGGGGAAAAATCCACGCTAATCGGAAGTTCCAGGTCATCCCCAAGGCATTGTGATGCTGTGCCTGTGAGTCGGTCACGTCTAGTGTGCAGTACTTTTGTACAACGTGGGCTCGATGAGATGCGAACAGATCTATTTCGGGTATGCCCCATTTTCTGAACACGACCTCGGTTACTGCTGGAAGGAGATGCCATTCCGACTGATCCCGTTGCCGTGATAGGCGATCTGCTTCGGTATTGTATTTTCCCGGTAGGTAATATATGGTCATGTGAATTTTGAACCGATCCAGAATTTGAAAAATCTTCGCTGTCAGGTTGACCAATGCTTGCGATCGAGTTCCGCCTTCGTTGCGCAGGTATGATACCACTGTCCTGTTGTCGCATTGGATCAACAGAGCACTGAACTTCAGGTAGTGTCCGTGACTGTTCAGAACCTTCAAAATAGCAGTCATTTCCTTTTGATTGCAATGGAGGTTTTGTTCTGCCGCACACCAATTGCCCTGCAATCGTGTGTTGTTCAGTGTCGCACCCCATCCGACGTCGCTGGCGTCCGTCGTCAAATAATGCGAAGGCTGAGGGTGGTGTATGGTCGATTCGGAGCTGTAATTGTTCATCCACCAACGAAGCTGGTGTTTCGCTTTCTGACTGAGATAAGCGATAGTTTGCGGAGGTGCTTTCAGTAAGGCATTTGCATGCAGTTGTAAGGCTCGATAATTTAATCTTCCTCTTGTGATCGCAAAACAAGCAAAATTCAATGTGCCGATAAGTTTTTGAAGATTTTTCAGATTTATTGTCTTTGTGTTCAACGTGTCTTGGACCTGATTCTTTAACCTGGATTTTAGACGCTCTGGCAGATATTTGACATTCCGTCGCGTGTTCCAAACAATGCCTAGAAACTCTATTGATTTTTGTGGCAACATAATGACAGTGCCTTGTCAGTACATTTACGAAAACTTAATGTATGTTCGAAAAAATATTAATCTTTTTGCTAAAAAAAGCGACAATCATAATGTTAACACAAGAAATAAGGATAAACTCGCTGTTCCCATTACTAGGCTCACCAAAGTAAATAAATCTTTTAAAGGGCAATGTGTACGCTTCTATAACATAGTCCCAAGCTATGTTTGTCAATTGCCGATTGGCAAGTTCAAAAACGTAATAAAACGAAAACTCTTATCAAAAGCATATTATAAAATATCTGACTATTTAGAAGACAAGCAAGCTTGGGACGAACTAGCTCCAACTATATTAAACAATTGTAAGAAGGATCATATGAAAAAAACGCTAGAATCCAGGTCTAGTTTCTTGCCAGTTCTTCTAGACACTGGTCGCGACGAACTGGCGCCTAGAATCATCTAGTATGTAAGACGTTTCAAAGTGATCCTTGTGATTTTATTGAATAAATGATTTTGAAGTTGAAGTTGAAGAAGTTGGCCTCAACACTGATTTTTTCTTGTTTAGCATCCAACCAAGGTTCTCTAGTAGCTGTACTGCAGTTACTATCTGATTTTGTAGGGTCATTTTGTTTTGATGGGCCAACAAAAAGTCGTCGAGATAGACGATTACACGAATTCCTTTTTGCCGAAGTACCTGGGCCACCCAGTTCGTTACAGAGGCAAAAGCTTTGGGGGCCGTAGCCAGGCCAAAGGGTAAACAAGTCATTTGATAAAGTTTGTTGTTGTATATTAGCCGTAAATAGCGTCGATGGCTCGACGCTATATTCAGGTGAAAGTAAGCTTGATGCAAATCTATTTTTGCCATCCAATCTTGTGGTTGGAGGAATTGAATCACTTTTCGAGTATTTATCAGACTGAACTTGTCGATGCGAACATAGCGGTTCAGATTTTTTAAATTGAATATTGGCCTTGACGTGCCGTCCGGTTTCGGCCTCAGAAAAATTGTGGATATGAAGCTTGGTGATTCGGCTACCGCTTGTATGACACCGATGGATTCCATTTCCAGAATTATTTTGGACATCTCTGGCGAGTATGTCGTTTGTGTGTAGCTGAGGCTTGGCATTTGCAAAGGTGGTTTTGTTACAAATGGTATGCGGTAACCGGTTATCATTTTTAAGATGTAGGGCGGTGCTTGCAGTTGTTCCCACTGGGAGAGACAGCTGATTAATTGCCCGGCACGAAAAGGCGTCATCCTGTCAATATTTTCTTTTGTATTGGCTACTCCTTTCCCGGTGGGATGAGGGAGAGCCGGTCTTGCGACCTTTGTATTGTGCTTGGCGGCCTTTGCCTTGGTCTTTGCCAGCTTTACCTTTGTGCGAGTGATGACTCGAGCCTTGTTGGTGTGAACCGTAGTTTTTAGACTCATTTCGGTTGAACTTTCGAAATGGCTTCTGGCTATGCGCGTGCGGCGCAGTAGCTCGATTTTTAGATGGGCCAGCAACATTTTGCGTTTGAGAAGTCATCTGTCCTTTATGTTTGGGCCAGAAAGTATTTCGTACTCCTCCCGCTTTCTCTAACACGGCAGAGAATTTTTCCTCACCAAATAATGCAGCGCATGAGGGGGGTATCTTCTTTAGCGCCTGTTTCTGAACTGGGTCTTTTACAGAAGCCAATATTGCATCTCTGCGGTATTGAATCAGTTCGGCACGGTGGCCACATGTTATTTGGAATAAATCACTTGTAATTTTGGGGTACTCACCGTTTGTGAATATATTGTTCAACTTTTCGAATATCTTAGCATGGCTAAGGTCATCCTCGTGCTGTACCCAGTTCAGGAATTCACGCATATCATTCCGTATAATCTCACTTTGTTTCAGTAAGGCGAATGTTAACCCTGAAAAAGCAGTCTCCATGTGCGCTGTAAATTTAGAGTTATCATAATTGCTAATTTCTGCATTAGGTTCAAGACTGGTGAAACCAGGTGCATGAACATATTGTTTTTGGGCCTCTGTGTAGCGAACACTGTTCCAATCTTGTTGATCAAAACGGTTAAGTATTTTTAAATGTTCTAAATAAGCTGAGGAAGCATGTGGTACGACAGGTTCTTTAACTTTCGTACCAACTGAAAAATCAAACAGTGGATCAGCAGGTGGAATGGCGGCCGTGGTACTTGACGGACCAGTGCTGGCGGGTAGTTGTGTCCCGGGTTCTTCGTCGTATAAATCCCCACTGATGTTTGGGTCTACACCGCAGCTACTGCAGTCATCGGGTGCCACAGACCCACACGAAGCCTGCCTTTTTAATTTATTTTCAAGATCAGAGATCTTAGAAATTAGTTGGTCCAACTTACGATTTCGCTTCCGCCGCTTATTTTTAGGTCTCCGTCTGCGATCGCTTTCAGAACTTGAAGAGCTAGAACTCGAACTGGAGTCGGAGTCGGAGCTTGAAGATCGCGCTGCCTTTCGTTTCTTTGTTTTAGCTCGTCGCATATCCTCGTAGACTGGTTCCTCGTCCTCTCTAGTCGACGGAACGATTTTATTTTCCATTTTACTAAAAACCAAACATTAAATTTGAGTAAAATATAATAAAATTGGGTGGCGATAGACACCTACCCGCATGACAAACCTTTGCAGAAGATTATCATAGATCAATGCGAACGGTACAAACCGTTATAAAAATACAATAAAAATACTTTATTGCTTTCTAAAGAATAAACGAATTTAGTTTTAAACGTTTTAAAACCAATTTTTAGAGAACGATAAGTTCTACTTACATGTAGGTACTTTGCAAAAACTTTTTGCAATATAATGTCACTTCACGACAATAAATGAGCTTGGTCTGAGAGTCCAGGCTCGGTTGCACTAGCTAGACCTTTTCGGTCGAAAATCAAAACGCCAATGATTGAAAGCCGAGCTCTGCGCTCTGAGCTGCCGGTGGTCGATGGTGGGGGAATTAAAACGATAGTGGCGACAAGCGGAAACAGCGGATGGAACGATTTATCGACTGCACTACGTATGAATCAAATAAGCTACTCTCATAATTATGTTTCTAATAAGGTACAGTTCAGGTTTAATAAAAATTTCAAAATCTAACAGACAGGCATAGTCCAATTTTTATGAATATATATATTTAAGTAGATAAACATTATAGGAATGTTATCTCACAGTAGGACTTCCTAGCTGATATCTAGTAGAGGTTATAACATAAGTGGTTTGCGTCGCAAATACAGGGAAGTTAATATCATAATTGCACTAGTCTCTTACTAGTCAGTCTTATTGTTAATAACATAATAATCTAGATCTAGTTTACTTTGAAACTTTCAAAGTAGGTAGACTAATGTTCCTAAATATGAACTAACTTACAAAAAAGATTACAGAATAATTAATTGAAAAAAATAAATTTATCACTCCTTATCATCTCTATTTAAACCAATGACTTGAATCTCTGTTCTTATAACAAACAAACTTATTTTGTATTCTGTAATAGTGAACTTACGACTATTATAGAATTTACAAAATATACACATTTATAAATTCACAAGACACAAATGAATAATCACATTGCTAAATACAATGAACGCTTTAATAATAAACAGATTTAAAAGACATCTGCTTTTTCATTGCTATATTTATTAAAATGTAATTAATTTGTTTAAATTTGGAACATCATTATGTAACTTAAACCTTTTTAACAATTTTTTATAAACAGTTCGTTATTAGACGCGATTTTTTTAATAACTCCTATTTTTACCTAAATCACCGGTGTAGAGATCAGACGCTATTTTAAATATAACTATTAATTGTTTTTTTAACAAGCTTTGACTAAATCATTTGAGTTAAAATGCTTGGAATACCGAAGGTACATCGTGGGTCGTCCCTAATTAGCCCGCAAGCTGGGACCGGCGTCGGCGAAATTCGGAGCATCCTCTTCCGAAAATCACCTCATTACTTTGGAATCTGCTCTTGTTTCTTGTTTTTGCTGTACGCAGTTCCGTTATTGTTACCGCCTGTGGGGTAATACAGGGTTGCCAACTGTTATTTTATTAAAACAGACAAGTTTAGCCTTTTATTTTTTACAAAGAATTGTACGTTTATTTTGTTATTTTGATTTGCTTTGATCGCCTATTGTGTAGATGTTACCCCAATAAGAGGCTTTTGGTTGCCTGGAAGAGATTGCTCTCAACGATAAAGTCGCCTATTGTGATGCCTATACTACCTGTTTAAGTTCTTTGTTTTGTTTGTGTGTGGTTTAAAATAAAAAGTTATCTATCTTTCATAGTTCATCACTAAAACCTGCAGCTGTTAAAAACCGATTTTTCTTAGAGATAGTTTAGCTAATTACTCGTTTTGCTGTTCACTGCCTAACAATGATGAGCGTCCGGTAAGTTAACGCCAATTAATTTCGATTCGCTCTTATTATTTTTGATTTCACACTTCAAAAACTCTTTGACAATGGCTCTCCTTTGGTAACACCTTATTATTCGTATTTTATATAATAGCTATACTTCAGTTTGTCACGGACGGGCAATCTTGCGCCAAGGGAGTAAATTAAAAAATAAAACACAGTCGCAATCGATAAAGTCAAGACGGCGAATTTTGAAGATGATTATGGTACTTTTTCAGTCACGTAATTGTTGTAGTCTGAAGTTTCATAAAATTCTTATAGCTATAGCTAACTACATAGATAGATAAAAAAATAATAGTATTTTAAAGAATGTTTATTTTCAAAATATCCATATATAGCTCTCAATAACTAACTTGTTAACAATTTATATTAATCAATTCATAGTAGGTATAGACTTCTCGCATAGCTTCGGTTTAAATAATTTTTTGTTCAAAATATTCGCTAATAAGTAGTTCACAGGTTTGCAGATTAACTCAAGACATCATATTAAAAAAATAGTACATGTCCAACGACATTTTGTATCTAGGCACATTTAAAATATTTTTTTAAGAAGTAGAGATTTTGAGAAAGATCATATGAGCACCATCTATTTCTCACGCAAATAGTATTTTTGTTAAATAAAGCCGACAGACGTCACACGTGCAAGATAAAGATGCAAAAGACACAAAAATACAATTGAAGTAACGAGCAGTTACGATTCTGTACGAGTTAAAACAAGGCAATTGCCTTACTTTAATATTTCCATTTTAACATTACGGAAAGACGTCTAGGACTATAAAAATCTTTAGTAATAATCATCGACCGAAACGGAAAAACAGGTTGCGCCTGCGCTGAATTTATAATGCGTGAGACGTGATGTCTCGACCTGTCGGAATATCTAGATTGCTGTAATCGGGTTCCGTGGTATATGCCAGCTCGTTCAGTAATAATCCGCTTTGATAAATTTATTTATTTATTTATTTATTTATTAGGTCTACCAACAATTTCTTCAAGCTTACATGCTAGTTTACATAGGCACTGAGTATTTTGCTACATGAGAAACCAATAACAGGTAAACACAACTTGCACTGAAATTAGACATAGTGGGGGTTTACATCCATTTTTAGTATTAACTAAGTTCAAACACAGACAATAGGATAGAATATAGTTCCCTTTACAAAATGCGTGCAGTTGTTTTGAAATATTGGGACGAATCAAAATACAAATCTTGATGCATGCACGATTTTCCAGAGAAAACCATAGACCATGTACAATTTCTTAAAAATAAGCTTTGATAACCCTAAAAGCACTGAACATTTGATAAATTCTAGGTAGGTACAATAATTAACTCTAGGTAAGTTTAACAATTAACTGAGTTGGCAATTACATATTGACAACAGTCGAGATCCTAATCCGAGCAAGTTAAATTTTTTATATTAAAAGTGATATACTAACGGTCTAACCTACAAGGACCAGGATGACCTAAGATTTAGACCCAAGCTTTAGAACATAAGTGCGCACTTTGGAAATTGAGTGAAAGCCAATATCCAGATCACTATGACGGTTATACAACTTACAAAGACGGGGAACAGGAGAGTTGGCACCAAGAACTGTACGTCTCAACGGCGGGACAAGAGGAGTCACCCTATGACGAGGGTATCGGCGGGGAACTCTAAATTTAATTGTTTCCAAAAGTTGTGGGCAATCAATGTTGTTTCGCAAAAGTTTATACAGGAATTGAAGATCTAAAAAATCTCTGCGCGCGTTCAGTGAGTCAATTTTAAAAAAATGAACCTCAACACATGCAAAGCGAAATGAGGACGCCACACTGTGCTACAATATTCCAGGATACTACGTACAAGGGAAAAGTAGAGAATTTTTTTGGTTTTGACGTTTTAAAATTCTTTTCCGTTTCTAATTACGAACCCAAGCATCTTGGAGGCTCTCTTAATCACGCTGTCAATGTGGGGTACAAAAGTAAGTTTTTTGTCCAATATGACACCCAAGTCTGTAATTTGATCAACTTCTTGCAGCAAGACCTCTGAAATGTGGTAAGTAGATGGAATTATATTCTGCTTGCGGGTGAATTTAATATGCTTGCATTTATTTGAATTTAAAGACATGTTATTTTCTGCACACCAATTGCTCAATCTATCCATATCGTCCTGAAGAAGAGTTACATCCTTGGGTGATTCTATACACCTAATGAATTTAAGATCATCAGCGTATAAGAAAGGTGTGGAGTTAAGAAAGCAACCAGTAAAATCATTTATAAATATATTGAAAAGTACCGGCCCCAGGTGCGAGCCCTGAGTGACTCCGGATGTGATTTTTACAAAGTCCGAGTTGTATCCTCCTAAAACAACATAAAAAGATCGATCCAACAGGTAGGATTGAATCCACTTTAGTAAACATCCACCAAGACCGTATCTAGCCAACTTTTGAATCAGGCGATTGTGTGCAACACGATCAAAAGCTTTGGAGAAATCTGTATATAATACATCTACTTGCTTATGAGTGTCAATGCTTTCAACCAGTGTCTCAACAAACGATACCAAATTTGTATTTGTTGACCTTGCCGCGATGAAACCATGCTGATGAGGAGTGAAGTATTGCTTCATGTGAATCTTAACTGCTGGGCACACCAGTGACTCAAAAACCTTTGCGAATGTATTCAAAATCGATATAGGTCGATAGTTATTAACCTTAGTGGCGTCACCATCCTTCAATATTGGAACGACCTTAGCTAGTTTCCACTCATGTGGAAAGATCCCTGAATCAAGTGACCTTTTGAAGATATAGTGCAGTGGTAGGATCAGATTATTCATGCAGTTTTTGACATAAAGAGCAGGGATCCCATCCGGGCCTGCCCCCTTGTCACAATCCAGGTTGGCAATTTTAGTTTTAATTTGGTCTGGAAGTACAGCCAATGAGGTGAGGCTTTCACTGGCGATGTCAACAGCAGTTGATTCAGAGACACAACCCTTGTCCACACATCGAGCATCCGAGCCAAAAGCATCCGAGAAGTGAACAGCGAAAAGATTACACATTTCAATACCATTAGTAGACTCAATGTTACCATCCGACATCCTGGTTGGATAACCGCTAGCGCCTTTCCGCTTGGCTTTTATGAAAGACCAGAAACTCTTAACATTCTTGCCTATCATATTTTCAATACTAGCAATATAACTACCGTAACAATCTGCATTTAGCTTCTCACATGTTTTGCTCAAGGATTGAAGCATATTGATGTCCATAGGATTTTTATACTTCTTAACACGGGACCTTAGGGTTTCTTTTCTTTTGAGTGATTTAATTAAGTCTAAGCTAAACCAGGCGGGATTTCTGTTGTTAATGGCTTTGTGATATGGAACAAATTGAGTGATTGATGAGTTAATTGTATTATAGAAGGTTTCAAGCATACTATTGACATCTTCAGAACCTGAAAAGAGTTCGAGCCAGTTTTGTTTACCCAGAAACTCATTTATTTTATAAAAATCTGCTTTTCTGAAATTTGGAAATTGAAGATTATCCTTAGATTTCATGTAGTTTTTAGTACTTATGTTCAAAGTTATAGTAATGGGTGGATGCGGTGGGTCGACGTTAACAAGCGCGTTTAAAACCGGATCAACTAAACATGAGCTTATATTAGTTAGGACTAAATCAGGAATTTTATTTTTATTATTAGTTAATGTATTGTACTGCCTTAAATTGTTTAAGAATGTAAAATCTACCAGGGTTTGCTCCAGGGCAGAAAGTTTAATTAGAGTCGAAGTGTCATATAAAGAAGGCCAAGGTATACCGCTCAGATTAAAATCACCAATGACACATATATTGTTACAAGTATTCTCCTCAAAAACACAATCACAATTTTCAACAAAATGTTCCAACATATTTTTCCTTACCGGACATGGTAGGTAAACAGCACACAACATTATTTTTGTGTCATAACACGGAAGGTCAAGACACACCCATATATCTTCACATTTGCTCTCCCAATGTAACATTCTAACTGAGACTATTCGTTTGGATACAGCAATAAGGACCCCTCCACCCTCTTTAGTACAATCAAATTGGGATGTCTCCCTATCTCTTCTATAGACAACATAATTATCATCAAAAAGTTCACCAGAAAAGACTGTATTATTCAACCAGGTCTCCGTAAGTATAATAATGTCATAGTTAGTGCAACACAAGTTCCTAAAAAACATATGTGTTTTTGTTCTCAAGCCACGTGTGTTTTGATAATACAAATTTAACATTTTTAATTCTAGATTATCTGCTATTCTATTATTTTATTTTATCTTCTTACCTATCTTAATCTAACTAAATAATTAATTAAACTTAACTTAGTACAACTAAGAAAAACTAACAATTAAAAAAAAACAATAACTTAAAGACCTTACTTAAATATTATCAACCTATTTAATTAACAATCAGCTGTCAAGAACTGACAATTACTAAAATCAACTAAAACAAAAAAATCAACCAAATAATAGTTACTATTAGAGAAAGTAAGCACAGTTTGAAAGGAGATCTCGCAGATATGTATATGTCTAGACAGATGTATGTAAATACCTTGATATGAACAGTACCTATCTTAATCTTAATCTAACTAATATAACTAATTTAATTTAACTTAATGCAACTAACAAAACTTACAATTAGAAAATCAATAACCTGCAAACCTTATGTATATACTTAGAATCAACCTATTTAACTAACAATCAGCTGTCAAAAACTGACAATTACTTATTACCTAGTAAATACCTTGATATGAACAGTACCTAGGATTTGGTAGTAAAAGACAACTATAAAATTAAACACTACTAGTTGTATGGGTATGGTCTCTGGACACAACTACTCTAGGTTATCTAGTATCTTAGTTTTGACTAAAACTAACAATTATACAAACAGTACAGTAAGCCAACAACAATCAGCCAAACAACATTTACCTACTGAGTCTGCAATATTAATGTAAAGAGACAAATATAGGTGTGTATATGTCTAGACAGATATAGCACAGTAACTATCAACAATCAGAAAACCAATAATTACTATTAGATAAGATAAATCAGAATTAAAAGAGATAAACACAGGTTAAGTATATGTCTAGACAGACACATGCATGAATCTAGAAATGTATACACAGCACCCAGGCTTTTGTAGTACAAGACACAACTTTTAAATTAAACACTCCCTGGAAGTAATGGGTACGGACCGCACAACAGAACTACTCTAGGTTTTCAATTACTTCTTTGTTTTTTATCATAATAAACTCTGACTTATCATTTTTCCTCAAATAAATCCTACCGTTGCGCACCCAGACATATGTGTAGTTTTTCTCCTTGGCTGCAGTACGAGCGGCAGCATGTAGCATCTTGTTGAAGACTGATAGATGCTCGACAACATTATAGATGTCTTCTCGCCGCTGAGGCCGATGTGGGTGCTGTTCAGCCTGTTACTTGGGTTGAGTTTGTTAAACTTGATAGCGGCTGCCAGGAACGTGTCACGAACCCTCAGTGAGTTGAATTGGACTACTATTGAGCGGGGTCTTGAGCTCTGCTGATTCAGTTTAGCAATGCGGCTGCAACTCATAATATTATCTTCTTTGATATCACACTTTATAATTTTGCCGATATTCAGAACAATACCAATAACATTTTCATTGTTCTTTTCAGGTACACATTGTATTTCAACATTTTTACCTCGGGCATGTTGCTCTAATTGATTTATCTTTGTAGCCATGGTCTTGTTTTCAGACCGCAAAGCCTCGCATTCGATATGTATGCCTTTTATTTCAGCAGTAATCTCGCATTGTTTTATAGAGACGTCATTGCATTGCTCATTCATTGTTGCAATTGTTGCTTTCAACTCAGACATTTCTTTTCTGATTGGGGCCATTTCGGCAGAGATGGAGGTCTGGATCTGTTGGCCGAGGCGATGGAAAAGATTTTCTATCTCCAGATGTAATATGTGTTGTACCACTTCTCCAATGTCATTCCTTGACAACGGTGCATAAGCTTGCGGCGGGGAGTTTATTGCGGCCCTTTTAGGTGCTCGTGTGGTGACATTACTGCTATGAGATCGGAGTGGGGTATTATCATTATTACCTCCTTTTGGTTTGGTGCTGCATAAGGGGCATAACCAATTAGGCGACATTATTTGGTCATGAGCTATTTTATCAGGGTTGGTCGAGATGAGACAAGCCAGGTGATAACCCTTGTTACACATTCCACATAGAACGTAATCACTATCACCATTCTCCTGTTCCTCAACACAACAGCCCCAGTCTATGTCATGTGGTATTTCCGACATAGCGATTTGATTTTGGGACAACAACTACGCGACACGAGACAGGGAAAAGATGGCGGTCGCGCGTGTATGAACGGAACGTCACACAACAATTATGTTATTTTCACCGATTGCTGCTGATTTACACTGCAAATTTATTACTGGGATCTTGTTCAGAACTATAGATATGACGCAAGTAGTATTTGATCGAGTTATTTCAATATTTCACACTGATAATAATATTTGTAAAAAGAGGCTATTAGTCGCATGCGCGTTCCACAGACTATATATAAATAGGGTAGTATTTAATTAAATAAATATAAATATTCCCGTCACACTCTAGTCCAAAAGTAAGCAAAGCTTGTACTATTTGAACTAGATTGCTGATAGAATACTTATCATATAAATGTTAATATTCCCTTAAAAGCTATAATTACTAACTTAAAAGCTTCAGTTCAAAATATACTTATAACCCAAAAACGCGAGGAAAAGTTTTTCTACCCACGCGTATACTTTGCGTGTTTTCACAAGCATTAACTTTTTTTTTTTTTTTTTTCTTTTTACACAAATTTTCCACATTAAATATGTGGGTTCAGCAAGCGTTTTTATTAAAAAGGAACTCTAATATTAGGACCGGTTGATGTCGGCACGGCACCAAGCCGCCGTATAATTTGGTACTGGACGGTATTATGCACAATGGTGACGCTCAGCTTCCGTGCAATTATCGACGCTCGCAGCATATTATCGATATATCGACACACTTATCGATATTTTATGCCACGTATAACTCGTCCCATTTCATCGTAGGGTGAGTTACGCGATCGATAATGTTTTAAAAATGATGCTTAAATCGATTGATTCGGTTGGTGCGAGCATTTGAAGCTGGTTCACATATTACCGATCGTATGTTTATATGATCGGTTCGGGAATACCAGGCAGAGCAAGTCATGGATTAATATAATTAACGAAGTCAGTAGTACTAAACGCGTAGATATTTAATTTCAATAGTTTAATCAATAGAATACTAAGTTCCAACATATCTACTATAAATTAATATTTGAGCCTATGTGGTAAAGAATAATGTTTTAATTGTAAAACAAACGTCAAAGTGAGATGTATGAAGTGGCTTTCCACAGCGTAGTTTGACAACTGATAAAATCAAAACAAGAACAATATCATTTCCAATAATGGTTATTGAAATTCTCAAAATCAAAACAGCTTTATATTGTCTGTTATCTTCAAAACTACAGATTAAAAAATATGTTTTATTTATTTATTTATTGCACAATGGTATTAATTATAGCTCAGGTGTTATATGTTGCTAATTGTACAATCATGTACCTGTTAGGGCGCTGCAATTTTGTTATTTGTTTCAATGTTTTAATTTTAATATTTTAATTTTATTTTTATTAACACCACAGATTATACAATTCTCGGACGGAGGAATAGACAAAATGTAGTAACTAGTATGGTGTGGACCAGCCTGAACTCTTCTTGAGCTGTGACCACTGGACGAGTCGATAATGGAATTTGTTCAAGTGTATACCGATAATGGCGGCGGGCCCGGGGCCGGAGCCTAATTTGTTTATTAAAATTTATGAACCTCAAAATCTTTTAATAAGCCACAGAGATCGTGTTATCACATAATTTGAACATGTTATGGACACCAATAGTAAGTTATTTTTATCGTAAACTGTTTGATGTTATTTAATTTTGGTGTGAATTTCAAATATTGTGATTTCTGATCAACATTTTATTTGCCTATTTACTTAAATATAAAAAGAACATCTATTCTATCTCTAAACTAACTAATATTAAAAAAAGACGTGCATTCAGTTTTTGTGACCTTTTTTAAGCGGAAGTGCATCTTCATCTTCCCAAAAAGTTTTATGTCACTAAAGCAAACCGACACTAGCAACATTGTAACGCCGCAAAAAGATAATAAAAAAAGGAAGACTTTTTAAGCTCAGCATAAAAGCTGAGCTTAAAAAGTCAGAGTCAGTAAAAGCAGAGATAAAATAAATTAGCAGTTGTAGCACACAAAATATTTCTTTAATGTTTATTAGTAGCAAAAATGTTAGTTAAATATCTTTATACTTTGAACTTGCAGTTAAAATTGAGTGCCGTATAAAGAGACGTGCCCAAATCGGACGCGTCATTAAAGTTCCGTGTTCTTACTAGTGCAGGAGCTTAGGGTGTATTAACTACGTTATATTAAAAATGCTTTGTGTTTTCACAAGGAGAAATTTATACTAGGAACTTTACAGTTTCTTGTAAACTGTTATTTCGTGGAACTGGCACTTAGAATTACCTAGTAGTATATTAGAGTCCAAATGATGCATATGATGTATATTAATAAAAAACATTTGAGTTTATTTACGTCCTTGTTTTTATTGAACATAAAATGAACGCTTGAAAAAACAGCAATGTTGACAAAGACCGGATCAGTATATTTTGTTACATACCAAAACAATTATTATTTGCTTCAAATACTATAATAAACTTTCGTAAATGCTGACAACTTAGTTTTTTTTCAGAAAATGCTTTTAAGAATTGTTTTTTGTTTGTCATTAGATTGCCTTACGACATAAAAACTTAAAAAAACATTTTAATAATGACACAAAAACTCCTGGACCACAACACCACGTAACCGATCATTACCAAGTCTATATCTAGCCCTAGATATCGATAAGCCAGTTTGCCAGTTTATTAGTGTTCATGTGACTCTATAATTAATTTATCGCGTCCTCATCAAAATATCTCCTCGAGGCATGAGGTCTGACCAAAGGCAGGCCGGGCCATAACTGGCGGGGATATGATACGAGGGAAAGAAAATACACTCATTAGTTCAAGTTATTCAAGAAAACTAGAAACATAAAATGGTAAGATGAATCTTAAGTTTGTAAATAGGGACGTCTTGCATAACCTCGTCTATGTACAATCATAACATGAATTTTTGAACTTTTTAAATAGGAACATCTTGCATACTGTCGTCTATGTACAATCATAAGATGGATTTTCAAGCTTTATAAATAGGGACATTCATTTTGTACAACGTCATCCATATAAAATCAAGATAGATTTTTAAACATTTAGGGACATTTCATACTACGTTGCGTTGACTATGAAAACCACCAAATCGTAGAATAATTTCTAGGGATGTATTTGAGGCGGTAGTTCCTGTTCAATCCCTTCATACTTTTTCTTAGTGTACGTTAAAATTGTTGAATAATACCAACTATTTTAAAGGAGCTGGTGCAATTACTTAGTATTTGATGGATCTTTAACGTTTTCTTAACTTCTTTATTGTAGGTACACAGAAAACTTACTCAATTAGGCGAGTTTAACCTTAAGAAGAGTTTTCTTCCAGTAAACCTTTGAGTTTTAAGTTTGGTATCATAATTAAAAAAATGTCTTTTAAAAACAAAACAGTAGCAGAATACAAACACAAAATAAGTGTAAGTGATTTAAGTGAAGTGTGATTGCAACATATTTTTGTTTTTGAACAAGTGGGTGCCAGTTTCATCATCGACCTTGCTCTCCGTTAATTAGCCACCTCGCTAGGCCGTGGTGATGGATCGGTCACCATTCTTTACACTGAGCTGGTTGAAATGGAAGTGGCGAGATAAAAAAAAGGTAGCACTCCGGGAGTGCCGGCAGAAGTGAAAACTTCAATATTAACGTTGTGTTTTCACTTTTAAGTTTTCACTTCAAAAATATAACCACAGACGTCATAATGACAATGACAATCACAATGTGCCGCCTAAACAGAGCACACTCAGGCACGGTAGAAAGAGTGGGAGATACTAGTTCCTCTCCCTTCCCCTCGATCTTACGCTTTTTATCAACGTCACGTGACCCTGACGCGAGTTTGAAAGTTTTTACCCACCCAGCGCCGCTAAAGAAGTTTTCACTTCAAAAAACGTGTGAGGTGTCAACACACCTGTGGAAACCTGGATGGAACGAAGTTCTTAATTTACTATATAACTGGCTTGCTTTCTATGTGTGAGGCAGAGAGAGAGAAACATTAACAAAGGTTTTTATTTTCTAGCCCTACGCTCGTTATCTATTGTTTTTAAATAAAGTTTTTTTTGTTTATTAAGTGTATTAAACGCATCGACCGGGTGCGAAATACAATGCTGCGTTCGATGACTGGCATTGCCGACGTAGGCAGCAAATCAGCCAAACTCAAGTGGGAGTGGGCAAGAATAGCCACTTCTTGGCTGCCCGAGAATATGAGGCGACGACCGGGCCGGCCGAGAAGACGTTGGAGGGACGATCTCGACTCATACGCGAAGGAGTGGTGGATGGCTGCAGGAGATCGGGATGAATGGAGGAATTTGGGGGAGACCTTTGCCCTGCAGTGGGACACAATAGGTTAAATAAAAAAAATTAAAAAAAAGTGTATTTGTTTTCACGGATTCTGGATGTGCTATATTTCTGTCCAAGGAAGGCCTGTTGCGTCAAGTATTTAACCTAAAAAGTTAACGTTTATTAATAACAGGAGCATTGGGAGCCAATTTGCCTGATTTAAGGAAACACGTTTTTTTATTTATGGAAAAATACAATAAGTAATATGAAATGTTAAGTATATTGTGGTTTTTTTATAACTTTATAGTTCTTTTAATTTTGTAACTACATTCATGGTACCAAATTTCCACAGAGTTTTCAAAAATGACGCAGCTGACCACAGACATAAGACAGGTGGCTTTAATGATTCTTATTTGTTCTAATCGTATTACTCAATTGCATCAAACGCAATGATTTGATCTTATTACAATTATATTAGTCGGCAGAAGTTTACTGCTGATCAAAAGCATAGTTTTTTTAGATTTTCAGAAATAACGGATTTGTGCAGACACCTTGCATCGACTATCCACGATCTTAATTAACAATGCCGTCTTTCAGTTCTAAAATGGTTATTTTTACTTTTATTTCCCAGCGTTTACCAGTTCTATTCTACAAACTGTATGACCGACACGCTGCCACTAAAACTTGCTAAATCTTTTGTTTTCTGTCTGAAACAAGTTGGTAAAAGTTCCGCACGATACTCTCTCAGCTTTTATTATAATTCTCATTATAAATACAAACCAGAAGTGGAGACCCTTAGTGCTCCAACGCTTTTTTACTTATTGCCTTATTATTGCTATGCAAATTGTTTATCAGATAAACTAACAATCGGTTTCAGCAGGTTGCAAAAGAGATTTGCCGCGAATAGGTATCACGTCGTTAGAAATATTGTTCTAGTTGTCTACAAAGCGAGTATAAATTAAAGTTTATGATAATGGAATGGGCAGGAAAGGTAGGGCGTTATCGGAGCACGCCAGCCCTAGATTTCGTAATGTTTCTCGGAATAATCATTAAAATCTGAAAACTCGCAATGTCTGGAACTTTTTAGACGACAGTCAGGCGTATGAAGGTGTAGTACTACACATATTCGAATGAATATTTTACTATAGTTTCTAGGTATAAGCTGTTGTGCTGTGGTTTAAAAGTTAAATTCTAGTTGTGGTACTACACATATTAGAATGATTATTTTTTCGTTGTTTTTATAAGCTGGTTTAAAGGTATAATTCGAACAAAATAAAACAACTTTTCTATGAGAGATTGCACCAATTAAATAACTCTGTTGGTCGCCTCTAACGCTTTTTCAATTGTATTTAGTTTTCATTACGTGAACAAGTGTCAAGCTGAAAAATAAAAAAAGAAAGGAAAATACCTACTACGGAAAAAATCACTTTGTGATTTACATAGAATTTTTTTACAATTTGTTAGCAAACAAGGTTTTTCTTAATGTTTCTTGCAAGCTGTTATCGCGAGCCAATTATTTCTTTTGCGTATCACAAAAACTATTCTAGACCGCAGACAGTTAGGTGATAATTTTCCTTAATATTTTACCTATCTGAATTGCAATAGAATATTAAAAAAAACTGACATCAAATCACCTTTTTTTTTGGCTCGCACTTTAAATCACATTTACTATTTGACAGTTCTAGTAATTTGAGGTTGAGGCACCTTTCATTTTGATTTCGAAAACGGTTTTAATCTTATTAGACCTATAATTTTTGAGCTGATTATTTTTGGTTTTATTTACTACTCAATTAAAGTTTGCCATAATAATTTTCTCACTTTGAGACATACAAAAAGAATATTTGTGTCAAGTCTAGATTAGAGATTCCAGTTTCTCGCGATCTTAACAAAGTCATCTGTCCAGGTAATTGTGTAAATGACGGATAAGCTTTTTGCGTAGCAATTGAACAGCGTCCAAACCAGTGCTAGCAAGAGAGACATAGTTGTTTTTCAATAAGCAATAAATATAGCCACGCAACAGTGGCGCACGCGTGCCGTAACGAGCGCGCGCGGCCCATCGTTGTGCAACCAGCCCCACCCTGTACTGGCACTTTGTATTGTGGTCTAAGTCACTAAAGCTTAGTGGGATAAATAAATAATGCTGGACAATCCACACAACATCATCTAGCCCCAAGCTATGCAGAGCTTGTGTTATGAGTACTAGAAGACTACATACATACAAACATTTATCCCGGGAGGGATAGGCGGGAATCGAACCCGCAACCTCCGCGTCGCAGGCGGACCATCGCCTACCGTGCCACATCGGTCGAATATAGAGCTTCTCTGCTTGATAGGGTAAAAAGCTGTGTACATGCCCTGCTGATCTATCCTAGCCTCTTAAAACCTGGGTATTTGTTGTGGACTTTTTGACTGAGCTGTATTAAAACTTATCAAGATTAACGTCACAGTCATAATGCCACAGAATACCGATGAGTTACTAAAGAAACTGAACGTAGTTTGAACCTGGCAGGTTTTGAGAGGCTATATAGGTCTACTGCAATGCGCCCATATCTTTAAAAGTACAAAATGAAAAAATTTGTAGTCCTGCACATACAGAAATGCACTGGAGCCTTTCAAGCCGGAACATAATATGTAGTTTGGTAGGTACAGTCCCACAGCTAAAAAAGCGTTGACTATAATTTGCGCCTATGAGTTTAGCTCTGCAAAAGCAAAAGTAACATTACAAACTTGAACCCAAAGGCTTTGGAGTTCATTATAAACACTGTTTTACTGAAAAAGCTCACGCGATCTAAGTCACGTAAGCACTCATAACAGCTCATAACTTGGACCAGCATCCAAGTGATACCGTTTTAGCCTAACCTTAGTATTTACAATAGGTACTATGAACCGGACTATCCGCTTTCCGCATCTTGTATACTTATTACAAAAATCGTGCTCGCACTTTTGTAAACATAATGAAAAAATCCATTACAATGTCCGTCCTTCAAATACCTTTCTAATTCTCAGTTACAATATCGACGGTCAAAAACAAGATTCTAAGATCTGATAACGTCTTATTCATTAACTGTGGTAATTATTTCGGTTTGGGCGGGCATGGCTGTTTATTATTACTAACGACACGACACGACATTGTCGTAAAATTATTATCATTCGTTAACTACGAACTAAACGCTTTTACCTCGCGTTGGCTCTGATTTGTATATATTTTTTATCTTTCTTTGATATATCGTTATCGTATCGGTTCGTGTGCAATCGCCTATAATGTAACCCAATTTATTTTATTGATGGCCAAAGGTCAGTTGGATTGTGGCTTAGGCCTTGTTTGATAAGATCGCTCAGTAGCAAGCAAAATAATAGCTTTAGTTTTGTAAGTTACTGTCTGCTAAATAATTAGGGTTCTTAGTAGTGATAGATATAAGATTTTGAGCGAGAGCTTTTAGTTGTTTCTTGCAAGTTGTTACTAGATGGCGCTAGGATTTCTAAATATTTATAAACAAGATATCAGTCAAATCATCTTTCATGCCATTAATAAATAAAAAAATATCTAAAAAAAAAAGTTACTAAGATATGGCTAATGCTTCGGCTACATTAGCGGGCGAATATTCGTATCGTGTTGGCGCGACAAAAACATCGTGTTCGGGTATAGGCGATCTTCTTGTCTAAATACTACGCGATGACACGATGTACCCGGCCACATACATCGCGTTAACACGAATATTCGCCGTAGCCCGCTAATGTGGCCCTAGCATAAGAATTCACCTGATAATACTAACAATAATATAATAGTTGTGCCAACATGGCCGTCCAATAGTACGGTTTAATACTATAGTTGGCTAGTTCTGGGCGGTTTGCTTGTCGCAAATTAATGGCAATAAAGCATAATCATATCGAAACGTTTGTAGGCTGCATTTGTGTAGAAAACAGATAACCTGTTACCTGCGCTTGCGATTTTATTGTGCCAGAACGAGGACTTAATGATAAAGCTTGAAACTTCTAACCACCAGTACGATTCTCAGTTGAGCCAGAATAGGCCTTCAAATAGTTGAAAATTTTTTGTGCGCATGCTCCAACTTCCGCCATGTTTTTCGGGCACTTTATTTAAAAATGTATGAGAAATGCACGTTTTTTGAAGAAAATAGTAATAAAACCAGTAATAATATACATAATTTTACAATCAGTTCAATTCAAATTATTGTGCATACATAATAAAATTATATTACAAGTATTTTAATTAAAATATATAATGTTATCTTTAAGGAAAGGTAAAAAAACGTTGTTGATAAGGAGTATGCCGCAGTGATACGCGTAGTAAATCCTTTCAGGAGAATTTATATTACATATTTTATTGACGACCGATGTTGCGCGGCGGGCGAAGGTCCGCCTACGACGCGGAGGTTGCGGGTTTGATTCCCGCCTTGGGATAAATGTTTGTACGATCTGCAAATATTTATTCCAGGTGTTCTGGGTATTTTATATGTATAATAATAATATCTATCTATGTATTGCATTCTATTAAGTATGTCAGTCTTCTAGTACCCATTACACAAGCTGTGCTTATCTTGGGGCTAGATGATGTTGTGTGGATTGTCCAGCATTATATTTATTTATTTGTATATAATTTATTGACGACCGATGTGGCACGGTGGGCGATGGGCCCTGCGACGCGGAAGGTTGCGGGTTCGATTCCCGCCTTGGGATAAATGTTTGTATGTTCTGCAAATATTTATTCCGGGTGTTCTGGGTATTATAATAATGTATAATAAAAAAATATCTACCTTTGTAATTTGTATTGTATTAAGTAGGTATGTCCCATAACACAAGCTCCGCTTATCTTGGGGCTAGATGATGTTGTGTGGATAGTCCAGCATTATTTATTTATTATTTTCATTTCTTTTATATTAAGATATTTATTATTATTTTGTATTTACTTTTACTCATTATTATTTAATTACTTATTATTATCCTAATCTCTCAACTAGTTCGGCTTTATTTCCTCTTTGAGGACGACCATGGTATTTTAACCTGATGGTTAAAGTTGTGGGCTTCTACGGTCGGATGCACTAACGAAGCTCCGTCAATTAATTTTTCATTTAATTGCACTATTATAGGTGATAATGTTTGTTGCCCAGCCATTTCTATAAAAAGTGCCCGAAACTTTCATATTACCGCGTTTTTAACATGGCGGACGCGCATGCGCTGAGCATACTGTGGACAGGTCTATTCTAAATGACAATCCTCTTGAAAATTCTCACTCATTTTGTCAATTAGTGATTTATAAACCAACTGACATTTGTTTTAGCAATAAATTTCCAATAAATGTTGATAATTATTTTGTAGCATTCAAAGAATGTTTATTTAGATAGAAATGTAGACGTACGGTAGCGACTACTCCCTTCCTAGATTTAACAAATCGTTATATACTGCGACATACAACATGTAAAGCGTTGCTTTTTTACGCTGCGCAACTCATACTTTCACTGTATATCGGTTTATTATATTGAAAAACTGAGCCTGGCTTCTATGTAAATGTGGCCAAGCGTTCGTGAGCTGCACGCTGCCCGCGGCTTCCTCCGATTATAAGTCTGTGCTGAACGATTTAAGGCTAGTACCTGTTAATGATGCCTAGTGCTGCTAGATATGATTTAAACGTGTAGATTGGGTGCAAAGAGGGACTAACAATGCGGGTTACAATGCCTTGTATAGTTTGTTTAGAGGACTTTTACAGTTTTGGAAATGTATATGCATGTATAATACAGAAAATTTGTATGAAGATTACATCAAAAAAATGTTAAATGCAGCTGGACCTCTGTTTAGGGCTCTGAAGATACTTTCGTTTAAAGATTTTGTTTTTATGTTTATTTCCTATTGTGTATAAATTTAATCCTATTTTTTTGGGATTGGGTAAATAAAATTGCACATTAAGTTTATTATTTATTTTATTTTGACAAGGTAATCGGTGACCTTTGAACAACTAATAGGTATCAAAAGTATAAAAAGACGTATCTCTATTGTGATGGTTACATCTTTAAGCTCACATTTTGGTTCAAAAGATTTAAACAATTATAGCACAATGGTATTAATTACCTATCTTAAATGTATCTTGATATTTTGATTTATCAAAATTTGGGCATCAAAGAAGCTCGGTAATTCCATACCGTATTTTCAATGTAGTCGAAAATATACTAATTTTGTGTCTACAGTTTCGACTAAAAAGGAGTTCTTTGACTTTTATTTGTTTCATTATTATGGATGAGATAAACTGCTTATTTATTCCAATAGATGGCGCTAGTCATTTGGTAGTATTATGGACGTTATACCTACATTATATTGTGTAAATAATTGAATAAAACATGTTTCTAAAATATGGAAGTAAGTGGACGTTGATCATTGTATATTATTTTAGGCGATCATATATGGATTTTCTATTTATACTGTGCTAATAAAATATCTACTATACTACCAATTCAGCGTCATCTACTGAAATAGCTTGTTCGTCATCATTACAAAAAATACATAATATTTTCGTATCTATTTCGAGTAAGTAGGTATAATAAACTTTATGTAGGTACAACCGCAACACGTTGGAGATCTATCTATACTTACAGGAACGTTTAGATTAGGTCTTTGAGAGTTTCAGAATGATTCAAATATAATCCAATAAAACCAGTAATAAATTAAATCACAGATTTAAATCTTTTTCTTATAATACAATTTGGAAGAATGATTTACAATCTCTAGATGCCTGTTTATATCTAAAATCTCAATATAAGAATATTCTAATTTGCGTAATATTTTGAAACTTAACAATAGGACAATATTTGTGACACAAAAAGTGATCTTTGCCCAAAACGATAATAATTTACGCAACATTGTAAATAATAAAAGAAATATAAATTTTCATGTATTAACCCTACAGTGCTTTATTTTTTATTTCGTCCTCAAAAAAATGTATTAGTTTGCAAATGTGGAGCTATTTGTAGGAAAAATATTTAAAAAAATCGCAACTCAATAGATACATACTTATGAATATTTTTGTGTATGACCCACATATGTCACACCATGCAATCGGTGTCCTCAAAATTATCGTATTGTTTACAGATGAGGCGTAGAAAAAGTTTGAATACTGCAGATATTCAACACTTTCTTGAAATTCCATCCGGTAGTGAAGATGAGCAGGAGCTGTCTGGTGAGGATAGTGATGACGACTTGATCAAAATCCAGGATTTGGTGATGAATGAAGTGGAGGCGTATCCTGAAGTCCTACAGGATGAGTATATCTATGAAAACGTGAGCAAACCTAGTCCACAGTCAAATAGTAGTATGTTAGTTACGTCTAACTTAGCCAACGTCACGCCACAGCCTAGTACTTCTGGCCAAGAAAGTCTTAGATCCAGACGAGTTACATCACGAGCTCAGCCAACACCTATTCCCGCTTTCGTCTCACCTACCGCCCTTTCTGTCAAGGCAAAGCCAAAGAAAAGCGAATATATATGGAGAAAGGTGGAGTTTCATTAACCTGATACCACATTTACTGGTGTTGACCAGTTAGTACAACCATATACTGATTTTGAAACACCCTTACAGTACTTTTTGTAGTTTTTTGACGACGATTTGCTAGGTCAAATTGCTGAAGAGTCTACTAAATATAATGTTCAAAAGGATCATTCAAAGCCAATTACTGTAACAAAGATGGAGCCCAAAAAATATTTAGGTATCTGTCTCTTATTAGGATAGGTTAGGTGTTGGCTGAGCTCGTGATGAATCTCGTCTGGATCTAAGACTTTCTTGGCCAGAAGTACTAGGCTGTGGCGTGACGTTGGCTAAGTTAGACGTAACTAACATACTACTACTTGACTGTGGACTAGGTTTGCTCACGTTTTCATAAATATAATCATCCTGTAGGACTTCAGGACACGCCTCCACTTCATTCATGGTGATGAATGAAGTGGAGGCGTGTCCTGAAGAAGAATCCTGGATTCTGATCAAGTCGTCATCACTATCTTCACCAGACAGCTCCTGTTCATCTTCACTACCAGATGGAATTTCAAGAAAGTATTGAATATCCGCAGTATTCAAACTTTTTCTACGCCTCATCTGTAAACAATACGGTAATTTTGAGGACACCGATTGCATGGTGTGACATATCCGTCACATACAAAAATCTGGTGATTTGATGTACCGTTTATCAATGAAATTACAAGATGACAACTAAAATAACAAAAATAAACATAAACTCACCTCTACTAATTATTTCGGCCCTATAATATTCGATTTTATATATTTTTTACGATTTTTTTCACGCCGCTTCTTTGCCGGATTTGAAATGTCTTCCTATTTGAAGAAAAATTATAAAATCTTCATTTAGAGACATCTAGCAAAAATCCATGGTACTACATTCAATACTCTAATATATCGTCGTTAATCTACTCAATAGTAGATGGCGCCATTGGTATTTAGTTATAAGATATACACCTTTTTTTGGTATGTGCCTTATGTGGAACACTATGCGCTGTAGGGTTAAGACAATTTTTAAACAACTTTTCTAACATTTTATAAAGAAATATTTATAATAATCTTCAATAAGCAACAAGTTATATTTTTATATTGGTAACCGGCGTTTCCTCTCAGACTAATAATACTAATTATATTATACCGATTAAAGCGAAATTTACAAGTAAAATAAAATTAGAAATAGATCCTATTTTAACTACATCCATACAGCATTTTTAACATAATATAATTCTAAAAATAGCGAACACTCTGAACACTTACATTAATTGTCTAGTTATGACAATGAATATATTCTATAAAATCTATTTATCGGTATTGGAAATTCGGTACATTCTCTAACACGATTTTCAATATTTACATTAAGTACACAAGATTGCGATATCACTTTATTTATAATACAAAATAACGTACATCTAATAGCCGACTTGGTGGCAACTACAATAATTTGTTACACTTGCTTGTGTCAACGAACAATATATTAAGTACTTTAGTAAAGGTATCTAGATTTCTATTAGCAAAACGAAAAAGATTGTCATGATATAAAAAGGTTAACAACTTCTAAAATATTTAAGTCACTTATTGGAATTTGTAATGGAATTGTAGAACTTACATTCAGTTGTATAATGCAGCAAAATGCATAACTTACTCTCCTCCATGAAATAATTGTACAGAAATGGCGCAACATTGTTTACTATTGATCATACACAAAACAAGCACGAACTCACAGCGTCCAGTACACACGAGAGTCACTTGGATGCATCGACCAGATTATCGTAGCGGGAATGCGGTCGGAACGGCTTTATCAGGTGTGGTCGGCGGGGCTGGCGGCGGCGGCGGCGCGGCGCCCGGGGGCCACGCGCCCCATGAACGACCTGATCTCCTCGAAATACGTCTCATCGGGCGACCTCCGCCGGCTGTCATCCCCATTCTCCGCCTCGTGCTTCTTTAGATGCCGGTCTAGATTCGTCTGCTGTCCAAAACAGCGATCGCAGTAACGACAACGAAAAGGCCTCTCCTTGTTATGGATATTCCTCACGTGCCGCTGCAGGTTCGATGATATCGAGAAAGACCGTTCGCAATATTTGCAACGGTAGGGCTGCTCCCCTGTGTGAGTTCTTAAATGTCTCGTGAGGTTTGCGCTGCGGGGGAACGCCTTGCCGCAGTAGGAGCATGTGTAGCGGTCCCGCGCTCGCGGGGCGCCAGGGTTCTGAGGCACGGCGGGAGCTCTCGGAGCTCCGGGGGCGAGGAGCGTCGCCGCAGCGGCCGGTAAGAATGGGTAGCGGCCAAAAGAGGCCGGTAGCGCCAGCGGTAGTCTTCGACAGAACTGTAGCAGCGCCGGGTGCGCCGGATGCGCGGGATGCGTCGGATGCGTCGGATGCGGTGGTGGGGACGGCACGATCAAGTTGCAGTTTTCATCTTCCAGTCGTTGGGGTCGCTTGTGCGTGACTCGCAGGTCAAGGGGTTCATCGGCGCGCGGGGAGCCGAGCGGGCTGGAGTGGTGGTCGTGCGGCGACGTCGGCGGGGAGGCGAGGCGACGCGGCGCCGCGTGCTTCTCGCGCATGGCGGCCGCCGCGCACGCGCTCATCGGGCTCGTGCGCCACCGACCTGCAACAAACGATTCTTACGTCAATCACTGACCAGTAACAACAAGAAAATACAGACATATTCATTACTGATAATGTAGGGTACTGATCATTTGTTATATCTAGCTATGCGACTCACTACAAAAAGGAATAAATATCCAGGCGAAAATAAACTGGATAAATATGGTTTATCATTAGGTCTGGGAATACTTCTGCTAGTTAACGTTGACTGAATGCATTTCAGCCAGTGATTAGTGTCTATAAACTGTCATAGATTTGTCGTCGCATTGATCAACTTTGCCCTCATCGAGTGCGCCAGTATGCTAACGCGTTGCGCAAGCGGCGGTCGGCGGGGGTGGCCGATCCTACGCTCGACGCACGCCCACGGCTTGCGACATCGAAACTGGAGCACTCGCTACCGAAACAGTGATGTTTTTTTAGCGAATTATTAACAAACTCATTGAAGCGATAAAATATTGCATCCCAAGTTGTTATGAGCTTTTGTGGAAGTTACGAGACCGGAACTTTTGTAATCGATTTCTGTAATTGGACAAGCAATATGAGCGTTGTCTTTTGTACCAATACGTTGTGAACTGGATCAACGTTTTTTGTAATTTATGTTCCTTCGTGTAGCAACAAAATGATTTGAAATTGTAATCTAAAGGAGCTTGTACCGCGAAATGCTCGATACCTTTCTACCCATGCTTCTGCCCACGTAGTACGAGAACAGATAGGCGTTATTACAAAAATAATGTCCGATAATCTCGACCGATAGATTGGACGACTTCATTCGAATGATCGATCGCCTGCGCTTATCACCCACGTATCGTCACGCAGAGGCTGCGCCTGCGATCATTCATCAACACTAATACATTTCCTAGCTGTTGTCGTGGCACATCGTACACAGGAAATGTTTGAGATAACCCCGGCTTTGTAGAGAGCTTTGATACGTTTACACGAGTTGTAAATTCAGGTAACAATGAAATACATTCAACCGCTACACTACAATGTGTATACAATGAAGTGCCGGGGTAACGGTCGAAAGCTGTTATTTGAGAGTACGAATATTGTGAGACAGTATCTTGTTTTACTTGCTATTACAACTTATTTTGTAATGATAGATTAATATTGTGCCCTTTGTAATATAATCTATCAATGTAGGCGATTGTGAAGATTAATTTCAGTGTAGGAGTAATCCGGGTGCTGGAAGATATGTAATAAGTAAAAATAATAAGAATAAAAAGAAATAACTACGCAGAAAAATATTTTACGAGTGTAACAACTAGGTACACATAGATTTAAAATATCAAGCTTGTTACTTTGGGTTTTATTTGTGAACGGTTACTAAAGGATATTTTAGTGACGCAGTAGAAAAATGCGGATTATATTGTTTTATATCTCAGAAATATAAAAAAAACCAAAGTTGCCTCAATATTTATCTATAAATTCAGGTATGAACTATATATATATGCTAAGTTTCATCAAAATCACTTACCATTTATAAACTTTCAGGTTTATAATCAGGTTTACAATACAAAGAAACAATGCAAAATAAGACATTTTTTTTATAATCTTTACAAAATAACAATGCGTAAGAATACCTTTTGCATAACACGATCCAATTGATTAAAATAATCTACTTTTGAAATACTTAACCATAAGCAAAAAGCTTGAATAAGCTTAATCGATTTACTTTTACCAACGAGACAAGTCGTCCGTGTCCACGATTAATCGGCATTCCTAGTCCATCCAAGGTTGTAAGAGTGCTTTTACAAATTTGTTAGCTCACGCCTACGAGCGCACGCGCTAATTTGCACCAAAAACAGAGGGAATAAATCTACAGAGCGAGGGTCTCGTATCGACGTCCGTCCACCATATTTGGTCAGATCGTGTGCCCCTTGCGTACTATGATTTGTGGGGATTGTGGGCATGGGTATACAGGGTGTAAATATTCATAGATTCTGTTAACAGTAACTGAACACGATCATTTGCATTTAACATATCGTGAGTAACACAGTTATTGTTATGTATAAATACATTGTTATCGATCATTGGCAGGATAGAGTTTAGATATAGAAATATCGTTTTTGAGTTTTAGATTATGATGTGTTTATTCCTGTACGCATAGACTAAGTGAAAGAGTATTAGTGTATTTGTAATTACTTATAGTTCGTGAACAGTAAACCATATTTCATTCATTTTCACCAGAATAAAAATATCACTTGTAAATAATGTTAAACACGAGTTACTTAGCGTTGACTTTAAGTCACCATTACGTATGGTAATCAGTACTTCAAGTCTGCGCTAACTATTTATAAGATAGACCGTCAGACATTACAAAGTTTAATATCTACACTTACATAAGTTATAGTCAAAGAAGCTTACAATTTGAATCAAGAAATGTGCACCACTTTTAGAGTTTTTTTAACCAATTGTGTCCCACTGCAAAGCAAAGGTCTTTCCCAAATTCTTCCACATATCTCGATCCTCTGCGGTGATCCACCATATCATATGTTGTATGAATTATTATTTTTTACACCCTGTATGAAAGTGACTTCGCTGTGGGGCTCCGTGGCCGCGGATGCTTTGAACTTAAATTAGATTGTGGATTTGCGAAGTGACACCCGGGTCGTGAGGTCAGCCGAGATGGAATAGAATGGAATATTATCAGTTGGATTAACTGGAAGATGGTTTTTGTTTACAATTTGTATATTCCTCGATAGTACGAAATCTACTTATAGTAAACATACCTACTTACAAAAAGGAGGTAAGCACTTATAATGTTTTTTAAGTGGGATAGAGTATGTAAGTTAGTTGGAATAAAATGCCTTTTTGATTAATAACATTTTATTACTCCATTACATACTGCTAGCATTGGGCTTTTTAGTGCTGTAAAGTATTTTCTAATCTAATGTTTACCATTATTTTATTTATTTGTATAAAGATCTGTGTCGGGTGGGGTTGGTTAATGCATATCTTTATCTAGACCGTGGGTTCAAATTTCAGTCGATTAATATTTTTTGTAGCCAAGTCATACGTACATTATTATTCCACCGTTTATTTGCAATGACTATTTATGAGAAATATAAGAAAAACGGTTTCAAAAAAGTGTTTATTTTAATAAGAGCATATTTTAAATAAAAATACTCTTTATATATCACTTTAAAGCAGTGTAGAGATGATTTAAATTGCTCTATGTTTTATAATAATAATAGTCACTTAGACCTTGGAGTAGATGTTTCCATAACAATTATGTGCTATTGAAACGTATCATAAAGTTTATTATAAAGATAAGGCGTGACAATTTACTTGATATCGTTAACTAGCAGTCGCCCTTGGTTTCATCCGTTTCCTTTAAAAGTTTAAAGGATAATCCTTGTTCAAATATATCAAGATTAGCTTTGATTGCGCAAAGTATGAGAAACATATAAGGTTTCAAATATAATGAATATCAATAAAGATTAACCATTACTTAGGATAATCAAGACATCAAGTCTGCGCTAACTTTTATAAGATACACCGTTATTCTTCAAAGATGAATAACACCCTGTCGTTTTTGCGTCAGGGTTTTAAATTAGCTTAGTGTTTTTTATAATAAAAACGAAAGAAAACCAAATAAATTATAATAAACAGTTCTGCAGTAGTTAGTTATTTCCGAGTTAACTATTTGACCCCAAAAAAATACCAAGTTTAACCACCTCGGTAAGTACTCCAGCACGTTTCTTTGGTAGCGATTGAAACACATTAGCACGCATCTCGAGTCACGTTCCACTAATTAGTCGTAATTAACGAGGTTCGGAAGCTCCGTGACGTGTCGGTAGGCGGAGCGACCACGGTTATGTATGTTAATGTAAATACCGTGGCCAATGAGAGCCATCACGCCGCGCCGCCTTGTGATATATTAGCATTTGAATCGCTTATTCGTTCACCTCCGATTGCAGACGCGACCGACGCGACGGGCCGAGTGACGCCGCTCGAACACTTCACTTCACTTCCCTCCATACTTTTGTGGGTTTTCACGCATTCCGAATAGGCGACGCCTCAGCCCGACCCACTTGTTATGTAAACATAATAAATTACCACAATTCGATCCACTACGCACGACCGTACCTTATTCTAATATTATGTTGCCAGATAAAGTACGCCATCAATAAATTGTTTTATTTATCAGCCAATAATAATGTAGGGTGTAGTGTTGAATAGAAATGAGACGTCGCTATTTTGTCTTTTGCTATTTTCTTGGTCGGGTATCCCATATTGTATTTGACTTGACATTTTCTA
This sequence comes from Ecliptopera silaceata, assembly GCA_932527185.1. NCBI lineage: Eukaryota > Metazoa > Arthropoda > Insecta > Lepidoptera > Geometridae > Ecliptopera > Ecliptopera silaceata. The sequence continues at coordinate 4,315,779 of OW052207.1, read as the reverse complement.
TTAGGAATTAGAAACTTCGAGAATTATTGGAACTAGCATAACATAGAGCAAATAATTAAACTTTGTAAATTGTATGTCTAAACAATATGGGGCGGTGATAACCTTCAAAATTTACTGCATTTTGTAGGTACCTATTATTTGAATTTCCGCAAGAATTAGGTGTTGCCAATATTACTAACACTTGTTGTAATTAATATTAAACCCATACCATTTTCAATATGTTATACTAACTTTTTCCGCTCAGTACTTATACATAATCTAATTTTAATATTAATTAAAATAAGAAATCATATTATGATTTCTAGATAAGGTAGACCTTGAAATTACACACGTAAAAGTATATTACCAAACAGCCAATGATGAGTGTTCTCCTTGGTCACCTATCCGTAACACATAGTGACGTTGTAACGCTTCGTGCGTTTTGTATGAGGCTCATATAATGTAGAATGTATGTGAGTCCCTCCCAACAAGTAAAAGTGGGTCTTTCACATCATAATTTTCTTACTCTTGTCCCACGCTATGTGGGGTCGGTACAACACGTCTTCTACTTCCACTCTCCTCTATCAGACGACATCTCGATACTCACTCTTTTCTTACTTATATCATCATTCACACAGTTCATCCGTCTTTCACGTACCTATCTAGCAGAAAAAAAGGTGCTAAATGAATAAAGACCAAATTGCTAAGATTTATTCAAGAATTTGTGCAATAGAATCTGAGAGCATTGAGCAAGTTTAAACTAAAGAAGTCATCGAAAAACGTGAGTATAACAACAATAAGTGAGCAAGGATTGCACCACACTGTTGCCAGAGCCACCGTATCGATAAGATAATAAAAACTAGACCTATTCCTCGCAACACTGCGTAGTCACGAAGCCGGTCCTTCGCAACGCAGCTATGAAATCAATAAAATTATCTGAGCCAGCCACTGAGAAAAGAAAAAACAAAACATCTAACCTACAAAAGTAGAACAAAATATTTTCTATCGTAATTATTACAAATTCTGGTATTAAGTAGCTTTTTTTCAATAAAAGGAGCTATATTAGAACTGTATCTGTCAAGTAAAATCGTCACGAGTGTATCTCCTGTCACAGAGTCGACGTATACATTCCTCGGTTCATTCTCTCACCGATTGCAGGTCGAGCCGATTCACACGCGCCGCCAACTTTTTTAGACATCGTATCGACATCCACGATCTTTGATTTATTTCACATCACTGTTTTAGGAAATACACCATCGTGCTAGTCGTCTTATGGCAGGATATGAAATTACTCGCTGTATGAGCAGAATGAGAACTAATGGCTTCTGATATTAAATGGATCGATTATGTCCGGAGACATATCATGACTTGTTTTATATGTGCTAGCTTGTTTAAAAACGTTCAGACTCTTCATGTTATACGCACATTACTACACTATATCAGGGCATGTAATTTAGCTTCTTGGATATCATCTATAATGCTCGTGCACATTATATCTGCCTATATATTGTTTAATATTTATGTCTTTGGAAATGAGCGCCGCAGACATTTTGTTTATTAAAAAGCTGGCTCGCTTTATTAGAAATTTTACGATGTCTCGACTAAGTAAGGCTTTTAATTATGAATTAATTTGAAAGGCGTACATTGGCAAACACTTTGGCCGTCGAAAGATTGCGGTCGTAAATTCCGATGTTCATTATTATTCCGGTGATGTCGTCGCCCAATAAACTATTCGAGTTAGTTTATCCCACTTTGAATTCAAAACACTCGCCGATGCTTGAGTTGATGTGAAATAATTATTTAATCCATTATCGCTTGGCTCTATGGACCAATCAAAACGGAATTCGAAGTATTGAGGTACGGGTTTTATGTAAGTACGTTGTAAAGTTTTGACCAATGGGAGATAGGATAGGTACGCATGCGCGAACTTGTGACGCTAATGTTTGTAAAAATGTTATTGCATGTGGGAACGGGGGCGACGCGCAGCGTGAGAACCGGCGGAAATCGGGATTTTTTATTGACCGTACCTTACATTGCATGCATGCATTTTATTTGCTCGACATTAGTATGCGAGCAACGTGCACATGAATTTATTAGTGCTGATTTGAAGTAATTATCAACTAATATGATTTATGTTGAGATGTCTCAGTTAATTAGTGCATTGCACAAACTGTGCAACGCCAATAGAGAAAAAACTACTTTAAGAATGTTTGAGTTTTGAGGACTAGCCGCTTGCTTTTGAGGACTTGTATTAAAAATAACCATGTGCTTGGAATTGCACTGGCATCCCGTAACACAGTAACACAAACAAACGCACTGCTGTGTGACAGGAATAGGTGCTGACTTCTTTTAACTTATTAACAAACTATTTGAGAAGTTTAAAGCTGATAGATTCAATAGATCAACTAATAGACTTCTAGAACATTTTGTGACCAGGTTGCTCTAATTAACAGCACCTCGTAAATGCGCACGCGCCGTTTTGCAACATTTTGGTACCGCGGCTCCTTGTGCTTTCGTAAGATCATCGTTATTTTATGTTTAGTGGTAGTTACTTGAATGAAAACAGTGTTTAACAAATGAAGCTATTACAATTAAGTACGGCACTTGGAAATGCGATTCTGAAAACTCTGAGGACTGTTTGGTTCAATTTAATCGAGATCTGTATGATGTAACAACTAAAAATGACTTAAAAATTATGTATTTCCAGATTATTTAATTGAGTATGAAGAAAATCCTGTCAAATAATAAAGAAACTAAGTAAAAGAATAATTAAATGAAGGTAAATAATAATATAAATTAAGTTTGGATGTCTAAACATCGATGACTAATCTCAGAGTGATGAGTGGATGTGCAGTGGTTTTTGCTAAAGATCCGAGCTTCATCAGCTAGTATCACGTATTTTTGGTATTTTATATGCCTATGTACATTTTGTAAATACTGTAATAGTCGTAAGTTTATTAGTAAAAAATATTGAAAATAAACCAAAGTAAAATATTTCCGCAATGCCGCAGAATAATGTATTTCAATTACGTATTCAGCGTACAATCTCAACGAAATACTATAGGGACGGACAAAGATAACAAAACGGGCTATGTTATAATTTATAGTGTACCATTATGGTGTAGTTTAGAGTGCAGCATTTCATTTGCAATGGAGATTCGGATTTGCGCTGACATGTCCAGTATTAAAATGATGTATCGCTGTTTGATTGCGCGGGACTTGCAACGGGACTATTTATACCGACTCCGGTACTAGGTGTAAGGCTTTCGCTATTCTAAGGAAACATCTGACTAAATTATTACTTAGGCCTTTGATTTTGGTATACATAGTTTACAAAATGTATAGGTCATTTAGCTGGCAAAAACTGAATGAGAAGAGCCGAAGACCGGGCTCAGTGGGGTCTTGGGAGAGACCTACGTCCAGCAGTGGACTGATATAGGTTGATGATGATGATAGGTCATTTCGCATTACTAGATACTATAACATCCCCTAGAATGTCATTTTTTTTAGGAACAAAATTTGAAAAATCATCTTTCCTAGATCAATATGAAGTGATGTAACACTTTTAGATCTTATTAATGAAATAGATAACTCTTTATTGTATACCACACATAAGTAATTATTTGTGTATGATGCCTATTACTACCTGTAGAAGTTATATTGTATAAGACATCACGATGGGCGGCCTTATCGCTAAGAACGCTCTCTTCCAGACAACTGAAATTAGACTAGTTTGAATCTAGATTCTTCATTAAGTGTAAAAACCTTAAAATCATCAAGTTATGTGTTAGCTAGCTTATTTTAGCTGGTTCAAACAGTGTCTAAATAAATTGTCTAATTAAATTACAAAATAAAACGTGTAACCTCTACAGGTTGTTTGAAACCGATATTCCTTGTAACAATCTTGACTAGTGTAGGTCCGCGGATCGCGTCCGCCAACGCATTCACTCAGTTCATAGATAAGTTAATACTAGGAGATGTCGTTCTTATAATATATATATATATATATACTTATATATTATATAAAATATTACAACTCTAGATGTACCTATATACGTGGCGTACTCATGCATATTATGACGATAACAACTTTTATAACTTTTTGAATCGTTATATCTCAGAAACGGTGGCTCGTAAGAAAAAAAGTATTGATACATTTTTTATAGATAATTTTATGATCTACAATTTTTGTCTGAGATAAAACTTACCGTTTTGTTGAAAAATCGCGAAAAACTCATTTTTTTGTTTATTATTATATTTTGAACAACTTCACAGAAATTCAGCTTGTTGGGACTTTATGTAACTTCACTCTCATTTTTTGGTATAAATTGACCGGACTATTAATATGTTCAGATTCTTTTTCATTCTGTTGTTCTATCCACCGATTTTGACGTGCTTATTCTAATTAACTTTATTGGATTTTATGCCTTAGTAACTGGTTTTTGTTATTTAAGTAGGTACCATTTTTCTGTTTTTTTTTTCTAAATAAAATAATCAGCTTTAGCTTCATGAAGCGTGGCGTGTCGCGTATAGCTCTGATCTTCTTTGAAAAAGATAGCTTTTATTTGTCTGCGTTATAATTATCATAACTGTTTATTTCAACTTAGACTGTTGATGACAAAAACCTAATACTTTTAATATTTGTAACATAACTTTTGCATAACAAAATCTTTTTGTTTTTAATATTAACCAACCTAAAAATAAAAAAAAAACCTTGCTGCTACTCATTTTCTGCTGCAAATGTTTACATTCAGATTAAATGTCGGATAAGATTCATCATAACGACCATAAACATACTACCTACTTCTCAATGCTCAAACGGTCTATCTGCTATATTTAACAGATCTGTGACCGGTACGTAGGTGGTCATGCCTTTATCAATGCTACAATACCACTAGCTTCGACCGTTGGATTTTATTACAGCTCCCCTTAATAAATATTGAATAGCGGATAACATACCGCAAGACACAGGTTGTTTTTTTTGCATTAGTTACATTATTTCTGAGAAATCGGTCGATTTTTTAGTTAAGTGCATGTTTTATTCTAAAAATGTAAATCCGTTTTTGGCTATCTGTATTGTAATTAGGTTTATTTCATTTTCATTTAAGAGCTGTGGATTTTGTTACACAATAAATAAATAAATATATAAAAGTGTAAATAGATTTGCGGGCGATTTTGAGGCGAGGTGGTAACGGTATGCAAATCATATGATTTTTTATGCGTTAAAAATATAAGTAAGTACCTATATAGTAAAGTACTACTTTACTATATAGTATAGTAAAGTAGTACCTGTATAGTAATTTTTAGATCATCGGTTTGGTGCGTTATCAGAGAAAATCGTTAATATGGAGAAGGATATCCAGTCATTGATGAAAACTAAGAACGAAGTCGAACACCTACAGTTGCGTGTGCAAACATTAGAGGGCCATATTCGAGAGAATGAACAGAGATCACGCATCAACAACATAGAGATCAAAGGTGTTCCACTCTCTAAGTCTGAAAACTTGTTTGACATTGTCGGCAAGGTCGGATCCCATATTAAATGCCCTATACCTAAGGAGCAGATTAACTTTGTGGCCAGAGTGCCTATGCGTAATGATAACAACAACAAAACTATCATAATCGCCGTGCACAGCAGATATGTTAAAGATGATTTCGTCGCGGCGGCCAAGAAATGTACCATTACCGCCACGGATCTAGGCTTGCAGGGTGCCAATAGAGTTTTTGTTAATGATCATCTAACGCTGGAGAACAAAGTGCTTCTTAACAAGACGAAGGCGCTAGCTAAGGACCGGGGGTTTGCGTTCACGTGGGTGAAAGGTTACAAGATCTTCGTGCGAAAAAACCCAAGTTCTCCAGTGCTAACTATAAAAACGGAATCGGACTTAAAAAAAACTATGATACTTTACGTAATGCTACTATTTTGCATCTGCTATGATTATATTAACATCTGTTGCCAAAGGTTGGCGAGCGCTGCCATAAAAGCTATTTCAAGGACAGGTATTCGCTACGCAGCTATTCGTATTTATTTAACACTACCCGCATCGGTGAGTCAGCTGGTCATTTGCTATTATCTTTTCTCTTGCGCTAATTGTTTTATTGCCTTTTTATCACATTTTGTACTTTCTTCTGCCTATTACATTATGACTTTTTTGCCCACTAAATGTGTATTGACTAAAACTGAGCTGTTTTTACCTATTCAGAAGCTAATATTTTTACCGGTTAATAATGATTAGTATATATTATCAAAACGTACGCGGTCTGCGCACTAAAACAACTGAGTTTTTTAAAAATTTAAATTTGTGTTCATATGATGTTATTTGTATTACGGAAACGTGGCTCAATGATAGCGTCCATAATAGTGAGTTGTTTGATGATCGATATATTGTTTGCAGACGCGATCGTAATTATAAGATGTTGAATCAGTCGAAGGGTGGTGGAGTTTTAGTAGCCGTTCGTCGGGAATTGGCTGCGGAATATCGGAATGGTTGGTCATCCTCAGCTGAGGACATGTGGGTTACGCTCACAATACATAATCGTAGGCTTAGATCTACCTACAGAATGCATTTATGCATAGTTTATATATGTGATCAAAACCTAGGTAACTCAATGGTGTCGCAATTATCTAATTTTGCAAACAATTTAACTAATATTGTACTTGACAATTCACTTGATAAAGTGGTTGTTTTAGGAGATTTTAATATGCCTACGATCTCATGGACTTTAAGTGAAGACGGGATCTCACTGTCACCCTCCAATCTTCAAGGCTCACACCAAATACATTTTATTGACTGTCTTGATACGTGTAATCTACTTCAATATAATTCATTTTTAAATCATAGCCATGGCCGTTTGTTGGACTTAGTTTTTTCTAATAATGACTTGAGTGTAGTTTCTTGTGATAACCCATTGGTACCTGAAGATCCTCATCATCGTTCTATCATAATATCTGCAGATTTTGTTGAGCTACACACAATTAAACCACTCTCGTATACTAAATATGCTTACCACAGTGGTGACTACCTATCTATTTGTTCTCAGCTTGACTCCGTTGACTGGCATTGTGAACTTAATGCTGGGTCCGTAGAGGAGGCGGTCACGTTTATGTACAACACAATATATAGGTTGCGTGATACTTTTATCTCTGCTCGAACGGTCACACCTTCCCGTAAATATCCGCTGTGGTACAAACCTCCTTTAATTAAAATACTAAAGGAAAAATTTAAATTTCATAATAAATTTAAAACTTATGGTAATATGTATGATTGGCAATCTTTTGTTATACTTAGAGAAAGAGCGCGGGTCTTGGAGAAAGAGATGTATGATATCTATATAAATAATATTGAAAAATGCATAAAAGAGAATCCTCGAGCTTTTTGGACGTTTGTGAAAAGTAAAAATCGAAGTAATACCTATCCATCTGTGATGCAGTATGGTGACCGTACCTCCGACTGTGGTGATGAGATAAGTAACATGTTTGGTGAGTATTTTCATTCGACTTTTCTGAATAACTTAGACTCTCCAACCGATACACAAATATTAGAAACCTCTAGTCATCAAATGTCGATTGCCGACATAGGTACGATCGAAATACTGCCGGCTGAAATACACAAGTTACTTAAAACTCTAGATTTAAATAAAACAGCAGGTCCGGACAATATCCCGGCTATTTTCATAGTAAAGTGTGATAATAGCTTGGTTCTACCACTTTCTATTCTGTACCGTCGCTCGTTAACAGAAGGTATAGTACCTAAACTTTGGAAATCCGCATTTATAACTCCTGTACATAAAAAAGGACCGAAAAACCAAGTGGAGAATTACAGACCTATCTCTAAATTATGCTTGTTTGCAAAGGTTCTTGAAAAAATTGTTTACGCTCAATTGTACTCGGCATTAAAGCATGACCTTGCCTCACACCAGCATGGGTTCTTAAGGGGTAGGTCTACTACGTCAAACCTTCTGTTGTGTTCTGAGTTTCTTTCGCAGCATATGTCGGAGCCATCGCAAGTGGATATTATATATACAGATTATAGTAAGTGTTTTGATCGTATTGACCATGATATCCTTTTGCGTAAGCTTCTGCGCGTAGGTATCAGGGGCAATCTTTTCAGGTGGTTCTCCTCATATGTACATAATCGTTGTCAGACTGTTGTATTAAATGGCTATTCTTCCTCTCCCATGAGCATTCCTTCAGGAGTTCCCCAGGGATCTTTGTTGGGTCCTCTTCTATTTACATTATTTGTGAACGATATCTCGTCGTGCTTTATTTCTTCTAAAATAATTCTGTACGCAGATGATATGAAAATTCTTTCCCTAATAAAAAATACTGATGATGCGTTTAATCTACAAGCCGACCTAAATAGATTTCAGAGTTATTGTATTATTAATAAGTTAGACCTAAATGTTTCTAAATGCTACGTGTGCTCGTTTACTCGTAAACCAGTGCCACTGATATATAACTACTTATTACATAGCTCACTATTGATAAGGGTAAAATCAATTAGTGATTTGGGAGTGACATTTGACTCTAAAATTTTGTTTGATGAACATGTTAGCAAAGTAGTAAAGAAGGCATCACGAGCTCTTGGCTTTGTATTGCGTATGTCGTCTGAGTTTTCTAACATTAAAACCTTTAAAATCTTGTATTGTGCGTACGTACGCAGCCATTTAGAGTACGCGTCGCAGGTATGGAATCCTTGTTATAACATTTATTCATCTAGGATTGAAAGTATTCAAAAAAGGTTTCTGCGTTACCTCCAGTTTCGAGCTAAATTGTATCTCCCTAATTATATTGCAAGATGTCAAAAGTTTCATTTCCTACCTCTCTATAAGCGCAGAGAAACAGCTGACTTAGTGTATCTTTTTAACATAGCAAATGGCTCAGTTGATTGTCCGGAGCTTTTAGAATTACTTGGACTACGAACTAACACGGCTTTATTAAGAAGACCGAATGTACTTCATGTGCCAGTCGTTAAAACAAATTATAGGCAAAATTCTTTTGTTATTAGGGCAAGTAACTCGTTCAACACTTTGATTAAAGCAGATGTTGATATAGATCTGTTTAATACTTCATTACCAGCACTTAAACGTTTACTTTCTGGCAAATTCTTTAATGTTTAATATTAGATATAGTTTGGTAAAATTCTTCAAAATTTCTAAATGATGTATTAATTAGTACCTACTACCCATTTGTGTGTATGTGCATGCTTTGGCTTTTGTCGTCTACTTAACTGTTTTGTTTAAATTGTGTTAAAATTTGTATGTGGAAACTTTTAATTGGCCTTCAGATCTACTTATTTGTTTTTACTATGTAACTACCTAGCTGTTAGTTTTCCTAAAACTTATAAAATAAAATAAATAAAAATAAATAAAATAAGTATTGTTTAAATCAGCAATATAGTTCCCATACCTTTGTATAGTTTGGGACCAAAGCGCGATGTGTGAAATGTGCGTAAGTAAATATTTTCACAAGATGTCGGGTAGTTTTTTTTATCTTAATTTAGTCTATTCGGAATGCACGGATTAATTACGGTAATTTAGCTTTATAATAGCGCTAAACATATTTTAAACGATATCAGACTGCTGCAAAATAAATGAACTTGTTTGCAAATCTTTAAAACTTATTTCTCAAAACCGGTTGGGTATTTAAGCCGCAATTAATTTTATTACAAAAGTAATGGTAGCTAAAAAACTAATATAGGAGATAATATGCAGTTTGCATTTATTTATTGAGCTTTGCGTTTAAATTATGTATAAGTATTTTATTGAAGTGAAAACTTCTTTAGCGGCGCTGGGTGGGTAAAAACTATCAAACTCGCGTCAGGGTCACGTGACGTCGAAAAAGCGTAAGATCTTATTTAATTTTTATACATTGCTCGTAAAACAAGAGACGACAAAAGAACACACTTGCGGTCACGCGACGTATGACTCAAACAATTAAATAGTGTTGTGGCGACATCGTACAAGGCGAGTACAAGGCGCTGCCAACACGCGGTGCGGTGCGGAGCGCGGGGGCGGAGGAACACTATTATAAAATCTGTGACAAGTGGTAATAATAATTGTGATCGCTCGACTCCGCCGGATCCCAGCGTTAGCGCAAGCGTGCGCGTGGTGAGTCTAGTTTGGTCGCCTAAGCCTGCTTTATTACCGTTTCACAAGTTAGTAACGCGTTCCTTCCGTGATATCTTGTAGATCATTGTCCATCGAAGTTAGTAATTTATTGTTGAATTTTATATTGAATTTTGTTTTGCATTTTATTTTGAATTTTATTTTGTATTTTGAAGTGAAAACTTCTTTAGCGGCGCTGGGTGGGTAAAAACTTTCAAACTCGCGTCAGGGTCACGTGACGTCGAAAAAGCGTAAGATCTTATTTAATTTTTATACATTGCTCGTAAAACAAGAGACGACAAAAGAACACACTTGCGGTCACGCGACGTATGACTCAAACAATTAAATAGTGTTGTGGCGACATGACGTGACGATGACGTGGCGACATGACGTGACGTGACGATGACGACGAAGCCAACGAAGACACAGACACATTCGCGCTTGCGCGATGACGTGACGATGACGTGGCGACATGACGTGACGTGACGATGACGACGAAGCCAACGAAGACACAGACACATTCGCGCTTGCGCGATGACGTGACGATGACGTGGCGACATGACGTGACGTGACGATGACGACGAAGCCAACGAAGACACAGACACATTCGCGCTTGCGCGAATGTGTCTGTGTCTTCGTTGGCTTCGTCGTTGTGTCACATTCGCGCTTGCGCGAATGTGACACAACGACATGACACAATCACAATGACACAGACACATTCGCGCTTGCGCGAATGTGTCTGTGTCTTCGTTGGCTTCGTCGTCATCGTCACGTCACGTCATGTCGCCACGTCATCGTCACGTCATGTCGCCACGTCATCGTCACGTGACGATGACGTGGCGACATGACGTGACGTGACGATGACGACGAAGCCAACGAAGACACAGACACATTCGCGCTTGCGCGAATGTGTCTGTGTCTTCGTTGGCTTCGTCGTTGTGTCACATTCGCGCTTGCGCGAATGTGACACAACGACATGACACAATCACAATGACACAGACACATTCGCGCTTGCGCGAATGTGTCTGTGTCAGTGTGTCTTCGTTGTCTTCGTCTTGAAGTGAAAACTTAAAAGTGAAAACACAACGTTAATATTGAAGTTTTCACTTCTGCCGGCACTCCCGGAGTGCTAGCTTTTTTAGTCATTTAAGCGGTCCTTTAAAATCAAATAAAATTACATTATAATATACCTACAAAAAAATTGTTTATCTATAAATGCTCAATACAAAAAACTCTCATAAATTTGGTTATGTAACGTTTTAAGAAACAGAAGTTCTTTGAATTGAAACTAAACATCATATCAAGTCTGTTTGTTAAAGTATTGTAATTTTGACATTTCGTCTCATACATCGTTCATACAGAGTTCTAGTCTAGTCGGTATTAGTCATCAGGAAACCATCCCGATTTCTAACTTCTAACAAAACTTGGGTACGCTTCCGATTGGTTCTGATTTGGACCAGTTGAACTATCTATAGATCGTTTCGGTCTGTAGATAGCTCAACTGTCTTATGTATTTTATATGCCTATGTACATTTTGTAAATACTGTAATAGTCGTAAGTTTGTTTGTGAATAAAATATAATAATAATATATAAATACGAACGTCTTATCCATTTGACGACCGACGTGGCGCGGTGGGCGATGGTCCGCCTGCGACGCGGAAGGTTGCGGGTTCGATTCCCGCCCCGGGATAAATGTTTGTATGTTCTGCAAATATTTATTCCGGGTGTTCTGGGTATTATATGTATAATAAAAAATATCTATCTATGTAATGTATTATATTAAGTATGTCAGTCTTCTAGTACCCATAACACAAGCTCTGCTTAGCTTGGGGCTAGATGATGTTGTGTGGATTGTCCAGCATTATTTATTATTTATTTATTTATTTCTAGAACTTGGTCACACAATGGCGCCAATATTTACCAGGTTAGTTCATAATATAAGTAATAAAATAATGTTACATTATTGAGTAAAACAATGTAAGTATGTATCATTATCCTTCACCAAACAAGCACTCGATATTTTTTCGATTCCATATCGAGATATCGATTGATAGTACCTTGCCATCATTAAACCGGATGCGACAAGTGGACTCGTATATCCTTTACGTAATAAACAATGGCTAGTTTTAAAACCGTGATGACGTCATATGGCGGTCGTAATTTTTTTTTATTACTATACTACTATAACAATTGCACTTAAAATACTCTATGCATAAAGCAATTGCTCGCAAAACGCATAAAAATTAATGAACTAGCCTGTAAACTCACGAACATAGCCAACCCATCTTTCAAATAAATTAAAAACAAATATAATTTCAACATAAAAGAAAACTTCAAAATTGATGAGTGATAAAAGAAATCAGAATTAAAATGTATTTTTCTTAAAAAAAACCATAAAAAAATGCGTTCGGATAGAAAAAAGTCCTAAAAAAAAGTCGAATCGTCAATTTCCTATTATATTAATGGCGGTCATATTGCGGTTACCGAATTAAAGAAACAATAGCTACAGATCGCCCACACCATAATTAGTAGTAATAAGTATGTTGGTATATTTGACAAGTGAAAGTGATCAGTTGATCTGTCTATGGCTCTGTTGAGTTTAGTTTTAATTTTTTAATTTTGTTTTTTATTCTGTAACTTTCAATAAATGATATTAGAATGAGATATGGCCAACCAAATACTCATTAATATTTTCATTCAGCGAAACGATAAACCTACGTACTTACTTATACAAATATTTACAGGAATCGGAACCTTTTTCATCACGCGGCAATAAAATAATACAACCTCACGTTTCATTGAAATTCAATTTAATATGAGAACACTCATCGTGTTTTAAAAATAAATAACTACGTTCCTTTTTAAAATGTTTCGAACACTGCGTTTGATATGTCATTTGAATTTCGAACTACAGTTTTAAAAACAAATGACTTACTACGTTACTTTTTGAAATGATTCGAACACTGCGTTTGTTATATCATTTGAATTTCGAACTACAGTTTTAAAAACAAATGACATAGGGTAGTACGTTCCTTTTTAAAATGTTTCGAACATTGCATACTGACTGTTGTGTCATATCATTTGAATTTCAAACTACATTTAATAAGCACGTGATAGAAACGCCCTAAGCTTAACGAGTGTAACTTGTATATCCATCGCGACCTTACACATGTTCCACTTCTAGCATCCACGTTATGTTAATAAAGCAGTTAGCATTGTCGTTGAGGATTCAGCGCTGTTCTGACCCTATAGAGGCTGCACACAATGCAAGTACATATAAATCTATTATACTTAATAGTTACTCATGTCCTTTATCTACGATGTCTGAAAACCAGCTTAGAAGGAGCTTACTATACAAAGATAGATCAATGTATATTTTACTTCACTTATGCTAAAGCTAAGTGTTATCGTGATACCCATTGACACGCAAAAAGAAGACTTCACTTATGCTGGGGCCACATTAGCGGGCTACGGCGAATATTCGTGTTAACGCGATGTATGTGGCCGGGTACATCGTGTCATCGCGTAGTATTCGGGCGAAGACGCGAATCAATTTGTCGCGCCAATATTCGCTTAGGTGGCTACATCTACGTCAATTTATTTAGGCTCAGTTCAGATGACCGCGCGTAACCGCGCGTCGCCGCGCGTCGCCGCGCGTCGCCGCGCGGTTTGAGCATTCACATGACGATATTTGTATGGGAGCGCGACGCACGTTGGCGCGCGGTACCGCGCGGTAATGTAGACGATGATTACCGTTTATATTGATTTTGTACCGCGCGGTTGGTAGTTCCGCGCGTTACCGCGCGGCCATATGAACTTAGCCCTAGGCTAAGTTCAGATGATCCGCGGCGTGCCGTACCGCGCGATAATGTAGACGCTAATTACCGTTTATATTGATACCGCGCGGTTCGTAGTTCCACGCGGTACCGCGCGGCCATATGAACTTAGCCTTAGGCTAAGTTCTAGGCATGAGACAGATATATCAAAACGAAACTGAAATCCGTTTGCAGTCAGAAATCGTATCGCATCGATATTCCAATATGAGAAAACCGTTTTTAGGAAACGCACGATGATAACGCAAACTGCAAACTATCTTATCTGAACGAAACCAAACCGAACCGACGTGAGTTTAGTTTTGCACCGAAAACGAAAACCAAACACAAACTGCAAACGAACAAAATCTAAATCTACCTAAAGTTTTAGTTTTCTATAGTTTTGATACGCATTCGTTCTCTTTCACTCCACCGTACGACTACTTTAGTTAGAATAAGACAGAGCTAATTTCATTTCCTTTTTTTTCTAACTCAGTGAACCGTCGTAAGAGCAAGAGAAATGAAGCGAATCGTTATGGATTTTGAGTTTTTGACGGTTTTATGAATTGTCCGGTTTTATGATTTCTGACTGCAATCCGATATTCCATTCCAATATGAGAAAACTGTTTTTAGAAAACGCATTAACAATACAACCTAACAACCTAATCCGAATGAAACCGAACCGTGAGTTTAGTTTTGCATCGAAAACCAAACTTAAAATACATAAAAATATACAATATTTTTTTAATTCAAATACCCAATTGCACATTGAAAACGCAAAACCGAAAGAATTCGATTTTGCGTTTGTCGTAATAACTAGTAAATACGCTCCGATATTCGCTACTGAAATCGATTTCAAAAAACGGTTTTTGAAATCGGTTTCAAAATCTGAAATCGGTTTCGTATCGGTTTGTGAAAAAATCCAAAAACGCCCATGCCTAGAACAACACCATCCGGCACAGGGTTACCAGATGCAAATTTCAAAAGTCCTGACAAAATTCCAGACATGAGCTCAATTGGGTTTTTGAATATATATTTTTTTTGTGATAAATGGATAAGTTTTATAACACAACTAATTTTATTCTATTTTTCCGTAATAATTCAAAAGTTATTTCAAATAAAAAAATATTTTTTGAATCTAGTACGTTTAATATTATATGTCAATGTTGATTGTTTGATGTCAAAATCGTAAAAAGCTAATTACTATTAATGACAATTTCCTTTTTGTTATTGTGACCAAAAATAAAATTATAGTGTAAAAAAAAATTGTTCCATTTATTTGCCGAGAAATTCCTGACATTTCCCTTTTCCGGCCGCATTCCTGACATATGTCTAAAATTCCTGAAATGTCAGGAAAATTCCTGACATCTGGTCACCCTATCCGGCACGATACATCGCGTCAACTCGACACGAATCTTCGCCCGTCTAATGTAGACAAGAACATCGCCTATACCCGAACACGATGATTTTATCGCGCCAACACGATACGAATATTCGCCCGCTAATGTGGCCCCAGCATTATAGCGCTTAAAGTATGAAATGTGATAAAAATATAATAATATGCAACTTAACGTTAAAAAATATATTTAATTATCGAATATGAGATAGAAATACTCAAGTGCATAATATCGGATGTTAGATTAAAAATCTATCGGAAGTTTATAAGTACGGAAACTTACATCCTTAGTTGAATATAAAACTCGACATCATATATCATCGTAATCTATAATCGATGTTTATCGTGCCGAGATCTCGGACAAGGCTGACTTGTCGCCTCCCTAGCAAGTTCACATGTGTGCAAAGTAAGAACCTATGTACGAGCCAGAAAAAAAAAACGAAGAACCTCTTTTGTTAAGGACATCGGTGCGCTGGCCAGCAAGCAAAGCTTTTGAAAAAGGAACACTGTAATGTCAAATGGGGAAAGTTTGTGTTTGTGATTAGTATGGTGGTGTGTCAGTATAAAATAAATTTATGTAAATATTCACGGACATTTCACATATCACACTCTAGTCCCAAACTAAGCAAAGCTTGTGCTATGGGAACTAGACTGCTGATACAATACTAATGTAATTATTTTTTTTGTAAATACATACACATAATACATAGAAGCACCCAGACACAGAACAAATTATAAATTATGTTCATCACACAAACATTTGCTCTTGGTGGGAATCGAACCCACGACCCACAGCATGGAAGGCAGAGCTACTACCAACGTGACGCCTGTCAAACGCTGAAACTTTGAACATTTCAATAGCTTTTGTTAGTCTCCACGCCTATCAACATAGACTGAGTGTGATGTCTAACAAAGTATGTATCGCATTGGTCGTGTCAGTGTAGAACTCCCGTCAACAAATCTACCTTGGACAGATCTTGACCACTTCGATACAGTCAAGTAATTTGCAGTAATCATCGTCGCATGCGCACTATTTCAACCATTTCATAACTAGGGGCATTACATCAACGCATGACGATCAAATGTGTAATAATTGCTATTAGGCACTAGATATAACGAGTGTTACCACCAGAAAGGCCCCATATTGGAACAAAATTAATATTTCGTCGTATTAATGTCCCGTTTTCGTATATAGAAATAATTCAAAAAAAATAATTTAACCATTGTTCAAGCTTTAGTGACAGGAGAACTGAATTGCACTTGTTTCAGGAAACTATCGTTTAACTATCGTTAATGCTGGGGCCACACTAGCGGGCTACGGCGAATATTCGTGTTAACGCGATGTATGTGGCCGAGTACATAGTGTCATCGCGTGGTATATCGCCTTTATCCGAACACGATGTTTTTGTCGCGCCAACACGATACAAATATTCGCCCGCTAATGTAGCCGAAGCATAACTATAGTTAACGTTGACTTTATGTCATCATTACGTATGGTAATCAATATTTTAAGTCTGCGCTAACTTTTTATAAGATAGACCGATTATGTTTATCTTGTCGTTACATAAATATTTGTTCTATATACCGACATACTCGTACTTATCATGCATATTAATGCATAATGTATAGTCTGCATTCGTGATCAAGACATGTATGTTAATATCTCGATGGAATACTACGCTTGATTATAATTATAGGCTTGTGGCACATCTGTAGCAAGGTTTATTTATAAACGTGATGTAATGTTACCTACCTAAGTAGATACCAGTTCCTAAGTAGGTACAAAAATACAATTATACTTATATTAGTGAGGTTAAAATCTGTAAGTATAAGAATTTTATAACATCAAAAGTTGAGCGAGATTCGAACTGGCGACCTTTTTCGTGACTACACCATATCGACTCGTATGTTCAAGTGATGAATAACTTCTAGGAATACCTATGTTTTTTAGATGAACTGGTGACTATAGTTAATTGTCCAGCATTATTATTTTTGTTTAGCGGCGAACTTAATGCTAACAAGATTTTCTTCCAAATAACGTTTGTGTAGTGTGTTATATGCAATGTTTTAAAGTGTAAAGCAAAATTTAAAAGTGAATATCAATCACGTACTTAACAAAACATTGTCTCTGTCGCCAACAAATCTGGTATCGAATACGTTAACAATAAAGTCACCTTATGACTGCAAATCGGGCGTTAAGCACTTAAATTCAAAAAAGTAACGTACTATCGATATCGCCCACTCAAGTATCAATGGAACTGTCATGTCGATAATAATCACAACAGAGCCCAGATCAATGAAACCAAACAAAAGCACAACACAGCCCACTGTTATTATCCAACCACCAATTCACCTGTTAATCACGTGACCTTCGTGCAATGATACAGCTGGTCCACTTCGAAGCTGTCATTAGACGCGATCTAGCGCCGTTCTGAATGGCGGTAGTAATAGGACGTAAGGGCTTATTACGTGGGTCAAGATCTTCATGCGTTGATTGTGGAATGACCCAGCTGTTAGAATGTGCAAGAATTTCTCCGTGCCAAATGGTGATGGTAGATTAAAAGCGAACCGGCTAGTGACTTGCACTGACTTTATTCACAGAAATATTTCGTTTTAACTCAAAAAGTTTTTTTAAACAAAAATAGAATATAGATATCGGTAATAACTAACTACTGTAAAAACTACTGTTCAAATCTTAATTAAATAAAGAAAAAAACAGTTTAATTATACAAGAGTTATGAGCCAAAAATATGTATACATATATTGAGAACATCCACACTTTTTTTACGTGTTTAAAAACAAAAATATAACGTGTTTTGTGATTAAATAATCTTTTTCCAGTTTCTAAAAGTCAATAATCTAGACTAAATACGGTAGCTATGTTTAATATTAGTAAAATAAATAGTTTCTAGTAATAATACTTGAAAAGCAGACATGACGGAAGTCTAGACTAGAGGTAATCGCCCACATACTCACTAGATCAATTAGTGTGTGTGCTCGGGCTAATTTATGTGTTCCTACACTAATATCTATGAAATGCAGTTTTGAGAACTAGTTTAACAAGAAGCACTGCTCAGTGAAAAATAAATAAATAAATAAAAGGTTAATTGTGTTTTTTTATGCATTATAGGGAAACGATGAAATAATGGTTGTCCAAAAGATATCGCTTTATGCAAAAATACCGATTGTAGATTGACAAGCTAATGTGGCAGTGGGCTGGCCATCTTTCTCGCAGAACCGACAATCGTTGGAGCAAACGGATATTGGAGTGGAGACCGTGTTTAGGCAAGCGTAGTGTAGGATCCCGGTAAGATGGAGCGATGATCTGCGGAGTGTAGTTGACAAACACTGGATGAGAAGAGCCGAAGACCGGACTCAGTGGTGCGTCTTGGGAGAGACCTACGCCCAGCAGTGCCGATATAGGTTGATGATGACCGATTGCGCTAATTGTATTGCAACATTTGTTACCCAAATGGTGACTATATTAAATTGTGCTTATACAATGATAGATGCTAAATCATCTAGATCCTAATGTAAAGGTCAGTGTGTAAGTAATATGATACTTATTAAAGCAACAACAATAGTTGACAATAGCTGCCGATATCAGCCTTGGCATTATACGAAGAAATGTCTGGCAGATTCCTAACGATGATTTAAAGGTAAAGGTAAAGATTCTGCAAATCATGATCTATTTTTGATGCTTTCTGATACACAAAACACATACATAAACAAAGATTTGAGCACATTCTATCTCATGTTTTTATATTGTATCTCTGTCCTATGTTTCTCTTTCTCTGGAGTCCAATAAAACTATTTCTTCTTCTTTTTTCTATATAGAATGATCGCTATAAAACGGTGAGCAAATTTTAAGAAAACGTCTTCAGACGACATTTAATATCGATGAGCAATCAAAGCGTTCTGCATATCGGGTAGGCGAGGTGTCCAAATGCCAATTATATGAAATATTTGTTTGTACTTAATCACATCTCTGGCATTTTGAATGGAGTTATGACATCTTGAATTCCAAAGATCCATCCTTCATCATAGTTTTTTTGTAGGCTTCTTTCTATCCAAAGGTTGTCTGGAAGAAATCGCTCCCCAGCGAGAAGACCGCCGATTGCACTGTATTTTGTTAGTTTTTATGTTTTCTTTTTCTTAATAATTAGTTGTAAGGTGTAGTACATGTACAATAAAGTGTTTTCATTTAATTTCATTTTCATTTCATAGTATTTTTACAACTCGCATTAGAACTCAAAATACAAAGAAACTCATAATATTACATATCCATGTAATATTATGAGTTTCTTTGTATTTTGCAATAACCGTAGTCACGCGCAGACTATCCAGTCTGCGCGTGACTACGGTTATTGCAACCCCAAGAAAAAGATAAGCTGTAAAAAAATATGTAGACGCTCTTGGAGTAAAAAATATGCCTTTTATTCTCGCCTTAGAAAACGAGCAGTGACGTCACACAGCTTATAACTACGCGTCATTTGAAACCTTTTTTAATCTAATTTATAGTCATTTTAGACCAGGGAACAGATGACCACTTAAACTGACTGTTGTAACCACTTTTTGCACTGTAAATTATTGGCTAAAAATAATTCAATCGAAAATTAACTTTAATTCAATCGTGCTACAGTACATTGGACTATAGTTATTGAGCAATGACTTTTGACATTATTCGTTACGACCCACGTTATAGTAGTTTTGAGGGAGTAGGTATGTTGTTTATTGTATTATTGTTATTACTATCTGTCAACTCGAACTGATCGTTTCGATTTTGAAATAGTTATTAGTTGATGTTTTGTTTTGGATTGTAATTGGCTTTTGTATGAATAAAATATAACAAATAATTCTTGGGCAATTCGCACAACTTCAACTTGTGCCCTTTTCAAAGTATTCTTAGTTTATGTATTTTACGTATGTATTCAAAAAAAATAACCTGCTTCAATCAAGCTAATACCAGCTACGTTTCGAACTGAAAAGTGATGCGACCGTAACCATAAAAAAATACGATAAGAACTAAGTATATTGCTGATAAAATATCTACACACTTTTTTTATAACATAGGATGTATATCTTCTGGTGTAAAAACATAATACGTGTTAATAGAGGTATCAGCTTCAAAACACTAAAGTTAATGAATATGGAGAAGATTCTGCTGTACTCAGAGCGGCCATATTTGGGCCTCATTAAGGATTGAAAAAACTGCGTGTCGTCCTTATCTTGAATTGTATGTTTAATTAGCAAGGTAGACGTCAGTTTTGTAGTTTGGATGATTAATTTAAAAACCTTCGGTGGGTCAATTAATAAGAACTCATGTGCCACCTGGCCAAAAGATACTTCACGTTACACTTCCCAATTTTTGACATATTTTAGTCAATGTGAAAGACACAAAGCAATGAAGAATATATTGGTAATTTACTGCTACAAACTATAGTTGATGGTATAGTATGATGGTACTATGGGGAAGAATGGGAAGACAAACACGTATAGCAACGACTGCAAGTAGCATTAAAAAAAATCGTTTTTAGTTCATAAAGATGTTTAAAGTGTGCATTACATTATCCAATTCGTGAAGCGCACTTTTACTGCACTAGATGAACCAGCGCGCCGGATCTCGATCTCATTAGATTAGACCACTGTCAAACCTTAGACATTATAAAACTTAAGAGGTGTCAAGGGACACCCGGATGGATCGAAGTTCTTAATTTAATTACTTTCTATGAGAGAGAGAGAGAGAGACAGACAGAGAACACGCGGCCGACGCACGGCTTACAACTATAGCAAAAAATGACGTTACAACTTTTGGTCTTATTTTTTTCCGTCTAGCTCCCTTTCGATAAAGAACTTCGTTCCAACTCGTATCTAGCTTTATCCGAGTTGGATAACGTAATACTCGCTTTATGTTTTCACTGATCATACCATACTCATCTGCTTAAGTTGCACGTATCAGCGGCTGTTTAAGGTCTTCAACAGCTCATTACATCCTATTCTTAATAATTTATACGATGTGCGGTCGCGTTTTTATCAATTTCCCTATTTACGGTACGTTATAATATATGGCATGGTTTTAGAAGGAAAAACATTAATTAAACACCTTCATGAAACTATTTTGTGAGTTTGTTAAAAAAAACAACCAAAGATAAGAAGATGAGAATGTTTTGCGCGCGTAAACTTATTTTGTTTTTATTTTGTTGATGTATTATAATGTTGGAGTAATGCTTTTAAAACTGACATTATTTAAAAAAACACTTCATTTGCCTCTTGTTTAAGTCTCTACAAAAAAAAACAACTAAGCCTGAGAGAATTCAAATCGTTTTCGCGCGTAAACTTTTGATGTAACCTTTGACTGGCAGCTTAGAACTCTTTTTTATTTTTTTGAAATGCCTTTATTTGAGAGTGAACCAGCAGATATTGTATACTCTGTGGTGATCCCAATTGGCCTGCCTTGTGCAATACGCGAATCATTCAATGTTGGAGTAATTGGAAGAGCATGACTTTCGATATTTGTAATGCATCGTGGTCACGTGGTCAGTACAGATAATAACAGGTAATTTTAATGATTTGGCAAAGATTGTTTTAGTTTGGTATATTTGAAATATCCGTTATATTTGAAATAACCGAGTATATCAGAGTATTTCTTTCGCATAATAACTAGAATATATAAAAATACTTTTTAGTAGTGTCAAATGCTGGATCAAGTTGAAAATCCTGGAACTGGGTAAGATATTTCTTCAAACCGGAACACACGATACGCATTATTGTTTGGCGGCAGAAATACATTAAATAGTCAGGTCATTAATTCTTTTCTAAATCAGAAGATTCATTTAGAATCATTTTAAATACTAGGTGATTCTAGGTGCAACTTCCTCGCAACCAGACCCTAGAGGAACAGGTAAAAAACGGCGTTTGCAGCGTAGCTAATAATACAATTATTAAATGTTTTATGATTATTAAAAATATTGTATTTATATGATATAAGCAGCGTTTAAAATCTCCATAATACACAATCCACTATAACACCTTAAGTGGTTTAGATTATTAAAATTATCGCATACCGTAAAATTAATCAGTGTTTGCATTCTACCATTATAGTGACGAAGAAAATACCACTTGCAAACCGGTAGCGAATGAGATAAGTGCCTACAAATTTTATGTTTACGTACGCAAGTTGTCTATAACTTTAAGGTATCGTTATTAACACAATAAGTATCTATTTAATAGTGATAATCATAACGGTAAAAGGTCTTATGCAATGTTTACACCATCTTAATAAATTTAACAAACAGAGCGCTACCACACCCACGTTGAAATATATCAGAAAACTAGTAAAACTTGTATTCAGATGGAATCGTCAAATCGATCAAACAATATCATAATGACAGTGATAAAAAAATCTTAGATCAATTTTCCTTGTGGACAAAATATTCTAAATAATATAAAGAATCAAACATTGTAAAGTGACTGAGTTTATTGTGTAGTCACAAATGTAAAAAAATGGTGCACCATTGACGGAAAACGCTTTTACTTTTACGTTAAAAACTTTGTTTTAGCGCAAATAAATATAAAATTCAATTCATTATTTGCACTTAGTACATTTACATAGGCATTTTGCATCATTTAGGTGTAAAAAAAGAAACAAATCCACCACAGAAAAAAACAGCAAATGGTTTTTAGCTTACTCTTCAAATAAGTTCTTGCCCTTTCTTGAAACCAAAAGCTGCAAACACAGGTCGTAAAGTGGCCGATAGTCGCACGTTCACAATAGCACGGGGGCGGCGCCTTCCGATGCGATGTATTGATTTGCTACTAGCTTGTTGTTTGAATGGAATATTGTGCTTGTTTTGGGTTAATAGTTACTGTTTGTTACTGATTTATTATTATTTGTGTACAGTCGGCATCTTGGTTTGCCTCTTCTAGGCTTAGGTCGCTTCGAACTGGCATCGCAAATACCTATATAACATCCAAATAGAGATGTTACTAAATAAATTATAATTATTCGATTAAGTTTTTTATCTTATCTATCGAGCATATTTTTGTTGATGATCATCAATATAAATAATGAGTTTCAAATGTTAAATTAGCAGCAGGTGCCCGAACGATAAATCTTATTTATTTTATTGCATCCACTAAAATATCCGGCTACTGGTAACCCTTATCGAAGTAATCTTCTAAACGATTGGTTTATCACGCACGAAGCATGTACGGGTAATATAATGAGATGTATCAAAGTGCCCGGCACCGATACGAATACTTTTGTAATGTAACTAATTAATATAAAAAAAACCGGCCGTCTTCCTGTCCTAGTGAATTAAAAAAAAACAAGTAGCAAGATAGTTACGAAATAATTAAATGAGCTGCCCGTTATGCGGCGGATGTAAATTAGAGCATCAATAGTCCGGGGTAGATAGCTTGAAAAATGACAAAAAGATAAAGAAATTAATAGTAGGATGAAACCCATTAGAAAAGGAAGAGAATATTATAAAAACATAAGGAAAAATAATTTACGGGCGATCTGAGTTCGGGAAGGGGGTGGGGGTGAGCTTTTAAGGGTAAAAAACGCTTTTTCTCGATTTCCGGCAAAACTAAAAGTCCTATGGAAAAAAGTCAAATGGCAAAGTTGTAGGTAATTAAAAGATCTAAAACTTTTCTATACACACTTTTTTCACATAACCTCAAGATGTATGTGAAAAATTCAAAAAACCAAGATTTTGGTTTTTTATTAATATCTTTTACAAACAATTATATTTTTTCACTAAATTTGGTGAAAACTTACCTCTTTATGTCCCAAATACGCTGTAATTTATTCGATTAGAAATATATATTTTTTTCACCTTATTTTGATTAAATATCGAAAAAATATCCTTATTTTCAATCGAAAATTCATCCGTCAAAATATCAGCTTTCTTATAAAAATTGGTATGTTTTCTGTTTGTTGAAATCTCTTCTTTCCGATAGTGAAAAAAAATTTATATGTTACCATAGAAAATCTTCTCAGAAAATGCAAAAAAAAAGTTAGTGAAAAAAAAAAATTGTGGAATGAAACCCATTAGAAAAGGAGGAGAATATTATAAAAATATAAGGAAAAATAATTTACGGGCGATCTGAGGTCGGGAAGGGGATGTGGGTGAGCTTTTAAGGGTAAAAAACGCTTTTTCTCGATTTCCGGCAAAACTAAAAGTCCTATGGAAAAAAGTCATATGGCAATGTTGTAGGTAATTAAAAGATCTAAAACTTTTGTATACACACTTTTTTCACATATCTCAAAATTTATGTGAAAAATTTAAAAAACCAGGGTTTTTTATTAATATCTTTTAAAAATCTGATTTTATATAAATAAAAATGTAAATCGTTCTATTAAATGTAGATACTTTATTCGAATTATGTTATTCATTACAATGTTTTATAATTTTTTTATTTTATTCATTAAAATAAGGGGAAAAAAATGTATATTTCTAATCAAACAAATTATAGCGTATTTGGGACGTAAAGAGGTAAGTATTCACCAAATTTCTTGAAAAAAACCCAAAACTTGGTTTTTTGAATTTTTCACATAAATTTTGAGATATGTGAAAAAAGTGTGTATACAAAAGTTTTAGATTTTTTAATTACCTACAACATTGCTATTTGTTTTTTTTCTATAGGACTTTTAGTTTTGCCGGAAATCGAGAAAAAGCGTTTTTTACCCTTAAAAGCTTACTCACATCCCCTTCCCGACCTCAGATCGCCCGTAAATTATTTTTCCTTATATTTTTATAATTTTCTCCTCCTTTTCTAATGGGTTTCATCCTACAATATTTTTTTTCACTAACTTTTTTTTTTGCATTTTCTGAGAAGATTTTCTATGGTAACATATACATTTTTTTTCACTATCGGAAAGAAGAGATTTCAACAAACAGAAAACATACCAATTTTTTTAAGAAAGCTGATATTTTGACGGATGAATTTTCGATTGAAAATAAGGATATTTTTTCGATATTTAATCAAAATAAGGTGAAAAAAATATATATTTATAATCGAATAAATTACAGCGTATTTAGGACATAAAGAGGTAAGTTTTCACCAAATTTAGTGAAAAAATATAATTGTTTGTAAAAGATATTAATAAAAAACCAAAATCTTGGTTTTTTGAATTTTTCACATACATCTTGAGGTTATGTGAAAAAAGTGTGTATAGAAAAGTTTTAGATCTTTTAATTACCTACAACTTTGCCATTTGACTTTTTTCCATAGGACTTTTAGTTTTGCCGGAAATCGAGAAAAATCGTTTTTTACCCTTAAAAGCTCACCCCCACCCCCTTCCCGAACTCAGATCGCCCCTAAATTATTTTTCCTTATGTTTTTATAATATTCTCTTCCTTTTCTAATGGGTTTCATCCTGCTATTAATTTCTTTGGTTTTAAAACCTATCGAGCCTGGTCTACAAAGTGTCTGAGGATGTTTTTATAGATGTTATTAATTTTAGGAAGGAAACCATTTGGAAAACTCGATTTAGAATAAATATTTAAATTATATCGTAAAATTGGACCACATTCTTTGATTGAATTTAACACGTCTATTAAATATAAAACTATATTTATTTGGCTTCTAATTATCAATTACCATATTTTATGTATGTATTTTTACTCAGTGAAGTTGTTTGGTATTTCATATACGATGTGAAAGCTTAGTTTTATACGGCAATATTTTTATAGTTTATATCAGTTATTAAATTGGTTGTAAAATATTAAATCAAAAACTACGATTAATAAGGTAAAGTCATAACACAAATTATTAAAAAAATGACCACTTTGATGCTGGCTTAGTTACTACTATCTACTAGCTTAGCCTAAAAATTTTGGGTTGTAGAACCCTCAGCAACGTGATCAACGATCAACGTGTTTTCAATCAAGTTTCTTTATTTATTTATTTAAAGGCAGAAACCAATTACACAAATTTATTTAAAATGTCAAACAATTCACAGTCATTATTAAATTTTATTATTAAAATAAAAATAATTTATTAAAAATCATTAAATTATTAACAAAAAAAAAGTCAATTTAAAAATTCCTGTCGTTTCAATATCTGGTGTCAAACTTTCTCTGTGGAGGAAGCCATCCTGAAGGCTCGAAGCCGCCATTAAAACCTTATTCGGAGCAACCTCGCACCTGTTTTACATACTGATCTTGCCCGTCTGAGCGTGCACTAATTCCGAGGGATGAGACTTTATCGATAATATCAACTTATCGATTAAATTTATTTTGATTTTTTGAAAATTCAATTTTTATAATAATTCAGGTAAATATAATTTAGAAAAAGACTTGTGTAAACTTGTAAATGTTGTGATGTTAACAAACTTGTAAGTCAAATATATTTTTATGGTCTTGGCAAAGTTGGTGATATTATAAATAATATAAGTAATTAAGTTTGTAGTGAATAGTAGCTTCAGAAAGGGTATCCTCCTTTCTGAAGCTAATATTCAGAGCAGAGTAGCAGAGTTCTACTCAAATCGAGTGTAAAGTTGTTGTGTTATTGACACGCAAGAAGAAGAAGTGAATATTAATAGTAGTTAAACTAAACAAACTAAAAACTATGGGCCGGTTTCTCCAACGATGATCAACGAAAAAATCAAATAACAATGTGTCAAAACTCTGATCAATCGTGATTTGGGTTTCTCGAACTCTTGTCAACTGCGAAATAATGAACACCAGATTACTTGACATTAAACGAAGCAAGCAATCAAAAATGCCATGTAAAATCCAAATTTGAGTTTCTCGAAGGATGATTAGGGTAGAATGCGTGGTAAAACCGTTGTCAACTTGGCATGTCAACTAATCTAAAAAATCGAGCGATTAGCGGCTGTTCAATTGTAATCGCGACGAATTGTTGAATATATTTTCGAAGTTTTTATTATGTTTTTCGCTAATTCTGAAGATTTTAATATACAAGACGGACTCCGATATGAGATGCCCTAATATTACGACCTGTGATGAGTTTTATAACGTTTTTTTTTATACGTCCCGCATTTTCTGTGATGACTATTTCTTCGAAGATAATTTATGGGCAATGATATGAATTTATTACATATTGAGGTAATAATAGATCAGAAAAATAATTCAGGTAATAACAAAAACATAAGTAGGTACCTATAATATTATGTGATAACCTAGATTTATTAATCTCATAATCAACATAACGTTGTTTTAGATCATGTTTCTGAGTTCAAATAGCGAGAAAGGAAGCACTATTATGTAATAATACTTGAATCTTGTGGTTTAACACATAATAATTGCTTTCTAGCATGAAGATGCTATTGAATATTTGCTGAAGAAAAAATGGCAGTGAATGTGGCGGACAATGTTAATGATACTTCAGTGTGCTTCCCCTATAATATCATTATATGTAGTAAGGTGAGATTATATATTTTATTGTACCTAATTCCAATTAAAGAATCATCATCTTAACAACATGTACTATATACTGACTAACCCTCAGCGGGTTAGTGATATGACACAGGCTCAGTACATTTCTAGTTATATTATTTACTAGCTGTTCCCGCCGCGACTTCGTCCACGTGCCGTTTTAAGAGATTTTGCTATAACCCATTACTATCTTCTTATGAAGAAAATTGATGGTAAAGAGCAGTCTATGACGGAAAACTGAATAGTTTGGTTTGGTGTTTCTATACCGATTTATTCTGTGATTATTTTTTTATTGAATAGGTAGGTAATAATGTTAACTTTTAAAAATTAACTTTAAAATTAGGGATGAGTGAGAGTATTATAAATGTAAGAGTAAACAAATATAATCAGAATGCTCCGAACTGCTAAGCTATCAGGAGTTACACGTGTTATTGTGAGACAACCACAAAAGATAGACATATGCTGTTGCGGGATATTTTTTAGACAATTTTATGTAGAATATTTCCGTCATACGTGATTTCTATGAAACTTGAACCATTAAGGCTGCACACGCGACGGAAGCTTAAAAAATGGAGTAACTGTTAAAACTGTTAGATATAAGTACCTACTGTAGGATCGAATAAAACCAGTTACAATAAATAAACGAATATTAGTAAAGAATATATTTAGTCAAGTGAAGATAGTGACATTGATGACAATCAACAACGTTTAGGTTGCTATGGTAACATCTAAGGCTGGTGATAGATATTAAAGGAGTATCTATTCCTAACATCCACCTCTTTTATAATGCCAGCCATCTTCTTGAGACTTTCAATTCTAGGCCCATAAAGTGGTTTGGTGAGCATATCAGCAATCTGCCTGGTTGCTGGCACATGGCAGATGGTAATGCTTCCATCTTGAACACATTCTCGTATAAAGAATGATCGTATCCTTATGTTTTTGGTCATTTGGTGGAATTCTGGCGGATTCTTAGCCATCTTAATTGCTGATATCTTTCATGATCTTTTGAAGCCAAATAATTTCGCTAGCAGTTTAACTTGCTACCACTATTTCTGCCTCGGTGGATGAAATCGCTACTGTGCTCTGGCGTTTACTATTCCAAGATATTAGACCTCCAGCATACATACAAAGAATGCCTGAGGTAGACCTTCCAGTTTCATGATCACCTCCGTGGTCAGCGTCACATTCTAAACTATGATTATTTCCTGGCTTGTAAACGATGCCTTCTTCTATAGTCCCTTTCAAGTATCGCATTATCCTCTTGATATTGATGATGTTCTCCCTTGTAGGTTTATCTAAATTTCGAGATACAACACTGATAGCAAAGGCTATGTCAGGCCTCGTGCTTGTCATCAAATAAGCTAGTGATCCATCAAATAAGCTAGTGATCCAACAGCTTCACGGTACGGGAAGTTCACAGAAACTTCATTAACATCTTGAGCATTATTTGCTTTTAAAATTGGTGTTGGCACTGGCTTACATTTCTCCATGACAAACCTTTGCAATATGCGAGCGATGTACGATTTCTGATGCAGTAAAGTAGAACCATCAGGGTACCCTCTGCTACCATGTTAAAGCAGATATAAATACTGTAGAATCGAATAAAACGGTTACAATAAATAAACGAATATTATTAACGTATACTGTAAAGAATATATTTAGTCAAGTGAAGATAGTGACATTGATGACAATCAACAACGTTTGGTTGCTATGGTAACATCTAAGGCTGGTTATAGATATTAAAGGAGTATCTATTCCTAACAGTAACTTCTCCCGTTTTCCCAACATTTCCCTTCACTACTCCGCTCCTATTGATTGTAGCGTGATGAAAAGTATCCTATAAGTTGCTCAGGAGTATGAAGAATAATTGTACTAAGTTTCGTTAAAATCCGTCCAGTAGTTTTTGTTTCTATAAGGAACATACATACAGAC
This sequence comes from Ecliptopera silaceata, assembly GCA_932527185.1. Taxonomy (NCBI): domain Eukaryota; kingdom Metazoa; phylum Arthropoda; class Insecta; order Lepidoptera; family Geometridae; genus Ecliptopera; species Ecliptopera silaceata. The sequence continues at coordinate 4,286,145 of OW052207.1, read as the reverse complement.
AGACAGACAGACAGACAGACAGACAGACAAAAATTTTACTGATTGCATTTTTGGCATCAGTATCGATCACTAATCAACCCCTGATAGTTTTTTTGAAAATATATTTAATGTACAGAATTGACCTCTCTACAGTTTTATTATAAGTATAGATGAGCCGTTTCCAACCACAGAATTTATAATAAAAATTATAACATAGAAACCCTAATTGAAGTAACCTCATTAAAATAAAACAATCATTAAAATATTACATTTATTTTATTTTTGTCTCATTATTTGTAAAAATACACCGAAGCAAACTGTTTGGGAGTATTATTACTTTGTGTTTTTGTGTTCAACTATTTTCATTTTAAATTTTTCTCATTCCAGGTATGCATGTTGTAGGCATCTTTCTGCCAAACTGGAGAAGACTGTACTGTGTAGCTTCATTATCCTGCGAGACATATTGCCTTTTTATCTGTAATAAAGAAGTTTAAACATATTGAATAATCATTTGCACTAATTTATAGAACCATATTTTATAGGATAATATACATTATGGGCATAGACTTCACCACCCTGATAACATTCTTGGATTAATTTCAGTGTATTTTCATCTGAAATATATTTTACTTGTCGAGTAAATAGGTAATATAATTCCATGTAGGGATGTACCGATGTGTGCGTAGTATAGTAATGAATACGAATAGTAAAATTGTATCTACACTGTAGTTTGAAAGATTTTACTTACCAATATCATAATAATATCAGGAAGCGCTGTCGCAACTATTTCAATTGTTATTGAGGACCCATTTTAGTAGTACTTTTCTGGAGTACCTTTAGCTCCAACGACATGAAGTAAGAATGGTTTTATTGTGTTGATTTATTTCTGAAAATAGATAAACACATTGCAACAAGTCACTAAATTGTAAATGGCACGTAAAGAGAATTAGCACGGTATAATTATACTTAGATATCGATTATGTTCTTCATAGGACTTTTATCCCTCAACAACAGTTAATTTTATACTCCAAAATCCTCTAAATAAATCAAGTTTTCACTTTCAAAGATGAAATCACAAGAAAATCAAAATAAAAATATAGCCACAGACGTTATAGCAATGACACAGACCGAAAAATGAATGAACAATACGTGAAAAGAAACGTTGTTGCCATATCAATTAATATTTTCCTCAATCAAGCAAACGTAGAACTGTGATTAGTTAATCTGTAGCCAAATATGTTTGATTCGCCTTTCTGCAATTCAATCAAAGTTTATAGCGCTGCTAAGTTAACTCGGTGATCAGTAGAATGAGCGATTGAACATCGTTGGAGAAACCGGCCCTATATGTTCTCCATTGCCCATATGTCTGTGCTCCTTGTTCAACTCAATTATTGTAATTTTTAAACTATGGAACTTCTAAAGGTAATAAGTATTTTTATTCTTTACTTTCTTACAATTTTACTATTACCTAAAGATTGTAATAAAGATTACATCTAGATCAATCGATTAATAGAGAAAATAGTAAAGCTTTGAGACATTGATAGGGTTTACAAAATTTGTATAATTTCACATCTCAATTCTATCGACTATCGATAAATTTATAGAGCGCGAGGTCCAGTCATAAAACAAGTATGGAACATTTAATGCGGGATGCTCTGAAGATGTCAGTGGCCATTAACGGTGAAACCACTCTTTATTTAGTCACAATCTCGTGCACTGCTGCTTTATAATGAACCGTAATGCAAAAGAAAGAATAAATACATTCCGTACGCACCGCGAAATGCGAACTGCGCGTTTTTTTAAACCATAGTAAACTCGATATCGATAAACTCAATTATGCCTACTCGAGCCTAATCAACATACTAATCTGCTTGTTTTTAATTGGCACATCATTTGTAACTTTTTTTGCTAGTTAATTGAAATCGCTGATTGAAATTAGAATTATTACTATGTAAATCTGTTTTTATCGATGTAATTGTAAAGTTGGAAATTTTTACTTGGAAGTTGAGACCACACGCAAACAGATTATTACTCCCTGTGTCCAAAATATGAAGACCTCATTTCGGGCATCTTCTCATAATTTTGTAAATTACCTTTATGGGAGCCATGGTTCAAATAACGGTGGTCAGGGTTATATTCGAGGGTACGATACTCCAATTTGTAAAACACTGGGCACTGTCAATAAGGAGTGAAACTTGCCTTTCTTTTATTATGGTGGAGACCTGCCACGCTTTTTTATAATGAGATGTTTTTTTGAAGGGAAGTTACGTAAAAAGAAACGCTTGTATGAAGAGCAATTCGGTACAGGTTTTTTACATTTTTATGATTTTTAAAAACCTCTTTTTTTCTCTGTTTTTTTTAAATAATTAATTATTTAATTTATAACAGGAAACTAACTTGTACCTTGATGTGGGTTGGTTAAGTGATGTACTCGAATCGATTTGTCGACATAATACGGTTCCACAGGGTAGTATCGTTAATTACGATTAACAGTATCGATATATTATCGATGTATCGTAGAGTAGGGCCCGACAGACTGGTTCGCAAAGAGAAACTGGCCAGGGGCGACCAACTATCCGGGGCGGATATTTATAGATACAATATTTTGCAAGCTCTACTAGACTATATTTAGCTATTTTATTTTTCAAAGTTTCAAATTAATAATTTATTAAGTCAGAATTTAATAACTTGAGAATAAAAAAAACTTACCTGTTCATTGTCGATTTCGTTTAATTTTCTATTGTAAAGATGATAAGGTTTGAACTTGAAAATATTACCTGAAACAAAATAATAAATTAGTTTGGAATTCGAAATGAAAAACTTGTAGAAGATAAGATTCGATTATTGTTAGTTTCTGAAAATGTTAAAAAATGTTTCATAAATATTTGAATGAGCACTAATTACATCAATTTTATTGTAAACAATTTTAGACATTTTACAATTTAATTAATACAATAAAATTTAATAAACAAACCTCGGTCTGCCTACCATCCTATTATATTGCAGTGCCCTCAAACAGGGTTCATATATTGTACCAAATTTTATTGTAACAACTGGTTTAATACCATGTGATCGCAATAAATGTATTGAGTACATTTAATACATCATTTCACTATGAGTATTAATTACGAAAGTATAAAAAAATCTAATAATAATAACGTCGAAGCGACGCGTGACCCGAGGGCTGGTGAGTATCTGGCCCAGCGTATCAGCATTGCTATTCAGCGCGGCAATGCAGCCAGTGTCTTGGGTACGCTTCCGATTGGTACTGATTTGGATCAGTTGAACTATCTATAGATCGTATGCAACGGTCTGTAGATAGCTCAACTGTTTCTTATGTATTTTATATGACAATGTACATTTTGTAAATACATTAAAATAAATAAATAATTATAATAATAACTAAAACTTTGCAAATGTTGCAGACCCCTAGTGGTTTCACCGGCGGCGCACGCTCGCGGAATTTAGATTCTCGGACACTCGCTCTTGTTACAGAGACATCTGCGCCGGCGCATGCCGCACATGATCGCGTTTTCTCTTACCCGGTTATGTAAGCCTAATTATTTGTGACAGTTTATTCAAATCATCCGAGAAGCTAGCCGTTATAATTAGAAAGTTATTTAAAATATTATACGATGGTTTACTTATACAACTATTTTAGTAGTAATAGAGGTTTTATGTGGCTCAATCGATATTATTTGTAATGTTATTTATTTTTATTATTTTCCAGATTATATGGTCAAATAAAGTGTTCATTGAATGTTTAAGCGTTCGGTAGGTGCGATATTGCAAACTTAAAACCGTTTTTAGTATCAAATAATGTTAGATTTTTTATGTTATGTTTTGTTAGTTAAATCGGGATGAACAACATTTCTTAAATTAAGTTTTGTATTAATAGTTCTAAATATTTCATTTAAATATTTTTTTAACTTGAACACAACCGGTATTATTTATCATAATTTAAAAATCCCTTCATTTTGATCAACCAGTCACCATGAGTCCTTTGCTAGTTGGTATATTCCGTGGTAAGTTTTTCAAACAAGGAAACATACATAACCATTATATCTTATGATGATATAACCATAATGGACCGTATAAAGACCATAAGTATAAGCAGACAGGCAATAAAAAGCACATCAAATCAATAGCAGCTCAACGAGCAGAACATTCATACTCTTACATTATTAGTGTAAATAATAAAACCGAACGTTATAAAAAAGGCTCATTCCCATATGCCCTTGCTACTTTCCCCTGCCCCTGCACAGGGGAAAGTAGCCCAATTTAATACATAGGAATTTAATTTTATTAGAATGTTATACTTTGTCAATAAAGCACATTTTCTTATAGAGATCTCCACCCTTAATTACACTTAGAGAAAGTATAGAAAACTTTTCGAAAACAAAAACGTAAATCATAGTAAAATAGCGTTGTAGAAAAAGTTTTACACACTCTTTAGTTGTTAGTCAATTGTAAAATGTCTCAAGAAAATGTTATAGGTTCTACGCAAGCATTGAAATAATTCTAAAGGTAAGGAATAATTTTAGTTTCGACCGAAAATTACTTATTAAAATAACTGCGAAATCTAACGGAAGTGCAACAGGTTACTTGAGTAACACCCTGCGCCTGAGCTCGATATAATTCATTTGACACATTATACAAGGTGCACGTACAATGTAATAACAACGTCGTTTTCATTAGTCAAGGACTAAAATTGCCATTGAGATTGCATAGAACCGCTGGTCAATTTCGTTTTAGTACTATAATGAGGTCTATTCCCAACTGGCAGGTGAATTAAACTATTTTTCCCAATATTTCCTGAAATTCTAATCTAGCGACAGGGTGTGTAATAGGTGTTTGTTTTAAATCATCGAGTTAAACAGCTCGTAAATGCTTGTTAGCATTAAGTTCACCTCTGCACAATTCAGCTAACCTTTGGTTTCACAAAGTGCTTTACATGTATATATTTTGAATTTGTTTAATTTCGTAAATTATTTAATAAATACAGTAAAAAGACGTCACAAATATAATTTAAATTATTTGTTGAGCTTTTTTGGTTCAGTTACTGTTCCCCATAATGTATAGAGTGAACTAGCTAAACTCTCAAGACTACTCTCGTCGTACTCAAACTAAGACTAGTCTTGCGCAAAATACCGCGATTATTCGTTGTATGAAATATTATTAGTTTTCGATCGCGTCCGCTTGTCCTGCTCGGTCAGTTGTCGCCGGATGTGTCTAACCAAATTGATGGGACCAGACGTGATTACGACCTCGTTAACACTGCCACCGATACGACATCTATAGGTACGATTTTTATTATATCGACGGTTATGGTAGTGTTATTTCATCTATCTTTGTAGATACTTGCAGCTTTGTGTTTAAAATACCTTAACAAATTGTAAAATATGTTTACGAAATAAAAAAATATTGACCTATCATTTTCTTTTTTAATAGCTCACATTAAAAAACCTAACGTATTATATAGGTACAATAAAAATTAAGCATATTTATTGTATTTATCTGTGGTCTTTTTGTGCGATTGAATGAAAAACTAATTCATTCCTATATTTAGTCCTAAGCGGATCGTTTTGAAGACAATATCAACTTTAAAGTTTGACATAACGGTATCGTATCGTGTCAGCATCGGCTAGTGTGCAAAAGCCTTATTGCGCTATGCCAATTTCACTGAACTTGATTTAATTGCACTACATAAAACGGCGGAGAAAAATGATCAAAGGTGAAATTTATACACCCAATTAAATTAGACCCAAAAACAAGGTACGTAATGAGGCCATCAATAAAGCATTACACTTGTGAAATGCTTATGCTTAAAGTTCGATTTACATAGCGCTAGTTACTTGCTTTTACTTTGCTGCGTCTACATAAGACATGACAATATTTTTTCTAAAATTATTATTATTCTGTTGTATCGTAGTACCTACTAGTGAATAATTGAAGAAAATAGTTAAAAATATATATGTTTTCTTGCTATACTGATGTAATTAAAACTCTATAAGAAAGAGTTTGAAAAAATCTTTGTTTGTTCTAAAAAAAAAACTTATTAGTGTAATTTGGTATAAAACATGTCTCAAATAGTGGCTTAAATATAGCAAATTTTATACTTAATATGATTTCAAACATGAACTATATAATAATTTTAAAATGTAACAAATTGTTTTTCTTCGTATTTCGTCACCCCCAAGTATTACAATCATTAAAATGTAACGTACTGTGCATGTACTTTGTTATAATTTATTACAGTAAAGTGTGGGTTATGGCATTTCATTTACATTCACGAAATTTTCACTGAGCGGTGAGTTTTAACCAAATTAAAGTTTCGTTAAAATGCCGGACGATGGCGACAAAGAATTTAATTAAACAAATAAATATGGAGTCCTGTTTTTAGGTCGTGTTGGTAATGAGACAACTGAATTATATACAATGGGTGGTCACTGACTTAACAATTGATTTGTTCTGTACATGCTACAATTCACGGAATCACACATCACACTCTAGTTCCAAACTAAGCAAAGTGTCTATATAGGTACATAAGCTACGTATATAAAATAAGTAAGTAATCTTAAAGATACGTAGCCTATGTATTGATTTAGAAATATTTCTTAAAGTCACACTACATTTATCAATCAAAGTGTTCATAAGTTTTGTTAATCCCTATTATCCTAAGGCAATGATATTGGGGATTTTGAAACTACTTTTCACAATCCCCATTGAGATTAATAGAAACCGTACCAGTTTGAATAATTGAGTCTCAAAATACCCAAGCTTAGAAACAAGAGAATCTTCGAAATACACTCGTTAAAAATCTAATTCAAGAGTGCGGTAATTATTATTATACAAATATTTTTATGATCAAATAATTGGTTATCATTTATTGTTTTTATTATACGTAACAATATATATTTGCCTGTTTTATTGTATTTTTACTGACGAGTATAAAAATAAATCAATATACAGTAGATGAGCTTACAATCTTTGTTGTATGTTTGAAATACTACCAATTAGCTTTCAAGAACAGGTTCAATCAACGATCAGAAAATAAAAACGATCGTAAACATTATATATAGATATTTTGATTATAAAAATATTTGATAGTCATAAAAATGAAGCACAAATATTATAAGGAACAATAAATTCTTTGATAGTTCACGCCCAGTGATAATGAACTCTTAAAAATTAATCTATTTTAAATATCAAGGATAAAATCATTGATTGAAAAAAAATTATTCAATAAAACAAACTTAGTTTTATAATAGTGGACTATTTGTACATAATTTTCCTTAACTAAATAAACATTGCACACAACGTCATCCAGTAAAAAATGTTTTATATTTCATACTTAAAATACATTTGAACACTTATATTGTCACCAAACATATTAAAACTCAATAAAATGTCAAAAAGGGCGATTATAAATATTAATTAGTGAAAATACGCGGCGTAAAACCTCGTTAGTCGCAATGGTTTATTTCATGTCCCAAGTGTAACATTTAGCGGGTTTTGGCAGTTACCAGCACATAATTCAATTAAGTAAAACTTTTTTTTTAATATAAACTGCCTGTAATCGCCGTCGGCATCTCCAGCAAAGGATTGCAATTAAAACATTGTGAAATTCAGATAATTTTTGCAGTTATGATAAAAGCCGATGACTGGTTGCTGTGATTGAAATCGTTTGATAAATGTGTTGGATATATTGTAGCGATTTTGGAGCAAGAAAGTGATCTTATCGAAACTCTGAAATATTGGTGTTTTAATTTCGACCAATCAAAAACATGGGTAATATACAGTAAGTTTACAGGCCGTAAGTTTCTTGGCCGTTCTTTTAGGCTCTGGTTGGAACTGGCACCTAGAATCACCTAGTATACGAGGCGATTCTAATTGATCCTTGTGATTTTACAGATTTTTTGATTATGATTTTAAGTACGGTTATCATCATCAGTCTGAAAGTAGGAAAGCTAGGAAATAAGATGAATTATTTAGTTATTTCGTTTTGTACGTAATTGTATAAGTGATTAAATGTAGTCCTTGTACTCTAATTAAAAATAAAATACAGCACAGATTAAATCAGTTAATTAATAAAATTGTCATTTCGGTATTATCATTAGTATACAATCAACTTGTTTCGTTATAAATTAAATAACCGTCAATTTAAGGGCATAATTATCACTAACTAAACCCATAATTAAGAAGATTTATTTATTTCGGTGGAAAAGTCAACTAATTCCATTTTATTGGCATTCCATGGATTGAAGACTTTATTAGTCGGCTACTTAGATGATGCTCAATAAACATGATTGTTTATGGGTAACGGTCGTAAACAAAATCAAAGCTTATACAGGGTGTAACGTGATCACTCTTTTAAGTGAGTGAGTTACACTTTATAAGTTTCCAGTTTGAGGGATTAAATTGCAATAAATACTTGCAAAAAAAAAAATATTTTGTCTTAAATTTTTTAAACTTTTTTCCTCAATATCGCAACGGAAATTTCTAATCCAATGCTAAACAATAATGTTCATGTAAAATTACACAAAAAATGTAAGTTGTAAATATCCCCTACTAAAAACCATGAAGCGAGAAAAAAATGAGTTACTCATTATCTTACCCACATAAGGCCGGATAATAAAACAAGTTTCTAAATTCAGATCAATAAATAAATCAACGGATAAACTCGTAAATGCGTATGATTGGCGTATTATAAATATTTGATAAAAGTGCTCCAATTGAAGGCGTTTTTAATTTAATTTACGATCCGCTAAATTTATTTGGACTCCATAAATTGGCGATAATAAAAGGACTTCATAGTTTTTGTGACTTCATGATTTGTGTTATAAATCTAACTGGTTCACCTACAACGGTTTTTAAGTACCTACTTTATACATAAAAGATAACCGACTCGACCAATACAAAAAGTATTTATTTGAACAATATTATAGCATTTAGTTTTTTTTTATCTATTCTTATTTATAAGATTTCGAGTCAGCTCAATAGAGCGTGAGTTTTCTGATGAGCGACGAGAAGACGAGTAGAAAAGTGAGACGAACAAGATAAAATCGTAAACGTATCATAATAGTAGCGTATAAAACATATACGAGTATAAATGACGCTGCATGTACATACTCAACATTATTAAAAAATAAACAATTACCAAAATGTACGAATCTTTTCAACCTTCCATCAGCTTATTGATTAAAGCCATTATATCTTACCAACAGAAAATTAATAATCCCACTTCTGAAATGAAGTGGTCATGATGAGTAAGAGATCCTCAGTATCAGATCTCGAGTTATTGACTGGAAGGTGCAATTAACCCGGCTCCAATGTAGGGCAAGGCGGGTGCTTTGTACTAGTAATTATTATGTAAAGCTATATTTTTTCTTAATAACAATTATATTCAGCCAAATATTACGATAATAATTTACATGTAGTGATGTCACAGCTTATAGAGATCATTTGGTGAACTCAACGGTGGAGTTTTTGATATTGCAATATAACGTTTTAAATATATTTGTTACTAAGTATTTTGTGTAAGTACATACAATTTTTTTTTAATTTAAGTGATAATTCAAATTAAATAGACAAGTGCACTCAGTAAGATCTGTAAAAATCTGATTGTAGATAGAGCTACAGTCGCTAGGACCGTTTCAAATACATTCCGATCCGAGAGCTGGTCGGTAGTGTGATTGGTAACGCATTACATGAATAAAAAGTTAGGTCAAGGGTTCGAATCCCGATCGACTCATAACGTAAACTCTAGGTGGACATGTTGTAATGTGGTGAATTTTATTAATTGTTACTGAAAAACACGGATAAAAAGCTGATGCAAATTAAAGCCCCAAAAAAAAAACCACATGCCGACCCCATATGAAGTTTGAATAAATTTGTAGAAACAAAAGTTTGTAAAAAGTGATCCAGCTCAAAGTCAAAGTCAAAGTCAAAACTGCTTTATTCAGTAAAATCACAAGGATCATTTAGAATCGTTTTACATACTAGGTGATTCTAGGTGCCAGTTCCACGCGACCAGAGCCTAGAAGAACGGGCAAGAAACTTACGGCCTGGTTCCTACCGTTTGAATAAATTTGTTATAACAAAAGTTTGTAAAAAGTGATCCAGCTGTTTATATAGTAGTCATAATGTAGTAATATTTCATCCCCGCTGATACAAATCGGAATCTGGTGTGGACAGCTCCTTATCTCTTGCCTTATTTTTAATCAGTTGAATATTTGTTGCGAATTTCAACCATAATGAAAGTAAAATGATGATCTGAATCGAGTATATGTCGTGGCATTTTAATGTGGAATTATAAACTTAGTTATGAAGAATACAATCGAATTGAGATCCTCCTGCTTGTTTGAAGTCGGTAAATATTATCATCATCATTCGCAGTCTGATTTTGCCCACTGCTGAGCATAGCCCTCTTTTTTTGTGCCATTCTCTAAGATCCTGGGCTATTCAGCCCTGTCTTCTGCTTTTAAGTACATCTTTTATCTGTTCATTAATTTAATTTTTTTTAATTATTTCTTTAAGCAAACATCTGGTAACGTACCATCGTCTGACGAAAACATAAACTTTGACCAGTAAGGAGAATGACTTTAAAAGTCAATTCGAACGTAAATCGCGAACTTTACAAGCGATCCGACTGATTATTTTGGAACTTAACTGTCGTCTTAAAAAATCTTTTAGCACAATCTTATGCAAGGGCTGACAGATTACATCTCACCTTACGTTCACTTTAATTAATGTAATATAGTGTATCGGGTCGCACATTCATCTTTTTTTTATTATCCTTTGATAGTAGCTCTGCCTTCCATGCTGTGGGTCGTTGGTTTGATTCTCATCCAGAACAAATGTTTGTGTGATGGATGAACATAAATATTTATTCAGTGTCTGGGTGTTACTATGTATACCTATTTACTAAAAAAAAACCGTATATAAGTATTCTATCAGCTGTCTACCTCCATAGTACCTACAAGCTTTGCTTAATTTGGGACTAGATTGTAATGTGTGAAATGTCCATGAATATTTATTTATACGGAACTTATCAAACCAAATTTTCTTTTATTAGGTACTCTAAAAAGGGTTGGTGATCTTTTATATAATCTGTGACAACCTAGTTCTAGATTTGAACACAAAGAGTAAAAAGTAGTAAACCTTAAATACAGTTTTAAAGCTGTAAGGCCTAAATAAAATCGACCCATCGACCTACCCATAATACAAACAAAAGAGCAGCACTACCTTATGCAATGACAGTGTAGTTCTAAACCTAGATCAAAGAATGTGCCGCTAGATCGAGTGCCCTGTTCCAGTAACTAATACTAGCATATACCGAACGAGCCATCAAAGCACTTTCCGTCGGTCGAACGCTTGTAATACATTAGTTGTAGTTGCAACAAATGTAGGTTTTGTTAGCCTATTATTAAGGATGTATTAGGTAACATGTAGTTTTGCAATGTGTAAGAATAGTCTTATGTTTGGTAGTTAGAGCCCTTTGTCACAAATACGATATAGTAGATAAAAAGAGATGTAATAGATATAAATAATTATAAGAACCTATGTATTTAAAAAAATATTTATTCAGAATCTTATACTAAATTTGACTCCAATCTTAAAAATAATTAAATAAAACACAAAATATTACTTTAGTGATCCAGTGACAGTTTATTTAATAAAAAAACTTCGAATCAAAGTTGTGTTTGAATGTTCCAGAGTGACACAACGTAGTCTTAAGTGAGCATTAATCATTTTAACGTCTCTCTTGAAGCAGTTCTGTCTTGATTTAATATAGTCCACGGTACTTACTATCGATAATCCGATACTCCGATGCACTTCCTTGTCCAGCTATTGTTCGCTTTAAAGATTTTATAGAGGTATAGACCGGTTGCAAAATATAACCGCATTTTGAGGTGCAGTGTCCAAACGGTATCGGTTCTTGTGACCTTTTGTTATTGATAGTATGCATTGTTATTCATTAATGTGTGTAAAAATGTATGTAAATTCTGAAATTTCGTGATGTTTTCATTAGATAAGTAATGATTAGGAATATAACATTTACTGTTAGACAATGTTGAAGGAACCAATATTTTCTTGCATCAAATATACAACTTTTGTATACTTAATTTTAATTTGCTTAGTTTATTTGTTTTAAAATAAATAAAGCCCCTTAGCGCAGAATTATAACAACAAATTAAAGAAAACTTGAAATAAGTATTAATATTAACGTTTATTTTGTATACCTATATCTAAATTTACTTGTAGGTACAATATGAAAATGACACGTTTTTCTATAACTTTGCCTATTTGTAATCTTTTTTTCTCACAATAATAACCTGCATATTGATATTATCTCACTATATCATAGCAATTTACGGCAATATGGCACCTTCAAAAGATTTTACTACAAATTGAAATCTAAATGTATCCATGTACTTTCGAGAGCAGTAAGTAAATGTTAGTCTTTTTAATTTTTAAAAAACTGTAACCACATAACGGTTGAAATATGCGGTTCTTTTAAAAAAAGTAACACGTAGGTAGGCGTACATTTTTTTGCTATTTATTATGACTTTACGTTATAAAAAGTAGCAACTACTTAGTTTACTTACTTGGTACTTACGCGCTTGTTTTCTATTCCTAATTAAGTATCTCTAGAAGATATTGCTCATAGCGATAAGACCGCCCGTTGTATTTATTCTTTATTGATACCCTGTATTCAATTTCGTTCTTTTGTCATTTATCTTACTTCGAAGATACTCCGATATCTCGAAAAAGCTTGAAATTATTTTGTTCTTCTGTTATATTCCGTCTGCGATTTCTTAGAAATAATATAGCTGTAGACGTTTTGCTCGTGCCGCCCACCGACAGTAAAATACTCAGTTTTATGTATTTAATTATGTTGTTCACTTACTCAAGTGGCTTCTATCGACCTTTCGCTCGTATTAAAAGCGAATAGACGTTAAATTATTAAGTCGTTGTGGTTGAAGTAAAGTAGCATTCATTTATCATATTTTTATGATTAGGTTAAGGTTTGAGAATTTATTTTTACGCAATAGTTTCTTTATTAGAGCCGCATGCGTATGGATATTATTATCCAAGGCATAAAATTATTGGTTTTTGTGGCGATAATAACACTGCGGTCTAGGTGGCCTTTTGTGATCACCACTTGTGTGTGTATCACCCCTGTATAGCACGTTAATTATTCGCCACTAAAACTTGCAGCTCGAATTAAAAAATGATCCTAGGTGTCTCAGTTTATTTAGGCTCAATATATGCTTTCTTTTAATTTTTGACATAAGGAGAGTGGAAGAAGAAGACGTGTTGTACCGACCCCACATACCTAATGGGGGACAAGGGTAGGAAGATGATGATCATATGCTTTCTTTTAAGTATGTTTGTAAAGCATACAAGCGCAGTGCTCTAAAATACGTTACATTTACGATTATCACATTTATTCATGCTTTATCTGTGTCTGGATTCTTACAGTAAAACAAATCAGATCCGTATTTGTAATTCAAAGCTACGATTTTGTATTGACATGCCCATTGCAATAAATATAAGGTTAGTTAACATTTTCTCTCGCAGACATTAGTTGAAATTCGATCGGATTTAAACCGATGTTTACAGTTATGTTTAAATAAACGGAGTTGCGTGCTAATGAAGTTGAATACTTACTATGATACTGTTTATCGGATCGGAGGGCTGAGCACGAATATGTTAGTATTATATTTAATATACCTACACTGTGCGCTAACGCTGCAACGTTCGACAGTAAAGCTGATGTTGACGCGCAGTGTATCTCAAATACGTCACGGTTTCGATACGCTTACGATTGTCACATTTATTTGTGTTTACCCTCGGGTTTTGGTCTTAGATTGTAAAACATCAGTCATATAGGCTGTGAATGCGTCTTGAACGTTCTGCCCTCATTTTTTAAATTTATTTTGTAATTTGATTGAGGAAAAATGGTGGGTACTACCCGTAGATTGGTTCCTCCAAAGGAGTTGAGTTGGAAGTCATGAAAGTTATATTTTTTACAAGCCATTCATTTTTAAAAAGCCTTTTATTAAGATGCTATAAAATATGAATCCATCATTAAAGAAAAATAAGTTGTTTAAGCCTCAATTAAGATGCCATATTCAGCGAAGAATATGTATTAAATTGGTGCTGACTTATTATAAATAAAAAAATCGCCAAAAAGAATTACGATCCGCGAAATTTCACGTTCATTGTATTTCGAGGTGTGTTGATCTTCATGATAAATGTACCGGCGCGCACAAAAGTGGCGTACACACAATGAATTTGATTTATTACTTCATCGGGAATGTATTTTCGGGTCAACTGTACTCCCACTCACGACCTGCCCGGAGCTACTCAATGAAGACGTGAATGGTTTCATAAATCAAGGGAGGTTTTCGTTTAGCTGAAATATTTTTGTTTATCAGTTCGGACTTTGGTCCGGAATATGTATGTTGATTGCTATTAGGGCTGTCAACGAACATTTTTAAGCAAACAACTACGTCACGTGTTCTGAGGTTCTGAGGATAACAAATGAATGTGACAACCACAAGCATATAAAAACGGTGTGTTTGATTCACAGCGCGTGTAAACGCTTACTCGATAACTGCACATTGCAGCGACACCACGCAATGTGTATCTCGAATACAATACCTTTACGATACGTTTACGATTGTCATTGTCACATTTATTAATAAATCATCTCTCTGATTCTCTGTTTTAATGTTATTCTTATTTTGTTTTTTTACAAGTCGTAACATTGATAACGAAACTTATTAATTAAATAAAGGAACATAATGTTACAAAATGGTGTAAAATCGCAGATGACAAATTATGATGTTGATATAAGAACATCGATCATTCTTGTCTCAAAAACACAATTACTCGAACATTGTTTACGCCAATAATTCGGAAAACGAATCAATCATGTGCTCAAGGTAGTAATTATTATAATTAAGATGCTACTGTCATGTCAGCCCTCGACGTACAAGGTACGAATTGAGCCGTTGTACATCAGTTGTGCGCCTACGCATACTTCGATTCACTACCATTATTACACCCCAACAATCTGACCAACCGTAGGTGTTCCAAACATAAATTCGATTTGTTAAACCACAATATACAAGTCCTTAATTACACTGCTATAGGGTCCGTTTCACCCACATGGTATTAAAAGATGTTTTGAATGTCAAGGCGGATGATTCGAGAGGGAAACACCTGAGTCATCATTGACTCACTTTGGGACGATTCTTCCTTGTATGTTAGTAATTACATGTTAAAAATAGATTGGTTAAATCTCGTATGAATTTTTTAAGAGAATTATCCTATTTTTTTGTAGACAGATTCAATGGTTGTGAATATTGGATTTTATGAGTCCATGTTTTTGTATTTCAACAAGGGTTAACTGTCGGAATGGGTAAAATAAAAGCTTCCATATGTTTTCCTGTGTGGGATTCAACATCTATTTAATGAATTTACTCTTTGACTTTATATGTACAAATGTGATTTTGCTTCATTTGCAACGGTTGTCGGTAGCGGTATCTTTCCCTTCAAAAGAGGAGGTTGCTACAAGGAACTTTAGCATATAATGATAA
Source organism: Ecliptopera silaceata (assembly GCA_932527185.1). Classification (NCBI taxonomy): domain Eukaryota; kingdom Metazoa; phylum Arthropoda; class Insecta; order Lepidoptera; family Geometridae; genus Ecliptopera; species Ecliptopera silaceata. The sequence goes on along the minus strand of OW052207.1, from coordinate 4,270,552 downwards.
TTATCTTTTTAGAGGAATTATAATTCCTGTCAAAAGAATCTCATAAAAAAACGATATGAACCAGTAACCTCTACCATGAGTTGTCACAGTAAAATCGCGTGACTTTACTACAGTAGTTACGTAAATATTAGTATTACGAATTTTAGTACCCAACTCCGCTAGAGGCGCTGTACAAATCTTCATACATTTTTTTAACTACAGACGCTAGCGAGTATAGATTGTAAAAACTCATGGTAGAGCTACTGACCGTTAGTTTCTTGGCCGTTTTTCTAGACTCCCTTCGCAAGAAACTGTCACCTGAAATCCGTAGTATATGTACGATTCTAAATGATCCTTGTGATTTTACTGAAAGTATGACAAGACCACCGGAGCCTGCGCCTTTATGTTGTTCCTTTCTAGGTGTTCTGAACGACCGTCTAACCAATAAGTGTTAAGTTTCTAACGTAGACCGGATTGACGCTGGACCAATAAGACTTTATGGTTAGGAAGACAACTTATGAGGTCGTGGACACATCATAAACTTCTGTAATTTAATAAATACTGTTTGAAAGGCTTTGATTTGAACACGCTGCAGTTGTAGTCGTTAATATGCGTAAACTAGAGTTTATTCTAATATTTGAAACTATCATGGTTTTGAACATAGTTTTCATTATAAACGGGATATTTACCATGATTTGTGAGTTTGATTATTTTTGATCGGGAAATAATCAAACTCACAAATCATGGTAAATATCCCGTTTATAATGAAAACTAGAGTTTATTCTCTTTCTAGTTATTATCTAGTTTATAGTTAAGATTACCTCGACGTGTTTTGTATTTTTGGAAACTTTTTAATGTCGATTCTATCAGATATCTAGGTCGCAGCTTTACTTAATTTGGGACAAGAGCTTGAAGTATGAAAACTTAAAGTGACAAAAAAATCTGCATGAACTTACAAAAAAAAACCGGCACTGAATTGAGAACTGTCTGTTTTTCATCAGTTCGAAAAAAAACTATATCCAGAAGCATGGTTTTAATTTATCAAATCCGCTTACATTAAATAAAACTTTATAATTTTTTCATGTGTAAGATTTATTTTATTGACGCACTCTACCTACTCGTATATTTTCTTTGGTCTCAGTCCTAGATAGACCAAGGATTTATGCCAGTCAGTACGATGGACATCCTTGAGTTGTCTTCCCAATGATGCAACGCAGTCTTCGACCTTTTAAATCACTCGTTACTGCAAATTCATTACGATGACTGTCGATTTGATGCAAATCAATGTGGTATTGAAGAACTTATTATCAATGCTGGAGCATTTAAGATACTCGATAGTTCATGATCAGTTAAATGCTTGCTCAATGGACAGCTTTAACTGTGTGGTGTAAGGAATAAGACTTTGCCAACTCTTGGCATGTGAAAACAGAAGAGCGAAGAGCTACTAAATTGGATTGGGTTTTAGAGCTAATAACTTGTATCTGAATTAAATTAAGGTAGTGTAACATAAGGAAGCTTAATTTAATAAGTATTATAATTTACTTGAAAGTTTTTTTAAACTGATTACTTTGTTATATTTATAGTCACTGTGACTGGATAAAAATTACTTTGTAATCATTTTTGACGGGCGTCGCAGTTGGTATCATGCCAACGTTGGTATCCTCTGCCTTCCATGCTCGACCGTTTGTTCGTTTTCCAAGAACAAACATTTGTGTTATTGATGTTTGTTCTGTGTGTTAGTACGTATCTAACGAAATTTAGTTTCATAAAGCCATCTGTGTGAGTAGGTATCACACGTAGGTATCTATGTTGGTAAAACAGATATGTAAACGAAAAGTTTATGAATAAATAAGTAGTATAAATAAGTATAAGTAGCTTGCTTATTTTTTTTTTATAAAAAAGTACAAGTGCATGATAACAATGTTTTTAGGATGTATTTCCAACAGCCGTCCGCTATCTTTCTATGCTTTACCGTCTCAAAACGAGGATTTTATGTCCACATGAATCACTGAACACTAAATCTAGATTGCGGTAAGCTGCCACTGATGCTGCAGTACATCAATGTGGTAACCGACTTAGTGTCCTGGACAACGCTAGTTAGAATACCGGCCGTTCTGACTGCACTTTTTACCGTTATTGTGAGTAAGTTCCCTACTAGACGGTCTATCTTATAAAAAGTTAGCGCATACTTGAAGTATTGATTACCATACGTAATGATGACTTAAAGTCAACGCTAAACGGGAAAGTTTTAAAAAAAAATGTCCACTTTAGTATTTAATTTTTGCACTTATGCAAAACGCTTACAACAAAACTTGCCAATTTATTCCGAGCACTAAATCTTATAATAAATTTTGAATTCATTTCCAAGCAATTAAAAAAATATCTGGATTATTAATTTGAAGCGCCATCGATAAACTAGTTAATAAAAACCCTACTTTTAAATATTAAGTAAATAAATTCTCGATACAACTGCAAATTGATAATAAATTCGTATTTAAAGTCGTTTGAATTTCAACTAGTAGGTATAGCTGTAAAAACATGTGCTCATTTATTTTAATACTCTTCTAAAAAATCGATAATTATTATTGGGAGCAAATTAAATAAAACTATGTATTTCAATTTCCTTGAATTGGAACTACTTACGCATTATAAGATATGGAAATCATGAATTCAAACCAATTTGTTTGAATCAGTACATCATTTTTGCATATGAGTGGCGCGATGGATACGCGTTTCTTTTTAGAATAGTTTATAATCTACAAACGTATAATATCAATAAAGAGATAAAATATATTTATACTAATAATATAGAAATATAACACATAAAATTAAATGCATAAAATATAAAGTTCTTATCACGCAAAGATATCACATAAATCATAAGAAATTGGATGAGTTGATTTGTTTTTAATCTTAAAACAAAACAAGTATTCGTAAACCTACATAGACATTAATCTAAGTAATATTCGTATAACCCAACAACTGAAGAAGCTCGTAGGTTATTAAGAACTTAGCCTCCGGGCACAGCCTACAAATACTTAGGCTCGTGGTACACGTGGCTAGTAGTTGAGTATAGTTACAAAAAGAAGAAAAATAAGACGTGTGGCACTCGGGGACTGCCGCGGTAAAGCTATTGCATAGCATTTTTTGCTGGATTACGCATGCGTAGTGTTAGGTTATTTACGTTCGGTATTTTTGTTACGGAATTTCTGGATTCAGTCTCCACGCACACGGCCCGCGATAGAAGCTATGCAATAGGTTAAAAGCAGATACGGATTGCCGATAGAATACCTATTTGTATGTTTATATATGTATAGTTTTGTGTATATCTTAGGTATGTTTCTGTCTGTTTTTAAGTTACAAATAAATGAATAAATAAATCTTTCTTCTTTCCATCTTTATACAGGTACAGTCACGAGTTTTAATTTGGGACACACCTAAGGTTGAATATCGTGTGGCAAACTGACGTTATTTAGTGCTAATATTCTAACGTATGTCATACGTCATACTGAAGTTTCGACCTTATTGCATTATGAATGTTCTAACAACATTTAATGGAAAAGGGTCCCAAATTAATGCTCGTGACTGTACTTTTTTTACATACATATCAACAACCATCTATTACAAATATTTATATTCATCACATAAGTATTAATTTCAGTGGGGAACAAATCCATGACCGACCATGGAAGGCAGCCACTATAAATTATATTACGCTCATCACATAAGTTTTCTAACTCAGTGTGTAAAGAGCCTTATTTCTCGCCTGCAGTTAAGATGCCCGCATAGCTAACACCGGGGCTATTATTTATTTTTCATTAACTTAAGCGTGGCGAATGGATAATTTTCTGGTTTAATCTGATGTAGGAAATAGGAAGGTAATAGTGGACTAGCTCGTTTAGAAATGTTATCGGCAAAAAGTCACTTATCACCACACTATCGTTTTATGAAGTCTTCAAATAAAACTGACCAAGTGCGAGTAGGACTCACGCTTGAAAGGTTCCGTATCAAAAAAATACGATTTTGTATGGTAACTCTCTTACATATTTATTTTATTCTAAAAGTATGTAAAAGTAGTATTCAGTTATTTCTAATTTTTTATAGCGTCCAAAGAAATGCACCATCTGTTTCAATTTCAACTCTCTATATCTTATGCATTTGATCACACGTACCGAGTAAACCGGCGAGACAGTGACGTATTTGAGATACACTGCGCGTCGACATCAGTTTTACTGTTGAACGTTGCAGCGTTAGCGCGCAGTGTATCTTAAATACGTCAATGTCTCGCCGGTTTACTCGGTACGTGTGATCAAGGCATTACGGTCTAAGAGCAAGGTGACAGACAGACAGACAAATAGACATTTTCCACAACACAAGACCCATATTAGTAAGTAGGTACTATGGAAACTTAAAGGTTTAAAAATGTTTGTGCAATTACAAAAGTTTGAATCATTTGCATAACAAACAAATTACATTTATTTTTAAACAAACAAATGTCTACTATTACTAAATATTTCGTAAACAGTATCATTACAGTAACATAATATTTAACTATGTATTGTAACTTCATTCGCGCACGACAGACTCTAAATAGAATGAATGAATGAACATAAAAAGATTATATAGACAGATGATACCGTGCTACATCGAAAGGTCATTAGGCGACGGGGTTATTCTGTAGCTTATGAATACTTTGTATTATTTTAGCAAAAAGTTTGTAAGTGGTTATTGTAAATTTTCAAAAAAGTGGAATGTTTTTGGTGTAATTTTCGGAACTAATAATACAATTAACAAATATGTATTTGGTAGATAGGTGGTAGATAGGACTGCCATCTTTGTTTTATGTTTTAAAAACAAATTACTCGATGAGATAAAAATTAAATTAATGAAATTAAATAAAAACGCAATTAATTTAATTAAAAAATGATCACGAGGGCTAATAGATAAAGATCTAAAATAGGATCTAAAAAAATATTTACTTACTTAAAGTGAATACAAAAAAGTTGTTTAAAGATGACTTAAAGAAAATTGTATTGGAAATATTAGAAGAACTTTCTAACCGAGTCTCTTGTAAGTGTATTTCGTTTCTTTAAAGTAGCAGAATACACCTGCAGATCATTAGCGGCGCGTGCGCAGCGCGTGCGTCTCGCCGCCATTAAATTCAAAACATTGCATTACGATGTTACATACCCACTAATACTCTAGTATCTTCACGCAAATTAAACTTGTATACTAACTTTAGCATTTATTTACGCTTAGATACTTCAACTTCTAAGGTTCACACACTAAAATATTTAGACAATATTCCAAAAAATAATATTAATTTCCAAATTACACTGTCAAAATAATAACAAAATATAATCCAAGTTAGATTAATTTTTATGTTCTTTACGTGATGGTCAGTATTTAATGTCTGAGAATGAAACAATTTTTTTGGAATAAAAATCATCAGATGTTTAAATATAGCCATTTCAAACGCGACTATGTGTAGCAAAAAGGTTATTTAGCAAAACATCTATGTATAAAATAAATAAGTAAATAAATTTTAATGGACATTTCACACAACACACTCTAGTCACAAACTAAGCAGAGCTTGTATAGTACATACAACCTCTGCTTAGTTTAGTTTAGGGAACTAGATTACTGATATAACATTGAATATAATATATATTTATTTGTAAATACTTACATAGAATACATATAATGTACGTAGAAAGTAAATCTTATGAACTCAAAATTATTGTTGTTGTAAAATCATCAATTGAGTAATGTGTAGCCAAATAACGGTGTTTATCGTCCGAAGAATGTCGAGCTAGTTGATTATTATCTACGTCTATCTATTATATCTATTATCTACGAGTTGTTACAATTCGGTTACTATTAGGGTTTCTACAATAATTAGTTAGTTTTTCAATTAAGGTAGCTTGACGTGAGAATTCGTCATCAGTTATTACCTGGTAATCAACATCATCGATCCACTTCTGTACGTAGGTCTCTCCCAAATCGCGCCTACTGAGACCTGTTTTCGGCTCTTCTCATCCAGTGTTTTACAGTTATATTCCGTAGATCGTCGTTCCATCTCCGAAAAGCATCTTAATGCTTACTTGAACACAGTTCTTCACTCTAGTTCTCATTTGGTTCAATTATTATCGGTTCTTTGGCAAATATTAGCTCACTGCCACTTCAACTTGCTAATTATTTAATCTATGTTGACATGCATAAGATTAGAGGAAATCCGTCTCAAGTCAATACATTAAAAGTTATTTAAAAGCCTGACAGCCCTACCAAATCCGTGTAATTTGGCAAGTATATTCATCGCGCCTCCGCCCACGCGGCCACACTATCAATCAAACGCCGCCCGGTCCATTCGTTAGCACATGACATTCTAATGCTTGCAACAGGGTTAGCATTTGACCGTCTAGACGGCGCGAGTGCATTGTCTTAGCTGTCTTTTGTTTTGGTATACTAGATTGATTACGAATGTGTTGAAATTGTATGTTTTTGAAATTGATTTTAGCGAGCAAAAAGAAAATATGTGTATTTTGTATCGTAAATTCAAAGTTACCCCGTAATCTTCAAACATTACCTACTTATTTATTTTATTATTAACTTATTTATTTTTCCCAAATTTTACAAACTTAATTAAGTACTAACTTACTATAATTAGGTAGATAAGGGTGTAGTTAGGTACAAATTGGACATACTTAAATGATACTTAATGCTACATTGCAATCAGAAAAACATTTGAAAATTGAAATCAGTTCAGATAAAAACATTAAGAAACCAATAATCCAGGATCAAGTAAAAACAACACTTTGAATTAACAGCACTTTTTACTCGAGCTGTTTATGTCAGTGTGGCTTCTTGAGATAAGTAAGTAAAAGTAGAATGGCCACGATAAAAAAGGTCCCTCAGTGTTGCCACTTAATACGTTTGAAAGGGATTTAACAAGCTTACATTTTTGCTCTCCTTTAACTTTTTTACAAAACAAATGGATTTTCTATAATTCTTTAAATATTAAAATTGTATAAATATAACTTACGTTTACAGACCCTAAGCAAACAAAGCCTAGGCAATACCGAGGCTTTACGTTCAAAATCGGGGTTTATGATGCTGTAATCTCTACCATTAGTTGGCGAATAGGCGTCAATCACCACTTTATTGTCAGCTATTAAACCACTGTGCCGTCGGGCCCGTCAATCAGATCCCATAAACATTGATACAACAATGCCGGCCAATGGACTTCAAATGTGGTGTCATAGTTGTTTGGACTCATCTGAAGAACGCGATTGAATATAGCCAGGGAATTAAAGAACAATTTTCAACATTTCAGTTAACGTTTCAGCTTATATAATTCGTGCCAAGTATTTGACTTCTGCCGTAATCAATATATTTTTTTAATATTTTTGATAGATAACTCTTTATTCGTACACCACTTAAAGGAATTACAGAGCACATAAAACATAAACAATGGGCAGCCTTATCGCTGAAAGCCCTCTCCTCTAGTCCAAACATGTATCGATTTTTCTCGAAGGGGAAAGATCCTTTGTACTTAAACGCGACTAAAAGTCGTATAACATCTTTACATCAATGTCGCGTCCGGTATGGACCATTCCTCCAGCAAATTTTCGTAACTCAAGCCAACCGGGTGCGATACATCATAGAAAGGACGGTGCGCCTACGCAAATAGCATGAATGTTGAATGTATTACCTACTTACTACAGAGCAGAAATCTTATAGAGCAACAGCTCAGAAAATAAATAAATATAAAAATGGTTGTCTGTAAAGTCGGTTTACTGACGATAGTTGAACGTGACAACGAACGCAAAGGCCGATTGTGCTTCTTTGTCGCTCGTTCCACGCTCTCGCTTGCACTTCATGGAACGCCTCAGAGCGAGATAACGCCGCATGAGTCTCAGAGCGAGGTAACGCCGCATGAGTCAAGTTTTTTCGTGCGTGCAGCCGGCTCTATCGAATTATAAGACGTTGTTACGTCAAAAAAAAAAAATAGAGCTGCTACGGCTGAAAGAGGTGGTTACTAATATTGGAAATTTATCGATATTTAAAAAGTCAAAGTTCAAGTCAAAATATGTACAGGAAGCCCACAGCGTAAAGGTGATGGATACTTGATTGACACTCAACCGAATGGTTTGCCGGAAACATCCGAAGCTTTCGTTCGATATGCGAATTTCTCCATTCTTTGAAGCTGTTGCTCTGTAAGTTTACTCTGTGTTTCACTTAACACTACCACCTAGATATCAACGGATGTTACGAAAACTGTTCTTAGGATAAACATAGGTTTAGATTTACATACTTGGTGCTATCAGGTGGATCGGTTATTGTATGTTTATCGCCTTCTGTTTAAGGGATTCGTTGAATAAACTGTACTTTCTTATAGGGCTCATGTAATCATTATGTACTCGAAAATACGTGTTAATAAATAAATAAATGTTCATGGATAATTCTCACTTCACACTCTAGTCCCAAACTAACAATAGCTTTTTATGAATATTGGGAACTACATTCCTCATTGATTACATATATAGGTACTAATATTAATATTTATAGACTACGAATTTTATTATGCCTCAAATTATTTGGCCTTATTTAATTAAATGTAAATATACAGTATATTCAAATAAACAGTTTTAAATAACAGTCACAAGCGCTTTTGAGCTCAATTAAGAACAGTCTACAAGACGCTTTAGGTAATCACATAAATAAAATAAATATTTGCATTTAGAAAGACTGTGAACATTGTATGTGACAGCTTATTAGTATTACTTGAGACAACTTTAGTTGATATTTTGCATCCGGCTCCTTCTTCTTCTTCTTCCTGTCCTTATTGCATCCGGCTCCAAGAACTATAAAAGATTTACCTTACTTCATTATAAAAAAAAAAGATTTTCGAAAGAAAACGAATTTTCAAGCATTTTTCTTCATACCAGACCAGACGCATTGTGTATTTTTGCAGCTCGCTATGTACTTATAATAAATAATGCTGGATCATCTACACAACATCTTCTAGCCCCAAGCTAAGCAGAGCTTGTATAATGGGTACTAGAAGACTGACATACTTATGTTTGGTAAATATAGACAATTTGACAACGTTTGGCGGCAATTTATCAGTGATCACAGAACCAGAGTCGTTAATTTGATGTAACTGCTGCTCTTTTGCCCTCTGAAACCGTATCGTCAATTTACCAAATAAGGATCGTGCTAAAGATACGATGTTTTAAGGATTCGTGTGTGGTTTCCACTCAAAATCATTCTGTCCAACGGTCATCGCTTACAGGGCAGCACGAAAAAATCTAACGATCGTAAACTTAACGTATTTAATATACACTGCGCGGTAACTGTGCTACGTTCAGCGGAAAAGCTAATGTTGACGCGCAGTGTATCTCAAATACGTAACTTTCGATAAGTTTACGATTGTCACATTTATTCGTGCTCCTCTGTGGTCTGCAGCTTACTAAAAATACGCAAGCTCGTCGTGACCATTGCTAGAATTACGTTACTTTCAACTATAATTTATCTCAGCTCGAAGTGAAAACAATTTTGATAAATAGAACGCTGCCGTTTTCACTATAAACTGGGCATTTTAATGCGAATGTTTCACACAAATTCTCATTGTACTATCTGAAAATCAAATGCAGGTATTTAGCGTCTGGCACATTGTAGAAAGTACTTTGTGGGATATAGTTTGTAGCGTTGTTGAATCATCTGTTAAACCTCCATTGTACATTTTAGATAATTATGGAACATACAAATTCAAACACAGCTTTTAATCAAAATTGAATAGTGTTTCTATATCTTTGTGACGTAAGGGTGTTGAATCAGTAATAGTATAAGTTTATGCTAAAAGTGGTCACTATCGTACTAAGTACATAAAATGCTATTCAGTTTATGTCAAAAGACACTGTGTTCAATATATATCCGAGTATTCGTTTTATCTCTGATGAGGAAGCCACTGGACCGTGCTCCGTCCACGTCACACAGAAACCCCGCTGGGGCTACAAGAATACTGAAATAGTGATAAGTTCTGAATGCATTTTCTGCGTTCAGCTTCTGTCACATTAGATTTTGATTCACATTAGATTGGGTGGCTATCGATCATATATGAAAATGGTGTATATGGATAAATAACTCTTTTTTGTCATACTTTTTGATGGCTTTGATTTAAAATTAGATATTTTCTAGTTGTAATAAAAATCACTGTTTTTTATGTTCTGTGGGTTTGACAAAAAATAATTAGATTAACAAATAAAATAAATAAATGATATTTGAAGTATAGGTACATTTCATGTTTAGTTATGAATCTTTTAAAATATAACTCAATGTTTTTTTCGTGTGTTTTAAAATAAACTAATTGACAATCCACTGCTGGAACTAGTTATTGGTGTGATTTTAAGGTTGTTGGTTATCATAAAAGCCATTAAACGCATAGCCTAGTTATATGCATGACTAATGCGTTGATCTTGATAAATCTGCGAATTGATTCTTATTATAAGATTATCCAATATGGCGCCGTCATCGCTACAAATTCAAATATAAACCAAAATGTTTGTCGGCATAATTTAAATACCAGGTTTGAGGAGAGTAACAAGAAATATTTCCGATAAAGCACGTAACAATCGTATAAACTTAAGCAAAATCAATTCATTAAGTTATTTGTGGATCAAAAAACGTCGTTATATTTTGCATTTTTTTTAATTATGTGTTCATTTTCATAATTTCTCCTATACTAAGTCTTAATACAACTTTGCAACGAATTGCATTTCGAATCTCTGTCACTATTGGTTACTTCGTAATGCATTCAATGTTTGGTGTAAATGAGCGACTTTGTATATTCGACTGTGTTTTGTTTGGTTTCAATACATCTACAAATGTTCATACTTGCAAATCTTACAACTAGTTCGCGCATCAGTCTTATAGCTTGGTGCCTACAACTCTTAGTAGATTTCTAGATTGCTCTCCATTCAGATGTTATCAAGATCTTTGGGAGCAATTTGAGACTGGCGTTCGGAATGTCAGTTTATCAGCCGAGACGGCGTCAAAGGATACAGCTATTTTCCTACCATGTTGTAAGGATTTATAAGCAACAGAATCTGTTGCAGACAAACTGTAAGTCCGTCGCATTAAACGAATAAATGCTTGAGATGTTTGTTACATTGTCTGTGTTTAACTTAAATGTTTTGCTTAAGTGTTTTAGTTTTAAGAAAGTCCGAATTCTAATTCTGATTGGGGGAATAAGCTCTGCACTGACGTCCCGCAATGGGGTATATTGTGCATTGTCCCCCTGCTAACCTCACATGGTGTGTGGAGAAAGAGATATATATATAAATAATCATAGGCACACACACACACACACACACACCCCACTTAGTCCGAAACTAAGCTAAGCTTGTTACTAATAAAATTAGGTTATAGAAAATATACATATATTTCATTTTGTAATAACATACATCAATTAATACGGTTATAATAATAATAATAATCAATGTTTGATTTGTTTGTTCATGGGACCCACAGAAAAGTTGTGCTTATAAACCAACCAAATGATCTTTTGAGATGTAAATCTACAATGTAACAATTTCACTCTCAAGTCTGTATGCCGTACATTATAATTTCTCTGCTATATTTGGTCAGTCGATAGAGTGCGAATCTAATGCTTTACTGTGAAATGACAACAGATCGCTGGGGGCGTTCGGCTTTGTTGAAATAGCAAGCCAACGACCTGTGCGTAGCCTATGCTTCTAGGGGTGCTATATTCTATAAAAAAATAATAAACCAAAGTCAAAGTCAATAATTTTTTTATTTAATAAAATCACAAGGATCATTTAGAACCGTCTTACATACATGATTATTTCGTCAACTCTGCTACGGTAATTTATAATAAAAATACCGATGACCACCACGTTTAATGCGTCTATGTATATTTCTAAGTAAAAAGTGGTGTGCAGCGATATGCGTTATTTTAATTAAATTAAACATTCCAAGTGAATAATTCCACAAAATAATATATACTTTTAACACTACGCAATAGAAGTACCGTATACTTCTATTGCGTAGTGTTCGATAAAAATCAAACTTAATTTAAAACGACAATTCGACGTGCTATAAGTGGTTAGCAGCTGCAAAAATAGAAGTTGTAAAATTAGACTTGCACTTCCATAGGCAAATGGCGAGATCGCCGTAACTTCGCATATCGGATTTATAAAATCTGCATAACTTATTTGAAAAGCATATCGGAAGCTGCACCCCTACTGCGCGTGCGCGTCACTTCCTCACTCAAAGTCCTCAGAATCCTCAGTCGGCGGTCGGCCGTGGCCGGAGGCAGTCGTGCCCTCGCGTAATGGGTTCAACAGTCCCGTTCTACCGTCATTACATCGAGAACTTTAATAAAACAGATTAGAACGGGCATGCTTGATTTACTATAGCTAGGTTTCTGTTTATTTACTGAATGTCTTGGAAATACTGGAAAAGTCTAAGGATATTGAATAATTTCTATAATCATTTTGTTAAAGAATATTGCGTGAATATTTGCGTCTTTCAACAAAATTCATTCGTTACGTCTAATTGATGTTGGCTCACCATGATATCATCTAAGTGTTAATTAATTTCACACAATTTGATACGCTTAGTGATTAAAACAATAATTAATAAGTTGTGTAAAACAAAGTAATTGACGATGAAATTATATATTAAATGTTATTTTTCTATGAATCGTTTACTTGACTTGTAAACAAATAATTTCAATATAATCAATCATGAAGTATATATAGAGGTACCGATGGTATGTAAAAAACTAGAAATTCTAACAAGAATCTCATTACACTCGATCATCGAAAGTGTCTCAAGATCACCTAAAAAGCCAAAACCACAGCTGCGGTCGAGTAACCGTCCGATGGCGCGTAACGTCCGTCAAGTGAAAACTCACAAATAACCATCCATTAGTAGCCTGCAGCGTCGTCCACAACCAGCAATTTCACCCAGATTTATATCATCTATACGGCATTCGACCACGAGAAAATGTGGGAAAATCTTCACGCAACCTGCAATTTGATAAGTCGAATCATCGCTCCGGTTTGCGTTCGAAAACGACAGTTTCCGGTGAGCGATGCGACCGGTTCCAGCGAGAAAACTCGATCGATCGGGAAAAGTAGTCAGCTGCCATCCTTTTAAATGATACCTTGTAAATACCGCCGTTCAACTATTCAATACATAAATACAAAATGCGTTATTATCAGCTTAGAAAGAGACATTTTTTACTTATCTCATTTTCTACTTTTCTATTGCCTCAGCTTTCATCTACAAACTACTTGCTAATACTATAAAACTATAACATATATACGTCTATAACAGCAAAAAACTAAACTACTAGATATAAACACCTAAAAATTACAACGCATTGCTAAATTTTAACATCAGTGTAATTTCTGTGTACAAAACTAAATAATAATTAACCCAATTGAACTTAAGATTACAAGTCACAGATAAAACAACCAAAGTTACAACAATGATGGAGCAGGTCTGACCGAAATTACGATGAGTGATGTTAGCCGAGATGAGTCAGGGCAATAAACAGAAGTGTAACAGAATTCATAAAAAAAAAACTGTTTTAATGGTGTGAATGTCGTGTTACTCCGAAAAATGTCATGATATGTCACAGTTACTTCCTTACGTGGACTACACGCTTAATTACTTGTTTAGGTCTGCGAGTCTACAAACTGCATGTCAAAGGTATATTTCTCACGTAGATGTGTTGATGCTTCGTCTTACGTGATATGCAAACGTATAGACCTCTATGACCTTAAGTAATTTACACCGTCTCAAAACAAAATAATGGCACGACGACAGTTTAAGTACAAAGAATACTAGATAATAGATGTGTTGATGTGAGAGGCTCGAGGTAAAGTAATTTGGCATTTTTTGGACCGCAAAATGGATGGCAATTTGTCATTGGTTAGTTACCGTGTAGAAAAATATAATGATGCTAGACTTTTAAGGCTTTATTTTATTTGTGTTTTGACTATGTTTTATGTGTTCCATTTACCTGTTAGGTAACGACCATCTGTCATACAAACTAAGCTACCTCGTTAGAGTTGCTAGATTATAAAGGCTATTAGTTTTTTGGTTTGTTTCATTTAAATAAAATATGGTTTAAAAACAAAGCAATTTTTAAGCATTATTTAGAATACACTCAATGTTTTGCATCTTAAAGGCGTTGAGTCATTTTAGTTTTTTTGTTTAAAAGGCACATTGGAAGTACGTTGTTGCCAATAAAATTCCATAATTAAAAGCTTTTTAAAATAAATCTAGTTAAAAAAACAACTCGTTGTCTTTTTTTTTAAATAGCAAAAAGTTGCCAAAAATCTAGTTAAAAAAATAACTCAGTAATAGCAAAAAGTTTTTTTTGTTTTTTTTAATAGTAAAAAGTTGCCAAAGTGTTACATAATTTTCTTATCATCGGAAGCTTTTGGCGGTTTCATAAAAGGCATTTTAAATTACTTAATCCTAATTGAATTTGTTTGTTCCTCAACTCATTGCGATAGCGCGACTGCGCCCGCGGCGGTCACTGTTGATCGATTGTTGTACAGCAGGTTAGCAGCAGTTTCTGTCGGTATAGATACGCCTGCGAGTACCTAGAAACTATCAAAAAAAATCATGCATATGCACTTTACGTTCAAATTAATGTATACCGAATCTAGTCTAGCCAAAGCAAAACTTGTAAGTACCTACCATGGGATTGCTGATAGAAAACATTTCTCATTTTTATTTGTTAATACTACACAGAACTACAGCAAAGTTCATCACACAAATGTTTGTCCTCGGGTGAGGATCGAACCCACGATCCGCAGTTCTTGATACGATTAAGTTACAAGTCATCTGCTTTTATCAAACACTATCATCACTTTTAGTCGTTTAGTCGGTAGAACTAAGTACGCTAGCAGATATTCTGTAAACAAAAGCCTGAGAAGAGATTACCTAGCGGCCTACAACTATATCAATATTAAAAAAAAATGAGCTGATTATATGGTATGAAGTTCTAAATCTCTAAATATAATCTCTATAGAAACTAGTGCTACCCGCTATCGAAGGTTAGATGGATGGGTAGTACTTTTGATTAGGCCTCTTATGCTTTGTCCTTTAAATGTGAAGCTAGTGAAGGTTTCGGGAACGTTGAAGATGTTTTTAAAAACTAAACTATAAACTTTGTTTCACGAAAACTTTTATTCAATGAAATTAGTTAAAATAAAATGAGACGTCTAAGACAAAGGTTAGTCTCTAAACGAATGAATAAATCAAACTTAATTACTAAGAGCCACAAGGCACAGAACGCGTGGGTGGTAGAGATAAGCAACTCGGCCGTAGGTGCCAGACTGCTGAGCTTGCGTCTAGGCATGAGGCGTTGTTATGGTCAATGTACTGGCCGGTTGTATAACTCCTCCCTCCGCAAGTGCGAAATTATCGGTTCTCACGGAAGCTGCGATCCGATCATTTCGCATAAACATAAAACGATACACAATAAACACAATAAAAGCAATGATTAAAACTAAATACAATAACAGTGTACCTAAACTAACACTTTTAACCGTTACGCCACTGATATCATTTTCACTTTCACTAGACACACTTTCCTTTAGGTTTAGGATACGCGAAAAGTACTTCAAATCCTCCAGATTGATGTTCTTGATGTTGACTGTAGCTAGAGAAGTCATATTTATGGATTTCAATTCCGGTAGAGTTACTATAGGGGTAATCTTAATCTGAAGATTTTCTGCAAACGTTCTGCGATAACTTAATTTAAACTCGTCCAGGTGAACCTCACAGCCTTCTGTAGTTGTCAGTAAATAAGTACCATACAGTGATTCTCTGATGTTATCATGTGTACATTTTTCCACCACTACTGTTGGTTTCTGAGTATAAACAATCCAACTATCTATGCTAATTCTATGAATCTTAGTGTCTTCGATGTTAACAGCGTATGGTACGCATGAGGTTGGATCTGTCTGGAATTGTAGAAGCTGCTCTGCACAGGTCAGTATAGGAAACTGAGCTACGTTGTCGTCATCGCATAGGAAATTGTTATCCGCAGCAATTTTCTCGCACGCCTTAGTGACCGGCAGGTACTTCGAATCTTTTACCAAAAGGTATGGGAATTCGGGAAAAACTATTACAGTTTTGTTAATGGATTTTTTAAAGAGTGGTAATGAATAAATTTTAAAATAATTATAAATGTTTTTGTCTGTAAGTGGTACTTCCAATATGAACGTTATCTGGTTTCCTTTTACATAAGTTTTTACTTTAATAAGTCTTTCTAATTTTAACAAGTTACTCTCATTTGCTTCATATACTAAGTTATTTTCTTGCTCTATAGATTTCAATAAGTATAACAGTTCGGTTGAATTTACTATAGACTGATGTAGTACAGATACCTTACTGAATGCCAAAGCGGTCTCTATTTCATTTATCGTTACGTAAATGGTTCTGAACGTACTTAAAAACATATCAAACATACTTAACACGTAAGTTAGATAGAGACAGGTGTTTTCTTTAAATTCTTGATATTTAATTAATTCTTCAATAACTTTTAATCGTTTGTCTAATATAACTGAGTTGTCATGTAACGTTTCTGTACTATTCACAAAGCTATCCAACATTCTGGTGATCAAAGTAATCTTTTTATCTATAGCCATTTCCTTTGAGCTGATTTGCGAAATGAGAGAATCATATCGAATGGCGTCATCGTTATCCAGGTTACCTAAGATTGCCTTAATTAACGACCCAAGGGGATTCACTAATCCTCTCTTATATCTATGTATCGAAAACGGAACCAACTGTCGAAGTTTTACGATAGTGTTGTTACGTATGTAATCGACTTGAGTTCTCATGCCAATAAATTCATTGACAAAAGGTTTATGACTATCTACTAAACTTATAAACTCGCTATATTTTAATGCGTGATAATCTAAATCACTACTTAAGCCGCTTAAATCTAAAATCTTAATTATCAGCCACTTATCTTCTTCCTTGAAAGCTTGCCCTTCCTTTACAGGCAAAATACCTGGATTGTTATCAATCTTTCGCAGATGAAGAGCCTGGTACAGGGGAAGTAGAGTCACTACGACCAAGCACCACCTGCGGAGGGCGTTTGACATTTTTAATCGGTACCTTTGTCTCTCTCTTGCCTATTTGCATTGAAGCTACATTTCTTTCTAACCTTCCTGTTACTTTAGAGATTTTATAACGTGGCTTTTCCTTACTTTTTCTTGTATTAATATCCTTCGTATAAACGATATCGCCTGGTTCTAACTCTACATTTTCTCTTAATCTTTTTTCTCTAGTTTGTTGTTTCTTTTCTACTATTTTATCAGATATATATTTATATAGAAATTTAGTCCGTTTTGCGTGTTCGTTAAGCAATTGTTGTGTGTATGTTTTTTCAAAGTCACCGTCAAACAGTTTATTCGAATCTGTGTGTCCAAAAACTACCTCGAAAGGTGTTAATTCAGTGGTTGAATGAATAGTGTTATTATATGCCATAATAGAGTAAGTCATTATAGAGGCAGCGTCCGTACATTTTTGATCATACTTAGCCAATCGATAAATTTCAATTAAAGTTGAATGAAAACGTTCAACAATGCCAGTCGAATTTGGGTTATTTGGTGTGCAAATGTGTAACTGAATTTTATACATGCTCGCAAACTCTTTCATTAAATCGTTATTAAACTCAGATCCAGGGTCACTGCTTATTTTGTTAGGAACACCGTACATTGAGAAGAATTTGATCAATGCACGCACTACTTCTGGGGTCGATTTGTTTTCAATTTCTAAAGCTTGTCCTAGTTTACTAAATGCATCTACAATGGTCAGATAATAGTGATTTTCTATTGAAAAGATGTCAATAAAGATTTCTTGGAAAGGTGCTGTTTGTGTTTGGGTTAACTCTATTGTGGGTTTTATAGGTTTTCTATCATACTTCATCTTTTGACAAGCTTCGCATGCGTTTATTACAGCAGATGTCATGTCTTGCATATTGTGCCAAAAGTAATTTCTTTTTATTCTAACCATGGTTTCTTTTATTCCTCGGTGACACGTCTTCCCTAAATGATGTTGTAGTACAATCGCTTTTTGTTCGTTTTCGTTTTCTACATAAATGACTCTTTCGGTGCACTCATAAAACTCTACCATTCCTTCCTTAAACAGTTTTATAATAATTCGGTTGAATATTTTTCTATGTTGACTATCTTCGAAATAGATAAAGTATTTTGTTTTTGGTTTGACATATTCTTTTAGAAACTGCTTTACTAAATTGTCATCATTTATAGGTAAAAACACTTCAAGAACTTTCTGTTTATCTCTACTTATTTTTTTAACCTGTAGTTCTTTTCTAAACCAAGTAAATACTAAGATTTGATTTGGTTTTGTGTCAACGGCCTCGTTTAGAATAGGGATCCCTTTTGAGTCAAGATCATCTCCTGAATGAACGGTTTCATCTGTACTTTTTGATAAAGGTGGGAGTGGAAAGTTAAGCTCTAATTCTGAGGTGTTGCGAACTGTTTCCGCATCTGAAGTGTTTGATGATAAGTCAATTGTCTCTATAGGTGGGTCATCGCTGCTGTTAATATTTTTACTCAAAGCTTCAATTTTTTTTGTTACGTCTTGAATGTGTTTTTTAAGTCGTTCATCTTTTTCGTCTACATTAACCTCCATTGATCCGTCAGACGAGTTATTGTCCATAGCATTTACTTTAATGCGTGATAACGCATCGGCGTTCGTGTTTTGTTTACCTACCTTATACTTGGTTTCAAAATCGTACTCTTGCAAACGAAGTCGCCAACGAGTTAATTTACTACTTGGTTCTTTTAGTGAATCTAGCCAAGCTAGAGGGCGATGATCTGTGTAGATAGTAAATTTATTACCATACAGGTATGGTCTGAAGTGTTTGACTGCCCAGATAACTGCTAAAAGCTCGCGCTCTATAGTACTATAGCGCATCTCAGTCTCACTGAGAGTCCTACTCGCATAAGCTATAGGTTTATCTGTTCCGACTGTACCTTGCGATAAAACGGCGCCTATTGCGACGGCTGACGCATCTGTTGTTAGTATGTAGGGTTTTGATGGATCTGGGTACTGTAGTATTGGCGAGTGCGTGAGAAGCTCTTTACATTGATTAAAAGCATTTATGTACTTCTGGTCTATGATGATCCTATTCCGCTTTTTCAAACAATTTGTCAAAGGTTTTGTTATTTTAGCAAAGTCTTTGATAAAACGTCTATAATAGCCAATTAGGCCTAGAAAGCTTTTAATCTCTGTTACAGTCTCTGGCATGGGATAGTTCAAGATTGCCTTTATTTTATCGTCATTAGGCTTAAGGCCTTGGTCGGTAATAGTATGACCTAGGTACAAAACTTCTTTTCGTAAAAATTCTGATTTATCGAGTTGTACCTTTAGATTGGCCTGTCTTAGTCTGTCAAAGATCGATCTTAAATCTTTTATATGCTCCTGCATACTTGAACTATAAATAATTATATCGTCCATGTACACTAGACAATGTAACCCTTGAAGCCCTCTAAGAATATTATCCATGGCTCTTTGAAAGGTCGCAGGAGCTGTCTTAAGCCCGAAAGGAAGTCTCAAGAACTCGTAATGTCCTGCTTCCGTGCTGAAGGCTGTTTTCTGTCTGTCAGTCTCGTTAATTTCAATCTGGTGATAGCCGTTAGCCAAATCTAATGTCGTGAAGTATTTACTTTTTCCTAATTTATCAAACAAGTCTGTGATGTTAGGCAAAGGGTATTTATCGTCAGTTGTTATGTCATTAAGTCTCCTATAGTCAATGACCATACGAAACTTTGTTTCTCCTGATGCATCCATTTTCTTAGGCACGAGATGAACAGGTGCGTTCCATGGCGAGTGAGATTCCTGAATCACATTATTTTTTAATAACTTCTCTACTTGAGTTTTAATTTCTTGTGTTTGAATGGGAGGCAGCCTATATGGCTTTACGTAAATCGGATCTTCATTTTTGGTGCGAATAAAATGCTTTACTTGACTTGTGAAGCTTAGAGGAAGCTGATCACTATAAAATATATCTTTATATTCTCTACACAATTTTGAGATATAGTTCCGTTCTTCCTGATTCATGTGATCTAGTCTAAGACGCTTTAAATTTTCTTCTAAAATATCGTCTATTTCCATATCTTTCATTTCTACGTCATTATAACAGTTGACATTTACTAATTTGTTATTAAATGTCTCTACATTAAATGGAGCTGTAATTGTCAAAATAATGTTTGTCTCTAAAGTATTTTGGATAATGGTGGTAGCGTATCCATTTTCACATCTAACAATAGCAGAGGGCATTCTAACGCCTTTACGGAATTGTGTGTAGTTCATAATGGCTTCTCCAGAGTACATATATGTCGGCAGTTGTACGCGTTGTTCAGAGCGAGGTGCCAACTCTATAACGTGGTTTTTTATACGTTGTACTATAGGTAGAGTCGTTGTTTTTGTCCTGAGCTTGTTATGTTTCAAGTCTATTAGGGCCTCTAATTGTATTAATAAGTCATTTCCTATAAGTCCGTCATACTGAGCGTCTACGTCATAGACGTAAAATTTGTGGAATTCGTTGCATTGAAAAGATGGCATTAATGGAATTTCAATAACCTCATTATGACTGCTCGATGCATGCGTACTGATTACCGTGAAGGGTTCACACAATGTAAATTCACGGAAAAATTGGTGAGCTTTTCGCGGGCTTATAAAGGATCGCGTACTTCCCGTATCTATCATAAACTTTCCGTCAATTTCAGGTAAATATATATACGGAAGCTTAAGCTTGATGTTACAATTTAGGTTTATCACCTCAGGTTCTCTACAGAGGCTAGGGTGTGAAAATTTCCCACTTCCGTTGCATTTACAGTTTCATCAGCCACCAAATTTTCCTGTTCATTTTCCATTCCTAAATACGATTGAGGATCAGAGTAATCCTCATAACAACCTTCTGTATAATCATATCCTTCCTGATTTTCATACATGTCATATCCGTAAGTTTCTCCTAAGTCTAGCTCATTTAACCGAAAGCCCTGAGGCTGATAAATTGGTACCTGTGTTTGTTGTTTAAGAGGAGGTGCAGTCCTCATTGTAACATCGTTGCTACCTAAGTTCGGATTAGATGGTTTGTTTCCGAATTGATTTTGGGGCCGATAGCCAAACTGTTGTGGTCGGTAGCCAAACTGATGTGGCCTTGGGTAAAAACCTTGAGGTTGCGTGAACCTTGGCATGCCGAATTGATGGGGTTGCATGAACTGTGGCCTATAACCAGTTGGAGTCTGTGGTGCGAATTTGTTCACAAATGGTTGCCTATATTGACTATTTCCCGGAATACCAAATTTGAAACTAGTAGGAGTATGGAATGCTGGCTTAAACCCGGTGTTCTGTAAGGGCACACCTTGAGACGGAGGGCTGTGCACTTTTGATGATGATGATGCTGTGCCTGATGCAGGCTGTGTTTGAGCCTGAGGCTTGAGCATTTTACTACGAATGTTATACTGCTCATAAAAGTTAACCTCCTCTAACACGTACTCTAGTGCCTTTTCTAGAGTTTCTGGCATTTTCATTCGAACCGACCTAATAAGGTTTTCAGGCAAGTTGTATAAAAATACATTAAGCGCCATATTATCGTAGATGTTAATCTTACTATTTTTCATGCTCACGTCTAACAGTTGGTTCACTTTAGATATCAGTACTGATCGAACAGACTGTACTCGATTACAAAACTCTAAATAGCTCTCCCCTTGTTTCATTTTCAAGGTTTCTAGTTCAATCGCTATACATTCCTCGCTCCTAGGATCACCAAAGTGTTGAACTAACAAGGTCTTTAGTTGTTCCCAGGTTTGTACGTCATTTCGCTCACTCACTAAAGCAGAGGCTTCTTCAGTTAATCTACTAGTTATAGTATGCAATACATACTGATCTTGCTCTGCATTACCTCTATATTTATTTATAACATACTCACATTTTCTTATAAATAAGTTTAAATGGCGTTTGCTGCCATTAAAAATTGGTATAATACACACAATTTCTTTTGGAATTACAGTAACTGTCGTCATTTTGAATACTTACTACAATATTTTATTTACGTGAAAAATGATCACCTATTTATAAATTTAAACACAAATTTTATGTGTTTAAATACTTAGTATAATATGTTTTAATGTGAAAAATAATCACCTATTACTAAATTTAAACACAGATTTAATGTATTTAAATACCTACTCTAATATTTTATTTATGTGAAAAATAATCACCTATTAATAATAATTTAAACACAGATTTTATGTATTTAAATAGTAACTGTTAGAAATATTATTTACAGTTAAGTATGCATGACATTGACAGATCTGTAATTTGACGTATTGCATGTTTGATACTGTCTATGACAAAAACTTCTCGTTCTCTTTTGATTGCCTGTCACCATGTAAAAACACGTATTGTCCGTCCTTTTAATATAATTAATTTAATCCTAATTCATCGTTATTCAATTCCACTTTATATTGTCTGGAATGGCTTCGTAGTGAAATATAAACCATAAACTACAAGTGAAGTATTTTATTTCTTCGTTCGCCACGACATCCGTCACGCACACAGTAGGTTTGAAGAGATCCAACCTCTAACAGGTTATGGGACCAGTCTGCGAGTTCATTGGAATATAAACCCAGAAAGGGTGTTTGCCTTTGGTCTTCGGGATGTCGATGGCAAGAGAGAGTCGTCGGAGCGATGTTTTGGATGGGGACACAGGTTCCAACAACCTAACCTACAACAATATTGAGAAACTACAAGGAATTACAAATTACCTCAATTGGAAGTTTTCAATACGTATGTTGTTGACGCTGGATGGTGTATGGAAATGTGTTGATGGCACCGACAGTGATGCTGCGCGCGACGGTCGTGCGCTGGCGCGCATCTGTCTATCCATACAGCCAAATCTTTATCAGTTTGTCCGTGACGCGAAAACTTCAAAAGAAGCGTGGCAACGTTTGTCTGATACGTTCGAGGACAAAGGTCTTTACAGAAAAGTATTGCTTCTAAGACAGCTTCATAGGACTGAGTACAATAAATACCCCAACATGTCAGATTACATTGAAGGTGTCATGAGCCTTGTCGCACAACTATCTGACATAGGAAAAGTCATAGAAGATGGTGAGATAGCAGAGATTCTACTTTCTGGCCTACCAGAACAGTTCGATGTACTAGTTTCAAGTCTAGAAACTGCGAGTTTGACAAACAATTTAACCAGTGAAGTGGTGCGCACTCGACTACTACAAGAAGATCATCGTCGTAACAACAATAACATAGACAATTCGGCTTACTTAGTCGACAAGAAGAAATCAAACAAGTTTACTTGCTCATACTGTAAGAAGAGTGGTCACATTGCCAAGCGGTGCTTCAAGAAAAAGCGGGATGAGAAAGGAGAAAAGCAAGAAGAACACTCTTTGTTTGCTTCAGCTTACTCAGCCTGTAGTTCTGATGAGTTCATCGTGGACAGCGGTGCTACGGCGCATATGTGTGTAGACTCAAGGCTTGTTCAGAACTCTAAACAGAAGAAGTGCACTATTTCTGTTGCTAATGGAGAGCATTTGATGAGTGAAAGTCTTGGTAAGGTTCCTCTTATGTCTAATGTTACTTTAGAAAATGTATTATTTGTTCCTTCTCTCTCTAATAATTTAATGTCAGTAAGTGCAATGACTGATAAAGGTTATGTTGTTACCTTTCATGATAATATTTGTAAGATTTATAGTAATTGTAAAATCACTGGCAACCAGGTTTTGTCCGCTAGGAAAAGTAATGGGCTCTTTAAATTCAAAGTACAAGGTCGGCCCGCCTCCGGGTTAGGTAATTCTCCTTCCCTTCGATCTATGCAGGGAACAGAGAGTGCCAATGCTGCGGCGTGCATACCTATGAGTGTATGGCACAAGCGTCTCGGTCATCTGAGTCAGAAAGGTATGTCTGTACTTGGTGGAGGGAATCAGTGTGTTGGTGTCGTTTTTCAGCATGAGGACGACGTGCCAGGCAGCTGTGTCTCTTGCCTTACGGGGAAGATGCATTTATCATCGTTTCCCCGGGCAAGTGCGAGGCGTGCTGCTAATCCACTGGAACTGGTCCACTCTGATGTCTGTGGCCCGATGCAAGTGAGCAGCTGGGGCGGAGCGCGCTACTTGTTAACTTTTACTGATGACAAGACGAGGAAGACGTTTGGCTTCCTTATGAAGAATAAATCAGAGGTGAGTTCCCATTTTGTAACCTTTAAAAATGCAGTAGAAAAACAGACTGGTTTGCAAATTAAAATCTTACGTACTGATAATGGTACTGAATATTGTAATAACAATTTAACCCACTTCTTGAAAAAAGAAGGCATTATTCACGAGGTATCTGTACCTTATTGCCCTCAGCAAAATGGCGTATCAGAGCGCGTCAATCGTACAGTTTTTGAAAAAGCTAGAGCCATGTTGCAGGAATCGTGTCTGTGTAATCGCTTTTGGGGTGAAGCTGTAATGACGGCCATCTACTTAAAAAATAGGTCCCCTACTTCTGCGTTATCAGATAGAATACCTGAGTGTGAATGGACTGGTCTAAATATTGACCTCAGTCATCTGCGCGTTTTTGGCTGTGTTGCTTATTCACTCATACCTGCCCAACGAAGACGCAAGCTCGATGCCAAGGCACAAAAGCTTATTTTTGTAGGCTATAGTGAAACATGCAAGGGGTACCGATTTATCGATCCACTTAATCCTCGAAAGGTGGTTTATTCTAGAACTGTTACCTTTCTTGAGGATAAGTTTATTGGAAGGGAACCAAAAGGTGTAGGCGGCAAAGAGCATTTTATTTTTCATGACCAATTAAATTTTATTAATAATGATAATGATAATAATAAGGGTTCTATTGAAAATTTAAATTTAAATAATAATAATGATAATTTATCAATTGCTAATGATGACAATGTACACTGTGATATTAGTTTTAGTGATAGTGATACTGTTAAGTCCTTAGATGTTTCAAATGGAAATTTCTCAGTTTCAGATGTGGCTAAGACACCACCAACGGAGTCACCACTGTCTGACTTGTACCGTACTTCAGAAGATGTCTCTGAGGATGTTGACGGTGATGAAGATGATGTCCCTTGTGGCGCTGTGTCTTCTCTGCCGGCCTCTTCATCTCGAGGAGGAGAGCTGATTACGTTCGAAAGGTCGGATGCGTCTATCTCTCGTCCTGTACGAAGTACTCGAGGTATTGTACCCATAAAATTAAGGGACTATGATTTGTCATCGTTATTAGCAGCTGCAAGTTCATTAGATGAACCACAGACACTTCATGATGCGATGAATTCACCTGAGAAGGATGAATGGTACATGGCTATGAAGGGTGAGTACAACTCCATGATCAAAAATAATGTATGGGAGTTGGTTGATCGGCCTAAGGGTTTAAATGTAGTCAAAAATAAATGGGTCTTTAAGAAAAAGTTTGATGCTACAGGTCATTTTATAAAATATAAGGCTAGACTAGTTGCCTGTGGTTATAGTCAGAAACATGGCATTGATTATGCCGATACTTTTTCGCCTGTTGTTAGACATTCTACTCTTAGAATATTATTCAGCATTTCAAATCAGTTGGGTATGAGTATGGATCACATAGATGTCACCACTGCCTTTCTAAATGGTGAGTTAGATGAAGTCATTCATATGGAACAACCAGCTGGTTTTAAATCTGATGATGCTAATAATAATAAAGTTTGTTTACTGAAAAAGAGCATCTATGGCTTGAAACAAGCAAGTCGCATGTGGAATATTAAAATTCATGATGTCTTATCTCAAAATGGGTTTATGCAGAGTAAATGTGAACCTTGTGTATATTGTAAAAGGACCAAGAATGAATATACAATATTAGCCTTATATGTTGATGATATTTATGTTTTTCATAGTGGATGTATAAATGATATCCTGTTATTGTTAAAAGAACATTTTGAAATTCGTCATTTAGGAACATTGAAAAATTGTTTAGGCATGAATGTTTCTATTAATAAAGGTGTAACTATTCTTGATCAATCTGATTACATAAGGCGATTATTGGCTAAGTACAATATGACTGAATGTAAAACTGTATCCACCCCACTACCAGTAAACTGCAAGCTGGATAAATCAGACAAAAATTGTTTAGATGATAATGTTTATCAGTATAGACAATTATTAGGATCACTTATGTATCTATCTGTCTGTACACGTCCAGATATCTCATATGCGTGTAGTCAATTAAGTCAATATAGTACATGTTTTGATATGAGTCATTGGCACGCTGCTAAGCGAGTTTTACGCTATCTAGCAGGAACCATTAATTATGGTCTTCATTTTGTCAAAAGTAATGATTTTAATATTATTGCATATGCTGATGCAGATTGGGCCAATGATTTGTCAGACCGCAAATCCTATACTGGATTTGTTGTTAAAATTGGTGGAAATGTCATCAATTGGGAGGCTAGAAAACAGCGTTGTACAGCTTTATCTAGCACAGAGGCAGAATATCTTGCTATTAGTGATGTATGCAAGGACATTTGTTTTGTTAGGAATTTCTTGTCGGAAATTATTGACAAAAAGTTTAATGTCACTGTATTTAACGATAACCAAAGTGCTCAAAAGCTTTTACTTGTTAAAGAATACTCCCATAAAAGAACTAAGCACATAGATTTGCGGTACCATTATGTAAAAGACTTAATACAGGAAAAACAAATTGACGTTAAATACCTACCTACGGATCAGATGATTGCTGATGTATTAACCAAGCCACTGAGTAGTCAAAAGCATGGTGATTTTGTCAGTAATCTAGAGTTAAGATACATTGTGTAAATTATGTTACCTTCATATTATAACTGTAGAGTAGTACTTATTTCTTTGTTACTTTATTAAAATATATTGGTAGAGTCATACTTAATAAGAAATGTATAATTGTTTTTCATTGTGTAGAGTCTTGTTCAAAGCATGTAGAGCCTGTGTAAAGTTATTTTTTGTTCTCTTTATCTCATGTAATGCATAAGGAGGAGTGTTAGAAATATTATTTACAGTTAAGTATGCATGACATTGACAGATCTGTAATTTGACGTATTGCATGTTTGATACTGTCTATGACAAAAACTTCTCGTTCTCTTTTGATTGCCTGTCACCATGTAAAAACACGTATTGTCCGTCCTTTTAATATAATTAATTTAATCCTAATTCATCGTTATTCAATTCCACTTTATATTGTCTGGAATGGCTTCGTAGTGAAATATAAACCATAAACTACAAGTGAAGTATTTTATTTCTTCGTTCGCCACGACATCCGTCACGCACACAGTAGGTTTGAAGAGATCCAACCTCTAACAGTAACAAGTCTCTACTTGCGTGAAAAATAATCACTGATTAAATTAAATACAGATTTTATGTATTTAATATCAAAAACTTATACTATTCTAAATTCCCTACGATAGGAAACCAGAAAACGTTATAATGGAAAAAGTTTGATTCCGAATATAACAAAACAATAAGCACAATGGAAAGGAAAGGATGGCAAAAATTCTACTCACCAGCCAGTCACCATTATGCTCGTTCGCCTCCCTTATGTTTTCACAAATTTGTTTGGTTCGAACAGATCCGATCCGCCGGAAAACTCGAGAAAACTCGTGTAAAACTCCGCGGAAAACTCGGAAAATCTGCCCCGGCTGCGCCAGTGAAGGTTTCGGGAACGTTGAAGATGTTTTTAAAAACTAAACTATAAACTTTGTTTCACGAAAACTTTTATTCAATGAAATTAGTTAAAATAAAATGAGACGTCTAAGACAAAGGTTAGTCTCTAAACGAATGAATAAATCAAACTTAATTACTAAGAGCCACAAGGCACAGAACGCGTGGGTGGTAGAGATAAGCAACTCGGCCGTAGGTGCCAGACTGCTGAGCTTGCGTCTAGGCATGAGGCGTTGTTATGGTCAATGTACTGGCCGGTTGTATAACTAGCTTCTTATCATATTAAGGCTAATGGATTAAATTGTGGCAAAAAAACACCATTAAAGCAAGCCCACGCTAGTTTTTTATTCAAAAGCGCTGGAGCAGTTCTTGTTCTTAATTGCATACTTTTAATAATATTTTTGATATTTTGTAGGTTTAGTAAAACCTATTTCGCTGTTGCTATATGGAACAAAGTAAAGAAGTAACTTCGACACAACATGTAAGCGCCATAAAAACAATGTATTTATCCAAAAAAAACGTTAAATAACTAAAGATTCTTGTTTCTAGTTGATTAAGTTATTACTTATCTAGAAACTGCATTGTAAATACGAATATAATATAAAAGTGACGTATAAAAATTAGGGACAGCAGTGATTTAGATTTTTATAAGATTTTGGCCACAGGAAAATCACACACAATGTTTATGATATGACATGAGTCACAAGGCCACTGTCGTCTGAGGCGCCAAGGCTGTGAAGTTTATGTCAATTTAATAAGAACACCGGAAGACGCACTTAATGCGACGGTTTCCCACGATATGAATATATTGGTCTCAAAAGTGTCGGCATTTCAGTTTGTAATTACGGAGCAAAGCTGGCGATGGGCATATCCGATTTTTGCAATGAACATTTGCAAAACCGACCGACATTTTTTAGTAATTCGAAGCAATTTTTTAATGTTTCCTCTGCGTTGTGATATAAAGGAAAGGTTTCATTGCTTACTATAAATCGATGATCGTTAAATAACATTGAATGTTTATTGCAACATTTTGCAGGAATATGGGATATGTGAACTTATTAAAATGTTTCCGGTATATCTGCTCTAGATTGGCTTAATTAGTTTTTTAATGTAGGAATGTTACTGCATATACTAAACAAACATGTTCATTAATGAAAATAAGACCAAATATTTGGTCCTTCTGTCATTAAATAGTTTTGATATTGATAGGCACTAGAAATCGTCGCGTTATCGTCCATTGCAAATTTCATAACAGTGCAAATTTCACATAGTTTGAGTGCAAACCGCAAGGGCCGGTAATGTTGTCACCGCTGCGACACCGAGGAAGCGAAAGCGAATCAATCGCCTTTATCAGCTGTGTGCGTGACTGAGGCCGTTGGACGAGGGGAAATAGGACGCAGGCGCCACGAAAAATAGAAGAATGCTCCGGCAGCGCGCTTCGCCGCCCGCGGCCTTACCGTGACGCATCGCAGCCGCCGCGCGCGCTATTCCTAACGTCACTAGCAGTCACGACTCACATTAATACGGTCATCGAATCGTAAATCTGGGAGCATCGATAAATAAAAATGCCTCAAAAGCCTCAGTCACGGCTAATCTTACACAAACAAAGCAACCAATATAAGTTAGCCTTGGCGAATCTAAAGTTCAGACGGCACGCGCGATAGCGCTATCCATCAGTGCGGAGCATTAAACGTTCTCTATGTGGAGTATTTCTGACTTAGATAAGCGGGTTGAACTCGAGACCTTTTCGATCTAACATTTTACAATTGCGCCACTGTGAAATTGTGGCTGGTTGGTGGGCAGTTTTATTTATATTGGTTGTAGTGCGGGAGCGATCACGAGCCGGTAATTGATGCTCTCGCGGCGCGCGTGCCTCCACCACAGAGTACAGAGTAGCATCAGCTGGCAAGAGTTTCACTTCTAAACTATTATGTATAAATTGAAGGCACGATCACTTTCACTGGGCGCATTACAGTCGAAGACATCTTACTGGAAATCAGACTTAGATAATTGCTTTGTGGGCCTTTTAAAAGAGCTTTGATTCTGTCCTACAAATAGATTTACATTCGATCTTCAGTCAAGGACATAAAGTGCATAATACCGTTCTATCACTAGGAGTGAGATAGGGATGTGTAAAGTCTGCGGCTGCTCACGCCGCCGTCGTCGCACGCCGCCCGTTATAAGTGATCTAACACGTTGAATGAGCACGCGCTACCTACACTACCAGCGAAGATACCTACAGATGCCTACATACCTGAATAACATCTGCTTTTTAATGCGGCTGCTTTTTTTACACCAAAAAGAATTCATTGCAAAAAAGCAGTTTCTAACATGCGCTTTGGTCGAGTTCAAGAACAAATTGAACAAAGCTGCGGCTGGACGCTAGGTTAAAAAAAAGTAGAAATTATCAAAAAGTCCGGATAAAATTATTACTTACTTTGTACATACTTTATTAGCTGATCAAATGTATGTTGAATAAGATTTTGATTGTATATTGAAGTGATACCTAAAGTTTTTTTTTATATTTTTTCAACCCTAAATAAACATTGCACATAAAAACTTCTTACAATTATAACTTGAATGTAACGTAAGTTAATATAATTATAAAATTTACCGCTTCCATTAATTTTAAAGACTAATGAAGTTGTTAGATTTTAATTACTTAAAATGTAGGTACTCCGATTTCAAGAGATCCCTATAAAAGTTACATAAGATTTAGAGAGTTTTGTAGACTCTTCAAATCCGTAAGGGAAACTAGGTAGGTATATCCGAGTAGTAAAAGTAGTAATTATCTATGACCATACTTATGACCACGTTTATAACTATGAGAAGTAGTTTTGGTAATAATTTGGTTCATCGCAAACTTGTTCTACGCATATAATTTGCTATAGCTATTTTAGCGTAAAAAGAATTCGAAACTATACACACTAGGTATACGACCGGCGGGTGAAGGTCCGTCTGCGACGCGGAAGGTTGCGGGTTCGATTCCCGCCTTGGGATAAATGTTTGTACGATCTGCAAATATTTATTCCGGGTGTTCTGGGTATTTTATATGTAGATATAATAAAAATATCTATCTATGTAATGTATTGTATTAAGTATGTCAGTCTTCTAGTACCTATAACACAAGCTCTGCTTAGCTTGGGGCTAGATGATGTTGTGTGGATTGTCCAGCATTATTTATTATTTAATATACTCAGTTTATTAAGCTGAAAAGTACACCAATTTAGGTAGTCTCGTGGTAAAAGTTACCAGCGATTTCGATAATTCGCAAATCGATAAAAATGAAACGTTTTTACAAATCACTTGACGAGTGAGTGCTTCGTGACTTAATACCGAGCTTTGTGTGTGCAAAATACTAACCATTTCAGAATTTGTTCACGTAATAACCATTTTTAGATTGTTTACTTTAATCACAAAACTTAACCTAGTTTTTGATAGATATTGCCCTTAAAAGCTTTGTCATTTCGATTGAGGTTTTTTCTTTAAAGTTAAAGCGAAAGTGAAATCATTGATGCCAATTACAAGAACACGTTCCATTCGAAGCAGATTGATGTCATTTATAGCGAAGGGCTAATTCTCTTTATACAATTCGGTTTTACTATTTTTGTTCTTTCTTTTAAAACAAGCGACAAATGGCGTGAATTGCTCTCATTACGCTTATAAGAGCTCTTAAATAAGAAGAGTTCTTTAGTTTTTCAACTACTTTATAGATCACGTGGTAAAATGGATGGCTTAATTTAACAATGTTGCAGTGCCCTTAACTAGCTAGCTATACTTTAAATAAATTGTATAAAATAACATGGTTTTTTGAGATCTCAGAAAAGTTTGCAGCTGAAGTTACCTTAACTTTCTGAACAACTCAATATTTTAACTTTTATTACATTTTAATAAGAGAATTACCCCAGATGCTTAAGTAACTTCCCTTTTATAATTGTGAGACATCCGTTCTTGTTCAATGTTCTTAGAAAAACATCACATGCCAATGCTTTTTACTTACCATAAAATACCACATTACACAAAAAAGCTGGTGCGATTTCATGCTCATATACTTCATTTTACATTACATATTGAACTTTACACCATGTATATAAGGATTAAATTACTATGAACTATATAATTGACATTTCAGTGGTAAGATTGCAGCATTCTAATAACGTGGGCGTTATCAATGACCATCTTAAATTGACTGTAATTGCTAATCGTACATTGCTTTTTTATTGCATTATATTATAGTAGAGATCTTCTTATTTTGGTGGATCAGCCGATTTACACATTTATAAAGCTGGTCACACACGAGCGTTCGCGTGGCGTGAAGCCGGGGGTACTTAATACTTACGACCGATGTGGCGCGGCGGGTGAAGGTCCGCCTGCGATGCGAAAGGTTACGGGTTCTATTCCCGCCTTGGGATAAATGTTCTGCAAACATTTATTCCAGGTGTTCTGGGTGTTTAAAATAAAATATAAAAAAAAATATTTATCTATGTAATATACCAGCTTCTAGTACCCAAAACACAATCTCTGCTTAGCTTGGGGCTAGATGATGTTGTGTGGATTGTCCAACATTAAGTAAGTAAGTATTAAGTAAATACCCCCGGCTCACGCCACGCGACTCCATTTGGAACGCTCGTGTGTGACCAGCTTTAGTACAGACGCGAGCACTTGACCGTAAAGCGCATTATCGCGCAGTCTAAACCAAATTAACTCGCTATTATACTTATAAATGACATATAATTGTTTAGCTGATTAATTTTTGTTTCTAAAAACTTGTATTACAACTCTGTTAGTCGGTCAAATCTCAGGTCAAAAACGGCAGAAAATACTTTACCTACTATCAATTTGACTAGACAATTACTTTGAAAAAAAAAACGATTATAGATACATGAAACTTCCAATATACATTATAAGTAACCTGTAGGTACTTTTAATCCCGCGCAACCAACAATAAACAAGAAGCAGATGAAATTACGGTCTTAATGCTAGTTTATATATAAGTGTATGTCTCATGAAGGCCTACTACGTATAAATATAACAACGCAGTAGTAACTAGATATCGAATCTCTTTATCGATTTTCTGATGCGACACGATAATCGGAACGGCTAAAGTGTGCTTATTTCTTACTAAGTAAGCCGCTATGTAAATTATATTACGTTGGTTGTCATCTTCATTTGCTAAGTCCTACCAAGATTTAAATCTATGTGTTTTACATATAATTTATATTAATATTAAAATTATAATAAATAAATTTTATAAATTGATAATGAGTTAATTATATATGAAATCCGAAATAAAATGAAGAAATACTTAAAAAATATTTACGGTAATTACGGGTAACAAAACAATACATTTTTTTACTAAGTACTTAAATAAAAATGACTAAGGTACTTAAAACTTTAACAAGTAAAATGCAGGTTGGTTTGTTTCATTTATTATTCGTATATTGTAAATGAACGTATAAAATAATGCATTACGTTCATTTTGAAAAAAATCAGATTGCGCCCAAATTATATCGATTTTAAACACTAAATCGATAATAATTGCTTCATAAATAAAATGTTTTATGCTTTTTTGTTACATATGCAATAATTATGCAATTTTACAAAAGTTAAGTGCGTAATATTGCCTCATGTTTAATTTAATTTGTTTCTGTAGAGATAATAAAAACATGGATGCAATCAAATAAACCGTTTTGTGGGGCACAATTTGTTTTATCCAGATCTGGCAGAAAACCGACTGGTATTGAATGTGTATGAAGTGCAGAAATCGTTTAATTCTCTCCTGACAGGTGCTTTACCTGTCATTATTGACAGGAGATAATTTAATTTAATCTAATTAGCTTGATTTTAGTAAATCCTCACACTTTGATCAGACCAAATGTTAGAGGGTCTCAATGTTGCGTCAATTATTTAAAAAAAACCTAACTTATTTATTTATTTTAATTAAATATAATCAAAATATCAAAAACTTACATTATATATATAACTGTAAAAACGTACGTACCTACATTTTTATATCAAACTCCAGTACCTACTAGAACAGTTAGTTATGTAAACTATATTATAAGCAAAAAGGATACCTAGAGCGACTACTGCGTTATTAAAGCTAGTATATAATAAATTTACATCGAACTGCGCCCGCGCAGATCTGCGTCGTTAACTTAACTATGTTATAACCTTCTTATATCTACCTTATTTCCATACTAACACACCTTAATGCCGCGATTCACTTTTTGACGCTGCAAATGACTTTATCTAGAATCTAAATAGTATAGTTTATTTCTTTTGAAATGCAGAAGGAGTTTGCAGAATATTGAGGATTATTTTATTATCTATTTAAACTAACATTGTATGTGAAAATAAATTATAAGATGTTGCTTCACTATTATTTCGAATTTTTAGAATAATAAAATGATAGTGACATGTTTAATTATGCCTTTTACTTTCAAAACAGTTTTAATAGTCGGAATATTATTTAAAGTGGACGGTGCCTATCGTTTTTTTAAAACAATTTTAATAGAAAGATAAAGCTATCATAGCGTCCTTAAAATTACAATGCTATCTTTATTAAATTATACTGAATACTTTTCTTTTACAAATGTTAGGTTGTCACTGATCGTTATATATTTATTTAACTTATTGTGTCTTTCTGCATGGCCCTAAACTTTTACACACATCTCTTGTGGTGATCCAATATTCCTTCGCGTACGAGTCAAGATCGTCTCGCCAACGTCTAATATATAGGTACCTATGATAATACCAGCCATAAATATTCGTTTCTGCGTACCAGATTTCTCTTAGAGATCATCATCGCACATCAAAAGAGGGTGAAACCAGTGAACCAGTTAGCAGATACGATTACTGATACGAAACCGCGTAATATTCAATTGTAGGAAACCGCAGAATGGCGTAGATCCGTTGCTTTCGATGTACCTCGAGGAAAGTGGGCTAAACTAGGCTAGTGATTCACAATGTTGTTTGATAAGCTGATGGTAAGAGTGTTAGGTTTCTGAATGTGAAATTGAATTATATGCAAATAAGCTGTCTATGTAACGGATGAAAGCATGGCAATGTATAAGAATTAATTTAGAATTGCGGAAAAGTATACATCAAAATTTGATGCAAATGTATGAATGACGCAAAATGTAGGTACTGATACCTACCGTTAATGTTTTGTTTTAGTTTTTCAGTGTTTATAAGAAAGTTGTATAAAAAATTACGTAGAAAACAAATGCCCACATACAGAACAAACATCAAATGCTTGTTCTCGGTGGGAATTGAATCCACGACCCACAGCATGGAAGGCAAAGCTAATACAACTAACCTGTGACGTCCGTCTCACCCTCACCTCAACAAAATATTTAACACTTAGTTTATCGCGTCTCATACACCTAATCAACAGCTAAACCATTCTAAGCCCAGTCGCGTGCTTCTACTCTATAAATATAAATTTAAATAGTTTACTAGACGATCTTCGTAAGCTTGCACGATCGTGGTGATGAACGATTTTGTTAGATACTTTACACATTTTAACTTACAAGAGGCTAGAAAATACAGTTTGAGAGAGTGGTTCTAAACGGAGTATATATACATGTTATTTATACTTATATTAATATCTTTTACGAAATAGTAATAATTATTTAAAGCATAAATATTAAGTAAGTTTTATAAGCAAAGTATTGATTGACAGAAAATGTTGTGAGTTGCGTTACCAAATAAAGACTATCTAAGTATTTTAATCGTTCGCTTTATAAGTCAAAAACGTAAAATATCAATCACATCTTTGAAGATTTTATATGACTCAATATACTATATTATAGTAGTAGTACTATATTATACATGCAACTTAAGGATTGATTAACTGATGGTCCCCCTAATGCTAAATAATAACTGTCTATAACATCAAAAAACTGGTCGCAAAACTCATCTTGCCCAGGCATTAAACAAATTAAAATGACTCAAACCAAACAGGAAGTACACAGATAGACAAGCAATTTCCATAAACGCTTTGCTATAATTGTATAATTAAACCAATCAAAATCGATCATAAAATTTTCATAATTCTAATTCAAAATCGCTTCGATACGATGTTGATGAAAAATATAGGCTAGTGGTACAAATATTAGATATGATTATAGAGTTCGGCAAATATTTACATATGAACTGTGCATGGTACTTGTAGTTACGAAAAACATGTTTGCTTAGGTAATAACTGGCAAATCGGTTGAGAATCGAGTCCATTTTATGGCACACCTGAGATTATAAGTTACTAAACTTACCTTAATTTGATTAACTAGTAAGTTTATTTTACATTATTATAATATGTTTCGAAGTACCTTTTTATTATAACCTTTTTTGTCTCAAATGTTCGCAAGAATAAAACCTTTGTACAAAGTTTTTCATCACTTTCCATCAGATGAGCTTGTGGTCAAAGGACGACCGATTCTTTATATTTTTTTTTGTTAAAACAACAAAATTAAAATAAAAACCCATGGTTAATTAGAACTATAGTTTATTTATAAACCGTAGTCAAAACGAAGGTTTGTTTGTAGTGAAAATTACTTGTGCTATAAATTAATTGAATGTACAAATACTGTAAAGCTTAAACAAAAAAGTTGATATAAATAGAATACTCTATATCAAAACTAGCATCAAAAACGGTAAATCAGTTTACATACACTTGATGCTTGAACCTCATGCAAAAATAAACCACAGCGTAACAAAATTGCTCTAATCTAAACAGCTTTAGCTCGGAAAATGGGTGGAATGGTCGGGAAATTTCTCCAACGCGGTCATTTACTGTACGATTATATCGGAGCGTGTAATGCGTATGCAGTTCCAACTTATACGTTGAGTCGGGAGCGATAGTGTGACATGGAGATAGAGTTTTAGAAATGGTATACTGCTGTTTTTTTGAACTGTGGCTCTGTTTAGTCTTTGTGAATCTTAGCATTATAAAATGCGAACGATAGTATTTATAATGGAGTTTGAACTCAAAGTCAAAGTCAAAATTAGTTTATTCAATAAAATCACAAGGATCATTTAGAATCTACCACGCACGAGTGATCATTTGAAATCATCTGAGTGCGTTACATTGCGTATTTTCTTTACTACTTACTTTTTTACTTCATTTACTATTAAATAGTAACCACTGCCTATAACGATACGACTTTTTTAAACTTTATGATGCACCTCATCAAAAACTTTTTTAACAAACATTTCACACATCACTTTGAGACATGATTTGGCTACACAGCTTACACGTTCACTGTTTTTTCATGCTACTTAAATAGAGATAATTAACAAGACAGTTCGTAGACAGTAAAAGTAAGAAATAAAAAGAAAAGTATTATTCTTAGAAAGGTGTCTGATCTAGATTAGTGGTCGATCACAAAAACAGAGAGTAGCTTTCATAACAAGCGTTCTTGCAAGAAAATGCAAGTGATTCCATCCAGTTATAGATTTTACTTTTTACTCAGGCTTTTTTATTCAGTACTTTTCCATTCACATAAATATTTGAGTTTCTTTTGATTTGACGAACGGTGATTACGAAAAAACTAGGAAAAAGACGCAATATTTTTTAAACAAATTTCTTATATTTTGAATACAAAAGAGTACTTAATTATATAAATAAAAAAATTGTAAGCATAGCTAGGCGGCTACTACGTAAATTGTTTGATGAATCAATAAGGCTTGATTTTTAATTCATTTAAAAGCTTTTGAAACATAACAAAAAGAAATGCAACAATGTGTATAGATTAAACCAGCAGAATTTTAAAACAAACCATTTTAAAAATAAAACAAATTCAAAATTCGAATTCGTTCAGCACTTCTTTTTAAAAACTTGAAAATGACAAAAACACAAAAAGTGCGAGCCAGGAAAAAATAACCTTCTTTTGTTTATTTAGGTATAATAGACCGTTGTTCCTTCCAGTTTTTCTATAGAATGTGGCATGTTGGAAGGTATTACATAGTAGGTAGTTCTATCTGTAGTAGCCGACTAATCGCAGCCCTAGGGTCAAACCGTGTAGGAGCCCGGCGGCCCGCCACGTTTATTATAATAAGCTCTGCTAGCCATTATGAAGTTTGCCCATCGTCCTGTTATACAATATCTAGTGATTTATAAACGTGGACCTAGAAATTTTATAAAACTTAAATTTTTAGAACATTTTTGTAACCGTGTTGTCAATTTTATTTTAAAACTTAGTTTTTTTTCAAATTGTTTGTAAAAATGCAGCGATTTTTGAAGCAGATTAAATTTTTGTCCCTTGTTGATCTCAAAAAAGGGATGAAAAATTCATTCATTGTTGTTTATTTGGAAAACTTACCTATTAGCGCTTGGACGTGGTAACTGTGTATAATCTCATTTGCGGTAGTCAGCTTGGCGGCGTTTCGACACTGAAAAGAAAAAATCAACTATTAGATTCAACCATAGACTGAGCAATAACCAGCACAGCACCCAATACTTGTCTCTTTTATTAGGTCTGTAAGTCTATGAAAAATAAACAGCTATTGACAGCTTTGCCACCCTTATCTAACTCAAACATGGATAAAGAACGCTCAGTTCGTTTACTGTTAATGATCTAACCTACCATTGATGACAAATAAAACAGCCTCTTTGGACACATAATGACAGTGATTGACGAAACAAGTAATAACGGTTGCTAACAATAATAAGACGAAGTTGCAACTTTAATTTCAATGCTGATCAGTTGCGCAACGTAGTTTCAATGAATACAACGTCCCAAAATATTGGTCTTGCGACAAATGCGCACTTGCAATTATTTTATTGAGAAATTGACGTGAAATTAGATGAATCGTGACGTGCTCTTGCTAATTTTATCAACAATTTCTTAAAGTTGCGCGGAACTTTGCGAGCGGAATCCCGCCACAATTGTTATTGCACGAATTATTCATAGACATTTTATTTAAGTTGTGGCAATAAGCGGAACTTTGAGAGCGGAATTCCGCCACATTTCCGAAAAAAGCTTTAGGTATGGCTTAAAGTTTTATATTTATATATTTCGGCTTTAGACTCAAATCTTTAAAAAAGTAGTAGATTTCATTCACTGTTTCTACAATAGAGAATAGATGCAGATAAAATCTCTCTCTCGCTTCGTAAGCTTTATCAAGCTGTATCAAATATTTAAATCTCAGTGCATTATTACAAGTGAAGTCGTGTAAACTACTAGTTTTAATGTAAGTACTCTGAATGAGATCATACATTATTTTATAACAATGTCGAAACTCTCCATTTAACGATCACTTTTATTAGTGCATAAATTAAGCGCCGCCAAACTTTTAAAGCTTTTTTGCGATTGGTATTAACTAAAATTTAATCTGCTGTTAAGCAAATTATTGGGAAATATTTTGATTTTTTATCGATATCGAATTCATAAAAATACAATTGTAAACTTTTTTTTAAGTTGGTTAAGTAAGATTAAGTACCTAGTTATTTTTTGTTGTTGTCTTAGATACGTCAAACCCGATCTGACGAACTAACTGTCGTCGCGTCTGAATATTACAATTCAATTTTTGTTACAATATTCAATACAACAAATCAACATTTACATTTCGCGGTAAAGCGTCAATAAGTCTATAAAAGTTTAGCATCTATGAAATTATAGCCGACTGCGCTAAGTATTTAATGCAAGCGGAAAATAATTTCTTTACAGCCATGCAATCGATTAGCGGCGCGGTTTACGATGCGCGTGCGCTGGTGTGTTGCCAACTTTAAATCTTTTAGTAGAATAGCTAATTAAAAATAATATTGTTCAATGCAAATGTTTTTTTTATAAATTCTATTGTTTTACATCTGTTTATCTTACGTACGTTGTTTTTTTTTTTATATAAAATTAAATAAAATAATTCATTTTAACGGAAGTAATTAAGTATTAATCTAAAAAAAATGTTATAAAATTTATATAAAAAATCAAACTAATAATACACAATGAAGTTATATTAAAGGTAACACTAATTTGTTAAGTCAACACAAAAACTGGTTAGATCTAGCTAAATCTAGATACCTGGCAACACAGTACTCTTAACGGGTGCCAGCTTTATTACTCCTATACCTATGTTTAGCGTAACTTGACGTAAAACTAGTTATAATAACTTTCCTTTAATGATTCGAGCTTCTAAACGGTGAGCATTTTAATCGAAAATCGTTTCTGGTGCAACTCGATTACAAAGTAGTTAAATAAATATTGATAAATACGTACATTTTACAATACAATGCATTAGAAATTCTCTAAGGTAACTCGGGTCTGAGTCTAGGTTCTAGGTTTTGCCTGGTAGTACCTAACCATTCTAAAAATGCACGCGTACACCGCGGTTACACTGACATACAAAAATGGTGTACAAATAAATAGTTTTGTCACTGATTTTTCAGTAACCGTAAAATTAAAAAAAAATTTGTTTTTATAATTTACAGGACTATTTAGAAAAGTGTAATAAAAATCTCTACAGTTAAAGTCTATGTACTTACTTAAAGGTTATAATTTACCAAATAACTGTTTTTGTATGTTTCGATTTGAACTACAATTTTTGGTAGGTAATTAATAGCTAGTGATTATCAGCCGTATTTCAATTCGATCAAGATCTAGCCTTTTGTTTTTGAGTTTTCCTTAACAATGCGTATTTAAAATTAAGGTATTAAAGTCGGTGTTCTTTTAATTAAACAAATTACTTATTTTATTCTTCTTCTTATTTAAGAGCTACGCTCTTGTTCTTATTTTATTAAATAAGGGATAATTTAGAACTTTATATAAGTTTCTATAATCGAGAGAGATTTACGCAACATCCAATGATTATCAAAATACAAGGCCGTTCAAAAATAAGAAGCTAGTCTAATCTAAATATTATGGCATTCGCATAAATTATAGGCGCATGATGTGCAATTACATTGCCGTGCTTCGAAATAACAATAATTATATTGAATCAGGCCAAGTCGATGAATCCACTCGGTTGGACGATGACTGTTTGTTTTGTATACTAGATTAACGCACGTGAATTCACTTAGACTAGAAATTGTAGTACAATTTAGGACGCAAAATTGGTTTACTACAATAGATTCTATAATATGAAAACAAAACGAAGGACGTTCTCAAGTCAACCTGTTTATACGTTTTTTTAATAGATAGCTATTGACAGGTCATATGTTCGATTCCTACCTAGAGCAAATGTTGTGTGATAAACATAAATATTTGTTCTTTGTCTGGGTGTAACTATGTTTTCTATGTATGTATTTACAAAAAATTGCACATAAGTATTTTATCAGCAATCTAGTTCCCATAGTAGGTACAAGCTTTGCTTAGTTCGGAATTAGAGTGTGATGTGTGATTTGTCCGTGAAAATTTATATGTTACTGATAAGTTCAATGGTCTTAAGTTAGGTAGGTACATTTCAAAATAGGTAGGTACATTTCAAAAATCAAACGAAAAAATATTCAGAATAAGTCATAAAAAAGTAAGTCAAGATTCATAAAATACGTATCAATGCCAGCAATGAGATGATATTATGAATTACTTTCAGTTAATAAGAAACCTAAAAAGTTTACGATTGTTAAGCCCTGGCTACACGCATGGGACGCACGTTATAATG
Source organism: Ecliptopera silaceata (assembly GCA_932527185.1). Taxonomy (NCBI): domain Eukaryota; kingdom Metazoa; phylum Arthropoda; class Insecta; order Lepidoptera; family Geometridae; genus Ecliptopera; species Ecliptopera silaceata. The sequence goes on along the minus strand of OW052207.1, from coordinate 4,229,201 downwards.
TATCTGTCAAAGATTTGACGACCGATGTGGCGCGGCGGGCTAAGGTCCGCATGCGACACGGAGGTTGCTGGATCGATTCCCGCCTTGGGATAAATTATGTTTGTACGATCTGCAAATATTTATTCCGGGTGTTCTGGGTATTTTATATGTATAATAAAAAATATCCATTTATGTAATGTATTGTATTAAGTGTCAGTCTTCTAGTACCCATAACACAAGCTCTGCTTAGCTTGTGGCTAGATGATGTTGTGTGGATTGTCCAGCATTGTTTATTATTTATTTTATCCTACTCTCTTAAAGACTTTTAATACTATTTTCGTACATAATGACAAACATAAATTAAATTGTAACAATTATAAACGACGTTTCTGATTGTGGCAGTAAGATTGCCATTCAGAGTTCACATGACTTAAGCCTTACGTCATAACATGATTTTTACGTCATGATTTGAAGGCTTTTACTTTTAATTCACTCACATCCCTCATTGATGAAAAATATTACATAGGATGTAAAAATTTACTTTGCACGTGCAGAATTAAAGTCTAAAATGACAGCGACATACATCTTAATAGATAGATAGGTAACTCTTTATTGGTACACCATAAAAAAAAACTAGATAACAAAACAAAAACATGAATGATGATTACGCAATGTGCGGCCTTATTGCTGAAAGCAATCTCTTCCAGGCAACCGAAGTAATATCGCGAAGTTGAGAGCGTTCGCGGTGTAGCGTTGTCTGTGTGGCCAGGGCTTAAGAGAAGGGTCCTTCAAACCTTTGGTTTTTACAACTTTCGAAAGTGATTTCTGTTACACAACGGATCTTCTTCTTTACGAGGATTTTAATGATCAGATTTATAGTCTTTATATGGTTTGTCGCTTAATTTCTGCTCAATTTTGGCTTAGTCATAAAGGTTATATCTTCTTTTGAAATTTAAAAGGTTGAATTTATTTGTGAGATCTGTTGGTTTTTACGGAGAACTCATTTAATTGATGCGGACTTGCATTTAAGCCAAAGTTCACGTACAAAACATATTTATAAACTTGAACTACATGTAAAAAAATATAATTTAAAAAGACGCAAAAAGGACGTTGTTTCATAAACCTACTTGCAAAACTTAAGAAATGTGAATTGTAAAAGCGCTTGGTAGGTTACAATTATTAAAAAAAAAACGCAAAAATGACGTTATTTCATAAACCTACTTGCAAAACTTAGAGAATTATGGTTATCAAAGTGTCCTGTGTCGAATAATGAAAACTTTGTTTTATTTGGAAGTGACCTTCCACATACCCTAGCTCAGAAGTCAGAGCTTATGTTACACTGGTTTACTCAATAAATATCATTACACAAAAATAGTTCAAATAAAATGAGACGCAATAGAGGATGCTCATAAAACAAATTAGCAAAAAGCAAGACAAGTTTTTGTAATGTTTAAGTAAAACCGCACCAAGTTATCATGGAAATGCTGTTAGTCATATAATTGGTGTTTTTTTTGCCTTATTTCTGTAATGTAGGTTATAAGGAAGTGCAGTTGAGACATAGATCATGTACCGCGTTCAAAGAATCATCAGGATTTTATTGCTTACGTTAACTTACGCTGTAGCGTTAACAAATCAAGTGTTCTTCTATCGAGAGACCTTTTTTTTATTTACCATTTAAAAAGTTTACATAATTACCTACTCTAAGAAATAAATTAATTTCCAGGTTTGTAGATGTAATGCTAAATTGAGTCTTCTTGAATTAAGTTTAGAGTTGACGAATAATAATAATAGGAGTGAATGAAAGAAGAGGACCCACTTGACATGAGAGGACAGGGGAATGATTATGATTCAATTGACAGACGTTACAGACTGTATCTGTATTTGTAGACATTTATTAAGATTAGATGTTGATATTTTATCGGTGTATATTGTGTTCATATGTAAATATTCTATGTAATTAATATATGTAATATTGTGTTCACACGTAGGTACTCTATGTAATAACAAAAAATGTGTAGAAATATCTAGTTTACATAGTCAAAGCTTTGATTGGTTTAGTTCTAGGTGACAATGCGCATTGTAATAAATTAAAATATATTAATATATCAAATGTAAATAAATAAATACAGTTTACAACCACCAAATATTATTTCTCAGCCGTATTTATATCACAATAAGGTCGCTAATGTGTTATATTTATTTACCGTCTGTACTCGGATGACATTTGGACGTTACTTGTGTGAATGGGCTCAGTTATTACACAGTAGCATTATGTGGCAGTTAAAAAAAAACAGTAAAGTTACCAGTTTTTCTTATGGCACAAATTTTGGCGTTACATGTTTCCGCAAAAGTTTTTTTTAAAGGCTTGAGAAAAGAAAAGCAAGGTCGTAAAACGTGTGATGATTTTACAAAAAATGTTAATATTAAGACAGAATATTAGTTGATATTAGTTGACGAATGATATGAGTGAGTTGATGAAGAAAATATGTGCTGACGCTAACTAGCGTGGGATATAAACGAGATGATTATTATGGTTAATCCATCAACATTAAATTATTCTATAAAATACTCAAATCTATACTAATATTATAAAGAAGTAAAGTTTGTGTGTTTGTATATTTGTTAAATTGTAAGAGGTAATCTCGGGATCTACTGAACCGATTTTAAAAATTCTTTCACCAATAGAAAGCCACATTATTGCTGATTGTCATAGGCTATAAAAATCGAAAAATAAAAAGGCTTTTACGTGGTAGTCCGCTTTGCAAAGTGAATCGGAGAAAAAACGGATGAATTATGCCCAACGAAGTGGGCACGGGTCAGCTAGTCATAAATAAAACGCAAATGATGCAAGAAAAAAAGGATATGTTCTATGATCTGTAGGCCATCCTAACCTGCCAGGTTTAAATCACGTTTAGTTTTTATAGTAACTCATGGGTATTATGTGGCATTTCGAGAGGCATTTTGAGAGGCTAGGATAAGCTGGCTTTCTTTCAAAAAATATTATAACAAAATCAAGTCATAAAGTCAAATATTTCTTTATTCAATAAAATCACAAGGATCATTTAGAATCATCTTACATACTAGGTGATTCTAGGTACCAGTTCCACACGACCAGAGCCTAGAAGAACGGGTAAGAAACTTACGGCCTGGTTCCTACCGTTTTTTTATATGATCTTTCTTACAAAGAATTACAATTAAACTAAATGAAGTACTGAAGTTTCAGTGCGGTGTCAATTTAACTTAGTAATAATATCTATAATAATGAGTTAAAAACACCCCGAAAACTTTAGAATTCTTACATATAACTTGTATATTTTATAAACTGTATGTTTTACTTGCAATCATAATAATCTTGTTATACGAGATTTCCTTATTGGACATCAAACAGTTAATATCAGAATACTTACTGCTACATCGGCAAGGATGGGCCTACGCATATCCATTCAGTTTATTTTTTATTATGAATTAAAATAATATAATGATATAAAAGCATAATAATGTAGGAATAGTAGAATGATGCCTACGCGACGTATGAGTCAGTTTGAATACTATATTTTTTTATAAGTTCAAGCTTTTTTAATACTTTATTGTAATATTCGATGTTTTTTTATATAAATAACACAGTAGGTAATGCTATAGAAGCTATTATCGCTACATTATATTATTGTGTATTATTTTTTTATTTATTTTATGTTTATTATTTAATATCTTAAATATAGTAGATTAATAGAGTATAGTATTTAGGGTTCTGAAGTACCAAAATAGAACTTTAATTTCTCAAATCTTGACAAAAAATTAATGATGTTTTTTTTCCTAACATCATAGATTACATTAAATTTAAAATAGAGAAGAAATTCAAAAGTTCCGATCACGATTCTTGCTTTTTACTATGCGCATGAATAATCTTTGTTCATTAATGATTTATATATGATAAACTACCCATCGGAATCTACAATATCATTTTATAGAATAATGTAGTCTGGATTACGAAATATTAGTTTAAAACATACCTACAATCTAAAAAAGTTTATTTATTGTTAAAATACCAACTTATGTATTATTTTTGATATTACCTCATAAAATTTAAAATAGAATATTATTAGTTTGTGATTCAATAATTTACATTGAATTCAGTGATATTTAAATATGATATGATTTGATTAAATGGTAGTTAAATAACAGAAATAGCACTGATATTTTTAGTATAATTAAATTTTATGAAATGCTATTTTTCATTTTGAACCGATAACAAAATAAAAATTGTTCTCAAGTCGACGAGTTTTTTATTATTTTTATTCATTTTTTTTAGCATTTCACACTGTGAGCATATACAAATTAACTCAATTTTTTTGTAAAATCTTTTGGTTTTCTCATTTTTGAAAAAACCAATAGTAAAAAATAAAAAAAAATACAATACGAGTTTAAAAATTCACTTTGTATATCAAATAATGTAAATATTCTGAAAGAACCCGCACTACCTCTTAAATAACTTCAACTCAAGTAAACCTCACAGAAAAACTTGCTACGAACATCATTCACTCATTCATTAACATCAAATTGCTTTCCTTGAAAGGGATTTATTCTGTTGCCAACAAAAAGTAGATTCGTAATAAAGACATCAGTGGCAGCCCGCGGTGCTAATGCATATAAACATTTTTTGTCCCTCTTTAAGTTTATAAATTACTTTGGTTACTTGTAGCTTATATTTCATTTACTTGTGGCTTGGTGTAAAATTCTCTGTTTTTTTTTTAAGTAAATACATGCGAGTATATAACCATAGTACCTATGTACTTATTATAAGACCATTATCTATTTTATGTTTTTAAAAAAGATCAACCAAAAACTATTAGAAAAAAATTGCCTTAGGTCACAGAGTACAGTTTCTTTCAGATTTTGTTTCATTACGACATTTACCTCGTTGCATTTGTGTTTGATTAAATTTGTATCATTTTTTTTACTACATTGTTGATAATTAAATGCTACAATTTAAAATTATCAATGTTTCTCAGTAAGCGATTTATGTTAACCTTATGGGAAAATAAATGATCTTAAACCTCACGTTTCCTTGTACTTACTTTATAACAACTCCATGTATTTTTCTAAATAAAATGGAGGTACTATGTGTTCAATAGTCCAATAAAATTGGTATATTAATATTGTCATTATTTTGCTGACCTTAGCAGTCCACTAAGTGCGGTAGTCCATTAATGTCGTCCTCGCTCTTTACGACTGACCATCTTTAGGGTTCTGTGGTTTAGTGGAAACCTCATAAGGCATCTTAAATCAAATATGATGTTATTGAAATCGATTTTAAGATAGTAAAATTGAGTACGGGCGTTCCGTGTTCGTATATAATTCAGTAAAATCCGATATTTGTTATTTGATATTATTATTTGTGTTTCTAAGTGCCAGTTTTAAAACGTTTATCAAAATGAATCTGACAGAGATGATTACACTCTCACATCGACACGTTAGGAAGAAGAAGTGTAAAGTAGTTCTTTGTTATCAGTGTTGAACATTTTAGCCTGGTTTTAGTTGATAAAGCCAAATTATTTAGAAATTTGCTAGAAAATTGATGCCTATCAGATTATGAGTATGGTATTTGACATGTAAATTATCTGTTATAAAATAAAATAAATGAACTATGAACTTATAGGGTATATTATGCAGGCTGATATGATGATTATCAAAACACATTATGACTTTATATGACAGGCACGTTAATATTTATTTTAATTTCGTTCAATTCAATGAACCAAATGTAGCATATATGATTTTAACTAAAAAATATAATGGTAAATAAATACTCACCCATTAAAGATTTATGTTTAAACTGACCTTGTTGATATTGATGTAATTGTAAATAATCCAATAGGTATACTTATTTAAATAGAAGTCGAACACATCTCCGTTATTACTAAGAACAAGTCTAGTTTCCGGTAGGATGTTGCTCCATTTCATTCATTTGCTTAATGGCTTTGCGATGGTTGTTGCAAAATATTGATTGAAACATTCGATGGATAGATATCGTAATTATTTATTATCTGTCTTATTTAATATTTTTATCAATGAATCACTAATATTTTACACAACGTTAAAACTAAACAAAGTTTTTTTTATTTATTCACAAACAAACTTGCGATGATTACAATATTTACAAAATGTACATAGGTATATAAAATACATAAGAAACAGTTGAGTTAACTAAAGACTGTTGCAAACGATCTAAGGATAGTTCAATTGATCCAAATCAATGATTATTACAAAAATAATATAGTATAAGAATAAATTTAAATATAAATAATTAATGAAAAAGATCATTCATATTCAACAGTGTAAATAGTTAACATCAATGTCTAGCGAATCATAGACATTCATATTTAACATACTAATCTATGACTGTTAACATGACGGTTCAAACGATCCGACTACATATAAACCACAAGCAAATTTCACCTTTATTTTATCCACGGAAAGTTTAGATTACGTTGATGAGATTATAAAATCGTGTCTACAGTAGCCGAAATCAGGGGTCAAGAAGATCAAGCGTGATCGAAACTGATTCAAAAGATAGAATGATGTATGCGTGAATGAGATATTAGTGGCGCAAGAGTGGTGAAACTGGCTTTACACTGCGGGACAATTAATTAGCATGATTTTAGTCAAACTTCAATTGCATTCAATAAAATCACAAGAATCACTTTGAAAGACCGAGGAGGTTCTCAAGTCGATAGTGTTACTGAGTATTCTATGTATATATTGACATAAAAAAAATGTATATAAGTATTCTATCAGCAGTTCCATAGTACAAGCTTTGCTTAGTTTGGGACTAGAGTGTGGCGTGTGATATGTCCATGAATATTTATTTTATATATTTATTTTAAATTACACAAATTTTCTAATATTTTGCTAAGAATATACAGCCAGACAGTCCGGGCGACAATCCGGGGAAAAGCTCACATTTGACATTTATGTTCAAGCAAATATTGCAGTTTGTGTTGAATTTTGTGCTCGTAAGTGTACAGTTCTAAAACAATGGATGCTCTAAGACCTTGTACAGCATACATCGCATATTTGAATTCGCTATCATGATAGAACATGTGGTTGCATTGACATTGCATTCATGAACATTTTGATCAAACTTTCGATTAAATTAACAAGCTGGATTTTTAACAAGATGACGAATACTTTCGATACGAAGATATTCGACTACCAAGTTGAAAAAGAGCGCGATGTGGAAGCGGTACAGTCAACATAAAATAAATAAATACTCACGGAATTTTTACACATCACACTCTAGTCTCAAACTAAGCAAAGCTCGTACCTACTTTAGAAACTAGACTGCGGATAGAATACTTAATTGTATACATTTTTCGTAAATATATACATAGAAAACATAGTAACCCAGACACAGAGCAAATATTTATGTTCATAACACAAACATTTGCCCTGGGTGGGAATCGAACCCACGACCCACAGCATGGTACACCCCGTCACTATTATATAATTTGTAATCATTATTTCTTAAATATATTATTATTCCATTTAATTAAATGTCACACAGTCACAAACAATAGAGTTGTTAGGTTCCTATCTATCTACCTACTTTAATTTCGTTTGTTTAACCTTTTGTGTCCATTTGTGTTGGTTTGACCGCAAAGGTCTCCAAACTTTTCCACTCATCTCGGTCTTCTGCGGTTATCCTCCATTTTGTCACTTACAATAGGTATGTTTTAATAGTAGGTTTTTACGTAAAGTTACCTTGTTATTGACAGGCGTCACAGATCTGTTGGTAGTAGCTCGTGTAGTGGGTCGTGGTTTCGAATCCCACCCGGGGCAAATGTTTGTGTAATGTAGGTACATAAATATTTGTTCTGTGTCTGAGTGTTACTATGTATTCTATGTATGTATTTACGAAAAATGGATACAAGTATTCTATCCGCAGTCTAGTTCCTAAAGTATGAGCTTTACTTAATTTGGGACTAGAGTGTGATGTGTGAATTGTCCGTGAATATTTATTTATTTATTACAGAAATACTGTTTCCTTATGCTGACAGTACATCCTACTGAATCTTATTGGATGTTTGCAGATGTCAAAATACCATTCCTGCTTTCAATCAGTAAACTGTTATCAGAATCAATACACGGCTACGCACTTATTTTCGTTCCATTTCGTTCCATTTCTGTACCTAATTAATTTAAGACATCCAAATACCGTTCAATACTATCTCTTGGATAAAATGACCTTTCGACGAAAATTTCAGACAGATTCGAGTGAAAGTTTGTTTGCGCCGAACTGTTTAATGTAGAAATATGAAACATATGCCGCGATTTCGTTTGTTTTTTTACTGGATTTTAAAGAGATGTATAAAAACCCGAACCTTTAAAGGGCTGATCTCAGTTCGCAAAATAATATACATATTTGTGTTTGACAAAACAAAACGCTGAATGAAAATAGGTATAATAAGTTAAGTATAACGAGTATTTTGATATTTTATCAAATATTTGCAACAGATTTTGTATGCCAACAATCAAACATATACATACGTATATCGTTTTTAATACAAATTAATCATGATAAAATATGTCAAATTAAATGTTTATTTTTTGTCATTATTAGTTTAGTTAGCTTTCACTAATTAGCAAATACGGCCTATTTAAGTCAAAGTATACCAAATTAAAAATGCTTCCAAAAATGTATCTGGAACTCTCGATGTTTACCCGTAAATAAATCGCTAATTGTTTTTCAAAGCTACAAAAAGTCGCGCCTGAAAGAACTGATTCGGATTCACCGTACATCTTCTTACTTGGTACCATCAAACGGGCCATTTAAATTATCTGCTGAATACGTCAGCTCTAATCAGCTCAAGTTCGGCAGCGGCTGGGAAACAGGATTCTGCGATGTTCGGTTCATTGGAGCGTGCTTGTAACTGGACTCCTTAGTTCGCGCAATCGAGATCTGGTTTCTGTGATGATACTTATTAGGGTTTTGAGAACTGGTGGTTTTTGACTAATTTAAGGGTATTTTTAGCGATTCTTGTGTCTTTTCTTCGTACTTTTGTAAACTTGGAGATAATTTTCACTCGACAAGTAATTAAGTTCAGTACCTAGTTAAGATGTTTTTTGAAGTTCTGAAAATTTTAAACAAAAATTAAGTTATTTTTTAAACTGTCTAACATGCCATTAACAAATCTAATATCCCTTTTAATTGCTGACCTCAGAAGCACAGTTCAACATTCATCTCGTGTGAATGCGCCTTCAGTGCTCGCACAATAAATAAACACTTTGAACTCACCGCTACTTAAATTAAGGCACTTCACATTCGGGGCCAATTAAGCGAGAAAAGTAAAAGAAAAACTCAATGCGATGCTTAAGGCCTCATCAAAATTGTTAAGTTTCATTGTTTCACTATATTTGTCATGATACTCCGTTTTTGCTGTGTTTTTTCGCTATAATTGCAACCATTACGTTATATATATTATTTGATGGTTCTCCAAGGTGTTCGGATTAATTTTGGGGGAATTTTTATGGGATGTTTTCCAAAAGAGTTTTGGTGTCCTTCCTCTTGCCGTGTCAAAGTAATTAAAGTACCTCTTTTAATTAAAAGAGTAGTGCTCGTCCAAGTTGCGCAAGTACTTCCATCATATCTATTTTTGCAAGTTTTTGTAAGTATTATATATTTTTGTTATCTATTTTTAAGTGTTTGTAATGGTTGCTCTAAAATATTGGTTTGAAAGGTTTGGTGGCGTAATTACAGATACTTACATTAAATTAAATCTAACTTCATTACTTCTCAGAGTGATGTCCACAATGTGATGTCTTACCGGGCACGTCCTCAATAAATAGGCTCATAAACTTACAAATCTTTTTCATTTGACGAGTAGATTAAGTATAGATACTGTATACTAAGATATATTTGCAAAAGAACCGGGCACGTTCTCAATGGAGGTGCTTAATGAGACAACACCAATGCGTTTCCTCACCGAGCATATCCGTTGAGGCTTGATGTTAAGTTTTAAGCAATTTATAGGCAGACGTTACTATTTAACATCTCGTCGGTCATCTATTTATTCATTCACTTTGTTAAATAAAAAAATCTGAATATATACCTAAAATACGTCATATATACCTAGGTACTAATCGCTTTTCCGTTCACACAAGCGATAGTTATAAATCGGCAATAGTCCAACAAAAATACCTGTAACAAACAAAAAATACATTTTAATAAAAATAATTAAGTTATAATTTGTAAGTATCAAAACGAAACAGCCCATAAAATTAAGTATTCATTTAAAAAACAAACCGCAACTTTTGTATTAAATAAAATTACTTTTTCAATGCGAACAGTAATGCACAAACTTCGTGGGTGGGTTTTTCAAGATGGGCAATCGAATAAAACCTCTTTGCTTTAATATCACTGTGAAACCTTGGAGGTTTCCTGCTAAACATTAAAAATGTTTAAAACCTTTTTATTCTGTAAATCGTTGCTGACTTTGACTATGACAAAGGTTTTTTCTTAAAGTAGATTTTCGGAAAGCAGTGTGAATCATTAGTAATTTTTATTAAATTTAATTGATATTAAAGAAAATCTTAGTGTCAAATATTCATTAATCATTTTATTATTAATTACACACATTAATTAAGTATTTCTTTACCTACGTAGTCAGGTTTTAGTTAAATAATATATTAATCTTGAAACATGTTTAACTATATAAATATAGTTCAAGATCATTATACATACTATAAAGTTTTTTATTCGTTACAATAAAGCTCTTAAACCAAAATCAGCTCAAAAACTAACATGTTTAAAAATAAAAAATCGATTCATAAAGCCACTCGATTTGACTCTCGATCAAATACAGTGACGTCACTGTCCATTCGCGATTCAAAGCTCCGTGTGAAGAGACTGATTCGTCTTGATCGATATACCTTACACTATCACAATGATAATATAACCAAACCCAACGCTAGTCCTTATGCACCAACAAATAGAGTTGAAATTCGTAAAGCTAGAGACAAAGTTGAGTTGGTTTGATACGTGTCTCATCTCAAACAGATCAAAGTCTTAATGCGTGTAGCGTGAGAATTAATTTCGTGGTGTAATGACCTTCACGTTATATTAATCTGTGACATCTTTGTGGGAAAATTGTAACAAAGTACTTTGATCTAGTTTGTGTATTTATGCATCCTCTATAATCGTAACTGTTACGACAGAAGTAGTATTTACGTCAATTCAAGTTGTAAAAACGGTGTTAAAAAAGATAGGTTTTTTATTTTTTTTAAATTTTAATACATATTATGTTCTTGTGTCCGACGTGTACCTACCTATAGAAGACGATGCAATTCACACTCAAACTCAGGCCCAAACTGAACAACAAAACAAGCAAAGCCTGTACTATGGGAATTAGATTGCTGATAAAACACCTAAATGCATTTTTTTTGTAAATATTTGCATACTCAGACACATTCATTATTATGAGACTACACTTGTCTCAGAATTTAAAAAAAAAATCAGTTTTGAATGGATAAAGACATTAAACCAGTAATGTCCGAGCGATCTTTTTTATTATCTTTTAGTATTTTATTTAAACCACTTTTCATTTTAGTAAGAAAGTTTTGGCAACGGGACTCATCTTTACAATCACAACAATTAAACTTTCAGTTTAGGGTTTATAAGAGTATACGGAAAAGACATAAAATAAACCCGTTATTTTTTTATAATCTCAGTACTCAACGTAAAATTAGGCTAATTTTTTACCCCGGCACTATTGTTAATTTAAATCTAGTACATCCAAAGGTTGTCTGGAAGGGATCGCTCAAAGCGATAAGGCCGCCCATTGTACTTCACTTACTGTTACAAACACTGTTGTTTGTATTTTCTGTTATTTCCTTGTGTGTACTATAGAATAGAATAGAATAGAATAACTTTATTTCAGTACTTAAAGCTAGAACATATAAAAAGACACAACATATATAAAAAGGATACTACTATTGCTGAAATACTATGAGGAGTTTTCTATCTATATATCTATGTGTATTCATTCTTTAAACCTAACCTTAATACAAACATTGGTATTATTTCAATAGCTGTTGGGTAAAATTGAATATCTTTCCAACGGTACCGCAGTGCACTCCTAACTGTCGTAGGTAACCACAATGGTGTTATCTATACTCGGATTGATTTTACAGCTCGATCAGATCGAAGCACTGTTATGTAAACTACATAGTGTATTGTAAACAGCTGGTTTAAGACTGTTTTTTTATAAAAAAATACACTCGAGAGCAATGAATCCGGGTCACTTAAAGAATCCTAAAAATCTCGGAAACTAAAAATGCTAGGTTAATGCAATAAATTGTATTTAATATACAATGTAATACTCCTTAAATGAAGGTATTAAAACTTCTTAGTTATTGTAAAGTTATATCATAAAAAAATCAAATTTGAAAAAGGGCCACTTTCGAAGATGGAACTACGAAATTACAGCATTTGGTTTTGCTTTTGTTTGTAATCTGTCATTTATGTGGGTACATAAACCATGTTGATAGTGCTCTATATTCATTATTCAAGCTGAAATTATGTCGCTTACGCCTGAAGAATGCACCAGAATACTTACAATGCTGGAAACCGGCCGGAGTCAGCGCGATACAGCCAGGACTGTCGGTGTGTCGCTGTCAACAGTACAAAGAGTTCTCCGACGTTACGAAGAAACTGGTTCTAACCTACGCAGACCAGGAACGGGCAGAACCAGGTGTACCACAGCACGAGAAGACCGATACTTGGTGAACACCATGCTTCGAAATCGCTTTCTCACAGGAACTGAACTCACCAATCAGTTTCGACGCCTCGGAGGAAGTAACCCAAGTGCATGGACAGTAAGACGTCGGCTTGCTGAATCTAACTTAAAACCCCTTAGACCTGCAAACGGCCCTAAACTGGAGCGTGGGCATCGTATTTCGAGACTAAGATATGCCCAGAGCCACGTAAATTGGAGTATTGAAGATTGGTCAAAAGTTATGTTCTCCGACGAATCAAAATTTATGCTCTACAAGCACGATGGAAGACACAGAGTGTATCGAAGACCAGGGGAAAGATTCAAGCAAGCATGCATCGAAGAAAAAGTAGCCTACGGTGGTGGGTCTGTACTTGTGTGGGCCGGAATTTCTTCTGAAAGTCGCACAGAGCTGGTGATCATAGAAAACGGCTCTTTAACTAGCGTAAGATATGTGGAAGAAATCCTCAATGATCACGTTGGTCCATTTATGGTCAATTTAGGTGAGGATGCTATATTTATGCATGACAATGCCCGACCTCATACAGGTAGGATTGTGAATGACTACCTTCAAGAGATGAACATTACTCGTATGGAGTGGCCAGCGCGCAGCCCGGATATCAACCCGATCGAGCATGCTTGGGACGAGCTAGGCAGATGCGTAAAACAACGAAACCCTCCCCCAATCACGCTTCGTGAGCTCAAAATTGCTCTCACAGAGGAATGGGAGAATATTCCCCAAAATCGTATAAGGAACTTGGTGTACAGCATGCCAAACCGCGTAAACGCAGTAATGGAAGCACGAGGAGGCAATACGAAGTATTAAAATTCAAGAAAATCGTAATAAAGTTCAAAAATTTCATGTTTCCTATTTTTGTTTTAAGGAGAGATCAGCAGTTTTTTTCTTTATGTAATTTTGTGTTAATAAAATGTATGGTGACTCATATTTTTTTTACTTTCATTTAAGGAGTATTACATTGTCTATTAAATACAATTTATTGCATTAACCTATCATTTTTAGTTTCCGAGATTTTTAACATTCTTTAAGTGACCCGGATTCATTGCTCTCGAGTGTAGTATAGAATTGTATAGGCTTTCGCGGACATAACTTCATAGTTAAGAGATATATTTCACGTCTCTTTTTCTTCGAAGATGATCATTATAGGGTATGGCTGCTTTGGTTTAGAGAAGTCAAGTTGTATCTGAGAATTCAAGAGTTTTATTGCCATGTTTTTATCTGGAACACAGGCTTCTAAGTTCTATAAGTTGCATCTAAATATGAATGTCCGATGATTTAAGCGTGATGATTTTACAGTTTAATAAAAGTATAGATGTTTCAGATAAGTAGGTACCCGACTTGTGTCAAAATAATGCTGAAACTAATATAATAAAAAAAAATGAATACTTACATTTTTAGTGTTCTAGCGGTTCTTTTCAATCTATGTCTTTAGCTTATAAATTTTGCGTTATTGCACTATTCTGTGGCGATATGCGAAAATTTTATGATGCACTAAATAAACTTATTATGATCGTTTGATGGCGGCTATAAATAAAATCCTGTGATATGAATGAATAATGAAATATGTAGATGATTAATTGTTATGTTCAGCTAACAAATCGTTCTGAACTCTGCCCTGGCTGGTCTATTGTCATGTTGAAGATTGTTTCATAATAATAATATGCAAGTGTAAATTAGCTCTCTGTCTTGTCTTGTTTTTATTGAGTGGAGTAAATTCTGACGGTGGTGATGACAGTTCTGCCAAATTTAACTAGTATCATCATAAAGGCGATATATACCTACATCATCATCATCATCATCCGCAGCTAGATTTCGCCCACCGCTGGGCATAGGCTTATCTTTTATAGGCCTCCGTTCAAAAAACACCCTTCCCACGCTCCTGTGCTAGTCTCATATACCTACATAACTAAACTATATTTTAAGTTGAACACTCAATTTATCATGACCTGTTATGTGCTAATGCTATTTTATATTAAGTAATTATATAATTTTTTAAACGATAAATATAATTAAAAAAATTATATTAATGACAAGCCCAAACACAGCTTCACCGGAAGTTATACCAAATTTGAGTTATAGTTATACTAGTTTCCTTAGTATAAAACAAAGGAATCGAACAAAATATGACAAAATAAATCCAGAAAAGTGTTTTAGTTTTACAAAGGTAAAATAATCAATCGTTAGGTTAGATGTATTATTTAAACTTTTAACTAATTTAATTCGTTTAGGCAATAACTTAAAAACTGTATATTTAAAAGGTGTTGATAATAAACGATAACCTCAATTAACTCTTACGGTGGAACTGAGAAAGCTCATTTAAGATTCATATCGTAATGTAATCGAATATCAAAAGGACATATAAAGATAGAATCTCACAAATCTCACATCACTCTTTCCACGAACATCCTCAGATGGAACCAGTTCTGGTTCCCACGAAACTGTATCAAAAATATACAAATAAATAGGAAACCTGGCAAGCACGGGCCGCATCACTGGACAGCAGTTTTCAATCTAAAATGAACTCTATTTCAAGGACGTTAAAACATTTTTTTCTCGAATTCAAACTATGTCAATGCGACAGAACAAGAGACTTATTTATACTTAAAATGAGGCTAATATTAGTCTAAACCGAAATAAAATTTATACATAATTTTCTAATAGTCCGCTAATTAAGGTCCTAGAATATTGATTTCCTTGCGAAGTCTTTACAATTTTCGGAAGCATAACTATGGCTATGATAATATAAATTCAAAGTTAAAGACAGTGTTTTTTACCTTATTCAACATCTAATGTCGAAGATTTCTTGTTATTTGATCAGCTAGATAGCGTAGAAAACTAAATTCAGTAGGTTCTATGACTAGGTGAAATCTTAGGGCTAGTAAGGAAAAGTACTTAATAAAAATGTTGGTCAAGGGAAGTGATGATTGTATGTTCTTTTACTATGGTGTCTTCTATGGCAGGGAATATGATACACTTGACCAAAACCGCCTGCGGGTGGTCGCCATGCTAACAGTCCTCTTCAATGATTAATAGGAGCAATGATCACGGATGCTCAGCTATGTACAGACAAGCATCGTCTATGATAAGGATACGTACACCGTTAGAAAAAAAAACATGTGACACTCGGGGACTGCCGCGGTTAAGCTATTGCATAGCATTTTTTGCTGGGTTACGCATGTGCATCGTTAGGTTATTTTCGTTACGGAATTTCTGGATTTGGTCTCCACGCCCGAAACGCCACTCAAAACCCACAATAGAAGCTATGCAATAGGTTAAAAAAAATGAAAAATACTTAATTGTACAAACAGTAAACGGTTAAACTTAAAAAAAAAACAACATATTCACTTTTTAAAGAAATATTGCCTTTTCTCTATGAAGACGTACCTAAAAGCAAATGTATACGACCATAATTAAAATTCTTAATAATATTCAATATCATTTTACGATGTGTTATATTAGCTATAAAAGTTATAATAACTAGTTTTTGATCAGTAATTAAATCCAAAATGATTACCAATATCCTTCTTAACGCATCTGAAATACAATATAATTAAAAATTAATATCATAAATTCATTTGAGCGTGGGCGAAATATTAGGTTAGAGGTGCGAAATTTCCAAAAAATCCAATTAGTTAGTAATGGTGGGAGAAATGACCGGCTATTGATCCAAAGATTACTTTAAATCACAGCTTTTTAATGTATAAATAAATACGGCGTTCTCAGATATATATATTTTAATGTTGTTCGTTTTTTTTAAACTTAGAAATATCACTGAAATATCACTTAAACTTTTATTAAAATTTATGTATATCACTACTCTATTTAGAAAAACCTTTAATTGGCTATATACATAATAATATTTAGTTAAGCTTTACATTTGTTTATTGTGATTGCTGTTGGTTTTCTAATAAAAATAAAATAAAAAAAATATATTAGATGTCATTGAAATGAAGAAAAACATACACCATATCTAAATTTGCGATGAAAAATGCCAAACCAAATAAAAGCCTGCAATTTTATATACCACCTCAAAACAACTAGCCCAATGATAAGAATACTTTTATCACATAAATCTAGAAAGTTCTTCGTCTTCATGACTGATTCATGATGTCAGGAATATACTTCATACTATGATTGCTGCATTCCTCGTCATGAGCAAGTCACGCGTACATTTTGACCAAAAGATATACAGTTTTATGATGCTAAAAATGCTCTGAATTTATAGTACCTAGTTAAATTTATAAGTGGGTAGATATAACGGTGATTATGGCGAAATTTATTTTGCAAAGATGTGTATTAGTTGACACTATTTACAAATTTTACAATAAGATTTTGCGTTTGGAAAATATGGGTTTTGATTTTTAATTGATAGCTATACTTAATATAATATATTATAAGTATGATTGAATTGCGTATCAAAATACATAGTTTTGATTTTAAAAGCTGTGATAGGTATGTATTAAACTTAGAGGCAAACACTATGAACTGATAACAATATTTTTTATTACTATCAAAGGTATTCTGAGCAGCAAGTATGAATAATTTTAAAAACTATCGCATCAACAAATAAAAAATGAGTATCTGAAAACATTTTTTTTGGATAACGAATTAAAAAAAATATTGCTTGGTTAAAATTACATTTGCCTAAGTACAATTCTGCGTTTGTCAGGTTATGGCGCAAATCTTTATTAATGAATTAAAATTATAATCTAAGATTAAACAGGATAATTTATCAATCTGCAAACCACGAGTTTTTTATTTGACAAGAGCTGAGAGAGACCACAGCAAAGATAGAGGGACGAATTTGATGCACAAGATTGGTCCATAATAACCCACACACTGCCGTGCAGACACTACAAGCAGAAAATTAAAAAAAAAGATCTGAGAGTGTATTGTCAAAGTTTGTACATGATTATTTGTTAGACTATAGACAAGTTGTATGAATCTAGAAAGAAAGCTTAGGATGTCATAACTCCATACTCAACAATGTTGCTATTATAGCCAAACAACTTTAAAGATATATATAATCGAAATTGTAGCATGAAAGTTGTGTCAACGCCTTGCATGGCATCTTTCTACTATTATGTATTAATAAAAAGCATCTAAACCACTTTTCCCAAGCCTTATAAAGTTTTATTATAGATAAAGTATTGCTACTTTGACGGGATTTACTTTTAGGGCATGAGAAGAATGATAAATATTATTTGTCACGTCAAAGATGACTTTTTAAGACAAGTGAAAATTACAGGTTTGAGTTTAAACCTGGCCATCAACAACTTTTATAAACTTTAGTATGCGAAAAGCCACTAAGAAAAGAAGAAGAAGATAAACTTTAGTATAGGTATCTATTACATTTATTTTAACCAATGAAATTGTTACCGCAATTTATTGTTAGTCAAGGCTAAATATTATAAAACTAATTCAATTGTATTTTCAATTTAACAATAATAGCTACAACGAATCAACTTTAAGTTAAATATTTTATATTCAGTGAGAAAAAACACACGCTCGCAAAAACATTCTACTTCATTATACTAAAAGAAAAAAAAGAAAAGACGACGCGATAGTTCCTTCGAATTACGTTATAATTCGAAAGTAAAAGTGCGTGTTAAGATAACAATGAACCAATCCTTATCAGGTGTTAGTCATAGACAAGGCCGTGCTAGGAACTCACTGATTGAATAGCAGAGGTCTATTTCAAAACCGCGGATCAGATAACGGTACATAGCTGTCAGTAGAAGGTCAAAGACTAAATAAATATCGCGATAATTAAAAAAAGTCCCGCCATTTTTTGACTCGACAATTTTTTTTTATTTTATTTAAAGTTTTTTGTTGCTCTGTGCCCATCAATCTGCGAGCTAATAGTGTTTAGTCTCATCTATCTAGAACACAGCAATTATATCACTACTTAGTGATAAGAATAGGTTATCTCAAAAATAGAGAAAAAAATAATTGTAGTGTCTATTTTTGATGTTACGTAGCAGATTATGACAGTTCGACCACACCATAAAGTTTCGAAACATTTTGTTTTTTTTAAATGTTACGTCGTAACCAGATCACGCTCCTGACATACGACGCCAAAAACGCCATAGATATGTGGCAATTGTAATTAGTGGGTGTAGCAATGCTCGTGTCGTTGGGATCAATATCTGATTGTTCTGACTCATCAAGGCAAGTCCGAGGTGAAGTCTCTATCCCTTGACCACTCCCAGCAGCCTTGCTTTCGCTTCGAGATCAGGATCGCCATTGAACATTGGAATTGAAATTGGAATTGCGATGGAACGTATCTGATCTCTTCCTATGAGTCACGTTGCGCAAAAATGCGAATCATTTCGATCATAAAATTATGAGTAGAGGTCACTTTAGCTCTGTCAATACCAGTTAGTAATATCACACACAAAAGTTACTAACAAAAAACTAAAATAAATTCGTTGTTTTTCTATCTCTTCTTCTTATCTTTCTCTTTCTTCTATTCATCGTCTTTTTTTTTTTTAATATGAAGTCAACAAATAATTTGATGCGTAATAATATCGATAAAAACATACTTACCTACTAAAGAGTTTTAAGTAATCGAGAAATTGATAAAAATATCGATTAAAAACTTACCTACTTAGTTTATAGTAAAGATTCAAGAACCTGATCGTTATAAGGTCGATGTGCTAAAGGGATTAAGGTTAATAACTGTCCTCGTGACGATCAATTTTATCGATACATTTGTTTTTTTTTCTTAGAAGGAATAAAGAAACAGGCTTTTAATCTCTGCTGTGATCTTACAGATGTTCTTTAAGTGACAGTTACATTGGTTCTGTTTTGGTCAATTTGCGACGTGACTTTGGTTTATTAATGTACAATAAAATATTTGATATATTATATAGCTTTTGAGAAGAGCCGAAGACCGGGCTCAGAGGCGCGTCATGGGAGAGACCTACGTCTAGCAGTGGACTGATATAGGATGATGATGATGATAGCTTTTGAACTTTTTTCTGCATTTTTAGATATAACAGTAAAACGAACTTAAGCTCCTAAAAAGTCGTAGCAAGCTTTAAGATATCAGGTTTAAAAAAATCTTCTCTATTAGGTAATAAAGTTTTCAGATAGTTGAACGTCAATCAATACTTATGTTAAAAAGTTTAATTATTCTAGTCTAAACGAGCCTTAACAATATTTGTTCGCTCAGAGAAGAAACACATGATTGTACAGTTGTGATGAGCACGCGCAGAGATATGATCTCGCCCGAGGGGCGTTACGAAAACCACTTACCTATCAGATGCCATCGCACACTTATTATTTTGGCTACTCGCTATTCAGATTATAATTGTAATATTTTATTTTTCGATCGCTCGAAAGAATGCCAGATTAATTCGTTCTGTCTAGAGTCGTGATTTTGGACGAGGTTTAACTGATTTATTTTAGTAGATTATGTTGGCAGTTTTTCAACTTTCGTTCTTATTGTTGAAGGGAGAGAGTGCTAATTACAAAGCGAGTGTCGTGTAGTCTTTTATAACGATAAGTAAAAAACTAGATTTATATCAAAAACTGCACGTGTGCTACAGTTACAAAATTTAGACTAGGAATAAATTTGAACAAATATGATCTATTTGTTAAAATTTATTCTTAATTTAAATTCATCATACATACATACAAAATATACTCATCACAGGTATCGAACCCGCGCTGCTTAGCCAGAAGCCAGAACTAAGTAAACGCGGTATACAAGTTGAAATTTTATGTTTTTTTTTATTACAAACACAAAGTTAAGTTGTAAAAATAATAAAGGTGTAAATAAAGGATGGCATTATGCAAGAAGTCAACAAACAAATTAGCTAGATAATTACCCATAATTCATTGAATATTTAACATTCTATCAAAATAAGGAAACACAAATCGCTCAAAGTTAACCAGCGCTCGTGAAACGCAGTAAAGTTTAAACAGCTGTTTACCTGTCATTCTTTATCTTAGTCTTAACTTATTATGAGGTGTCCACATAACGACTGATATTTACCTTTATGCTATGTCAAATAATTTAGCTAGTAACAACAACACTATTATTTATCCTTATGTTAATCACGCCATATACAAAAAACAGTACCTACCTATTGCATAAATTTTGAAGTTTCTAGTTTTAGCCTTTTTTAGAATTTCAAATGGGTACTTATGTATTTATAATAACAAGTCTTTTCGCAAATTAAACATTGTAGCGTAAATATTTTAATACCATTTGATACGAAAGGGCCAAAATAAACTGGTGTTAAATAACATATTTAGGAAGATTTGCATTAGGTATAATAAAACGGATTAAAGTTTGTTAACTGATTGTTCCGTTACGACTAGATCTGTAAGAATTCTAATATAATTAGCTAATTTCAATTATGAAACCGTGGATCAAACTCATATTGCATAATTATTACAATGATTTCTTTATTGTAAACCTCAGCTTAATGATTGATTATACAAAAGCTGCAATTACAACGAAGAATACAAAGATATTTCGTTTTTCGCATGCCACTATTATCTGGACCATCTGTATCGTTTTCAGCAACAATAGAACCATTATAGCCACGTCAAAGCGCTGATTGTGTGATGTTTTCTTTATTTCAACTCTCAAGGTGATGTTTTGACAATGTAATTGGTCCAATACGCATTAATCTTGTACTTCACGACTTTACTTTAGTTTGTGATGACCCTTTGTTGTATAATACCTTTTTTTTTAATCGACTTGAATCTGTTATCAGTATTTACCGTATACCGTAGCATTTTTTCTTTTTTTGATTCTAAAAGTTACAAAAAATATATTCGTCTCCATGTATCAGATTTAATAAAACTATCAACCATAATAAGTCTTACATTTTATGAAAAAATAGATATCAAAGATCGTTCGCCTACTAGAATCAAAATGTACAGGTATATAAAATTAATATTTTATTTATTCGGTCATATTAATAAAATTACCTTATAAAGCCATTTAATAGGAAAATATATTAATCCATTGCACTCAACTGCACCCACAATTATTACAAGCATTATTTGGTGCAAAAGACACACCCAGACTTGTTATCGTCCAACCTTATGCTTCGTTTGAACTACTTACAATAACCACTTGCAATCACTTGCGTGATACAATCAAAACTAGATTAATAATAATATATTATATTTACGACGATATAATGACATATAAAACACAAGACGTCCAAAATAATTACGTTATAATTGCAAAAATAGCCTTGCACATTATTAAAAGTTAAATAAGTTTCAAAACAAATGATGAATATTTCTAGTGTTCATCGTATCCATATTTGCGCATGTAATATTACAGTTGAATGTTGTTTCTTTTGTTTTATTTACGATAAAGCCAAAATGACTATATTAGTCATTTTAAAAGTCAAAATGACTAATATAGTCATTTTGACTTTTAATAGTGGTTATGTGATAGTTTCTCGATGTGCTTGTGAATAGTTTAGTTTTTAATTAATATCCAGAGGGTTGCCACCATTCTGTTGAAATCTTTAATGTTTAAATTTTTGTTGCACATGATTTTAGCTTCCAAGCTTTCGCCTACTTTCATTATACACATTCGGACCCACAAAGTGTTTTTATACATTTCTCCTAAAAATTAGTAAAGTTACTAATAATCCTATTTTATAGAACTTCTGATTATTTTTCTAAAAATAAAAAGTTACTAACTTTCAATCGATTTATAATATTTCTGACGATAGTTACTAAAATAGTGCAAACACGTACAACCCACAACGCGGTCCTAATCCTAAGCTTGCGACAGAGTGAATACTCATTGTATGGTAAGCGGCACTTCATCTCTCAAGTCAGGCCTCGCCAATTTATTAGTGGACGCGCCCCACCAGTCACATAGTCGGATATAAGGGTCTAGGGTTCCTAGCTAGGTGAAAATAGCCGGAAAACGCAAATAATATGAACTAATATGAATATAACTATGAATATATGAAATAATATTAAAATCTATCAATAAATCTTTTTTTTTATATCACTGTTACATCAATGCAATAAGACTATACTTTTCGTTAGGTAGATATGGTGTATATACTTTTCGTTATCTGTGCCTTTGTTCCCGCGCAAATGTACGGATGACATTGACAGGTCAGAAGTTTGACACTTACAGATCCTACTTGTGCATGTGTCTGTTGTTTTTTTTAGTTTGAATCAAACACCATACAATTTAAAATAATTTTAAAGCATATCGATAGAATAAAATTTTTAGTTCGATATATGCGATAAAAGCGTCCAATAAAGTATTTTTTGTTACAGAATTTACAGTTTCGAAAACGCCCGCTACTAATGCATAAGTTTTTCCTACGTCAATTTTTTTTTATGTAGTACCTACAAATATTCTTGTGCATGTTTTTAGTAAGAGAATTTAAAATTCAAGACATAACCAAAACATAACAAATCATAAGTCAAAGTCAAAATTACTTTACTCAATAAAATCACAAGGATCATTTTGAATCTTACATACTTAGGTGATTCTAGGTCCCAGTTTCACAGGATTACCCAACCCTCACTTTCTTACATAAAGCAAGATACGACACGTCTATTAGGTTCCTTTAGCCGGACCTAGTATAAGTATGCCGGAAACTACGTCGGATTGAATTAAACGCTGGCGTTGTCACGGAGATAACGGTGTCGAACACGTTGACGTTAGATTACCCTGTGTTGAGGAAGTATTAGGTCTTGGACATTATGTTACATTAAGTAACATTTAGACTATATATTCGTCACATTGCTGGTGGGACGAGCAAGAATGTTTTTTTTTATGCATTTACGACCTAACATCGGCAATTGTATTAACTATGTCAGTTTTCTAGTAACCATAACACAAGCTCTGCTTAGCTTGGGGCTAGATGATGATGTGTGGATTGTCCAGCATTATTTATTTAAATGTTGGGTACTAACGAAACATATTGAAAAGAATTAAAAACCTTCAATTTAAAGTTTTTTTCATTATCTGAACTTTTATACATTTTGAGCTATAAAAACCACATTTGCAATATTTTACTTGTATTTTTTTTATTGCATTTAATTTTTTTCGATCACTGCAATTACCTTACAAAACATCAAAGTATAGATTCACAAACCGAATTGATTTATTAAAACTATAATTTATTCTATTGTACATCTGCCACATTGATTGATGGTAGTCATTTGCTCGAACTCTGCCACTAAAATCATCGGAATGACCTCTGTATGAAACAGTTTTAACAACATGTCAATAGGCACGCGTGCCCTACACTCGTATCGTAGCACAGTAGTGTGTAAACAGTAGCGAAACTCTATATTGTGAATTTGGAAATAATTGAATACAAAGTTCGAGGTTATGAAAATGTTTTGGGGCTTCACGCCTGGTACTAATATATTAATGTACTTTTAATCTAATTATTTTCGGTAATGTAAAACGAAAAAAATTATCGATACGAGTAGAAATACAAGATAATATAATTTAATGTTGCTGTTGTGATTTTGCATAAATTACCTATTGAATATAATATAAATGTATTTGTTTAAAAAAAAAGTCGTAACTTGTCAAAATACTTAATTCATTCACATGCACACCTTTCTAACACGTAGTATTAATTCATTTTACAATGTGAAACAATATTCAAACAATAATAAACTCTTTAAAAGATTTACATGATCAATCAAGTTACACATAAAATGAATAAACAATAATTATCTTTACTTTAAAATGATTAAGTTACACTACTGGAGCACAGTAACTAAATACTGTGCTCACCCAAGGCGCAAGTTCACCTCTGACCCGTGCGCCATCGACACGTGCTGCCGTCTCTGATTGGTCGAGCGCAAACTAACACTTGAATCATTCACGCACACACCCTTACATACGAGTCATTCTTACACTAAGCGCTTTATTCATAGACAAAGTTACACTAAAGCTCGTACGCTTGCAGAAACTATAACGCACAAGTTTTTTTTTCTTTTAAAATTTCGTTTCATTTGGTCGTTTATCGTTTTATCGTTTTATTTGGTCCAAAACTTTGACTATAAAGATTATTTTAATATAATAATTTTCCTAAATTAAGTCAAGCAAAACTGTTTTGAATTTCAGTATATTTTTATTACTGTTATTCTTTATAATCTTTAAAATATCAATTCAAAATCAAATATTGAGTGACCGTTTCGTCTTACTCGTATCAAACTGTGTGTGAACGTTTCATATAAAATTATTACAAATTCTACCATTCAAAATGTTTCATTTATTTTGTATAACGTCAATTGTTTTTATGTATAACACGAGCTTATCAAGCGCTTATGAAAGGTTTAAAGCACGATTATTTGAGGCTCGTAACTATTCACGGCGACTATAAACAGTATTGATGCAGTGTAACGACCACTCCTTAGTGGATGGAATCTAGTCAATAGTCGGCTGGTTTTGAGGGAGCTTTTGTTTGGGTCATTTTCAGTTAGCACAATTTACTTATAAACCTAGAAGGCTTTACAGAAATTTAAACCAGTCTTTGTTATCAATATAAAAATATTAAATAAACTGTATTCAGCAAAATAGTCAGATCTTGATCTAAATAGGACATGGGAAGGAATAAGAAGTAATAATTTTCAAGCAATAATGAATCATTAAAATCAGTTCACACAGAAATTTCGGAGGTAACGCAATAAAAGTAGTCGAATTCCTCCTTTCTTTGAATCAGTTAAAAGGACCTATATAAGTCAGATTAGTATTATTGTGCCATCATTTCGTTTTGACCTCAAATGAAGGGTACATCTTCAATTATTATGAATCTGGTCGCTACAAAGGTTGCAATAAAAAAACTATTACGTAAAAACTACTATAAAAAAGAACCCGATGACGTTATCGCGCTGATAAAAATCTGCAAACATTTCTTCGGCGAGCCGTCAATAAAATGAACTTACACCTTCGATGACAGAAAGGTCAATGTCATCCGCGTCTTTAACAAAAGCTCACTTTTGTATTGTCATCATTTCTTGAGATAAAATCGCTCTTTGTATTTGGGCATCTGTATTGATATAGCTACATGTACGTTTGTAGGCCACATTGATTCAGAACTATTATTCGAATCGAATTGAAATCATAATGGAATTGTTTTGCCGAAACATTTTAATAATATCGAGACATTTATGAGTGCATTATGATTGTTGCGTGACTTTTCAGAAACTTATTCGTAGAGTAATAATTTGTTACAGCGCACGATTTGATGTTGTTTGAAATAGGACAATTTATACAAAGGATATTTTAACATGTTGACATGCAGCATGACAGATTTATTTTAATCTATAATTTGTTAGATTATGTCAACTGAAACGAATACTATTTCAAAGGCTTTTGACTTTGCGCTTATGTTTTGTCTTTGTTCAAACTTCTGCTTAAGATTGTCTCCATCCTGGTTTTCTTTAGTCTTTTTAAAAGAATACTTTTATAAAGTACAAGATGTTAATTACTAAATTTAGAGCTCAGGTATAACTACAAAACATACAATTTTCAAATTCGAGGATAATACATCGCGCGTTCTCAAACAACACGCTCAGTGAGTGAATACGTTGTACTTAGTGGTTACCTTTTAACATTAGAAGCCATTGCCTTGTCCCATCTCATCATTTACGTTACGAGCAGATATATAAAAAGTATTGGTTCATATATACGGTATATTAAGAGGCGTGCCTTGTAGTACTTTTCCTCTTTAATATTGTAGGAAATGCGATCACGTACGGCCTTCGACCGCTGCGACAACCGATCGAGCGGTACGGGTACAAGCATTGTTCTATGACATTTTAGCCTTGCTAATGACAAGCAATTTTGATTTTGAAATCGAACACATTGCCTATAATGTTTCCAATTACTCGTACGTTTTAGAATCGGTTATTGTGCCTAAATATTTATTGTTCTATCTCTAAATTGTTTGTTGAAGATATTTGACGAAAGTAGGTATTCAGATTTAATAACACTTTTATCAGGAACCGTTGCTGGTATATAATTTATTTATAATCCTTTGACATCTCAACTAAGGTATTGCAATTAAGAAGCGTCGAAAGGCAACGGCTTACAATCGAATGGTGCTAAGCCGCTATCTCCTCGTCACGTAGCTGTCAAACCGGCTGTCACGCCAGCTGTCAAAGTGACAGCGACAGCAGGCGATGTCAACGGGACTGTAAGATGGACGGACGCCTCTTTAAGATGAGTTTATGATAATGTATGTCATTTTGTGCTCAGTTTTTTTAAGTGTTCTTTATCTGCGTTTTGATATGTGATTATAAATATGTTGTAATTTATTACAGTAAGGTAACTGTAACGGTATGTGACATGTATCACATAAGTACAAATAATAATAATATAAAAAACTTTTAGGTTCTATGTGGTAGCGCGATTAAGGAACCTACGTCCAGCAGTAAACCGGTATGGGTGATGATGATAATAATCCATTATTTCGTTGTTTGTTTGTGATGTATTAATTTGTAAATAGTAAATCCAATAATTAGCTGTAGGTAAGTTAATTTAGTTCATAAGTATGTATTAATACATAGTTTAAGAGCTGTGAATTTTCTTTAATAAATAAAATAACATCTAGTTTTTATACTTCGTTAAGCACTATTATTATATAAATAAATAAGGTAGGTACAGTCAACTTCATTAGAAATTGAGTCAGTCTTAAATCTTTTATGACAATTCACATTTATTTATATTTTTTAGATATTTTAACGATATAAACATATAATATGAGATAAAAACTATATTTACAGTTAATTATATGTAATTTGAAAGTTTTGTTGTTGACTATACAATCATTAAAAAATGCCAAAACAACTTTTGTAACACTTTCTAAAGGAAGGAAGCTATCACTCTTTTTGACGACTTTTGACGTTAAAACTCGAAAGCGCCAGTTTAGTTTACATAGCTCTATAGTTATGAGTTATGGCTAATTATTTGTAAGATAGAAATAATCTTACTTATAAACGTTGTTTACATTTGGATTAAATCACCCTAATATTTTTTATAAGATGTTATTTCTTAAGATAGACAAGTTTTTTCATCCATTGAATTAAATCATTTAAGAATTTTATCTTTTGTAAATTTTTCCGGAATTTAAATAATAAGTTCTAAGCTCTAATTATTTAATTATAATGTCCAAATTTACAACAATATAATAGGTATTCTAAATTTCACTGCTTATACCTAAGTGTAACTCTAAGGCTCAATAGATTGTGATCTCTATTTTTGCAAGATAAAGTTGAAATTCGCAAAACAACAGTCAAAAAACGGTCACCGTTTATGTAAAAATAGGGGTTTAGGAATCACTAGGTTAACCCTGCTCTAATTAGGCATGTAACCAACCGTCTCAATCAGAATCATTAAATAAAAGGAAGTAATAACACAGTGCATGAGCAGATCAGCTAGTTCACTTTACTAATACACTACTTACACTTCTTTGGCGCAGTGATTGAAAGTGAGTCTTGGCTTTCGACATGAAAGTTAAAGTCAAAGTTTATTTATTTGCATTATTATCTACAAGTATATAAGATGAGACCATGAGAGACCATGCTATTTTTCTCTGTCCGATCTGTGATGATTTGTATTTGATAAGTAATTTAAATTATTTTAAGCTACAGTATTAAGTATTGGACATTAAATTAAACCTGACAATGCGCGTCGGACTCGCGCTCTGAGAGTTCCGTACCAAACAATCACGTTTTTCTTCAGAACAAAATAAATACTTTAAGGGGCTCTTCAATATTTATTTTGTGGTTTTTGTTAATACATCGTGTGTGAAAATTTCAACTCTTATTATCACAGTTCAAAACCAAAGCCAATCCAAATTCAATACGTGTTCTTGTAATAAAACCTGCTGCTAAATCAACCCCGTATTGTTTTTAGCTTTGTAATATTTTGTTGCTTTTCGTGATATTTTGTTATGAGATATAGTGATGTTTGTATGAAGTGTCTCAGCTACATTAATTTGTCTATGACAAATTCATAGATAGTACTTCGGTAGCGGCTTCTGAGGATGGTGTTAAGAAATAATTATTCTTCGTCACGCCCTCTCTGATTGGTTTTTGTAAAAGATCGTAAATCTATATTGATACTTGAGTTTCTCATTTGAAATAATAAGTAGGTGGGCGTAGATAGTTTAATATAGGATGTAATTGATGTACCTACATATTTTTTGTTTTTTTAGACTCATGGTCATGGTTGGTTACTAATCGGTTGAAACGCTAATAGTGCAGGTTCAATTCCCACGGCGATAAATTCTAGTAAAAAAAATGAAAAAAAAAATGTTTTTTTTTATTTTAATCGAAAAGAGACAAATTACACTCAAAATTTATTAGTAGTCTAGTATCCCAAGTCAAAATACACCTTACCGTGGTTGTACTTGTTATATATTCTTAAATATAAGATGTACTGTATGTATAGTCAACTAGTTATGTTTTTTGCCACTGTAAAAAATAACAAAAAATATTACTGTGTACCACCAAAATAATTAAAATATATTGGAATGAAATCATAAGGATATTACTGTTAATAATGATGATACTAACTTTAATATGGACGTAATGAGTGGTTAAGCTACATTAATTGGTAATTATTACTTTTTGCGGTAGGTACTCAATGATACTATTGAATCGATACTTTGGTAATTACAGTACGACACAACTTGAAGTCACTGCTTATCCGTCTAACGGGACTGCAAATAATATTCTTGTTTTATTGAAGCTAAATTAGATCCAGTTAATAGCTGATATATATTTTTATCGATGAAAAGTTATAATATACTATAGACAACAAAATCAAAATAAAGTATTTTTATACATTGCTTATGATAAGATATCTTTTTATTCTATAGTGTCCTACTTCTGGGCAAAAGGTCTTCCCAAACGTTTTCTATTTCCATATTTAGGAATTTAGATCAAAACCAACCACGCTAGTCCATTGCGTGTTGGCGGATACTTAGATTTTTCTCAAAAATTACACTTATTTAGTATTCAGACTCTTAAAACAAAAAAAAAAAGTAATACTTCTATCGAAAAACTTTTTTCTACAAACCTACACTCACAGCTTCACAATTAAAGTTATAAACACACTAAATACCAGTTTAAAGAACAAGAAAAGTAGGCGTTTATAGATGAATATCTACAACTAATATAGCTATAGACTACTAATCCCTTGTTATCTGAACCAGTGTTTAGCTGGCTCGGTGGGTATCGCTATCAGCCCGTGGGATTTCACACGAACCTCCGATTGTTAGACGAACAAAACGGAATGTCAAGATGCACTGGAGGTCTACTCTGTAAAGCAATATGTAAAAATATTGGGTTAAGAAAACACTGCGTGGTAAAGCCCGATAATGGTTGTTGATTGGAGCTTTTATGGCGGTGGAGGCCTGCGTAGGTAATTCAAAATGTCAATTCATATCTTTTTTTTTTTGCAGTTTCTATAAAAGACCGTTGCGTTGCATTGAGGGAGGCTCAGGATAGAACAGCATGGAGACAGCTAGTCGACAACTCTACTAGGACATTTCAAGACGGGCACGACCTTCAGTAATGAAGAATGCGACGAATAAGAAGAGATAAAAGACGAATTTGATAATTGTAGTCATAACTTTAAGTTTTTATTAACTGTTAGTTTATTATTTAAATAACGAAAAAGCTAAGTTTTAAAATTTTATATCGGTACAAAAAAATACTGCGATTCTGCGTATTCTACGGGTAGACTACTGGTACTCGGAAAGATATACTATTTATTAAGCTCTCAAAAATTACAAGAAAACTAGGTATTCAATTAAAAACTTCAAAAGTTATCGTAACTAATTACTTTACAACATAAGTTTCGAGAGCCCTTTACTCGGCTTAAAATTAGGTTTAGGTTTAATATTCTTTATTTCTCATAAAATTTATAAAATAAATCACTTACTGAGAAACATGATACAATCTTATTAAATAATTATCATAAACAGTAAATTAAAGCAATATAAACTCGGTTATAGTTTAGCGTAGTAGACCCCTGAGTTGTGTAACACTGTGGAACTGACCTGACACTGGTTGCATTGAACATATGTTCTTGGGTTTTCAGGATCCATTCTCTATTGTCCGTCGAATGTATGTTAGACTAGAGTTTTATACATTAAACTACTAATTAGCTTAACCAATTAGGTATATTGATTAATGGTACATTCAATTTGACTTCACCATTATCATGAGATAAGCTCATAGGCTGATCTAAAGTCAAAAGACGTCCAATGATGTCTCAAAATTTTGTTTTATTGACTATTATTGGATATCAATGAAGATCTCTAGTAGTAGTTAATAAAGTATTCTGATCGATACTAGAGTCATATTGCGCGTCAACGCTAGTTTGACCGCCGAACGTAGCAGCGTCACCGAGCAATGTATCTCAATGCTTGTTGTAAAACAGTAGCTCTACCATGAATTTTTACTATACTATATTTACTATACTCGCTAGCGTCTGTAGTTAAAAAAATGTATGAAGATTTGTACAGCGCCTCTAGCGGATAGTTGGGTACTAAAATTTGTCATACTAATATTGACGTAACTACTGTAGGTACAGAAGTATTATGGTAGCCGGTGGAAAGCGTGCCATCAATTACTGGACTCTCTTCTGCTCTAATACCACTCAACTGACAACTACCGTGTAATTTGACAGCACACGCACAAACGCGCGCGTAAATTGTATTAGCGACACAAAATCTCTTTTAGATTACACTAATTTGTCAACATAACTGCCAGTCCATACAACATCTGTGGGAAGCATTATGAAATTGAAAATGATCATATTTCTTTTAAAAGACACTACTATTGCACAAAGATTCACCTAGTTTTCGTCGTTAACTATTCATTATTATGTGCCGTGGGATATTTTTTGTTCGCCATTGTTATGGTTTTGATTGGCATTCCTATGGACTTGGACGGTCGAAATACCATTCGAATCTATGACCTGGGTACTTAGGGCTAGTTCAGCAATTTGTTGTTCGGGGTTCAACATTTTGAAAGCAGGTTTGATTGCTCAAATACTATTTGGTGATCGCCAAGTGTATAAAAAAGAGGTTTGATAACAAATAAATGTGACACTATCAAACGTATCGAATTGGTGGCATATTTGCCGACAAAATGGCTGAACTGTAAATACGTGTGAAAACTAAGATAGTTATGGATAACGTAAGACTAGGCGGTATGGTTCTAAACTATAGCCTGCTCTGAGGAGCGAAAAAAATTACTAAACTGGTGGCATATTTCAGTGACACTACGCGTTGACGCTAGCTCAACTGTCAAACGATGCAGCGTCACCGCGCGCAGTGTGTCTTAAATACGCTAACGTTACGATAATCATGTTTATTCGTGCGCAACTCTTCGTATAGAAAAGTATTATTACAAACACAAGTCGTGGTCACTATCAAGGTAAGGTTCGAGATAAAAATACAACAGTTTACAAGATTTTTTCATTGTCTGAATATGCTCATGTTTTTTGTGACACTGCTCTATATTTTGAAGGTTCTATGTAAATTTTTGCAGACGTACACGTCTAGACTGCATGTTATGCGCAATATAAGTGTAGGCAGAAAAATCTTATTCAATACTGTTGCAAGGATTATTGACGATTGAAAACAATAAACGGTTTTGAAGAAGGTTGATTTCTTGGGTTGTTTTATTATGATCATACCTTTTATTATGGTTATCTTTTTACGTTTTCTGTCCGTCAAATCGGCAGACAAAAGTACCTAGTGATTTTTTTCACAGTCACTTGTTTTAAGGACAAAAATATGTTGTTTGCGTTTGTTGTCTTTCCTACTTTGGGCTTTTTTTAATCAAATTGGTGCCGAAATAGTAATAATTTTTAAATATATTGCATCCAAAAAAATTGATACCATCACATATCTACATTACTTCTCAAATTAGCATTACTAAGTTTAGTATGAAAAACAAACCACCCACTGAGACACACAGTTAAGACTTCTTCCTATATCGGCCCTTTTGAATGTTACAAAATCAAGAAGCAGACTATTTCGAAATACAGCTGCAACGTTCAATCCAGTTTCCGGCAACTGTTTCCCTCCTAGGTACGTAATAAAATTAATTACACAGTAATTAACACTATGCATAAATGAATCTTGATATGACTTATCGATGGGTGGTCAATGTATTAAAATGAATTAGAATTGAACCTGTTTAGGTAATTTGAAATATTTTTCAACTTTCTATTATTGTAAATCGGCCGGCTGTCCTTCTCAGGTTTAGATATCTATCGATAATGCTTGAAAAATAATAGTTTTATTTTAAATATGATAAGCTCTCGGTTTTTACCTATTGATTAATTAAAATTAGTAAATCTTTTTTTTTAATATTTCAAGAGATGTTAATGTGTTATAGATAGATAGTATTTGAGGACATTTCAGAATCATATTATAAAACATCTGATAAATCACATGACAAACAAATTTAGGACGAACTGTATCCAAAAAAAAGCACTACCAGTTTTTTTCACTTTGGAAAAATGCCCTGTGTTAGCCTGAGAATCCTAATTGAGTTATTTTAATCAAACATAAGTCCTTTTAGTACGCTGTTGAACTTCTTTAACTTGTCACTTTTCGGTGGATTAATCTTGGATTAACCTAAAGTTTGAGAAGTAAGTCAGGCACGTTCCATATTTCAATTCATCATAAAAAGTCTTACGGCCGGTTTCTGGAAACCCAAATCACGATTGACACATAGTAATTATTTGTTTTTTTCGTTGATCATCGTTCGAGAAATCGGCCGTTAGCAAAAAACTATCGAGAGAATCGCCGATCCCGTTCACTTTTATATAAACTTATATACTAAAATAAGCTGACGACAATCGATACCAATTAAAACGTTACGCAAAACGATATCTGATTTATATTGCGTCCCATTTCGAAGCCTTTAATTACAATTAAGAGGTTTTCGTAATTGAAAACAGAAATTAATCGAGCAGAAAATGTAAAATTTTAACAGATTAATGATAGATTGTATCACGGATTGACGGATTTCATCTGTAGTTTTGAATATTTAAGTAAAGTATTATGATAAGTAAAATGTCAGTATTGCTAATCAAACTGTCAATACTTATCAAATTACTTTGATAGTCAATCGTGAAAAATCAAACTTAAGGTATAGTCAAAGTGAAAAGTTTTTTTAAGATAAACTACGAGCTCTGTAAAGATGGCGCTGTTCTCATCTCTCAGATTTATAATAATGTTTATCTTTAAACCCCTTTAAACCAGAACACAGTAATACTCAGTTTTCCGGACCACGAACATGAGTTAGGTTTTATTGTAATCAAAGACTTTTTAGAAAGAGTTTTTAGGTACAGCTTGACCTCTCTTAACCAAATGTATACGTTATAAGAATCATTTCTTATAAATACATTTTTTTATAAAAACATCAATAAGATTAATTCTTTGTCAGTCAGCCAATCAAACTTTACTCTAGCATTTTACTACCGATTTTTTTTTTTTTTTTTATTAAAAGATCAACAGCATAAACAATTAACAAGCCTAAATCTTATTATGTAGCCAATTAGAGGTTTTCCTAAATAGTGTAGGTTACTAATTTCGATTTTAGACTAAAAATGCAACTGGTATGACAGTAGCTTACTCGTGCGTAACCAATGCGAAGATAATTTTTATTACTAAATCGCCTGTAAACTATTAGCTTTGTAATAATCGGTATCACCAATTATTCGGGTTTGAATCGATCTCAATTCTGTGACGCAACGGTCATTTCGCGATTTCGTACGCTCGATGGTCTTTGACTTATTGTTGAAGATCACGAGAGAAATAGTAGGTACTGTTCAGTGATTAAGTATATCTAGGTTTATCTATGTATTTACAAAAAAAAGTATATACATACGTATTGTTCCCATAGTACAAGCTTTGCTTAGTTAGTTTGGGACTAGAATGTCATGTGTGAATATTTATTTATATTTTTTGTTTATATTAAGCTAAAAGCCCATTGGCAATCAGTTCATTACCTATAGGTAATGAACTGTTGATTTGTTGTTTCCTTAATTGAGCATTTCTTGCTTACAATAAAACTAATTTTAAAACATTGATTCTGATAAAATTTTTGACTTCGATTGTACCTCTTAACGAAATCGCAAGTGATGTTTTAATCATGTCTTCTTTCACTTTTTACTTATTTCTTATTGTTTTTAAGTAGGTACTTTCACAGTTTTCCATCAACAAATCTTTTTTTGTTAAAAACAATAAAAAAAAGACGTGTGGCACTCGGGAACTGCCGCGGTAAAGCTATTGCATAGCATTTTTAGCTGGATTACGCATGCGCAGTGTTAGGTTATTTTCGTTTAGTATTTTCGTTACGGAATTTCTGGATTCGGTCTCCACGCTCAAGGCCCGTGATAGAAGCTATGCAATAGCTTAAAATCTTCATAAAGGGCCAAGTGTATACGATGTTTGTGAAATAGGTCAGTAACGTAAACCCAAAACATTGTAAGTTAAAATGAACTCGATCATAACAAACAAAACACAATAAAAAGCTAATGTTCGCTTGGCATTCATGTGTGTGAACGCGTTTTACAAACAATCGGATTCCCAAGCCGATTGCGATCGTAAACTTGACTTACGCAACGGCTTGGAAGACGCACGCAGAAAAGTGATCTTTTTTGTCTTCTGCTTCGTGTGAACGATATGGGAGTAAGGAGGTTTGTAGGTTTCACCTAAAGACCTCCTTACTACTTGATAATGACAGCGTAATTGTGATAATAGAGAAAGGTTTGATAAGGAAAGTAAGATGTTTGAACTCTTTGTTTCATTCAGATTGTTTGATGATCAGTGATTCAGACGAAGAGAAGTAAAAAACACACTAGATTAAAAAGAAAATTGCAATATCTGAATATAAACAATCGATAGAGATTTCGTTTAAAAATTACTAGTTGAAGTAAATTCAATGTAAAAATGTAAGAAAATGTTGGAAAATAGACACAGTTTTCTGTTTATTTTGCAACTGCGATCTTAGAACGATTAAGCACTGGACTATTAAGAACGTGGGCTACCTACGTACTTATTAAACTATTTTGAAGTCTGTAAATTATAGTGCATAGTCGTCTCATTCCTATAACTTTTTACACAATTTACGGGGCTCTTTTAAGACATGACCCAGAAAAAATTGGTTTCTTTGTTTACTGCAACTATACTCTTCATCATCTTATCATTTATTGTACACCATGTAACTTAGTAAGTGATTATAGTTATAAAGACTTTATGTTACGTATTTTTTTGGAAACTTTCTCTTTATCTTCTGTAGCTAGATTTCACTCACTACTGGGCATAGGCACAAAAAACTCTCAAAGATTCGGTAGTCGTATATATGTCGTCAACCCACCACGTAGCTGGACGACCAACACTCCTCATTCAACTACATTACTTATATATTTAGTAATATCTTTCCAGCATCTTCGCAATGTCCCGTAGGTATCATATTATCATAACATACGCAAAACTGCCCTTCTCGATCTCTTGAAAACGCCCACATAGGTCGCAAACTGGTCTAGATAAATCTAAATCGGCTATAATGTGTGCCAGTGAGATCATCTCTGCCTTTCCTTGACACGTTGACACATCAACTAAGACAGATGTGTCGTTATAAAGGCTGTAGTCTTACTTAGCTAAAACTTTACAACTGACAGTGGGCTAGCTGATTAATTGCGTTCTTGTAAACTGGCTCGCGGTTTGAATGAGATAACATAATCGATCGTACTAAGTATACGTTTTATTTTGAAATATTAAAAGTACCTACTAAAAAATTAGGAAACGGTAACAGCTGTAGAGTCTAGAGAGGCCTGCGACGCCAGCTTTTAAACAATTTTGATTCCATACTTACGAAGAAAGGGTAATTAACCATCAATAATTTCCGATTAGGTAAACTTTTTATATCTATAATAAATTAATAAGGTTAATGTGTATGGATGAATGTATGTGTGTTAACAACTCAGCTTGAGTAACCGCAAGCTGTGTATCAGTACGCGTTAAATGTTCTAGCTAAAATATACGAGAAGTAAAGACGAAAATCAGCCGCGTACCAATAGGTTAGTAGGACCACAGCCTTTATACATCAGTCATGTACCATGTTATTAGTGGTAATTTTATATATTTTATGAGCCCGTTTAATTCATAATTGATCTTTGTTAGCCTCGTATTAGACATAACTCAAGTTTATGATGTACATTTTTAGTATTAAAAAATTGCTAAAGCGTCTAGCAGCAAATGAATTTTATTTTAATTATTTAGAGCCTATCCTTAGATTTTTATTTAAAGTTCACATTGTTTTTTTGAAACTTAGTAGTCTTTACTTTTAAATCTGTTATAGTTTTTATGCCCATGAGATAAATTGAAAAACTACTTATATGAAATCGGCTCAGTATTATTTGAGTTTATTCATTACAAACATACATACACATACAAATCTTTCGCCTTTAATTAGATAAAATATTAGTATAGATAGATGTAGATATCTCTAAAGTAACGCTAATATCTCCGTTTATGTATCCACGTATTTAGTATGACATGTGATATCCAAAATAAATGAACGTGCATAATGAACCACACGCGTATTATTCCGATCATTATTTATCATTAACTATGTTTATTTTAGATTTTATTAATGATGTTAAATATCAATCTACTTAGCCTTAGGCATCCTAACCGACTTCGACATTGTAAAGCGGAAATCCGTTCTTAGAGAAAGG
Source organism: Ecliptopera silaceata (assembly GCA_932527185.1). NCBI lineage: Eukaryota > Metazoa > Arthropoda > Insecta > Lepidoptera > Geometridae > Ecliptopera > Ecliptopera silaceata. The sequence continues at coordinate 4,191,685 of OW052207.1, read as the reverse complement.
CGCTCTTAATTATTTATTGAATATTAAGTATGATAGATTAAAAGTAATAAGTATTTTGACTTGATACACTTTATTGGGTGCCTTATAATTGTAGATGTTTGAGCGCGAGTGTTTATTTTATAGCTAAGAAGTTTTTACGGTTTTGGTTGGTGAGATATATTTTCACATTACTATTAATCTATATTGATCCATTAATAAACGTTGGTCACTCTAAAGATGCGTCAGTGCCTTTTCTTTTGTTTTTCTCATCCAGCTTTTGCAAACAACAACATGATACAGTATAGCAAATTTGCTATACTGTATCGTGTTTTTGTGTGTAAAATTTCTCGGCTAACTGAATATACTGTGTTTTTCCTACATATTTTCTAAAGTTTAAATTTAGCTCAAATTCTCGATAGTGCGAGAATGACCTCAGACATTCGACTGCACATTATGAAAATGAATCTAAAAATTATACAATGACAATGTCTGTGCATTTTTTTCTCATCTGAATTTCATCTAGAGTGATGTACTTGACTGCAGAATATAGATTTTCCTTGAATTTTGATCAGACATCTGTGTCTATGTTCAATAAAACTAGCCGATTGAACAGGCGATTTTTAACTTGTTTCTATGTTATTAGGAGTGTTTAAAGTTTAAAATAGCGTGACGCAGATACATTCACCCCCGAAATAGAATATATTACCGTCTGCATGCAGTGATTCATGTGTCTGCACCGGTAGACGAATACAATTGTACTTTCCTAGTGACAGGCATTTTTGACGTTGATCGCTCGTTTTTCATGTTGAAATTGCAACTTTTATGTTCACTTTAAACTGCAAAAAACCGCAAGTAACATTTAAAAAAAACTCAAACGGGCAAGCTCGTAAACTTACCGCGACATAATTTAATTGTTGTGCCTAAAATGGTAGGTAGACAAACTCAAACATATATCTACGACCGAACTTTAAAACTTAAAAAAAAAAACATACCATCATCATCATCTTCCTACCCTTGTCCCACATTATGTGGGGTCGATACAACACGTCTTCTTCCACTCTCCTCCATCAGACGTCATCTCAATGCTCACACCTTTCTTACACATGTCATCATTCACACTGTCTATCCATCTTAAAAAAAATATATGTACGAGTATGTTAAATAAGTTGATAGGCATTATAGCCCGGCGCACCTTCATTTAAACAAAGGCGAAAACTTGTCCATATATCATATAGCATCCATTATCTTTCATCGTTGTTATTCGTCAGGAATAACTATCTTTTGGTACAGAATTACACGTTAAATAAATAGCCCTGCAGCTTTCTACAAGCTTAAGAAGCTCATCAGTGCCGTGTCAGTATAACAACAGCTAGAGTTATCTAGTGCCGATAATTAGAAAAAGAGACGAGCTGCTTAAACTGACCGATCCGTAAGTCAAACTACGGATCTATAAAACAAACAGCTGACTTGACAATTAACTGACTGGACTGTAGTATATTTCAAATAAACACTTGACAATGGCTGAATTGCCTGTCGTACTGGCATAAAAAAAAGCAGAACTTAAGGATTTGAAAGGTGTTTTAAATACAAGAACTCAAAATGAATAACGGAGTATCTCAGCTCTCTGGAGTTACACAGCAAATTATTCACTTTAACAATTCATTAAATAGTTTTTTATGCCACATGATTAGTTTATTATAATTTCATCAATTTATTTGTATTAAAAATTACTATGATTCAAACACCAAACCTATTTTATCCTGTAAGCGTAAGTTCATATTGTAATAAATAAATTTTAAAACTTTAGTTTATTCCCGTTTCTGCTTTGATCAAATATATCTTAAATTTTTACCCTATTTCCTATGTGACTGTCACATCACTAATTAGAAACAGACCGACAATTATATGCAAATGCAAGCTGCGACAAGCTCGTTTTGTAACCGTGCATTTCGATGTCACACCTACCCACCGTTATTAGACCAAATGATCCCACTCAACTAAGCATGGGTGTGGAAATAGGTTCAAAATCAGACATCATATGCACTTTAGTATATAATTATTTAAACATTCGCGATCAGGATTTGAATTAAACTGTACAATAAGGAAACTGTACAAAAATGTACAATGTTCTGTAAGGTAAGCTGTCAAAGGCCAAACCTAAATATTTTTTATCCTGTAAAATCTGAAAAATAATTTAAAATCGACATAAATATCAATTTCAAAAAATATACGCGTTGACCTGAGAACCTCAGAACTATTTATATGAAGCGACAAAACATGTTTAGCAAAAAGTACAAGTAGAAAAATAGCTGAACTGAATATAACTGAAATTAAAGTGAAAGTTTTTCAACAAAACACTAAAAACTACGGTTATATATACTAACCTACTAAACAATCATAAACATTACAATATGAATGAAGTGTAAAAATAAAATGCAGATTCCTTGAATTTTGCAACGATGCTAACGGTGTAAAGCTTTAAGAATTTGCTATACCAGCTACGTAGAAATTAAAACGTGTACAGATGTAGATAAAAACCGGATATTTGTCGCTGACAACTGATCGATATTAAAAGCGGACCGACTCTGTTATAAAGCTATGTACAACGAGCGGTTCAGTTAAAACAAAAAAACACTTGATGGCTGATAATATTTTGCTTAAACGAATTGGTTCAAAATTTGCAGGCATTACAGAAAAGAAACCTGGAAATTATGTGTAGTGGTAATTTTGTATTTTGTATATACCTAATGATATTTCTATTTTCAATACATTCAATCACTCACTAAAGGATCTATTGAACACTGCTGTTTCATGTCATAAATACTGTTATCAAGAATACTTTAGTTTTTGAGAATACTTATCAATTTACTTTGTATTATTACACTAGATAGTGATTTCAAACTAGCGTAATTGGCCAGATATATTCATGTTGTTCAATATGTCTATCAAAAAAATATAAGGTTATTTGATTTTTGACAGCAACGTGAGAATGTATTTGCTGCAGTTTCCCATATCAGCGGTCAAGTCCGCTATCAATGTCAAGAGAGCGGTTCCCACCGCAATGTCCGCTTGATGGATGTATCAAAACAAGTCTCTGTTATAAAAAGATACGCATTTATTCTGTATCAGTGAAAGCGAAAATATTTAATTACTTTTTTTACAGTGTAGATGATACAGCAATTTGATTCTTTTTTTATCAAAATCCAATCTTCTTTTGCAGTGTGAAATGATGTGCGTAATAAAAAAACAATTGTAGTAATAACTGACTGCATTTTTATGCGTTTATATTTTTTAATATTTATAGCGATGTGTTTTGGAAATTAAAAAGTTTGTGACTGAAATATTATTGTTATTGTTTAACTCCTCGACTTGACATTAAAAACTTAATAAACCACCATAAATAAAATAAAACTTGCTAAATTAAAACCACAAGAAGACATAAATAATGTGTATTTAAGATACTTACATAGAAACACAAACCTAAGTATTAAATAATCTTTAAAATATTGTCACATTTTTTTTATTTAATTGAATCACACTGAATAATTATAATAATTCACACTAGTTTAAATGGTTGTTGCAAAAAAACTGCATAATAAATTTAAAACATTTGCGTGAACTAAATCTGTCTTGAAAGTAAAAGTTAGAATTATGTTTTTTATCTAGATAATCTTCATAGTTAAATTAGCAGTAAGCATTTAATGTGTCCACTTTGACTATGATATATATAGTATTTAAATATTAATATAAGAAAAAACTTTTTTGAAGATTATAAAACTTATGAAAAGTATTCGCAGATTATAAATATTTCTTCTATAAAATATTGGTCACTGATAAAGAAATGGAAACTTTTCTAAAAAGGAATTGATCAAAAAGTTTAAATATCCCCGTTACAAAGGATTAACTACTAATAAAAAAAGTATAACTTTTTAAAATTAATGCACTGTTAAACAGTAAAAAGTTCGCGCTATGAACACCATAATTTTGATAGATTAAAAATATTTTTGTTACTAAGTACTGGCCGCTAACAAAACTTAACCTTTTTAAAAATGAAACTAAAAAGTTTGCGTAAATGTAATCCTTTTTATACTACCGTTCAAAGATAAAAGCAATCTGGCGAATTCAGGTGCCGTTTTTTTTGGTAGCCGACAACGCCGTTGGCGAATGTCTTTTAAGGGACTGACATATGTGAGAAATACATTTTACGATATGTTACACGTTTAAAAATCGGCTGCGATCCAGTTCGCGTGAAGTCTTTGCGAGACGCTTTTTTGCTTTTCTAAAACTGGACACTGTACATGTTTAGGAAATGCCATGTGACATTTTAAGACATGAATTTAGAAACCAGTAAACATTACTATTTTATATTCGATTGTTCATTTATAACACTTACATGTTTTTTTGTTTTAGATTTACTATTTCATAAAGACTTGATTTATGATATTGTCACTTATATTAAATCTAAATAAGTATTATTGTATAAGCGCAAAGTTTTGTATTACGCTATAAGTATTTTTTTCTATGAAATAGATTATTATCATTAAGATGAAAGCCTGTCTATTTAAAATTTATTAATTGTGAAATTAATAATTATTAATATTAAAAATATTCTAGTTTTTTTTTCTACCCGCTTCAATGGCTATTTATAATACTTAGATCTAAAAAGTTTATAAAAGTTGTAAACGCAACAAAATTGAGATTTGACTTTAAAATAAAACAAACTACGTGCTTGTCTGAAAAAAAAAACAATTGGAATAAAAATCGAGCGTAGAACCGAGCCTACGAGTACAATTGATAAAAAAACTCGAACAAAAAGTATTGCCGTCGGACGACTGCAGTTTCCATACCTTTCTGGTTTACTGGGTCAAATGATAGCTTTTTTATATTATTTTCTATAGAAAAATAAGTGAAAAGTGAAGTGAAAACGAATCTCTATTACTCTAATACTTCGTAGGGTACGAGATAATCGTAAAATTTGACCGGAAAAAGCGAAAAAATGTGTTATGAATGAAATAACAATAAATAAAACAACGGACCGAAAATGTATTCAAATATAATGTATAGTATCAATTTACAGAATGATGATGGCTCATTAACACCCAATAAATTTGGATTAAAACCGCGACAATCATAAAATCGACTTTGTATTGTTCTGTTGTTATTAATTTGTATTTAATTTGATGACTTTATTTATTTGTTGTCAATAATTTAATACAGAGAGATAAATAAAATATTTTTTCACTTTAACACTATGAAATCATTTAAATTGAGCTTTAATGTATGTTTAAATTTTTCATGTCCTTAAATGATATAATGTATTAGTTTGAAAGACTTACCTGATTTAATTCAAACGTGATAAAAGTTCAGGTTGTCCTGAATAAATCAGCTTTCAGTTCCAGATAAAAAGCACAAATCAAAGTTAATAAAAATCCTCGCAAAACTAAAATCGACGACACAAAAATCGGTTTCACTTTCAATCACACTGGACAACGTACAAAAAAATACGCACTTAGTCAAAACGCGGTTAGTTACACCGAGCACTTGTATTGTCGAGTCATTCCATCACAGGGGTTGTTTTTTTTTTTTTAATTTCGCGCGAGCTTTAAGCTACGGAGCGTCGTGCACGCGTGCGCAGTTCGCCGTGGCATCGCGTTATCAGCGCGAGCGGCGCACCGCGCGACAACAACAGAACTTGAGAGCCGATCTCAATAATAACAAGAAAAGAAAACGGTCCAGTTTCAGTGAGGCTTCCGGATGGGTCGTGGGCGCAGGCTGTCTCGCTCACACTCGCGCGCTCTCTTTGTCTAACGGTACCGCGAGTGATACTGACTCGCCAGTCGCTATTGCGACGCCGCCCTTAGCACCCGCGTACACTACGTAGCTTACGTCTGATAGTATCGAATATATTAATGGTTGCTCCAGATTCTAGTTAAGATAACGATGTATCAAAATGTCCTTTTAAAGTTTTATCAGGCTATGAACGGTTGTGCTTTTATACTCTAACGTAATAGTATTGATTGGATTTTGCAGTTTTATAAGCACATGATAAAATAAAAAAAATCTTTGATATCCCAGTTGATTTTAGTTGATATATTTTACTTACATTTTTCATTAATTGGAAATGTAATAGAAGAAGATATAATTTTAAACATAAGTATAAAATCCAATTTTTCATACTTTTACAAAACAATTAAAAAAATTCTCCTAGTGCGCGTTGAAGTCTTTCGTATGAACTCATGAATATTACTCAAAGTTAATCGTAGTTTGATGGTTTTTTGAACTGAAACCGATCGATAAATCATTTTAAAATTTAATTTGATACGTTTGCGTATAATCATACTATTTAATATTTTCATGTATTAGATATATTTTTTATTAAATTTTTATTAAACACTATTTCGGAAAAAGACCTTAAGACCTTGTACTTAGTGAAGCCCTGCGGGTTTGTTCGGAATCGAAACCCTAAAAGACAAGAATAATTTTATCATTTTGTTTTTCAACGGAATTAGGTAATTTTAACGACATGTTAACAAATAATAGTCAAAAAATAAATACTTAAATAAATTGATTAAAATAACCATCTTAAACATAGACAACAACATAAAAACAATAGGTAAGTATTTATGAGTTTCAACGTAATCAAGGACAAAACTTGACATTTCTGTCTTTCAAAGTGTTGGCCGCATTGTGTTGCCTTACAGAGCACATCCTCTAAGAAACTGAACTGTCCTAATATCCTCTCTGTTTATGCTTAATAGGTTTTATGCTATCTTTTTCACAAAATCTGACGATGCAGTCTTCATCACCAAATATGGGAACAAAGATCCCAATCAACTAACCGCTTATTAACTGCTCCGTTTTTGAACATGTAGGTACTCATGCCGAGGTCCGATCACGAATAAATGTGATAATAGACTGAAACCGTGAGATGTTTGAGATACACTGCGCGTCATCATCAGGTTGACTGTCATACGTTGTTGCATTAACGCGCAGTGTGTTTCAAATACGTTACGTTTACGATTGTCATATTTATTTATGATCAAGCCTTAGAACGTTTTCGAACATATTATTAGTAGGGACTCGATATTGAGACCCTGTCAAGAATTAATATGTCAATCGTAAACGTATCGCAACAGTAAAAAATTCACGACACACTACGCAGTGACACTAAAATATTCGACAGTTCAGTGGTATTGACGCGCAGTGTACCTCAAATACGTTACCGTTTCGATACGTTTGCGATAGTCACACTTATTCTTGACCAGAATAAACCTGTACATATAAGGTGGATGTGAATTTCATCACGTTTTGGACGATTTTTCGCGGAACTGATTATAGTATTGTTCCACTTTACGAAAATGAACCGATAACTTTAAGTTATGTGTTTTAAATTGGCGCATTGCGTAAATTGGTGCAGGTCGTGAAAATGTTTATCAAAATTATAGCAGATAAACTTGTTGTTGCAACGACCTGTATCTTCCGAGATTAATTGAACAATAATAATTTCATAATATGAAATGAAAATAATTTATTACATTACATTTATACTAAACCAAACAAAAAAAAGAAAATCGCAAAAATTAAAACAATAATTCAGAATAGGCAGGCTAAGAGACAAAAGCGATCTCTTCCAGACAGCCATTGGATGGAGAAAAAAAATATCTTTATGAACATATTATAGCAAATAAAAATGTAGAAGAATATAGAATCTGTCTTAGTCCGAAAAGATAATAAAAGAAAACTAACACGTTGACAACAAAATAATTGATCTCTATTTATCCGTATCGTTGATAAATAAATTAAAAAATAAACCAAAAGCTCAATGGTATTTTTCTCCATGTCCAGTCATCAAAAAACGTCACTGCGTGCGTCATACGTATTTCCTATAAATTCCTAGTTTTTTTATTTTAAATCTCCACTTTTAATTTAATTGTATTTTACTAAGTAAACGTGTTATTTCCCTGAAATAATGAGTCTTAAAAGAACAACTGTCTCTGTTACGATCTCAGAAAAAAAAACTCAAGGTTGCAGAAGATTCACTATAATAATCCTTTTAAGTTATTTTAACGTGCCAGAAGACCTTAATTAACGTAATTTAATAAATAATATGCCAACACAGATATATTTTTACATTGCTTTATAAGTGGGTCTTTATTTGTGACGCAAAAGTCAGTGAAGGGGACATTTATTTGACGGATGGTTTATAGCATTTTTATTTTTGGTTCAGAATTTTGGTAATTTTAAGAAATCAACGCTTGTTTAAATAGTTATAAATTATGTTAAAATAATGTATGAACTCTCTGATTTTTAATAGTTTCAGTAAGTATAATGTTGTATATTCCAATAAAAAAATGTGGTTTTTATTTTTTAATTAATAATGTTATAATTAAATAATTATATTACATAATTTATCTTATTGTTTTATTATAACTGCAGTTAAAATTAATATCTTTGGGAGGTAAATTCAGTTAATTAAGATATAAAAATTGAACATATATCCGAGAATAATTAAAATAATATTGTAATTCTTATAACGATATCATTGATTATAAACGTAATTCTTTGGGCTAATTAAAGAAGTTGGATCACGAACGCAAGTGAAATGTCAAATGTAATTGAAGAAATTACATGAAAATTATACCTTTATAAAAAGTGAACAATCTTTGTGTTGACATAATAAATCATTTTGATTTTTAGGTATTGTGTTCATTTGACGACCAATGTGGCGCGGCGGGCGTAGGTCCGCCTGCGATGCAGAGGTTGCGGGTTCGATTACTGCCATGGTATAAATGTTTGTACGATCTGCAAATATTTTTTCCGGGTGTTCTGGGTATTTTATATGTATAATAAAAAATATCTATCTATGTAATGTATTGTATTAAGTATGTCAGCCTTCTAGTCCCCATAACACAAACTCTGCTTAGCTTGGGGCTAGACGATGTTGTGTGGATTGTCCAGCATTAGCATTATTATTTTAGGATTATTTGGTTATGTTATTATTTACTTAGCTATATTTATAGACCTAACTAACTATATGATGATTTGAGTGATATTTAATAAATAAATAAATAATCACGGACAATTCACACATCCCTCTAGTCCCATACTAAGCAAAGCTTGTAATATGGAAACTAGATTGCTGATAGATGACTTACATTTTTTTTGTAAATACACACATAGAATACATTGTAACACCAAGACACAGAACAAATATTTATGTTCATCACACAAACACTTGCTCTGGGTGGAAATCGAACCCACAACCCACAGCATGGAAGGCAGAGCTACTACCAACTGAGCTGTGACGGCTGTCTATATTTATTAATAAGTTAATGCTATGAGAGATTAGAAATAATGGCATGCTTATTAAAGGCCTTTGTTGGTCTTCTATCAAACATTGGTTGGGAGAACTGAGTCTGATTCTAATTTAATATAATTTAAAATTATGTTATTTCGATTGAGCTATCTATAGATCATTTTAGACATAGACATAGACATTTATTTATTTACCACAAATAGCACACAAAACAAAAATAAAAATACAAACAAAACAATAAAAATTAAACTAACAATCATTTTTGTGTGCTACAGCAGCAAAAGGGCCCCGACTCAGCATAATGCCTAGCCACTTGTAGGCATTATGCTGAGTCGGGGCCCTTCATTCAGGGGATTTTCAACGGTCTGTAAATAAATATGAGATACGCTATACCTAAAGCATTCTATACAAAAACTAAAGATTTTATCCTCAAATATCGATCAAAATTGCGCAACTTAAAGTAGCTTACGCATGTAATAAGTAGCTGAACAGCTAATTATTATGAGCACTTCGATAGACTGGCTCGTGTCGCATAGTTTGATTAAATACAGTGTACAAACTTCGGTATTTACAAAACATACTTTATATAGAAAATACTTTATTGCACACCAGAACTTAAAAATAAACATGTAACATAATACATAGTACCTACCAAATGCATTGAAAAACTATTAGACACTTAAGTAGGTACTATTATAAGTATCCGACGGAAACTCTTTTACCTTCATCTACTCTAATTATTATAAAAAAGAAAGGTTTGATTGTTTGTATGCGTTGAATATACTACTAGAACAATTTCATAAACTCTTTCACCATTATGTATCTACATTAATACTGACCAATATAGCTATATTAAGTAGATATTTTTAAATAAATAAATGCTGCCCGTGCAAATCCAGAGCGAGCTGTCACTTATAACACAAATTAAGTAAAGTAAAATCTCAAAGTTTTTAGTTGCGCTACTGTATTATCAAGTACTGAGTGTACCCAAGTGGTAGGCATCGGTCATTTGAACTAGGCGTGGCCGAGGGACCTTAGAGAACGGATGTAGCAGCCTCGCTTAAACCAGATCGACGTTTGATGATAACCACATCAGAAATGATAAAAAAATATTATAGACCAGGATCTGGTGGCAGCTTCCTTGTATCATGCATTTTCTTACTTGATTACGCAACTTATTTTTTCTTACTCTGTTATAGTATTCCGTGATTTTAGGGGGGAAATCGATAAGTCATTTTATCTAGGAATAAATACAAAAATCTAAGTAGAAATGAATAGTCGTTTGACTATTTTTTTCTCAAATCTGAACAGGTTTGTAATACAAAGTAAGTTATACCGAGACTGATACAAAGCGAACATCAAATAACTAAGTCAGTATAATAATGAAGCATTTGTTATAAATTAATTTATTGCGATTTAATTAGTAACAAGACGAATATACCCAGAAAACATTTAAAAGGTTCACGAAAGAGGCTTGACGTAAGAAAGTCGGCACTGACTCCTGATCTAGATAGCTTGAGTGAAAAGGTCAGATGGCTACCGCTGTGAAATTAAACTCCAAAATAATCATCATTACGACCACAATAAGTGCAACAGGTCGGTATTTTAACAGTTTAAATGTCAAATCTCGTATTTCGTACATCTTTTCGTTTCGGCCATTTTCCTTTCGAATTGCATATTTATTCATAAAAGTAAGGTACTAAACCTATACAATTTTCCATCGCACGGATGATTAAAAATTAGATCTCAGTTTCACAGCTCAGTTAGTTTTCTTTTAAAGAAATATCTGTATTTGCAATTTCAGTAAAAGTTTCATAGAAAAAAATGTATAATAAGTATTTTTTCGTCAACATTCTGCGAATAATACAATTATTTATTTAAATGTCATAGATATTGTAATTACTGTAATAACACATTAAAAACGAGAAAAAAAAATTGAGCCCGGCTCCAATTGAATCCACCACGTATAAGAAAAAAAGTACAAATAATTTAACCATCAGATATTTTATTTTCTTCGGGCAACGTTTAACAAGAAACTCAAAATTTTGGCACAGTTACAGTTTGATTCGATCTGTAAACCCCTGGGGGCTTGAACGTAAATGTTTCGATTTGAACTCGATTAAAAGTAGGTCGTGTTTGTGTGGTCTTCTTCTTCTTCTTTTGCATATGGCTTCTGACTGACAGGCAATTCTGCCAGTGTCAAGTGATTATTTTGAGATACATTTCAGTCAAGTCAGTCAAGAATAATAGGGGGAGAGCCAGCCTCAGCCAGACCTTCGTTATTTTAGTAAGGCTGAAAGTTTCTCTGTGTGAGCCTCCAACACAGGTAAGAACGACCCCTGACTATCGAGTTTCGGTTGTGGTTACTTTAGCAGATCTCTCGCGCTCGCACCTACAGGGGGCTTTCAATGTGTCTGGCGAGATGTAATAACCATGACAACTGTCTGGCTTTTGAGGTACCATATTTTTATAAGTCTCTTAGTAACATATATAAAATTTAGCTTTTATACTATGACGAAAGTATGATTAAAATTGATTAAGGTTTAGGGGTGTCTGGCAGGGGGAAGCTACCGTGACAAGTGTCCGGCAATGAACATCGTGATTCCCAAAGGTATTCTGGAGAAAATATAGAAAAAAATGAACTTTACACTTTAAGGAAAGTAAGGTACTATTTTATAAGTACACCTTTACCACCGGTTATCTGCTAAAGTAACCACAACCGAAACTCGATAGTCAGGGGTCGTTCTTACCTGTGTTGGAGGCTCACACAGAGAAACTTTCAGCCTTACTAAAATAACGAAGGTCTGGCTGAGGTCGGCTCTTAGGCTATAAGTTTTTTTAAACAGAAAATGGTGGAGAATTTTCAAAGAAATTAAAACTTTATATTAATATGTCAAAATAATGAATAGGGTATATTTCAGTAAATATACATATGACGTTTTAAACATTGCGCTCCATTTGTTTCACATATTTTAACCAATTCTATGGCACTGTGTATGACACTGTTTTTAATAAGCCGGATTCATTGAATACTAATTATTAATAAACAGTGATATCATTAATTAGTTATATTGTGTCCGTCTGGTTTTGCCGATGTGTAGGCACCTTAGATCCGCAAGTAGAATTGCACTGATTTAATAATTAATCTATGAATTTACTGTGAATAGTTTGCGGATACAAAGTATTTTCCGTAAAACATGATACTAGGAATCAATCATACTTACTAATTTAAGTTTACTGCTATGCAAATAATTACTTAAATACCTACTTAGTCAGAAGTACCAAATACTAAGGGACTTCTGGTGACTGGTTTTCATAACCCTATATCAGGCACTAGTCTTTCGTGTCAGGTTATCAAATTAGAATTAATATTTTAGGAAAAATTCCAAGATTCTAGCTTGGTATTTTTTATTTCAGATAATAAGCTACTAAAGTTTATTTATTAAAATCACTTAGCTTTGTTTTTTTGTATAAAATATGAATACCCGATTGTGATTGCATTTACAATATTACCAAAGTACACAACAGTTGAATTATCTATCAAATGTTTATTAGCAGATTATTTCAAACGATCTATATATATCAACTGATCAGTATACATAGTACTCAATACTCAATACATTTATTGATTTCATATGGTGGTACATAACATGGTAATACAATGTAGGTAGGTGTCACATATGAGCCCTGTTTTAAGGGCATTACAATATGGTCGTAGCTGGAAGGGAGGCAGACCGAGGTTCGTTAGATAGGATAATTAATTTATGGCAAAGAAAATGAGATTTTGCTATTAATTACACTTTTTTATGCGTAAAGATGAGAAAGGCTGTGTGTGACCTCATGTCTTCGGAGAAGCAGCACGTCATGCGAACTTAAATTGCCAGGAAAGGCGATGACCTTGAGAAAACTGGTGTTTACTGGCAAGGTCACAGGAAGAAAGAGGTTGTAAGAGTGGAGATCTATGGGTCGCAAGACTTACTTATTACTTCAGAGTTACTTATTACTTTAAAGTTACATATGTGTAAGTAGATATTTACTTATCTTAGCTTTAATCCATCGAATATTGTCTATTACAGTTTATGAGTTTTATTTTCTTTTCAAGATATTGTGACTCCATTTCTTGAGTAATACAAATGAGGGGTTGTGGGTTATTTATGTGCTATTTTTTAACGACAATTAGCACTCACATCCTTATTTTTGATAAAGGTGAGATTACCTACTACCAAATAAATGGTTGGATTGTGTGCAAGAAGATATAAATGTGAAAGTAGTGGATTCAGAACTGACGAATGATAGAAGTGAGTGGAGAAAGAGAACATGTTGTGCCGACCCCACTTAATGTGGGATAAAGGCAGGGGAATGATGATGATGGTCAGATTACTACCAACTACACTAAAATTCCCTTTTTATAACATTTAAAGATTTTTTTCCAAAATCCCTTTGATAGTAAAGTTTTTACAGCATGAGTCCTAGTACTAATTCCGTAGCCTGATTCACAATTCATAATTCTCATACAAATCCGCGTTCATTTACACATTTTCCTTACTTGGCCGACTTTACTATGTCCTGTCAACCGTTCGTCTAAAACATTAGTCAGCATGTGATAAACAAGTTGTTTTCTGCAAAACGACAATCGATTTACTTGTGTATTTTGAATTACATTGCGGGCTTGTTGCTTTTAAAGAAGTAAAAAGTATAAAGAGACCGCGCAATATAATGAATTTTATCGTAGATACTAGATACATACACGGTAATGATATGTCATGCTGACAGGGGTCACAGCTCATTTTATGTATGTTCTACCTTTGGTTTTCTGTTGTGGGTTCGATTTCCACTAAGAACGAACTTACCTTGTTGACAACATGTCTGGCTGTTTCTACAGGTTTTGCCTTTAGACTTCTGATGTGGGTTGTGGGTTCGATTTCCACTAAGAACAAACTTTTTTTTGTTGACAGTATGGCTGGCTTGTCTGGCTTTTTCTAAGCTGTATTTCTAAAAATGTTTTTGTCAAGAAAGGGTATAAAAATCTTGTACTAGATCTATTTAGCTCTCGGAAATATCGTGTAGGTGTCGTAAAGTTACCGTTGGCTGTAAAAGCACCCATTTCAATTAATTTATTAGGTACTGTTCTATTGATACCCGGATAATAATAATTTTATGCAGCTGTCATAATCGTGTTAAGATTTGTGTTCGTTGGTTTTTTGATCAATTTTGTTCAATTGACCGAATGACAGGAGACAGACGTCAAGGATTTATTATTGCGATGTTATATCACTCTTGCTACATACTATGTGTTGGTTCACTTTTACTATAGTCCGGTCAATTTAGATATTCGAAGTTACATAAATTCCCACCAAGCTGAAAATCGGTAAGATTGTTTAAAATATAATTAAAAACAAAATTTGAAAATTCCCCAACTTTCCCCTGTAAGGATTTTTTTTTATTCAAGTTCAAAAATCAAAAAAATGAATTTTTCGTCATTTTCAGCAAAACGGTAAGTTTTATCATAAAAATACCTGAGACAAAATTGTAGATCATAATATTATCTACATAAAAATTATTAATACTTTTTTCTCTACGAGCCACCGTTTTTGAGGTATAACGATTCTAAAAGTTGTAATCGTCATAATATGCTTGAGTACGCCACGTATATATACATCTCTGTAGTTACAAGGCAACATGCGATACATCGCTATTAATGCAGTTTACATGCACTCAGGATGAAGATAAAGAAGAACAAGACGAACAAGAACAAGAAAAAGATTACGAAAGTTACGACTCGGACGATTAAATTTCACTACTTTTTTTTAACTTAAATTGCTTTTACCTTTTCAATCTGCTAATATCCATTATTTTTCAATAGTTTCAAATTAAACAGGATCAAAACTGACCCGTGGAATAGACCTACTGGGGAAACCACGTGGCGAGGTAACGTACTACAACTTTTTGAATCGCTTTATCTCAAAAACAGTGGCTCGAAAAAAAAAAGTATTCATAATTTCTTGTAGATAATTTTATGATCTACAATTTTTGTCTGCGGTATTTTTATGATAAAACTTACCGATTTTCTGAAAATTGCGAAACTCATTTTTTGACCTTTGACGTTATTGACGTTATTGAATTAAAATTTTTCCTTACAGGGGAAAGATGTGGAACTTTCAAATTTTGTTTTTAATGATATTTTAAACAATCTTACCGATTTTCAGCTTGGTGGGAATTTATGTAACTTTACTCTTATTTTTTGGTCTAATTTGACCGGGCTAAGGCTTATAAACGTTATCTATCTCAGTACTTACCGATTTACTGGGTTGAACCACAATTTTTCAATCATCATTTAAAAATGATGATGATAATTGAAAAGCTGCATAGCTTTTATCGCGGGCCTTAAACGTGGAGACCGAATTCAAAAATTCCGTAACGAAAATAACCTAACACTGCGCATGCGTAATCCACTAAAAAATGCTATGCAATAGCTTTATCGCGGCAGTCCCCGAGTGTCACACGTCTTTTTTTTCTGTATTAACGTCAGGTGAGTATTATTGGCCTGATTTCAGGAAATCCTCAAGCTAGCCTGTCAAGCCTGTCAAAATTTAGGTGCCAGCAAAAAAATTTAGCTCGTAAACTTTCAATATCAGCTTTTTTTAACGAGACATGCCATAAACGGGGAAGGTATTATATTCTGTTATTTGTTTTATATCAATTTAGTAATTTTCAAGAATAGTTTTTTCTCGTGGGTACAAACCACATAAAATAACAGTGACTTTACACTGACTAGAGATTTTGAAAAATAAAAATAAAAAGCGCTCTATTTTTTATTACTTAATGGTCCATTAAATCAGTTGTAAAAGAATAACCTCTTTATGATACTGATTCAATACAGTTAATTAGAATAGATACTGAATCATGCCACAGATAAACTATACTTACTATCACAGAATAATAAGAGCAAGCTGTAGAACGCAACAGGGTGTTTTCAAACTGACCGATTTCGAAATATGTATAAAACTTTAAAAAAATGTTGTTCGAACAGAATCGAGCGACCTATTTATTTACCATAGTACACAAGACAGATAAGTATTTATTAATTTTTTAAATTAAACTAGAAAATTCATGCTTGTTATTATTCTGCCACAGTTAATAGTAGATAAAACGATTTATTTGATTTATTTTAGAAAAAAGTCACTGCTCTTGTTATTTTTCTCATAACGAGTTGTCTTTATTAAAAGTCGTATATACTTTTTAAATAGTTTGAAAATAGTCTATTTCGAAACAAAATTTAGCCAAAAATTTAAACGATAGGTACTTAAAACATTTTTTAGGATTTAGCTATTATTTTTTATTTAGTTTATTATATGTAGTTTTTATATTAACCTCAATGATCTTGGTGAACCAAATTATGAATACAAGAGTCTTTCTTATTATAAGTCCAAGGTGACGTTGCGAGTTAGAGTAGTATTCTATAATCTAACCACAGAAGCTCGGTTACAATTGGAAATATTTGTGATATAGCTTTTACAACCGATAATAATATATTACCGACCAGGATCCGTAATGACCAACAATTGAAACTAGGTACAGTCAGTGTCAAAAATTCACAACAACCTTCAACCGTACACGATACTTCAGAACTTTCTTCGTTTTAGATATAAATAAATATTTTATTGATTGTACCTAAATATTTTAAATAGTTTGGGTTGTAGACGTTTTTTGTGAATTTTCTTCGTTTAAAAAGAGTTTTTATTGATACTTCGGTTTTGAGATCGAAACATTATATGAATACCACACATTTTTTTTACAAATGATATTCTATTGTAAGGCGTGAGCACCAATAAATGTGATAATTGCGAAGAAAACATAACACAGCGTATTCACCATATTTGTGTTTTGACATTGACTGTCAAACGACAGCTTGACAGTAGAACGTTGCAGCATCATTGCGCAGTGTAAATCGAATTACATTAACTATACTATTGTCACATTTACTCATGCTCAACCCCTCAGAAAAAGACAGACACAAGACACGAAACAAGACCTCTCAAGTACAGGTGAGTGCTTTAATTTAAGGTCTATTTTCCGTTTAGTATATTTCACAGTTGGCCTATACCCGAAAAGAGCCATAAGCTGGCAAACACAGCACGCTTTTATTAAAAAGTGTTATGAGTATTTTAATACATAGAAATAAGATTAGCTTTTGTAGCAACTAAGGAAAAATAAAGGCTATATTATTATATTTCACAGTCATGTATGTATATTCGCCAAATAAATTATATATCTACCTATAAAGTTATATTCCGCGTTTAGGCAAGCGTAGTGTAGGACGCCCTCCGGCGAGATGGAGCGACGATCTACGGAGTGTAGCTGGCAAAAACTGGATGAGAAGAGCCGAAGACCGGGCTCAGTGGCGCGTCTTGGGAGAGACCTACGTCCAGCAGTGGACTGATATAGGTTGATGATGATGATGATGAAAGTTATATTCTGTAGCCTACAGTACCATAGAAGTGCAGACAAGGGGGGTGCGGGGCGGGGACGGGCGTGGTCGACGCCGGCCGCTCTCCTTGACTCCAGCGTCAAGCATCGCATGATCTCTGCTTTGTACACCATTCCAACGGTTTTGGTACTTGCTCCATATTTATTACGAGTGAGAACCATTAGTAGCCTATTTGTGCCGTATTATTGAATTTGTAAACTGATTATATTTGTAAAATAAAATTATTACATTTATTAGATAAGTAGGTACGTGCAGGTAAGATATTACGATCCCCCAATATATAACTTCCATCTATCAAAACGAGTTGTCGTTACATTCTCTAAAAACAAGATAACAATTCAAAAAATTGTATAGAAAATAAACTTCGTTCTTTGGCCACAAACTCACCTGATGGAAAGTGATGTTGTGGCCGACTATGCAGTATATATAAAATGCAATCAAAAATTTATGATAATAAAAATAAATTAATTTGACAGGCGTCACAGCTTAGTTGGTAGTTGCTCTGCCTTCCAAGCTGTGGATCGTAGGTTCCATTCCCACTTAGAGCAAATGTTTGTGTGATGAACATAAATTCTGCGTTCTGCATCTGGGTGTTTCTGTGTATTCTAAGTATGTACTTACAAAAAAAATGTACTTATGCAAGTTTATTTCAGCAATCTAGTTCCCATAGTACAAGCTTTGGGACTAGAGTGTGATGTGTAAAATGTCCGTGAATATCTATTTATTATTTAAATATAAAATGATTCAAGTATCAAAGCGTCACAGTCGCAGTACACCCCAGGTGAATGTGGTACGGTGCCGGGTGCGCTGATAACGCGCCGCTCGTGCTGCTATCACAGACCCGCTAATAGTCACATGGAAATGAGCCTTCGCTTTACTTGCAGCTTTACAAGTCCGTCAATGTCCACACTAGCTGATAACTAGAAATCAAACTACGTGGACAGATTTACAAAGAATTGAAATAGTCATTAAATAAAAACTAAATATTTATTCAGATATTTTTTTCTGCGAATCAACAGAGAAATGTAGAAATGTCCTGGTTTTGGACATCGTCATCATCTCAAAAAAGCGCACTGTATATTTGTTTGTATAAATTCTCACTAAACAGTTAAGCTACCTGTAGACTATTGCACACGATCTATAGATAAATTATAAGGATATATTATTACAAGAATACATCATAATTTTATGATCGGGTCATAAAATTATTAAGTATTCTTGTACGACAATCTTGTGGTTTGTATGACAAATACATTATTTCAGGATTTATGGGTTTACAAATTAATTCATACTTATAAATATTGATGGTAACGGATGTGGGTGACATATCTAGACCTAATTATAATTAATTACAGACTAATTACAGTTAAAAACCACAGACAACTATGCATCAATATCAGTGTGAAAATCAACGGATAATAAACGCCATATTGATGTCATACTACAAGATAAGTATTCTCTGAGAAATTTAATTCTCATAGTGCAAAATTTTCTTGGTTTAGGACTAAGATGGCTTTGTTTGAAGTCTAGGAGCAAAATAAAATGAGCAGTCTCCTAATTCTCCCTTTTAAGGTAAAAATGATCAATATTGTAATTAAAATTATGATTATTATTATATATTTATAAAAAGTCATTGACACGAAGCTCAAAACTAAGAAAAGCTTATACTTTATGATCTAGATTGCTGTCCAAATCAGACAACTACTATAGAACAAGATCAACTTATTCTATACTAACTGAAATATAAAATAAAAATATTGTCTCATAAACATACCTACCTACAATTCTTAGTCACGATTATGAAATTCTGTAAATAAACATTTCATATCTGAATTCCGAATTTCCCTAGAGTAATAAATAATTGTCAACATGACGCAGTACTTGATACATTTCCAGAAACAACTTTAGTCACAGTTATATAGAGTAATAATATTTACTAAGGCCTAAGCCGAACATGTTATCCGAAGAACCGACAATCGTTGGAGCAAACGGATACTGGAGTGGAGACCGCGTTTAGGCAAGCGTAGTGTAGGATGCCCTCCGGCGAGATGGAGCGACGATCTGCGCAGTGTAGCTTTTTTTTGACCATCGAAAGAAATTATTATTTTAAGATAAACTATTGAACCAGCTAAGGCAATGTCTAGATGAATATTACTCTGCTACGATTTTGGCCATATACGGCATGAAGTATCTACGAGATAATATTTTTCAATGTATTGAACATTGATCTAATGCATCATAGTAAAATATAACTCTTCCGCAATAGGGTTTTATCACACTTCACAGTCTGAGTAACCGAAATAACATATTTTGTTTAATTATTTTTTTTTGTTGATAAAGACTTTGGCTCACCTAATGTTAAGTGATAACTGATCAATGCATTGCGTTGCAGTTGAATATAAATTAAACAAAATATTTTTATTATGATATTAATCAAATATATTTTCCGAAGTATTTATTTACGAATATTATCATAGGTTTTAGAAGGTAGCATGCAAAAGTGTCTAAGCAAATTTTAGGGAGTTGAGTTTAGGATTTTAACTTTAAAACCCTAAATTATCTACTCCTTTCGGTTTTCTAAACTTTAAGCTAAACTACCAAAGCAAGTTATGAGTACAAAGCTTTAACAAGCCAAGTAGGTAACAAGTGGTAGTTATATTATTCATCTAACTACGGATATAATTACTAGGGAAGACACCGCCATCTAGATCAATGATTACACAACTAATACGGAAACTTTGAATGCAAATGGCCACGCCCGCGGTGTGACTTTGTTTACTACCCAGTTGTTGATAAATATCTTATTGTTTTATATAAATAGTACCCTTAGCAACAAAACTTTAGAGTGCTTATGAGTCTTTTTACACTTAGTCAAAGCGGCGGCCTTCCAGCAAGAAACATAATGTTTTTTTGTGTTTTTGTGTATTCTTTAAACTTAGTCAAAGCGGCGGCTTTCTGGCAAGGAACAAAATATCCTAAAGAACTTTTCGCCATCAAAAGCTGAGGGGACCAGCCGAAGATTGCAGCATAATCTTCGACATAGATAACCCACTGCGCTAAATAATATGTTCCATTATAAGAGATTTCTTTTAAAGACATCTACAACCTACTTTTAGAGCAGAAAATTCGAGATTGTGCTTAATAGGTAAGTTTTATTTTTATTTAACCCATTGTGTTCAAAATCAATTAAACTTTATTCAGTAAAATCACAAATATCATTTAGAATCGTCATATATACGAGGTGTTTCTAGGTGCCAGTTTCACGCGACCAGAGCCTAGAACAGGTAAGAAACTACAGCCTGGTTCCTACCGTTTTTTGTATGATCCTTCTTACAAAGAATGTTTCATCGCAGTGCAAAAACCGTAAATGTTTTTAACTTATTTCGATATTTTGTGGTGTATATGTAGTATTATTACTAGCTAAGTACAATGTTATTAGCTATTCAAATTGAACGCCTTTGAATAATCTCATGACATTATTCAAATGTATTGAAGTTATGATCAGGATCACACCTAATTGCCTTGTAGGTATGCTGTTGATTATTAAATAGAGTATTCTTTATTTTATTTTTTATTTTATTTTATTTTCTTAGGGAAACAAACAGTACAATAGTATTCAAAGGTTCTTTACCATAACTTGTCAAGAACAACGTTTATAGGTATGTCTTCTCTAGGTATTACCTACGATATATATATATTTTTTATTCAACCTATGCTGTCCCATGGCTGGGCAAAGGTATCCCCCCTCTCTTTCTATATTTCTTTATCTCTGGCTAACTCTCTCTCTGGCTATTTCCCGGTAACAATAAGTTATTACACATTTTTTTAATCTAATTCAGCAATCTAATTAAGGTACTTATAGGTATTATAGTTTTTACAATCAACAATAAAAATATTATGTCAATCTTCAGAATGTTATTGTGGTATTGTATTTTGAGCATTAGTTTGCAGATATATTTTTCCAAGGCGCTTAAGTATTGTTTGTTCTAGAAAACATAAACCAACTTTTTTGATAGGTAGTTTAAGCTAAGTAAAAAAAACTAAGACAATTGCAATTTAAAAATAGCCATTACTTTAAACATCTTTTTAACATGTTTGAATATTCATGGCATATCATTCAACATCTTCTAGTCCCAAACCAAGCAAAGCTGTAGGTAAGTACCTATAGACAATAGATTGCTGATATATTATGTTGATGTAATAGTTTTTGTAACTACGCCCATCTTTACTTTAACCTACTCAGTCCAATGAGCTCTCAGATTTCAAAGAATGTCGGTGAACTGATACGCATGAGACGTATTCCGTAAGTGGGCAAGGCCGTGTTGTATCGATCCGAGGTGTTGGGTGACGCCGATCAGCTTACCCATCGGGATGGAATGTCAATGCACTGTCCGAGTGCATTGGGGTAAGACCAAATCTGAACGTGGCCTTTCGCCATCACCAAGATGGCGGAAGGACGTTGTAAATAAAATACGAAAGAAAAAAAATAACAAAAATACCGTCCAACGTTGCCCATAAACTTAAAATACGAAAAAAAAGAAAAAAAATTAACAATTTACCGTCCAACGTTGCCCACAAACATAAACATAAACAAGCCTTGCAACGTGACATTGGCGAAATTGGCTAACCCCCAGACGCCATTAAATAAAAATTGAATTGAAATCTGAACGTGCAATTTGTGGAATAAACTACCCTCTGATTTTTTTTATTACGTACAGGGTAAACAGGCAATTGATAAAGACAATTTTGTGGGGGAGTCCGTGTCTACACAGTGATACAGCTGTGGGGGTAGGCTGTAAATCGCTCTAATAAGTGGCCGACGACGTGTGGTTTCCATAATAATAATATTTTTTTTAGTTCAGTCAGTTCTTCTGTGGCGAGGTTAAATCTGTCTTTTAGTATTCACCCACCTTTTCCCAACTTAGCCTTACCGTTTGAGCGCCGTCTGTGCTAAGTGTACGAGTCAAAACAATTAGCAACAGGACACCAGAATTTGGACACTCCAAAAAAGGCTTTGAAATTTTTAAATATATGAGTCAAGTGACTTAATTATCGTTCCAAAAATCCTCGCTTATGAGCTAGATAAGTATTTTTGTTAGCTAGGTTAAATCTGTCTTTTAGTATTCACCCACCTTTTCCCAACTTAGCCTTACCGTTTGAGCGCCGTCTGTGCTAAGTGTACGAGTCAAAACAATTAGCAACAGGACACCAGAATTTGGACACTCCAAAAAAGGCTTTGAAATTTTTAAATATATGAGTCAAGTGACTTAATTATCGTTCCAAAAATCCTCGCTTATGAGCTAGATAAGTATTTTTGTTAGCTAAGTCCAACTATTCGTCCCAAGAACATTATCGGAAGCGCAATAAATTGTGTAGAAAGTCAAGATGGCTCGTTTGCTTATTCGAAGGCAAGGGAACTTGGACTCATCAATGTTTATTTCACGTTAATGTCAAACGTATCCGCGGGCGTAAGGTTCTTCTATAGTGGTGTTGTTTTAACTTTGGAAACTTAAAGAAACTTTGCTGTGGTTTTGCTACTGCAGGCTTCTAAAGACTAAGAAGACTAAACCTCTCAAAAAGACCAGAGCTTGATTTTTGTTTTCTTGGATATAATCGCTGCTTTAACTTGTTTGCAGTGGAAAATGATTGGTAACTAATGTGTGATGATCATGATTTGTAACAATTGAACTCTCAGACATAATAATAGAATAGAAAACACTCTTCTTCTTCTTATTCTTCCTGCCCTTATCCCACTAGGTGGGGTCGGTACAACATGTTCTCTTCTTCCATTCTTCTCTATCATCCGTCATCTCAGTATACACATCTTTCACATCCATATCATTTTTCACACAATCCATCCATCTATTCTTAGAATAGAAAACACTGATTAAAATAAAATTTTCTAATAAGTACACCTCCATAGGTCCAGACAATCACACATCATTGCGAAACCTGTTTGTTCTTCATCTTCTTCTACATATTACCAAGTGACTTGCCTAACACTGTCTTTCACTCCAGAATAATCCGAATAATAATTGTATTCTCAGAATATAAATGCAGCTATTGTAGAGGAGTCATGTGATTGGGTGAACGATTTACACGATGCGCGCGCATTAGCGAGAACGAGCCTCGAGCGCGGAGATACAGCATCATACTGCACTCTGCAGGACATTTGCAGACTTATGCTAGTCGAAATATCGCAATACTTTACTAGACTATTTATTTATCTACTGAATGAAGAGGATCTGAAAATAGTTAGTGAAGTGAGTAACCAAACATAGAATGTCTGGAACAAATAAATATTATTTAAATTGGGCTGTTTAAGATAATATTGATGAAATGAGTGAGTCTATTATTTTGATATAAATCTCTAGCTCACCTTTGTACATGTCCTATTTTTAAGTTTCCTGTATTTCAGTAGTTCTGTTTTTCTGTGTGTACAATAAAGAATAAATTATATATTATGATAGTTTGCTTAGTTTTTGCCAGTAAAATAATAAATATCAACTTGGTTAAGAAGCAACGTACATAGCTGTCAGAATATACAATTTATTAGGTTCACTATCTGAGCTACTAAATAGGTAATAAGTGTTAAAGTTAGATATCTACGAATCACCGTAGTAACACGTTGAAATTGCCTAGTCTGGTTTGTCACATAAATAAATGGGCACACCAAGCAACCCTACCAAGGGCCAACAATGCCCACACAAATCAAACAGGATTCCAAATACACTATCGGCCAAGTTGTGTACAAACATTTGCATGGCGCGCCAAACGATAGATACTCTAAGACGTTTATTTTAATAGATGCGTTGCGTTGCTAAATAACAAGGTAAGGTAAATGCCCAACTTCGCGCAGCTAGCAGCGTCGCAGCTGCTTGTCACTAAACTGTCTGACACCGACTAAGTGTGACATAATTCCCGATAAATTGAATACCTTGATTTCATAATATTCATTTATCATACACTGAAAATAAAATATCCATATTTAAGCTTTAAGCCATACATAGAAATCCTTTTCTTTGAATCAAAAGGTAAGCAAAGGTAGGTAGCAAACAAACTACTGCTGATTAGAAATGTTTACGTTTTCGCATATTATTAAAATAAAGCATGATAAGATAATAATTCGTTTATTTTGGCGCCATTTTGCAGTGATGCTGCAGTTATAGCGTGTCTACGGTAATAATATCTAAGTAGGTAGATACCTACTTGCGTGTTGACGCCCACTCGACTGTGCAATACTGTGCAAAATGTGCAATCATTCTTCGTATCAGCATCACATTAAACCCTGTAAACTCACAATGCGGATTTCTCCATTCTGTAAAAAACTTATGTGAAGTTTTGCTTAGTGCGCGGTGACATGCGAATGCTGTTGCGTCAGTGGGCAATTGTATCTGCGAGTTGGGGATTTGAATTTGAAGCGTTTGCTTTGGCATATGAGATTTTACATTCGCAATTATTGCAGTGATGCAGTATAGTGCCTTACTATCGGACCGTTTTCAACTGATGCTCAGAAGCATTGCATTAATTTTGTTTTGAATATTTTGTAATAAAAGACAGAGTTTTTTTAATTTTTACGTGTGTTATTGTTTCGTTTATTTTTCATTTCTGAACAAACGTTATCATTATTCGAATTGTAAGTGTATAGTATACCTATATAGTAGATATAATTGTATGTATAGGAAGAGAATACTATTTAGCTTAGCGTGTGATCTGCGTTATGCACTTTTAATTGAAAAATGTGTTCAATAAAACTATCTATAGATCGTTTGCAACGGTCTCAAAACAAAAAGTGAGTTTATCATCCGCTTTGGCTC
This sequence comes from Ecliptopera silaceata, assembly GCA_932527185.1. Taxonomy (NCBI): domain Eukaryota; kingdom Metazoa; phylum Arthropoda; class Insecta; order Lepidoptera; family Geometridae; genus Ecliptopera; species Ecliptopera silaceata. The sequence continues at coordinate 4,166,085 of OW052207.1, read as the reverse complement.
AAAAAATCCTTTGCATAGTAATCCAGCTTGTTATTCAGATCATTTCCCTAGTTCGGAATATATCAGAGACAGGAAGCTAGTCGCGAGGAGTCGCTGACAACGAACCGTCTGTTAACGGGAGCCCACAGATTGGCAAGTGATCTACAGTGGTGGACAAAATAACTACTACTAGGGAAAAGTTTCATATAATATTAAACTTAAACCAGGAAATAGGTTTAATAATATGTAATGCTGGACAATGCTGGAGGAGGAGGAGGAGAACAAACATTTATCCTAAGGGAATCGAACCCGCAACCTCCGCGTCGCAGGTTGACCTTCGCCACAGCAGCGGTGGGCTTTAATTTGGCTATTTTTTTTTTGTAGCTTTCATATATTAGTTTAAATGACGAAATTGCAAAAGATTTATAACCGATTAGATTTATACATTCGGTATACCTATTGAGCTTTGTAAGCCCTAACTTATCGAATTCCAATGCGCGTCATTGCGAGATCGATTGTTGTCTGTAAATGACAGAAAAACATTGTACGTTGTTAAATTAAATAATAAAAATATATTATAGATCATTACAGTACATGACGAATTTAGGGATTGTACATTAATATAAACATGGGGGTTCCTTAAAACCTAAACTAAGTTAAAACTGTCAAAACCTAACGCTTTTCGTCACACCTGTCCACGTCTCACGGACGTATTTAATGGCGGGAAGTGCTCACAAATTAAAATGGGCCCGCGTCAGTGCAACGGATGGAGTGGACGTCTTAGAGTTTGCTCCATCTAGCGAAAGTGAGATATTATCTCTGTTGCCGCGAAGAATTATGATGTGGATGTGCGCTAGTTATTATTGCACTGTTTTCGCTGGTTACACTGCTGGGTTGTAATAGAAGTAGGTCTACGTACCTTGTATTTTATATCCGTTTATATATATTACAAAAATATATATAATACATAATAAAAATACTGCACTATTTAAGTTAGAATAAGGACTATTGTAATTGGATATTCCAATATTATGTTATGTTATGTAATTTAATGGGAAATAACTAAATTTTTGTTTATCTTTCACTTGCACGTTATTGAGAGGCATATTAGATTTGTTGGATTTGTTGGTGGTGGAATCCACCTTCATCATCAAGTAAAAAAATATTGATATGAGTTATTATTAATAATATTATTACGTATTATTAATATTTATATTAATAATATAAATATTAATAATTCGTTTTGCTTAATAACATGTTTTGTTCACAGACTATTTAGTTTTGCCTAGTTTCGGACTGGACCATGTATATTTTTATTTAAAAATAATACATAAATATTTGAAAAATATCGTACAACAATAACTAACAATCAATTTCTGTGTTGATGACTAATTAATGCGTGATTTTTATTTTCCAATCTATAAATATAAATCGTTGTAAATTTTTGCGGTAGTATAAATGCATAAACCAAGGCCAGACTATTTTGTCAATCAAATTATCACAGATGATGTTTTACGGTCTATCTTATAAAAAGTTAGCACAGACTTGAAGTATTGAATACCATACGTAATGATAATTTAAAGTCAACGATAACTTTTTATAAGATACCCCTATCTTATAAAAATCCCCGTTAATGTTTATAACGAATACTAAAAAAAATGGATAAGGGGACTCTCATACAAAAACGTGATTTTTTGGTGCCTTGCGTGCACGAGTCCGACTCGCACTGCACCGGTTTTATTTATATAAATAAATGCTTAATTGAGAAAGTTTCATTATTTGACTTATACATCTAGTTAAGTGGGCACATTGTAAATTTTCTTCTAAAGGCATATAAGAATAAAGATAATTTATTTAAACGACAATTTTATAGTTGCGAAAAGTAAAGAATACCTATATATAATACCTATTGTTGGGAATTAATGCAAACTGGAATGTCTATTTTGACTGGACTAGTAGTAGTCCAGTCAAAATAGACATTCCAGTTTGCATTAAGTTTTCCCAAGCACATCCCTAGTGGAAGCACATTAATAACTTCATCTCTATGTAGAGTTATAGCCTCTACGCACGTTGTCTGCTTGTCTGTCTGTCTTTAACAAGCTTGATTTAGATGTCCTTACTCCTCTTTTGTTTGTGTGGGTGATTTCGATTCCAGTGTAAAAGTGTTTAAGGCTGTAGGCACACTCGGGAGCGGACTGGACCTTCTATAGATTATTTGTCACAAAAAAATTATAAATTCCAATTATAGATTTAGAACGCAAAGTGCGCATGTAATTAAGGTGCATTTATGGCTTTGAAAAGATAACGGTGCATATGTATCGACCATATCATACCATATCGACTTTTTATTCCAAAATTCCTTGCTGCTGTTTGTAGTAGTCACGAATTGATGTTGATTGACAGTAAAATGTTTTTTGGTACCATAATCTCAGTTAAAGTTTGTTTTTTTAAATTTTGTTAATGAGTATTATTTCCGGAGATATTTTAATCAACATACCTGTGCCTATAACTACTAAACTTATACTAGGATACTTAAAAACATTTCGCAATGCAATTAAGTAAACAAAACGCAAGGCAGAACATTACTAGGTAATCACACAATCTAAACAGCACGAAACAGAACATTCATTGCACAGTTTAGTGCAATGCTGCGCGTGCGCAGGTCAGAGCGCGCCGTGCAAAAATTACTCGTTCTAGCGCCTCGGTGAAATGTAAATTAGTGGAACTGGCTGAGGTTCAAAGGTAGAGTTAATGGTGCTTTTAGTAAAGAAATATACCACATGGGTTATAATCCTTGTTGTTATTTTTTTGAATAGTGCTTTATTTCATTTACTTTGTACGCGATCTTATAATTGGGTGTCTGTTCCATTGGGCTTAGATAGTAATCAAAGTGAATCTGATAAAAATAAAGTAGATACACAAAAATGATACGTTAAAAATAAATTGATTGATATAGATTAGTCAAAGTAAAATTTCACTAACTTACAGTGGAATGGTTATAATTTGAAGCTTAAATATTGATTCTGGACATAGATATAGGTAGAATTGATGCAAAAACTATGGTCATGAAATAGAATAACGTTTTGACAAAAACTGACTTTATTTGCATAGCAGGTATCATCTTGTTGATGATGATGATGTATCAACTTGTTGTTAGTAACCTTATTAGAAAGTTACAGGCAGTACAAAAATGGACTTATATTAATTCATTCCAGTTAAGTTATAATAACAAGTAGAAAATTCTTAAAAGTGTTATATATTAATTGCCATTTATACATACAATGATGGTGTCAAGATTATTGGCACATGGAAACTAGACTAATATGATTGAATATCATTTTATTCATATCTTGTCAAGCGGTCAACAATATTGCTTAACGAGCCGTGCAACTTTGTTGCAACCTGTCGACAATTTCAATTGGCCGTCGCGACCATTTGATCTCCAATAAATAGTTTCCATAATGTACATACTATGTAAACAAAATTCTTCGTTACACGGCAAATTGGTAATTGTGCCACAAATAACAGGGTTATGGCTAGGTTTATTCATTCTATTTGGTTGTCTATTAACAATCTTCTATATTATATGGGTATTTTATGTGTAGGTATAATAAAAAAAATATCCATCTATGTAATGTATTGTATTAAGTATGTCAGTCATCTAGTACTCATAACGCAAGCTCTGCTTAGCTTGGGCTAGATGATGTTGGGTGGATTGTCCAGCATCATTTATTTATTTATTAATTCCTCCAAAAAGGCAGCATTAATCATTTTCTATGATGCCTAGGTCACTGTAATGCAAAGGTCTTTGGGATAGTAGATCTCACTTTATTTAGAAACTCTTCGTCTTTCGCGTAATCGGGTAAAATAAAACCACCTAGACATCCTATCTCTCCAAACAATTTAACCTCCTCACCAGAGGAACTGACCACGGCAATTAGCTTCGGCGACAGCGCCCGAGGAGATCGCTGAGACAGATGGCTGCATCGCTTCATTAGAGAGGTCACCACGACACCTCTCGCGCTAATGCTGATGTGTCGGTACGATTGTTGAGCTGCGATGTCAAAGCTGGAGGAACTACAGGACGATACTATTTGCCAAAGAACTACAGGAGGATACTATTTTTGCCTGTCGCTTCTGTCATAACATTACAAGGTTTTGAGTAATATCTTGAGCAGCAATTGTGGCGAGGCTTTGCCGCATTTTTAAGTTGGACGATTAAATTGACCTTTAGTTCCTTAAAACGCAGATGTAGCATACTACGCTATTGTATCCGAGAATAAAAAAACTAAAAATTAATCTGGAAAACGCCAACTCAACATTTTTATCAAATCATTTTGGTTCAGATGTATTTTGTTGTTAATTAAAAACATGTGGTTCTGATCTCAAGATCGCTCATTAAAAAATGCTTTAAAAATTAAGACATAAAAAATTGCCATGCGACCTGTGTATTTACTTACGTAAAAGGTATGTCCCAAAAACATCATCTCAAAGATGCCGCTGCGATTCAAAATCTACTGTAGCATTATAGCCAATATTCTGCATCAATTGAAAATAACCGTCGAATTGAGTTATAATTTACGCGAACCAAAATTCGTCTCGCATAAATCGCACACCCTATAATAAAGTGTTGTTAATGTAAACACCTCCAGACTCATCGCTACAAACAAGCATCTACGTAATAAGTGACATTAAACTTAAAAAAGATTTCCTTCAGGGCACAATCAGTAATTACAAATTTACGATAAATGATGCGTTCGGTTCACACCATCTTGAATTAGACCATCCTATGTCCTTCTCATTTGCATGGTAAACTCGTCTTAATCGTGAAAGCTTTATGGTTTATATTGCAAGAGATGGAAGAGGAAGGTAAAGCTGTTTGAAGTGTGATGCTCCCGTTTTCAGATTGTTCCAAAAGATAGGTGGTAGCTGCATGCAAAATACTTCCCCGTTGAGATATGAGGAGCGTCCAGAGACGTATATTATTCAAAGTATTAGTGGATGCCACACACGTTGCGCTGAGTACAGTAACGGATCCACGATAGGCTTAGAATGGTAATGTTCCTTCAATTTCAGCATAATTGCTGAGAAAATAGGTTTAGTATTCACTTCTCACCTATGGAATAAGATTTGGATTCATGGAGCATACGATGATGGCCTATTCCAGTCTGAAGATATCATCAATCTTTTTATAAGCTAAAATAAATCTTTTTTTTTAGAAAAAGTATAATAATCGTCTGATGTTAAAGTAGTCACAGTAGTACACTAGTAACATGAAACCTTAGGATTAATAGAGATTACTGACTATCCACTTATTAAAATCAAATTAAAATGTTAATTGTTATTTCTAACGTAGCAGAAAATTAAATTGAATTTTTATTTGCAAGAATATGTTAAAACTGATTTCCAATGCTTTTACAAAATATTTTACGATAGAAAAATGATATAAATGTTCTATCAGCAGTATAGTGTCAATAATGCAAGCTTTGCTTAGTTTGGGTAGTCTGGGTAACTAAGCAAAGCTCTAGTGGGTGTGATGTGTGAAATGTCTGTGAATATTTATTTTATCTAAAATAAATAACTTGATTAGCAAAGTATGTACGAAAATATCTTAAAAATCCCATTTTTTTTATAAAATATGTCAACATTTTAGTAAGAGTTCCCTTGTTATGAAATATAAACGGCACGTGCTGATCTGAAACAGAAGTGTCTGCTACGGGCTAGTCGTGACATACCTTAGCCACAGACAGTTTAGAAGCGTCTAACAAGGTAGATACAGTGTGCGGCGCTTGCTATGGCACTTTTGACTTATTGATATTTAAAAACTAATGAATGGAAAGGAATACACAAAGTGGTAATTTTAGTAGTTAGATATATAAATTTAGATCAACTATAACTTTATTAAAACTTAAAATAAAATACTTGTGGTGCCTTGGCGGGTAAACAATTTGTAGCATGTTATAAATGGTTTCAAAAATGATTTTGATTCTGAAACCAAAATTCTTGAATCTATGAACTCCATTAAAAATAAATGGTTGTCTGTAAAGTCGGTTTACTGACGATAGTTGAACGTGACAACGAACGCAAAGGCCGATTGTGCTTCTTTGTCGCACTTCATGGAACGCCTCAGAGCGAGGTAACGCCGCATGAGTCTCAGAGCGAAGTAACGCCGCATGAGTCATGTTTTTTCGTGCGTGCAGCCGGCTCTATCGAATTATAAGACGTTGTCACGTCCAAAAAAGTAACATTTAAAACTATGGTCAAATATTTTAGCTTTGAACATTTTAAACTTCAAATAAAGTCTTCGATAGATGCTCACTGACAAAACTTATGCGCGATAGCAGGATCCGGGAGCTGTAGATACACGGATTATCTTCTGCATACAAACTGTACCAAGCGACTCTTTACAGACCTTTTAAGGCAGAATTTTAGATGATGATCACCACGCTCATAATTAAGATCATTAGATAAAAGCATTCGTGATGTTGTGTGGGTGGTTCCGCTTCCGAGCCTGGGGTGATCGTTTTTTGGGAGTGCTGGGAGATGAACAGTTAAATAAAAAAGAAAAAACAATATATGGGTTAAAAAAAATCAGGTAAAACAAAATAAGGGTTAAAAAAATCAGGTACTTTGCAAATTTTTGGTATAATTATAAATAGAATCGTGTTGAAAAGTGCCGTTAACGTTTAATCTAAATATAGTTTGAAAATAAACCAAAAACGAGTTTAGAGTGAGTTCTTAGTCATGTAATGTAGTTCCATGCTCTCAAAAGTGAAATTAAGAAAATTTCCTTAATTTAAATTATTCCTAAATATATATTTCGAATAAAAGGCTACAAGTGGTTATGTTACCTACTTCAATAAAAGTACGTTATCAATTGGTAAAAAACTTGCTTCGATGAAAATCGAGTAAAAATATTTAGGCTATCGATTAGTAGGATTTTAAGCATAGATCTGTTTGGTAGATATATAAAGAATAATCAATACATACCCTAATTACCTAAGATTATATCAAGGTTCACAATTCAATAACTGCACCATATTAGCGGCTGTAAGTGATAGAGAGACGTCTAAAAGCATGCACATATAAATAAGTAGAAGGTAGCGTATCAGCAGACTCCCTGTATGGGCACATCACGCGTCCCGTATCGTTGTTATAACGCGGTTACCTGTGGTTCTGCACTGCGTTGGATTTATTCATTTTGATACTTGATTTACCTTATTAAAATTGTGATAATGAACAATTTGCTATGGACAGTCTTGTTCATAAGTTATGTATATCATATCTTAATGGCTGTAGATTTTTTTATAAATTTTATTTGTTCCATAAATACGTTATTTTGAATCTACGTAAGATACGCGTAAAACCACAGTTAAAATATTTTGAAATTTTTTTTTTTCATCCAAAAACCGGTTAAATAAGTCTTGTTCATAAGTTATGTATAAATCATGTTTTAAGAACAGTCGATTTGTTTATGAATAATTTGTTCCAAAAATACGTACTTTTGAATACACGCGTAAAAACTACAATGAAAATACCTTGTTTTAGATTAATAGATAGATAAAAACTTTATTGTACACACAAATTAGAAAAATACAATGCAGAAAAAAATAATATACTTATATTACTTAGTTGTTTTACATGCAAAAACGGAAGTGGAATAATCCACCTCAAAGTGTGTAGCATTGAGCCATGACTCGAACACCAGTTCATTGACTTTTTTTTTTATGCGATCTTGCATAAAAATGGCCATCTGTTGGGAAGTGGTCACCGCCGCCCATGGACACCTGTAACACCAGAGGCGCTGTCGGTGCGCTGCCAGCCTTTTAGGTGAAGGTAAACCCTGACTTTACAAGCTTTGTTTTGACAGCGCTTTAAAGTATCAAGACGAAAAGCACCAGGCACAAGCAACTTGTGATTGCGCCGCGCAACAGATAAGGTAAATAGCTCATACAATTGTTCCAATGGGAGGCTCCGAGCCTCTTTTGTTAAGGAAGTGATACCTAATAGGCCCGGCCACCGGCTAGACCAACATGGTGTCAATTGCCAAGCTAGAATAGAATGCCAATCGCTATCGACTAGTCTAGGTGCACTATAATTTGGAAGGAGTCTAAAAGGCTAAACTGCTTTAGTGTTCTGTGATTTGATAATGCCAGTGCTTAGTACAGAACGATAAAATATGATAAGGTGACTGAGGTTAAATTCAGACAATAATTCAAAAAAAATCATAATGATTACCTACTGGGACTTCTATTCATTAGTTACGCTAATTTATGAAAGCTACGTTTAAGTATGTTAAAAACATAATTTATGTAGAATATTATATTTTCTCGACTATATTGTAGTCGCAAAGAGTCCTTTATTCTTCTTTATTGTACACACAGAAAAATTAAACTACAGAAATACAGGAAACTTAAAAATGGGACATGTACAAAGGTGAGCCATGAATAAAAAAAACAAATGAGAGTCTATGACCTAATTATGTAGCTATTTCTATAATTTATATTAAGTGATGGAACTATCAAATGGCTCAACTGATGTGGTAATTTTTGGTAAAATAATTCTCTCACTATTAAGATCGGGTGCTAGGTGTATCATTGTAATTAGCAGAGAACGTTTTAATAAGTAGGCTTTATTTTGTGAATTTATTTTCAGAATTGTGTTTTAATCCAATATTTCAATAATAATGACATGCAATACGCCTTGTAATGGGAGGTACTTCGTTAGGTCTACTATCTCGGCTTGTAACTAGTATAATTAAATTTGCATATAAATCCCCCTAAATAAGCTACCAACGACCGCTTACTGGAAGGGTGGTGCCAAAGAATAAAATATCTAAAACAATTTGTATTATTTCGTTTTGACAGAATAAGTTGCTAATTAATTATATAATAAATGTAGTTATGTCATGACACTTTGTATTTTACCTACTATATTTTTCAAATATAACACCAAAGAACTAAATATTATTATTAAATAGTAGTGTTTTTTTTTTCCAAAACTAAAAATAAGTAATATGTGATTGATCTCGATGTGAACCAAATTCTCGTTGCATTAAGCTATACCAACAGAACAAATAATATATCTTTTTATTATTATAAAATTTAAGTTTATTATTCAATTCCTCATACCTAATCCTTTTCATAATATCTTTTTTATTATTCAAATGGTATATCTACGCGCATAACAATTAATTATTCTTTGACCAACGATTAGTATCTCAAAGTTGGTCGAAACGGGCCGAGTTCGGTCACGACACTGACCACCGTAGACCATTTTGGATGCACCTTATAACCATAAACTGTCACTGATAAACTAAATAATATTCTAATCTGGCTTGATTTTGCTCCCGTTGCCTGCCTTATTAGCTACGTGGACCTTTTACTAACGCTGGAGAATAAAACGTTTATATTTTATGTATGGAATTTATTGTTCCGGTTTTGCTGACAGAACTGGGGGATACAACACAAAAAACAACTGACAATCGCACGCAGTTGTAGTAGAAACGTATTTAAGACACACTGCGTGGTGAGGCGGCAACGTTCGTCAGCCGAGCTTGCATTGAAGCGCAGTAGGCATCGAATACGTTTTTTGATATACTTTTACAATTGTCGAGTAGGTACTTAGTACAAAAACAATTGACGATCGCAATTGTCGAAAAAATAATATAGTAATGAAGCTACAAGGTTCGGCAGTCGAGTTTGCGAAGAAGCGCAATGAAAATGAAATATATATTTTGATACTTTTACGATTGGCACATTTATTAGAGGGACTAGAACGAGATGTGTTTCCGTGACTATTTATTTGTCAACAGACCTTAATTATTGGTCTCAAAGATCACGTTGCAACTTGACGCAAAAGTAGCAACACTAACTTAGCAGTAGAAACAGGAAGTATATTTTGAAAAGATTTGAATCAGAGCAATTAAAAAACTTATATCTAAGTCCGTGCAATATTTAGTTCATAAAAGCGTATGAACGTATTACGATCTCACGATTGTCGCGAAGTCTGATGATAAGCGCAGTTCTAGAAATAACGACATCTATCGAGATCCACGAGAACAATAATTTCTGCAGGACAATATGGTTTATCGATTCCCTATTAAATTTTATAATAGCAAACTATTTACTTTACATTGTACATTTCTGGTCGCTACAAACAACATTAAAAACACTAACGGCCGGTTTCTCGAACGATGATCAACGAAAAAATCAAATAATTACTATGTGTCAAACTCGGATCAATCGTGATTTGGGTTTCCAGAAACCGGCCGTATGTGGTAGAAGACATACATTTTTTTTATTAATAGGTGTTACACGATAACCAATATTCATGAAAATGAAATTAAGCATTTATTGGTAGATAACTATGTAACTTTCTACATCTAAAAATCCTTGCGTGTAAAAACTTATTTCTACATACTAAATGGGCAAGAAAATGGCGTGTTACAGTTACAAGATATTTTACAAAATACGCGTTTGTATTTTTCGTATTTTTGAATAATAGTTCATATCAATGTAAAAAAACTAGGTAGGTATTATGGTTATTGTATAGTATTTTTATTGTGAAATATTCACAAAATTATTGTGTTTTTATGATCTGTAGGTAATCAAAACATTGTAGCCACTCAAATGTTTATTTTATTATTTTCTTTACTATTGTTTTGCCGAGGATATCAAAACTACGGTATTCCTAGTACGTTACTTTTTTATTATAATTCTAAGCATTGCGAGTATAATTCACTTTATATATTTGTGACTTAATTATACCCACAAAATAATAACAATTATACCTATAAGCTAATATCCAATTATAGTAGGTGCTCTCAAAAAGCCTATTCAATAGAATATTAAAGTAAGCTTAGGCAGAAGCCTTCAAAAAACCGATTTATCGTATGTCATGTGACGGAAAGGATTACCATTGCTGATGCTTAAATGTGGTAAACAAAACAAAAAATATGATTAGTCATTCATTTATTAAGAATCTTAAATAATATAATTAGCCAAAAATCACAGATCTGCTTTCCTACGATCACAATGAACACAATATTACAGCTATTTTTTAAACAGAATAAATTAGAACCATTTCTTGAAAGAGAATCCGTAGTTGGGTTTCCAGGAGCTCTTGGGTATGTAAGGTGAGATAGACTTGGATAGACCAGCGTTGAAGTCAATAGAAGAGTCTTTGCCGCGGAAGAGGTTCAACTTGCCCATAGCTGAGTAGTCAGTCTTGTCGAAAAGAGGCGTGCGAGCCATGCTCACTTCGGCTCCAACTTTGTTCCTAAAATAAAATCAAAATTTTGTAAAAGAAACTCATATTGCTTCTATGACTGGGCGTGTATTTAGTTCTAAATACTAGTCTACTGATATTATGAAAATAAAGTATAATGCAGAATATAAAAAGAGTATGGATTCAAGAAAAGTTGCTTCTGTGATTGAAAATATTATAGACTCTAAAGGCAAATAAAGTAATAATTGTTGTTTGTTTCTCGAGTTGCTACTGCTTTTGCCAATTTATTTTAACGAAATTCTGTAGAACAAAGAACAAATACTTATCAAAATAAATATGGAAAACTTACTTGAACATGTACTCTGCGCCAGCGCCATAAGTGTTAAAGTTGGGGACCTGGGCAGCTTCTGGCATGGTGCGCGCCACAAAGGCCTTGGCATCCAAATTGTGGTTTGCGTTGTTGAAGAGGTTCACGTTAGCGGCAGCGGCTACTCGATCAGCCGCTCCAGGAATATGAGAATGAGTCAGCGTCAGTCCATGACCATTGCTACAAGAAGAAAAATATTATAAAATGTAATAAGATTAAAAAAAAAGAAGATCACAAGAAATTTGTGGTATAAGACCAAGCTGATGTCAAGATATGTTTTCGATAGTTGTGATAAAAAAGGATTTGTTTGTTAGCCAATCAAAATTTAAGAACAGGGATAAAAGTATATGTACCTAACATAGTAACTTTAGTTTATACTTACACATTATCAAGAGCCAATCCAGCGGTGGACTGAGCAACTTTGAATTGGTTGTTGAGGTTAACAGCGCCGATAGCACTGAGTTTGTTTTGGTCGTTGCCAACCAGGGGTATCTTCAAGTTAGCTCCAGAAGTTCCATCAGAGTTGGCGGTAACACTGCCTTGGACTTGCCGACGCATGCGACCAGTCCTTATTGGTACCAAGCCATCTTCGTTTCCAAGATTTTCAACAGGCAGAAGGTAGAACCCAGTCTCATCTTCGAGGACTATGTGGCGAGCAGTCACACAGACCAACGCAGCTGTGGCGATCAATAACTTGAAGGCGAGCATTGTGATTGTCAATTGTTTTTGTTTAGCACAATGGTTGTTCTTGAAACAGTTGGATGTCGAATGATGCTTCAAATCTAGATGCTGTGACTTTATATACTAGTTTAAGTCCCAAAGGAATCCCCGGCAAAATCTGCTATACACACACTACGATAAAACGGGAGATAAGCCCACTACTGTGATGTTGTGTACACACAGAAGTTCCCCGTTTTAGTCGAGAGATGAGTACCTACTAATTGGTAATCGAAGTTTTCTTTATCTGTTTTTGTATAGTTTAATTATAAAAAGTCCAATACGAAAGAAATCTATAGATATAAAACCCATTTAAGTTCTGTGATAAAACCCATAATATAAACCAAACTTTAATTTTAAACCTATAAAACATTGCGGTCTAGTCAGAGCAACTTTATTTTGTGGTTTAAAGGTTGTTTAAAAATTCAAACAAAACTTGCAACAAAAATATTAAAAATAAAAATTTAAAATTTTCCGGTAATTTTTTACACGTAAACATATGAATCATATAGCATTTCGGCAAGTTTTATTTCAGTCAAAAGGAATCCTCAGATATCCTCAGACCTCAGATAATGAGCGCAGTTGGACTCATGACGATTCTTGACCTCATCCAATCAGCTGACATAATACCTACTAAGATAATATTACGACGATCATACCTACTGTCCGGTTCATCCCACTTATCGCGCAATAAAATAAACATTACACAATGACCTTTATATCTGAGTAACTAGAGTTCAAGTTCAATCCTTGTAGGATGCTTTTTAGCAATAGGATGTTTTTTGGTTTTGAATACCCCGGTAATTCGGCCCCTGTCTATTCCCTATCACTATTTTCCCTATTAGTATTGCCTATCACTATTTTTTTGCAATTATGTATATTGATTTTTAATTTTTCGTAATACAAAGTACATTTTACGAAAAAAAATCCCCCATAGTCTGTGATTTTCCTATAGTTTTTGTAGACTCCATCCAATAAATTGCAAAGTATGACACTGCCTTATAAAAAGTTTGTTTGATTACCGCGAGTCTACTTACCTATTTGTTTTTTATTGTAGCGCAAATACCATAATTTCTTAAGGCTACTTTTTATCTTTTAACTTAAACTAAATTGTTCTAATTTTTGAAAATGTGATAAGTAGGTACCTATGTTGCAAAAATCATATATTTTCTTTTTATACACTTTTTTTCAGATGGAGCTGCAAAAAAGAATGAAATAATGATTGAAAACATTCTCCGTTCTTACGTGAAACCAATAAAGCAGTTGACCGGTAGGTACATATAAAGTATTTCGCAACGTTCATGTGTCATTTTTACTAATTGGTCAAAATCAAGTACAGGCAGCAACAGAAGCACAACTATTTATTAAAGATTTATTATGTAAATGTAATGAATCAAGCATCAAGCTTATGGCCTTAAACAAATTTTTGTGTTTTGTGAGTTTATTTATATAAAAAAAAAACATTGGTCAAGAGTCAAGCCTCTCCGTAAAACAGTACATTGATCAGAAACATTGATTCAAGCGTGTCCTCTGAGGATGTGCTCTTTAGGACATTACTGGACATTAATGTAGGTACTTGTAAGTCATCATATTAGTAATAGAACCACCATCTATGAATGCACCAGGACACAACGAGCGAAGCAATAAGCGAGCATCACTGCCGAAACATAATCTTAAAAATTTTTGAAACGTTGATCATGACTGTATTTACAATCATTATACATGGTAAAGATTTTGACATATTTCGTATTTTTATAAGTAGCTAGATAATTAAATCTGATTTACATGAGCTGCTTGATTCCAATTAGCGAATAAATCAATCGATTTATTGGTCCTGTTCGTGACGCTTGTAAACCCACTTTCTGTTGGTTTATGTAAGCAAATATATAGGTAATATATACGCGATGTCACTAAGCAAGATACAATAGAATTTAAAGTAATCATTTACTATTACATTTTCTGAGTGCTTAATCATTGCACTAGCTTAAATGCACAAACGAAAAAAGTATTAATTTAAAAATCGAAAGAAAAACGAAAGCAAGCGCAAATCCACCCAAAATTCCGTCCTTAAATCTCATCCCAAACAAACTATCGTCACAGTCTAACTGCCTTTAGACAATATAAAAAGTAGCGTATTTTCTAATCTTTTGCCCCCAAAATTTGATTAATTTGCTTGTAAACCCATTAAAAGTCTGCTAAATACTAAGCACAGATTTAGAAAGAACTACTATAACTTCTTTACAGCAAACTTCCCAAATCATGAAGTGGAGTTGCAAATTGAGTTCCAGGAACCAACAAAAAGGACTCCTCAGCGGCGGCGTGCTGTTATCTATAGGAAACCAGAAATTAATTATCGTACGTAAAAAAATCTAGATTATTAAATCTCTACTGAAACGTCATGCTCGGTTTTATCAACCAGTTGACCAAACTCACGATGTTTTTTTTCAATGTTTGACAGCTTCATAGAGTTGCACTCATAATTTTTATAGGTACTTACCCTCATTTTTTTTTAATTGTCGAGTGTCACGGTTTGAGATCGAAAATCTAATAAGCTACTACTACACTATACTCGTCGTACTTAAGAATTTTATATGTCTATACCTAAGTATTATTTGACCTAATAATGACTGTACAATTTTGTGTTGTAGGTCGAGATATGGAAACAAGTAAGTACATAAAGTAATATTTACCTATTTAGAAATTATTATTAGTAATTGTGGTTTCAATGCAATAACAATGAAAAATTGTTTGCCTATGTACCTACAGACCTTGCAGATTTTAGTTTAAACGACATGACATCTACACGATAACGATAATTTCACCCTACGACACGACACTTACCTAAATCGTAGCTAATCTCATACATTTAGAATGAGACGCATTTACACAATGTTCTTGACAATTACCATGACACATAAAAGTCGTGTAAAAGAGGTGCCTAGTTGCTCATTCTTTTACAAAAATACACCCGAAAACTTATTTTAATCCATTATTTTCATTTTCAGCCAGTGGTCACTGCAAAGCAAAGGCCTTCCTTCTTTCCAGTTCACTCTGTCCTGGGCTATAGTGGACCAATCTTTTAAAACCACTAATACATGTTAAAAATCCAAATTTCAGATTATCCATATGATATCGGACCCGGATATACAAAGGTTACCACTACTACTGTACCACCAACACTAACAATACCATCGACCACTACTACCACCACTACTGAAACCACAGTCAAGAAAACGTCTGAACAGCCAGAACGAAAACCAGTGTACCTGGATGATCTTCAGAAGATTTTTGACGAATTTGCATATAAAATTAAATCTACAAGTAAGAATAACTACTCCAAAATTGTGGTGAATCAGGACTAACGAGTACCCAAAACTGACTTTCCAGTTGGTAACTTTTTTTAATATTATAAAGATAAATAAGCCGACCCACGCATTATTGCATGCATTATTTGGCCGAGCATTAGTAATAAGAAAAATAATTAACTTTCAGAATGCGAATCGGACCATGTTACAACAAACTACCCACCCCAAATAATAATATCCAACCCGGGTCCCGTACACGGCAATCAGAATATCAAAGACGTCATCAAATTAATAAGAAAAGGTATCAACACACAACATTTTTCATATTGAAAGAAACATTCTTAACTTTTCAATTAAAATTCAATTATTTAATTACACTATGCCGATGCAATACGTTAATTAAGTTAGCTTGCTAGTTTAGTATAGAGAAATGGCCTAACTCACTAAACCTTATAGAAAAAATATTATTTCAGGCGTACAAGTAAAGAAACACGTTCCAAGGCCAAGAGATGATGATTTAGAATGGCTGCAAATAAAAATTCCAACATAAAAAACTAGATTTTATTTCCAACAATTAATTGCAATCAAACTTGTGCTACCGATTGCATCCAACTTGATTGCAATCAATAGCAGAAAAGACTCACAAGTTTTCTGCCAGTGGTTGCAATCAAGCTAGTAAGTAAGCCAGCGGCAGAAAATGCCGCTGATTTTCTGCCAGTTGTTGTAACTTAAATTGTTTATTATAATGTAAATAAAGGATATCCAGTCCACACAATGCCCTTCAACAATGTTAAGTGAATCTTTTCTTCTAGTGGTTACAATCAAATTTGTGTCTTTTTTGCCAGTTGCAATCCATTTAGTGTTTTTCTGTTAATGCTTGCAACTATGTTATTGATTTTCTGCCAATGGTTGCAGCTATGTTTATTTTCTATGATAGAAAGGCTATCCAGTCCACACAATGTCCTTCAACTAATGTTATAATTGTATCTCGGTCCTCGGTATTCGGTATCAGATAGCGATCGGGGCAGGAGGTCGCCTGCGCCCGCGCTTACTGTGCTATTCACCAAGCTTGCATAACTGGAGCCGAATTTATAGCTCGTAACTAGACTGTGGCTTGTATTTTTGATGAACTACATGCTCTGCAAACTACTATTAAGCTAATGCAAAGGAAATTCAATTTTGCTACAAAAAAAAGTATTTGATAATCATAGCCAACGGGTTTTTAATCGACATGCCGTTTTTTAATATCAATTGTCTATTAAAAAAATCCAATGACTGTTTTATAAATAAAATGCAGTTTTTCGTCGCACCTTTATGTCATTATCAGAGTTACTTAGACACGTCACTTAGAAGTAATAAAAGTAAGAATATAAGTAAATAAAAAGGTGTTATTTAGAGAACTATTATTTATTTAGTGATATTCTTGTGCTTCCCTATACTTAGTCTGCCATGCGTCTTTCTAGTTCTTATAAAATTACGCTTGTATCTGATTGAATACAATCAGGTCTATAAATACGGCACTTATTTAGCGTCATCTCAGCCAGATGAGTTAATAATATCAGAATTATCTTCGAACGAGACTCATAAATTACGTTCTAGTTAATTTTTGTACATTGCCTTTGAGGTCAAGTATCGTTTTAAAATAATTGTTCTTAGATACCTACCTACTGTCAGTTATTAATAGTGGTTTTGGACTTGCAGTTTTGAGATGTCAGTTGGAATGTTTTAGGTAAATAATCCGGCTACCGAATGAGTCAACTTAGATAATATTGAGGTTTGAAAGCCTATTTTTCTGACCTTAATTTAGTTATCTTTTTATTTCATCTGATAAGCAATTTGGTTAGGAAATACACCGGTAATAATAAGTCTAAATTCAAAATTGCTGATTACCTTCTATTCTTATATTATTATTTTATTCTCTATAATTTTATTGTTCATAAACAATAAAATTATAATTAAAGTGACAAGCACAAGATGGAAATAAGTATATGACATGTACAAAACAAAGCTTAAAAAAAGTTTTCTTCCAGGAAACCTATGAAACTAAAGACGATAGAGACCTTCATTACGGAAAGACTATTATTATTCTAGACCTAGTTTTATTTCTTTCATCAAGTCTATCAGTATCGTTTAAAGTACAAAAATAATATCACCAAGTATCAGTAAACAAAATATATTTAAATCACATATTAATGAAGTTTATAGTGCTTCAATTAAAAACTAATTTGTGTAAGCGGCGTGTAAAGTGCGCGTAAAAACTAACTGCTTGTTAGTTAAATACAATAAAAAAAGCCTGCAGTTTAATTGATCCCCACTAGAGTAGGCAAAGTATATAAAATAGCCGGTATTCTATAAGATAAATAAATAAATCAAACATAAGAAATTAATACACGATTTAGCACAATTTTTTTAGGAATCAGAATTTTTATTACTGATGATTTTTTGTTTTTCAAAGTGAATTGTAATCTTACTATTTTTCGACTCTTCTATCTTAGCTTATTTATTATTTTGTATCGTACATAAATGTTTTGATTCTGATTCATATTTTCTGTCTTTGTCCCTCGAACAGCTTAAATCCATATAACTCTTTCACCGACTAGTTTAGATCCTTTCCGGCTATTTCAGCTTGGGTCCTACAATGTAGCTTCTACTACTCTGGGCCCAGCGTGAGGTCTAGTAATTTTATTCTCGTTTGTAAAGTAACGAGTTTAGTTATAATAACAGAGTGCCTGTGCATTGCTCATATAATGAGACATACCGGAATGAACTATTAATTTAACAAAGTTAAGGAAAATTAATTATGTTTTGATAAACTTGAGTTTTTGGGTTTATAGCAGCTTTTAAAAAAATAATAATTATGTAAAAAAATACTCTTTCTTGTATTAAATCAGGCACGGCTTACAATTTAATCTAAATATATGCATGTACATATGTATGTCAATAAGACTCAAACAAAAAAAAGTAGTTAAGTATAAGAAGAATTCAAAATTGAAGCAGTTGTACCTACATGCATACTACAATAAAAAAGTTCTTAGTTGTTTTATTTAATCAAGTGTTCGGTATGAATCTTCGAAACGGGGAACTACTGCGCACACATGTTGTTATCGCATGCGCGTAGGCATGTGTATGTTAGTATCAATTGCTTGCGTCCCCTTATCATGGTACATAACCGCATCGGGGATTCCTTTAGGATATAAACCTACTTTGTTTTGTATATAAAGACGCAGCTCCTGGATCTAAACATCATTCGCCATCAAGTGTTCTCGAACCTCACAGCTTCAACCAAAAAATACAACAATGCTGAGTTTCAAGCTTTTGTTTGCCGCAGCAGCCTTGGTCTGCGTCAGCGCTCGGCACATCGTTTTAGAAGACGAGAATAATTACTACCTACTGCCAGTAGAAGAGTTGGAAGCTGATCAGCAAAATGAAGACCTGGTGCCAATAAGGACAGGACGCATGCGTCGGCAAGTTCATGGCAGCATGGTTGCCAATTCTGATGGAACTTCTGGAGTAAACTTGAGGTTGCCTCTAGCGCAAAGTAACACTAATGCCATTAGTGCGATTGGAGGCCTTGACTTTGATAGAAACCACAAAATGGCTGGACAGACTGCTGGATTGGCGCTTGACAACGTGTAAGTTCTTCTTACTGCTAAATACCAACTAACAAATATTTTTGAAAAAAATTAAATTGTAAAGTATTTCAAAGAACTGCATTACTTAACTCTTAGGGCATGCACTCAAAGATCTAGAGTTTTCGGGCGTCTTTCCACCTTGGTAAGAAAACTCACTTTCTTGTAATTTTCAGAAACGGTCACAGCCTTATGCTTACTGGATCCAAGCTGCCTGGAGCTGACAGAATCGCAGCTGCTGCTAATGTGAACCTGTTTGACAACGGCATTCATAAATTGGACGCCAACGCATTTGCTGCCCGCACCATGCCTAATGCTCCTCAGATCCCCAACTTCAACACTTATGGAGGTGGAGCTGACTACATGTTTAAGTAAGTATCTCTTTCTTAATATATCTGTCAACAAGTCTATAGTGTATTCTTTCTAGTATTTTCTTCACCTTGATTTGTCGCTATAGTTAGTTTAGGGTTTAAGATAAATTTGCTGTTCTGCTAGTCTGCTGGACTAGTTATCCAGGTCCTATAAAAGTACAGGTGGAAGGTAGAAGATATCTTATAATCTCTGTGACTTTACTCCCTTACATTAGTGTTCAGTGGCTAGTTCTAGTATTTCTAGTACCTAAATCTTCAAAACTAAGACAAAAACTCGGGTGTTTTTGCACTCTATTTCAAAGAACAAGGTCTTTTTAGGATATTAATTTCTAGTTTTTAATGTATATATCTGTTTACAGGGACAAGATTGGAGCTGGAGTAAACATAGCCCGTACCCCTCTCTTCGACAAGACTGACTACTCTGCTATGGGCAAGTTGAACCTCTTCCACAACAGAGACTCTTCTCTCGACTTCAACGCTGGACTCTCCAAATCTGTCTCACCTTTCATACCGAAAAGTTCTTGGGAACCTAACTATGGTCTTACTTTTAGGAAGTGGTTTTAAGTACCTAGTTATATTTTTAATTATATGTAACTGTGATGCATTGTAATAATTTAAATAAAAATATAAGTAAGTAAATAAAATAAATATTTAATAAACTTACTGGTACTTTATTATTATTATTCAAAAACTCTGCTAAATAAATAGATAGATTAATAAAAAAAAGCTAGCACTCCGGGAGTGCCGGCAGAAGTGAAAACTTCAATATTAACGTTGTGTTTTCACTTTTAAGTTTTCACTTCAAAAATATAACCACAGTCGTGATTGTGTCATGTCATTGTGTCACATTCGCGCAAGCGCGAATGTGACACAACGACGAAGACAACGAAGACACACTGACACAGACACATTCGCGCAAGCGCGAATGTGTCTGTGTCTTCGTTGGCTTCGTCGTCATCGTCACGTCACGTCATGTCGCCACGTCATCGTCACGTCATGTCGCCACAACACTATTTAATTGTTTGAGTCATACGTCGCGTGACCGCAAGTGTGTTCTTTTGTCGTCTCTTGTTTTACGAGCAATGTATAAAAATTAAATAAGATCTTACGCTTTTTCGACGTCACGTGACCCTGACGCGAGTTTGAAAGTTTTTACCCACCCAGCGCCGCTAAAGAAGTTTTCACTTCAAAAAAAATTACTTACTTAAATAAAAAAAACATAATATTCAAATTAAGAGACGGTTATTATGTAATTTCTACATGCTTCGAATTTGAACAATATCAAAAATACACACACATAGATAGCATTAGCTTAAAAATAAGTAATGAATGTAAATTACTCATATAAATACCGAGTCAATTAAATTAATGCTTTAAAAGGCGCTTCAAGTCCGTAGACAAGAAGATTACATTATGTCAAAAGATTTATTTAAATTACATAGGTACTGTCATAGACAATTGCAAATTTCGTGAAACCTTGACATTCACGCAAAGGTCTCGACAATTAAACGATTTATGACCGAGTAATCCAATCAATTATATAACTACGAGTGAGATGGATTTGTTACTATTAAGTATTAAATAAAAGTAATATACTTAATTATACATATATCTGTTTGTTCATGAGTAAAGTTTGAAAAAAGAGTTGCCTGGAATCACTCATAGCGATAAGGCCGCACATTGCACTTAACTTAAGAAATATGTTAACTTTGTTTGTGGTGTAAAATACTATTAGAAATCTATCTAAAATATTTAAAGTTTCAAAAAGCGAAAAATTACCATACATGCCTTCTTTCATTTTTTCCTAACACTCTTTAAAAAAACACTATGAATAATACATATATACTTACTAGAATTAGCATTCCTAAAAAGGCAAGCTGACATAGCTTCAATAGAACGCGCGTAAATCAGATTGCATGGACACTACACCGTTTTGAACTGCAGTATTGGGGAGCGCGCGAAATGGCTGGCTGCATTCGATATTCAAAATTTGACATAAGTATTATAAGTAAGTACCTACTTTGAGTAGTAAAACTTTTTTGTTATTTTGGAAAGGAGGTTGTAAGGTTTTTTCGACTGATTATTTACGGGTAAAATATTACATTTTTATTACTGAAACAAAGGAACTATTAAGTACCTATCCTAGGTAAGTAACTATTATTTTCAACCGATCCTATGCTAGGCAAAGGTCTCCCCAAAAGCCTACCTCGTATCCGGGTTTCTACATCAAAAAAACATTCATTTCAAATTTGATAATCCGTAATACAGTAAATTACGATTGAGATAATATTTAATTAATTATCAAGGTTGTAAAACTTGATATAACTATAAATTACTTACTTTGTCGAGATTAATATTTTTAAACAAATATTATGAAATAAGCTCAAATCAGCTTAACCTTATAAACTCAATTATAAAGTAGCTTGCAAAATTAGATCGCAATGTAGAATTACGATTAATTTGCATAATATTTATTCTTCCTACTTATTAAAATTAAAATAACTTCCTTCATTCTATTTATGAAGAATGCTGTCTTAATCTTGAATAATCTATATTCTGGTTTTTATGATTTATTTATAATATTTGATACTTTTAATATCTGCAACTTTATAGAATAGAATATTGCAAAAGATGATTTGATAGTATCCATACTTACCAAAATTTACCAAATAAATAAAAAAAAATTGACTGAATTGAACTGAATTGAATTGATTGAATTGACTATGTTTTCTTTACTTACAAAGTTTTTAAATCTATTTTCAAGAAAAACTTATACAGTATCTACAGTTATAAGTTTTTTTTAACAGTTTTCGTTTTCTGTTTGGTACAAATGCAATGTCTTTACCAAGAGTTTGCAAAAGCACAAGTCCACAGCTTGCACCCCGTAGCGAGCGATCGCAACATGACGGGAGCCACAATGAACTTTAACATTTCCACATTGGGCCGAGATGGCCTGACTTTCACCTTAAACGTCCAATTTACGGATGCCAGCGCCGGCCAGTGTCTTGAACTAAACTGTCTCAATTAGTGCCCGGATAGATGACCCCGTAATTTTGTCAGGTAACATCAAAATTGCTGCAGTTACTTGGCTAAGTGCAGCAGTACTCCCGTATGATGTACTGTTATGAATGTTCTGATGAAGAAGGTATCTGTATGCATTCCCATAATATTCGCAATCTTTGTTTTTGACAGGTTCGTTTTCAAAGTTTATGATGACAATAACGTTTTTTTTATGTCCTATAGGAGTCGTAAACGAGACTTTTTCTTCCAAATTCATAACCACCGTTATATGTTAAATAACAAAATTATTTCATTAAATACATTAAATCATTTGTTAGCTTAACAATTAAAAACCCAAAGATCAAAATTAAAAAATAAATTATTTTAAATCAAGTATCAAAACCTATCAAGCAAGCTACAGCACCTCGGATGCAATAGCATGCACCGGCGGTGACCGCGCCTGTTTCGCGCACGCGCACAATGATCTAGTTATTTTTGAGACGATTGCGAAATATTGCATTCTACACTATGATTTGAATTTAGAACAAGATTTCTCTGGCATGTTATAAAATAAAAAATAATCGTTTTCATCTATTTCTGAAATTCAAATCAAATATTTTTTTATCCAGTCAATGAAATATTACGAACTGATTGATATTACTGAACTGACTGACTGAACAAATAATGCATTACGAACATCAAATAATAAAAGTAGGTATACTTAAATCGATTTATTTTTGAAACGCGATTGTTTTTTTTTTTAAGTTACGTTAGTGATTGTGTTAGTCGAGTACCTATGGCTTCATTATAATATAATGTAGGTAAATAGGTAGTTCATACTAAGTAAAGTTGAGCTTTGTATTTATAATTCTTCAGAGCCAAGCACAAAGACTGACGTCACCATATCGCGATCTAACCCGGAGCGCACTGTTTTAAAAAGATAGATTAGTATAACAATAAGCGCGAGGCGTGGTCTGGTAACATGATGTAGAGATATCACGACCTCCGCTCTCCGACCTCGCTCCTGGCCCGTCTGAATCATGCCTTTCCGCGTTTAATTAGAAAAATATAGTCAAATACGATCACGACTGTACAATGTCGGTACTTACATACATGCCCGTGTAAGACGCTGTACGGCGCTAGTGATATTCAAACACTTTTTACTTTGAGTGTCCGTCCATTCCAAATTTATTATACTCTGTATCTAGTGTAAGTACTACAGAGACATCCGTATACTACCATAGATCAGCACTCAACTCTACAATGTCTTGGGTTCATTTTTTTTATTTGCACTAGCGGTAGATTAAGCAGTTTCCTGTTTGAAGGGTACGGGCGTATCCACATTTTTTTCAGGGCACGTTGTCAATAAATGTGCTTGGTAAGATAATAATACCTAAATAAATAAATTGTATAGATACTTAACTGATAAAAAAGCCAACAATTATTGAATACTGTTTTCTTTTTATTTAGTTTCTACTAATTTCATTCTGTTCTTTCGCACAAGTAAACTCAAATACATGTTTTGACAAAAATATAAATAATTGCTTAGTTATTTTTAATTTTATTTTTACTCGTTTTTATTGATCACTAGTTAGAATCCTTTGTTACTCACAAGCACTATTATTCTTACTAGTATACCCACACCACAGTGTAAGGTCAATCTAAGGTTACAATTTTATATTTATTGCCAACAATACATTTTATTTTATAGGTCGGAAGCTGGAACTTAGTTCAAAACGTAATAAGTCTGTAATCAGATACTAAAACACTTTTAATTTCGATCTGACCTTCGGACGTCGGCCGCTCACAGTGAAAACGAGAGGCAGATCACTGATCGCGATCGGACTGTACCTACTGTGCATTCAAGTACTAGTACAGTTGACCACAAAACATACCTGGCAAAATTAAAAAAAAAAAAATTTGCATAAAAATTTATTCGCCAAAAAATCTGAAAAACAAAAATTAATACCTTGTTTTATTCTATCCTAATTAATTTTTTAAACTTATGTAAGTAAACCATGCTGTGGGTCGTGGGTTCGATTCCCATCCAAAGCAAATGTTTGTGTAATGAACATAAATATTTGTTCTACGTAGTAATTTTAAGTCAGCGCTGTACATGATACAAATAATTATTAAAATCGGACTCAGTAAACAGTTCTGCGTGATCATATAAAAGTTGTTTTCATTCATTCATTGTATATTTGTGTTATGGAGATTAGGTATATTTGTGGTATAAGTTTTTCTACCAACTGTACCCATTCATTCAATCGGAGAGTTGAAGGCTTCGTTTATAATATCTGCGATTTGGCACGTGCGCCTCGAACAAAAACGCTGTCTGCTCCACCCTAGATAAATGCTGAATTGTTACTATACTTATTTTGAGATTTATTGCCTACATTTAAAATAATAGTCCAGTTTACAAGTTAAAAATACTAAAAGCACGGTATAAAATAAAATTGTTGAATATTTAGAAATATGTGTATGTTTATGATTTATTTCAGATTGATATATCAAATAATTAGAGTATGTTGCATATAAAATTTGCTAAATAATATAAACAGAAGATTGTATGATGAGCTGAAAACAACTAATTTTAAAAAAATACATGATTCGGTCATAATTTCTTAAATTTTAATAGGACACTTAGCTACCAGCCTTATATCTCTTATTAAATATACTTGATTATATGATTATGACAGTCCAAGTGACCTTTACTTTATGCATAATAAATTAAAATAACCCCTCAAAGGTTTAGCCCGAAATTGCACTTTATAATTACGATTTCGAGCAAGGTTAGGTAACAAGAGCAAAGTTGAGTAAAATGTTAACTTTTTATGAGAGAATGGTTGGCCTTTAGCCTTGTGATGTCTTTCACTGGGGACGGCCCCCACCACAAAACTACCTACATTTTTTGATGATAAATTTCAGTCCTAAAGGGGGTGTACGAATAAATGTATCTAACGACGATTGTAAACGTATCGTAATGTGGACACGTTACACATTGCGCGGTGACGCGGCAACGTTCGATAGTCGAGCTAGCGTCAACGCGCAGTGTTCACCGAGTACATAACTGCACTACGCCAATTTCACTGAAAGTCATAGGTACCATACCCTTCAAGGCATGACGTCACATACACATGACACTTCATTTGTCAAACTCTGTCGAGTCCTTTAATAACTACGCGGGAATAAACGATATCCACATAGACCGTTAAACTTATAACTCTCCTTTTCTTTACAACAGATAATAAATAGATACAAATCACAAAAAACTAATTACCTTAATTTAAAAGTATCGATTATAACAATCTTAAGTAGACAGTTACTAACAATAAATCGCAGACCAATAGCCAATCACGATGCATAATCGATATGCTAAAACATACAGCAATAGTAACTAAATACGGTGTTAAATGTCGTATCAAATCGAATCCGGCTCTTTGTTACTTAAATAGCGATTTTTCAAAGATAAGTGCTATTATTGAGTAATTGGTTTTGTACACTGATCGGAATACAATCAATACGGCTGTAATAATTAAAATGTCAAGAATTTGTAAATTAAGTAGCCTTATTAAAAAAAAATGAACGATTGTCAAAGTAAAAAATGACAGAGCTTATTGACTTTAGCAGGTTTCAAGGTTCTTTTGGCCTAGAGGATATACAAGACGCCTTGGCAGACCAACAGCCAGATGGATGGACGATATCGTTGCCGTACAGGGCCTGGATGCAAAAGGCCCAATTAAGAAAAGAGTGGCGTTTGAGGGAGGCTTATACCCAGCAGTGGGCTAGTACGGGCTGCCGATGATGATGATGATGAAGGTTCTTTTTTATTATGTTTTATTAATAAAGAAGTAACTATTTAAATATAGTAGTTCATATAACCGCGCTACCTAAAACATTTAAAAAAACGCTTAGGTCTGTCTCTTATACATATATTCTTGGTAACATTATATTTTTAACTTTTAATATAATAGATGGGAGATGATGCCTCTGTCTGGCTGTTTTATTTATATATTAGCTTATCGACATAAATAATAAAACATTTTCTTAATTTTAGTAACTCGTATGGTCTTTAATCAGTTATTTTCATTGTATCTAAATAATAAGTACCTACACAAGACTATTCAACCTGATTGTTCTGACTGAATGTTGAACATACATACATGTTTGTATACAATATATATTAACTAAGTTACTAATAAATGGCTGACGATATAGCTAGCGTGGAGAGTCGCACATGGATGAGACTAGCACAGGACCGTTGAGAGTGGCAGAAGAAAAGGGAGGCCTATGTCCAGCAGTGGGCAAAATCTGGCTGCGGATGATGATGATGATGAAGTTACTAAAAGCACTCTAAAGTATATACTTAAAACTTTGACTGATTTTAACAGAAAAGTTGACAGTTTTTGAGTTTGAAGTAACTTCCATGCTGTGGGTCATGGGTTCAGTTCCGACCCAGAGCAAATGTATGTGTGATGCACATAAAAAATTGTTGGGACTAAAGTGTGAGGTCTGAAATGTCCGTGAATATTTACGGTCTATCTTATAAAAAGTTAGCGCAGAGTTAAAGTATTGATTACCATACGTAAATAATGATGAATAAGTCAACGCTAACTTTTTATAAGATAGAGGGTAAGTATCTCGCCAGAAGGCGTCCTATAACATAAAAGAAGTACGGAAGTTCAAAATAGAACAATAAATAAATAATATTATCATAGAGCACGCTTAGATGTTTATAAAATTATATGACTCCACTTTATATCAAGTGGAGGTAATTCAGAAGGATCAAAGGCCAAATTGAAAAGAAAAGCTTTCACCAAAGTACCCTTTGGGCGTGATCGCTTATGTAACCTGCAGTTTCAACATGACATTAATATAACATTATTTATTGGCAAAATCAGCGTGAGAGGTTTCTTGCTAGTACATGATTTCTATAAAAATATAATTGAATTTTTTTGTATTACTCAACTGAAAAAAAGCACAGCGAGGAAAATAAATTAATGAAATATGTAGAGGGTCGGAAAATTGGGCTAATGAGCAGTTGCTGTAAAAACTGAAAAACGATTGTACATGGGATAGGTTTTTAAAAGTTCCTATGTCATAACACTAAATCAAAATAAATCCGTACTTACGCTTAATTTAAGTTTTTTAATAAATGAAGAAAAAACACAGATTTTTAAATTCCCAGCAATCAAACTAAGAACGGTAAAATTAATTTGTAATATTCAATGTCGTAAAATTATTATAGCCTTTTAAAATCCTACAACACTTATCACGCTTTAAACTAGGAGATGCTAAGAACGTAATAATTTACGAGCGAGATGAGCCATAAAATAAAGTTACAGTGTGTCAACAACATTATAAAAATGTAATTTATTTTGCTAGTGAAGCGCGTCAACGGAATAAATATTAATATGAATGTTTTTTATATTTCTTCGTAAGAATAGTGATGGTGGTATGACTGAATGGATTTTTGCAGATACATATTTTGATTATGTCTTATAATATACTTATGTCTGTGGGATCGGAGAGGCAACAGAAACAAGCTTCTTATTTTAACACTTGTATTTTGAGCTTTTTCGATTATTACATTTGTTACATTATATACATATACAACTGCCTTATTGTGACACCGCTTCCATAATGCCTTCTTTCATTCTTTTCTTTTCACTCATTGTACTTGTAAGCAATTAACAAATGAAATGTGCTGTAAAGAACAAGGTGGCGTCGAGTTTGAACTTCCAACAGAATTCAAATTTTATTCTTATTTCACAGTTTAAAAGATTTTATGTATTTTTTTTTATACCATGCATGTACTTTGTCATTTATGAAATAAAAATAAATTAAATATTAAGTCGTGACGTGTATACAATTCAAACCTGAGCACAACTTGTGGACTAAATCAGCGCGTGCGCAGATAAACTAATAGGAACCTCCATTCGCCCTCGTTGCATTGTACACCGACCTATTGCACACCTCTGTCAATAACATACTATAAGCTTTATTTACAGTAGCATAAAGTTTTAAATAGATATGTGGTGAGGCGTTCGTTTTGATAACAATTTATTTCTCTTGAATGTAAGTTGTGATTCAGAGACAGAAATTCACCTGTGCATGAAATATATGAGATGAAAATTACCTTTGCGTGAATTCACATCGTGTAATAAACAAAAACGTGTAGAAACTTAAATAAAATCTAAGCAAGCCAGTCACATCGGACCTACACAATGTCATTCAATTTAATTGATCTGCCAAAAGTAGTATAATTACTTCCTAATATTGACAAAGCTTGTTTTTTGTTCGTCTCCCGAATCACTATTGTGATGGTAAATCATTGATCAAAAGCATGACGCTCGGTAGGTACGTGCTACAGCATTTTTTCTTAATGAGAATCAACTTTTAATTAAATAAATCAATATTCTTGGACATTTCACACATGACAATCTAGTCCTAAGCAAAGCTTGGCTATGGAAATTAGATTGCTGATAGAATACTTATATACATTTCTTTGTAAATACATACATGGAAAACATTGTAACATCCAGACATTGAACAAATATTTATATTCATCACACAATTATTAGCTCTGGGTGGGAATCGAGCCCACGACCCACAGAATAGAAGACAGAGCTACTACCATAGTTTTTTTTATAAACGGGATATACACAATGATTTGTGGGTTTGATTAAATCATGGTAAATATTCTGTTTATAAAGAAAACTATGTTTAAAACCGTGATAGTTTCAAATATTATAGAGCTACTATCAATTGAGCCGTGCCGTGACGCCTGTCAGGTAATAATGCGTTGAAAAGTCAAAAAGTATTTTAATGGCTACAAAAATTAATTGAATTTATTACTAAAGTATGTATCCTAAATGCAACTTAACACCACTTATGGTATTTAGATATATTTTAATATTAGAGAACGAGTTCATTTAACACCAATTACCAGACCAAAACTAAAACTCTCCATCAATAAAATACTTTTTTTTATCGATTACGCAACAGTTACGTATAAAATAGTAATTACTCGATCACCTTCCGTGTGCGACGCGAACAATGAAATCGATATCGAGACGAAATCGAGTACGTATTACGAATAGTTACGATAACAAAATGTAGATCTCGGTCAGTATTTTTTGTCGGACACGCAATTGATGGATATTTATGTTTTATTGTTTAGTGCGGGTTCCGCTTACGTTTTCAAACAATTAGGAAATCATGCGATCACAGCCCGTAGTCTCCGTAGTTTTACTTAGGCTCATAAACAAAAACATTTTTTTTTTGCTCCATATTCTTTAAGGTTTTCAAAAGATTAATTTTAAAATACTAAAACAATGTAGCTTTAGCAACAGTAAAACAATGTAGCTTTTTTGATATTATAGATTTTTTTAGTCCACAAATGATACATTATAATATAACTGAAGTTAAAATGTGTACCTACCTAAGTGTACAACGCAGAATATAATAAAATTTTAATAGCCATTCTAACGAAAAAAAAGTACAACAACTTATGAATTTATCTAAAATAATACACTATGATCCTTTCGGGCGTAACACTGGAACTCCGGCGCATTCCGCCCAGCGGTTCTCTGTATACTATCATTTAACATCGGGTGAGTTCGCGGTAAAACGCTTGCTTATAACTTTAAAAAAATACTGGAGACATGAAGGTTTAAAACGAGTGAATTGCGCCAGGTCTGTTAGCTACATCAATAGCATAAGGATTTACAATGTCAGAGAGTAGATTATGACTTATAGCTTATTACCTCGTCTCATTCGCTTTGTTGCCCAGCACACGCTATGGGCGTGTTGAACGCGCGTGCTATCGCCAAATTTATCAGTTGCAAAACGTACCTAATAATTACAACAGATGGCTATTGTTCATTGCATTGACCGATCGGCCGCGGGCGTTCGCGACCTTCAGGCGACGCTGGCGCACGATATTTGACCATTTTTGTTCGATTGTTATTTGCACCGAGTGAAAAAATGTATGAAATAGTTTGTAACGTTTTTTGTTGCATTTGTTTAATTACTAGTAGGTATTCAATCACATTCAATTTAACAACATTGAAAAAATGCATTTAATTGCATAAATTGCAATTTATTATTATTTAAAAATTATCTAGGTACTCAGTCAAAGTAATGTCTAGTTAGTCACCTCGGTTTATTAAAAATTTAGACGCATTATTTGAAAAACTCCACAAAACGCCCAGAACCTTTGTTCTGAATAAACTTATAAAAAGGCGACAAAATACAAAATCATAAAGATATTATCAGTCTTCGTATCAATAAGCAGGTTACAAAATTGCTAAATTATTAAATGTGATAACGTTGAGCGAAATAAATAAAATATAAAGATAAGTATTGGATATTGATTTTATTGTGAGAACCTTTTTTTCAACTTCCGCACTTACTATCAATGACAATCATATTTTTTACTTTTGCATGAACAGGTAAAAATAGCAATGTTGGCTACATTAATAAATGTCGGGAAAATAATTAAAATACGCGATAATAATAAAAGTAAAGTAATAAAATTAAAATGAAGACCAGCCCCATTTGTTAGTGTTAGTTAGTCCGAGGATTTAAAACTAAATAAAAAAATAAAAACATGTTGTATTGCTAAACGTGTCTACACAAAATCAGATTTCTGATAGAATACTTATTTACGTATTGTTTATGTAAATACATAAGTACATAGAAATATAGAGCAGACAAAACACCATTTTTTTATTAGATATGATACTAAAAAATAAGCACAATAAAAGTATTATAACAATATTCATACAATAAAAATAATATTTGTTAATGTTGTTCCCTTTAGCGGCTTTTATCTTATAAGTACTTAAGTACCTAAAAGTTTTATTAAAAAATATAGGTACAAAATAAAATAAAAAAATCTTGAATAAATAATTATTTCATTAAAAATGTTCACACGTTAACAAGTTTTTAAGCTCTCATAATTTTATTTAATTACAATTGTGACAAGCGCAACTTAAATGTACGTTTTATGAAAGTACTTAAGGTTACATAAGCGGATAATAATGATACAGGTTATATATTATATTTTACATGAAGCAAAAACGTATTAAAAAAATGTATACACTTTTTGCCCAAAATGCGGTAACTTTTACATAATAATATGTAAACACTAACCCCCTATCTTATAAAAAGTTAGCGTTGAATTTAAGTCATCAGTACGTATGGTAACTGATTAAAGTTGAAGCGCAGAAAAGCGCAAGAAAGCGCAGACTTGAAGTACTGATACTTAAAGTCTGCGCTAACTTTTTATAAGATAGACCTATAATAATTTGAGTAAGGACGTACCTACTCTATAAAACAATGCAAGTCCATTACTATAACACATAAATGACAAAAATAGTAATTAGCTGACAAAATATTTATAAGACAAACAAATGTATTTTTTAGCTAACCTACCTACAGTACAGTACTACAGACTGTAGTCTACAGTAGCAAAATAGGTATAACGTGAACAAGACGAAGTTGCAGGCATCGGCTAGTATGATTATAATACCATCACTAAATTAAACCTTTCAAGTATTACTAAACCAAGGCAAATAATAAGCACTTAAAAGGAAGATTATAAGAATGTTGAACACAGATCTATTACTACGTATGCATACCACTTAAAGTCGACATTGTTCGTAACGCAAAAATAATAATATACACCCACCACGCATGTAATACTGTATTCACATTGCTTATAATCAATATTTTTGGTCATGTTATTATTATTAATAGTTTACGTTATTGGGTTTTTAGGGTTCGGTAACCAAAGGGTAAAACTAGACCGTATTACTGAGTCTTTGATTTCTGTCTATTTTCAATTCTATAACTATCACGAATAATTAATATTAAAGGGGGCTTATTATACATAAACGTGATTTTTATTTATTCGATATTGATAAGGGCAACGGGAGATAGATACGGTACGGAACTCTTCGTGCGCACTTGCCCGGTTTTATTAATAAGTAGATACTAAGTTTTCCGTCATAGACTGCTGTTTACCATCAATTTCCCTCATAAGAAGATAGTAATAAAATCTCTTAAAACGGCACGCGGACGAAGTCGCGGCGGGAACAGCTAGTTATTAATAAAAGTTTAATTTTTGTCGTGTAATTTGACTAGAGATTCAGTGATCTAACTTTAATGTGAAGTTACAGTTAGACCGGAGAAAGCAATTCGTGAAATAATTTTGTTCATTAAAACCTCCGAGCTAGATTTTTTAAGTGTATTTTAACGTAGGTTGTAGGTTACATTGATACAGTTTAGGTATATATGCTGAATGCATATAATAATTCTCAGACTGCATATAACACTCAAATTCAAGATTTATAAGCAAAAAGAACAAGATTTTCTATTTTTTTGAAATAAATGTCATGACATGAGTCTAATCCCCATTATGTTCAATGTTTGTATGATGGCAATAATATTATGTTTGATCTGCGTTTGGTTTCTTTTGTATTTTAATTAAGTATGTATTAACAAAAGGCTATAAAAGTATTATGTATTATAATCAGCATTATAAGTTTTTTTTTTAATATTTTTCAATAGTACATTATGAGTGCATAGAACTGTCATTAATGTTTATGTGTACGCGCCTTTACCCACTTCTTGCATAAGAGTGAAAAGTCTGCTTCTAGCCTTGCTCTCAATAACAGGGAGTTATTTGGCGACCTTGTCGCACAGTCTTTTAATTATCATCTTAGAGGATCGGATAGTTGACATCTCGTCACCGCCGAGGTCATACCGATCGAGTTATTTCGAACAGGTTAATGAGACAGAATGTAATATTTGGTGACCAGAGGCCGTATAGCCTCTCAAAACCTGCCAGGTTTTACATCACGTTAATTTTCTAGTAACTCATCGGTATCTTGTGGCATTTCTAGCGGACTTTGGTCAGATTATGGTCAAATAAATATGCACTCAACACTCTAGTTTCTTTTTATGACATCTTAAGTCCTGCATATAATTTAAAAAAAAATTGAGCTACAAAAATAGACCCAAAATATTTAGATCCTATTTCTTTCTTACCAAAAATAGCTACTTACCACGTCAGTCAGGTTTTAATCAAAAACCATTAAAGGTAAGGTCTTTTTTAAACATTTTTAAAAATATTTCTTTAAATAGAAAAGGTTTACAAGGTTTTTGCTCAGCAACTAGTCCTTTACTCTCTACTTAATCTGTGGCACCAACTCATTTTCTCAATTACCGGCATAGCAACACCAAGCCAAAGTAGTTCAAAGAGCAATATCTTGTTCTCTCATTGATTCATTTTAAACCTGTTCCTTCCCAGTTTATCAGTCCGCAAGGTTTTTACCGAAGAATGTGCAAAAAATGAAAGTTATTCTGGACAAGTGTTAATGCAAATAATTAACGTAGACGTGTCTGGAGCAAGGGCAATGGTTGGCATTTCGATTTTTGTCTGTTTTCACTTGTTCCAATTTTAATAACCAGTGATTAAAAGCTTTTTTGGGTTCCGCGGTGTAAAGTTAAACGGTTGCAATGGAGTGGTTTCGCCTTTCATCTACAATGTTGCAATGAATTGCTTGAAATTTTGGTTAAACCAGTTTACCAAAAAGTGTTACTACAAATCCATCCTTATAAATTGTCAAGCGTCACAACTCAGTTTTGTTTCAACTGGTATCTTTTGTGCTGTGGACTCAAGCGCATCTAAATCAAACATGTTATCGTATCTAGGTATCTCTTATTTATTAAAACCATATTAAAACTGTCAACAATGTGTCATCATCAAGCTGAATCAGTTCACTAGTCTTTTAAAATGCGTCAGTGTCGCTTATTACTTGGCTCGGTCTTTGGGTTTTCTCATCCAACCTTTGCTAGTTACATTTCGCAGATCTCATTACTTGTAAAATAATGTAAGTATGAATATAAATATAAGCAATTTATATTTTCACTCGTTGAGTAAATAAAAGTCGATGTATACAGAACCCACTCATTAAACGTGTCACAATAAACAGTAAAATCCAGTGTTACATAAATATAAAAAAGTAATCAAATAAAGTGCAACTTTTTGTTCACTTTAGCAATTATCGTAAGCGGTTCAAGTCTCGATTTGATATATTTGAACATTTGGTTATCTGTGGTATATCTGTACGTACCTAATTGTTGATATGCATAAATAATTAATATTTATTCCTAACACAATTACTTTTAAATAAATTATTATACTACGTCTTTTATAGATAGTAATTCATATTATTATTTCTATATATTTTAAATGTAAGAAAACCACAAAGGAACGCTTATCTATAAGACTTTCAAATTTCCAAGAATTCAGCAGCAGTTCCCGCAAGCTCTAGGCATT
Organism: Ecliptopera silaceata; assembly: GCA_932527185.1. Taxonomy (NCBI): domain Eukaryota; kingdom Metazoa; phylum Arthropoda; class Insecta; order Lepidoptera; family Geometridae; genus Ecliptopera; species Ecliptopera silaceata. The sequence goes on along the minus strand of OW052207.1, from coordinate 4,131,136 downwards.
TTTTCCGTTCAGTTTGATGCTAAGTTTGACATGAGGAATGCTAAGATAGGGCGCCAGTCGTGGCCTGACCTGACACACGCGTGACTACCAACCAAAACCAACCAGCATATCCTGATACCCAAAACACTGCGAACCCCCCGTTGTACAGCTCAAATTTATAAAGCTAAAGGAGGGGAGGTAGCTCATACTTTTCTGGTTATAACATAATCCTACCCGTTGTCATCTCAATGCCGTCTGCAGCACGAAGATCCGAATTTTTTCGTCGTGTCTATTAATGATAACTAATTGTAAGTTGTTATTATGTAGGTCTGTCAATCGCATCGCATTAATGTCAATTTGTTTACCTTTTAAGATAAAGGACTGAAGAATATGCAAATAAGCTTCCAAGTTTGGTTTTTGGTTAAAATAAATTTCGTTCTGAATAAATTGCTTACTAAAATAAGTGTTGAGGTCGGAATACGAATTATGTGACACTTGGTAGATTTCCTGAAGTTGAGTAGGTACTAACTACCTAAAATGTTTTCTGCCATTTTAAAAAATAGAGGTGTTTTTCAGGGAATTTATCTAATTCACTAAAACTTTGAACATTTGAAGAATAGTTTCAATACTCGTAATATTTTACTGTATTTTTTTAGAACAATAAATATTAAACTACACAAAATAATAAATAATACAGAACCCAAATTCAACATAATTTAAAAAAAACTATCAAAGTTACATACAATACTCTATTTATATATAAAATCCTTATCTCTTTGAGAATTTCAAAATTACAAAATCGATTATCATTCAAAGTATCTTACTTACTGAATCCTACCCAACATTTTAATTGTTTTCTTCCTACATACAAAGTAGAGGTCTAACCAATGATATACAACACTATCTTTATTGTCCAACCGATAATTTACGATATTTATTAAACCGTTGCGGACGCAAATGGTCAATATTTTGCTCCATTCATTTGCCTTATGCATAGAATCATAGATATCTAGTCACCAATTAAACAAGAACTGTGGTGCGTTTATAAATAACCTTTGATCCTGTAACTTGTAAGGGTAGTAGAGGTCTGGGAAAACTGGTTGATTGGATTAATCGTGACTAAATCTGTTAGTTGGTAATTATGATTGATGGGTATCTTTCGCCAAAATGTGAAGGCTTGTCGTGGGTGTGGATGTGTGTAACTTAACAATAGCAAAAAGATGCTTAAATATTTATAAAGAATTCTATAAACACAATCTTTATAATTATAAATATTTCCTTGCTATCCAAACCAATACCTATCTAAAAGTTATAAATTTATATAAAAAAATAATAGTTATTACTTGGCGTGGAAACTGCTGAGTTGAATATAAAAAATATTTATTAAATTTCTTATGCAATGAAATTGGGCAGAAAATAACTTTATATTTGAGCATACTGACTGTCTTTACTTTTAAATTGATTTTAAATTATCTTCATTGACACTTTTATGATAGCAATTTTATTTAATATTTTATCTGAATAAATAATATTAAATAAAATATATAATACAATAAATATCCGTGTAGGTTTTAGGGAAACAGAAATTTCTTCAACAAAGAGAAAAAAGAATTTTTGCTGTTGGCCAAACCCAATCAACAACAGCCTATAACGACAGAAATGCAATAACGACCGCAACCAGGATACAAAAACGAATTCACATCGTTATTTTAAATTAATTTCATTCAATAGCCTGAGCACGAATAAATGTGACAATCGTAAACGTAGCGTATTTAAAACACACTGCGCAGTCACTATGCAAAGTTCGACAGTTATATTGATGTTGACGCGCAGTGTATGTCAATGTCTTCACTGTTTTAAGATTGTCACATTGACTCGTGCTTACCCTGATGTCCTTGGAAAGTCGATAGCTTTCATTGAGTGGTAAAACCCTAAGTAAATTATTCAGGATGTGTTCATGTTATAGGAAACTCCTTTCTAGGAAACAATCACTAGGGTTATTCTGGGAGTAATGCGTTAACGTTTTGGGGAATTCAGAATAACCCTTTCACTTTGTATAAATAAAAATACAATAATTCAATTAGTAAGCGGCAATTTTTTACCTTTGGTTTTATAAAAAACGGCCGACGTCAATACACTCTTTTTTGACGGATTTTTGAACTAATTTGGCTTGTTGTATTTCATTTCTGCGTTCGAATTATAATTAGCAAGGTCATGAATTAAGTTAACTTTTTAAGAAACCGCAAATACAGTGTAGCTATTAATACAAGTTTTACACCTCATTATATACCCAAATGTCTTATGCTATAATTATACAGATAATAAGGTTTTAACATAAAATTTGTACCTAGTTTACGTGCTTATATTTTTTTATTTTACTATTGCATTAACTAATTCTTGTAATAAATTAAAAAGATCAATCACAAAAAATAAAAATAATATACATTCGAATATTTAAGTAAAAATAAGATCTGGCTAGAGCGGGGTCCGTGAGTAAGTGATCTAGCTAGAGCAGGGTTGCAGTGTTATCGATCTGGCTAGAGCTGGTTCCGAGTGTCAGCGATATGGCTAGAGCAAGATCGGCCCACTGCCACTTCAGCTTGTAAATTTTCTGAGCTACAATTAAGTCGAACACTTCTGTTTTCTGTCGAATAACTTCGGATGGATCTTTATAGTATTTTTTGATGTCGACGTCATTTCGTCTGATGTGTCATATGAACTTGAAAAACACTGCGAGAGCATTGCACTGTTGCGCAGATTTAGCGCGACACTAAAGTGATAGCGTCGGAAAGTGGTGCTAACAATCATCCTGAGTGACCATGAAGATACAAGTGACATCTCCACGCCTTTCTCTTGTATAGTGGGCGATGGGTTGAATTTAATAACATTTTGATGACAAACACGAGAAACAATTTGTGAATTAGTATGTTGAATCATTTATAGCGTACTTACGTTAATGCATTTATGAAGGTTGAGTTTTAGATTGTTTGTGTAATATTTATTAAAAAAAAAGAGATTTTAAAATTACTCACACACATAAGGGTTACGTTAGAAAAATAATCAAAACGTAATATTATTTTTACGACACTTTATTTAATTAGAAATTAAAAACAAAAAAAATATAAATATTCATGGACACTCCACACATCACACTCTTGTCCCAAACAAGCAAAGCTACTACAAAGCTAAGCAAAGGTACTATGGGAACTAGATTGCTGATAGAATACTTACCTATATCCATTTGTAAATACATACATAGTTACACCCAGACTCAGACTAAATATTTATGTTCATCACAGTACAAACATTCGGGCTCTGGGTGGGAATCGAACCCAGGACCTTCATGGAAGGCAGAGCTACTACCAACTGAGCTGTGACGCCTGTCACATGTTGCTCCAGAAATAAATGCAATTTAATAACCACAAAGATATGTGTCGGTGATCAGTGTTATAACTAATTATGCTAAAGTTTCCTGTCTAATTAATAATCGTGCTTAATAGGTGTCAGAACATAAAAATAATTAACTGACGCGTGTTTTAACTACCATGTATTTTTAATCGCTTAAAATCAACAAACATTCACTATGTGTTAATTATCTAAACTTCTAAACTAATATTATAAAGAGGAAAGATTTGATTGTTTGTTTGTTTGTTTGTTTGCATCGAATAGGCTCCGAAACTACTGGACCGATTTCAAAAATTCTTTCACTGTTGTGAAGCTACATTATCTGTGCTGAACATAGGCTATATTATATTTTCAAAAAAATTAGGGATCCTTACTAAAACTTCAATTATGTAACCCAAGGTGTAAAAGAAATTCCTTACATCGCGTGCGCTGCGGAAACTATTGATGATAGAAAGAAATTATGTACTACAATTTTGTAGAACACATCATCATCCACAAAAAAGTCAGCGACAGCATATGTCTAACTATTATAGATATGTCATAATAAGTGTTTTAATATCAAATAAATATAATTAAAATGACGACGCCAGAAAACGTTCTATATTTGTACTTAGGTATTAATCCTTATCTAAATAAATTACTTTAAAATTAAGACTGCTTCAATACCTTTCTATTACTTTTTAAATTATTGAATTCGGACATTCCATTCGAAAGATATCACGAGTTCAAAAATGTAAGTAAGTACTTATTAGAAAAAAGTCAGCGGGCGCCGCGCCGCTGCCGGTCACGGGAGTATATGCGGGGGGGTTACATACTATAGGGTCTATATTTTTTATCATTTCGAAAATACATTTATAATGAGTAACATAATTAGCTATATTATAATGATATTTATTTATTTAGGCCCGTGCGAAGCCGGGGCGTACTACTAGTATTATTATATGTTAAGATTGATAAGTGTGGTAATTTTTTTTATCTTTATTCTATCATCTTTAATCATGTTCTGTATGTGTATAATTTTAAATTTAACAAGTTCCAAAAATAAAATCTAAGTAATAAGTAATAAAACAATTAACAGATATGTTTTGCATCTCTTTCAGTTCAAAACAAACTAAAACTTTTCAAAAATCAAATCAAGGTCTCTCCTAGCCTCTCAAAACCTGCCAGGTTTTAAATCACGTTCAGTTTCTAACTTAACTCATCGATATTCCATGGCATTTCTTGTGGACGGATATAACTTGTGACTGTGACGTTATTATTGATAGGATTTAATGCAGTTGTCTTATCAGTCCAAAAATGCCATCTGTATTCAGATGAGTTACTATTGAAAGCAAAGCAAAGCATGGCTCTCGATATCAAGCGGTTAAACTATTTAACACACTTCCTTTCGACCTGAAGGACAGCGTTAATTTTGATTAATTTAAATCTAGACTGACGAAGATACTTATTGTTGAAGGGATGCTTTTACACAGTCAATGAATTTATAAGTTTTGATTAGTCCTCTGACATGTGATATTTTAATATTTATAATTTCAAATACGATTTAAAACAGTTATTGAATAATTGAAATGAAATGAAACGGGACGTGATATAAAACCTGGTGGTTTTGAAAATCAGAGCTTTCAAAGCTTCTCAGCAGGTGCACCCCATTTATAATTTCCAACGTAAAGCCATCCCATTCAATAGAACCATAATAACAAAATAACTCAACAGATGGTATCACTGAAGATAGTATAAGGCAACATTGTTAATACTAATTGCTGCACCCGGACATGCCCGCCTTACCCGCCGGCGGTACATTGTAAATCTACATTGGTTTTGCAGCTCGAAGAATGGGAGATTAATTTATTTATTACTCATTTAGTTGGTTCATAAAATGTACCTTAAATTCAGTGAATTGAAACGTAATTAACAAAAAAGTACGTTATCCTGTGGTTTGTAGGTAAATACTAATGTTTCTTTGACAAAAATAACTCAAAAAACACAACTTAAATGTTACATAAATGTTCACGAATTCATATTTCACGCAACGTTATCTAAATAGTTCAAAATTCAACGAAAGACCTCAATTGGTGGTAAAATACTAAGTTATTGTCAAAATACTTTTTTTTTATGTGCTAGAATATAAAAAAATATTTACTCCTATGTATTCTTCAGCATCCAGACTAGAATAAATATTTTCACTTGCTTTGAGTGGGAGTCGAAGCCACAACCCACAGCATAAAATGCAGAGCTACTACCAACAGAGCTGTGACGCCTGTCAATTGCGCCTGTCTATTTGCACAACACTAGATATTGCATAAAATAAGTTTCTGATTTCGGCTCCAAATTGGCTGGCTACCGTTTACCTGTGACCACCGAAGTACGTGCATACTGTTCCATTTTGTAACTTGTTTGTAAGAATCAGTATTGAATAACCGACAAATTGCAAACGCCGAACTATTTCTAAAACCACTCTCTGCAACTGAATTGAATTATAATATACTATACATTTTATTTAGGAATCTATCAAACAAGTCTAGTTGAACATTATAAGTCAAATTTTCATATTTTTACCCTACTACGTGGAGCAAAAGAAGGGAAATGAGTTTAAAAGTATATGTATCTATGTGGGATGCTCATTATTATTGAATAATTTTAATTCCTTAGGTTAGTAATAATATTTATATTTTAAAATACCTGTGTGATGCTAAAGATACAAAAAAATCATGAAAATTATTCCTAAATGAACGAAAAAAAAAGTATTTTATTACTTACCTATATATATTTATGCAGAATTTTGCTGTTGCCTATCTAAGACAGTCTATCTATTGTTGTGTAAGACCACATAATTTAAAATTATTTTTAGACAAAAGTATCTACTTTTAACGTTAATAACTTTTTTTGATAACTAGCCCTGGTACAATATATTTATTTACGTTCTATTTCGCAAAATTTTAACAAGTTTGATGAGACATAACAGAGGATCAACCGTTATCCTCAATTATTATTGTGCAGTACAACACAGTAATTGGAACTACTACTACTCTTCAATTAAATCCTCACCAATAACCTCACTATAGCTCAGGAATGTAACCTGAATAAATATTCTACAGGGTGTCATAGAATTACTGACAAACGCTTCGAGGGACTGTGCGAAAAATAAGTGTACCTATCATTAATAATCATATTAATCAATGTGTTTTAATTAAATGTGTGCCATATGTTTGCTAGATTCTTAAATAATTTTATTTTACGCTATATTTAAATAAATAAATCTATTTAAATATAGCGTTCAATTAGTCTAATAAAAAATTGTGTGAGGGTACTTTTATCCCTCGAAGTTTTTAAAAGTAGTTTTGTTCCACCCTGTATAGTTCGGAATACCTTTAATACGACCAACATCTTAATCATCGTTTTACGTAATAACTGCTTATTTGGAATTCCAAGTATTCTCTCTATTCGCTAGTAGACATTGTCTAATGAGTGGACTAGTAGGTACACCATCGGACACTTATTTAATTCGCATTTTCATATAAAACAATATAATCATTTATAACAATTTTTGGTTCAAAAATAATCTTTCAATTTTTAATGAGATGAAAGAAAGAATGAGATTTCAATAATAAGAGCATTTTTAATGAGTTTTATTTGTTAAAAAAAATATATCAAACATGATCAGCGGTTTGAAAGTTACACTCTAAACAAAGATTGATTTGCCCAAGCTGTCATTAAAAATAAAAATATCATTATTTTGTCCACCAGTGTAACTTTGCTGTGTAATTTTACGAGTCACAGTTCATAGTTCATTTATACAAAGCCGATTCGAGTATTCACTAGATCTTCATTTGTTTAACTAGCTTGAAAAAATCGCTTATGCCCGGATTACACGAGGCTAGTTTTTAAAGCCAGGATAGCAAGCTAGTTCTCTTCTTAAACTGTCTTGGCTAGCTGACCTGGCTTGGAATATGCTAGTTCTGTTTACATGAGGCTATGTTATTTTGAGCTAGTATAAACAAACAAAACGCGTGGTTACTGCTTACAAGTCAACTTTAAACTAGCTTCGCCGGCCACATGAAGCTAGTACACAAGCCAGGATAGTAAAAACAGTGGTGGGGGCACTACTAGCTTAAAAAAATAGAACTACATCCTATTAAAAACTGTCCTGGCTTGTCAACTACCTTACTAGCTTACTAGCTTAGAAATGAAGCTAGTTTTGTCTACACGAAGCTAGAAGTACTAGCTTGCTAGCTTACTGACACTAGCTTGCTATCCTGGCTTGAAAAACTAGCCTCGTGTAATCCGGGCATTAGTTAAGTAGCATTACAACTAGCATACCGCTAGTGTAACTCAGCAATACATTTAGCGAGTCATAGTTTTCTCTACTATCCGCCCGACTATTTACAAGACCTTCATTTGTTTAAGTCTCTTGAAATACTCGACTATAAAAATAGCATTATAGTGTCCGCTAGTGTAACTCAGCAATAAATTTAGCGAGTCACAGGATCACGTCTCGAAAGACCAAAGGCTGCGTAACTTACGTAACCGATTGTGAGCAAATAGAGCAAAGACGTAACTCGATTCTTGACGAAACGTGCGTAAAATTTGCAAGTGGCGCAACCTTGAGATTGCGTTGCGCTATAAAAGAATTCAAGCTATTAAATATTAATTACAATAGATTGAGCGTCGGTATAAATGAATGGACGTAAGACTATTTGTACAGGGCGTGATAAAAACACTGTAATAGCTTCGAGAATTAATGTAACGAAGTTAGCGTTAGCGAGAAAAAAATATTCCTGAAAATTTTACTGGAATTTCAAGGTATTTTTATTATAGAACGAAACATATACAGTGTGTCTCGAAACTCAACGTCAAATCGAAAACGGCTGATGACTGTTTTAGACTTGACGTTGATTTACGGGACGCACTGTATATTGTAAGTAAATATAAAAAAAAGGTAGCACTCCGGGAGTGCCGGCAGAAGTGAAAACTTCAATATTAACGTTGTGTTTAAGTATAAAAGTACTATCATTTATGAGGTAGAATACAATGTTTATGTTTTTATTTTTTATTATTTTTTATTTTTCGCCCTGTGCCGCCTAAACAGAGCAGCACACTCAGGCACGGTAGAAAGAGTGGGAGATACTAGTTCCTCTCCCTTCCCCTCGATCTTACGCTTTTTCGATCAGCATCACGTGACCCTGACGCGAGTTTGAAAGTTTTTACCCACCCAGCGCCGCTAAAGAAGTTTTCACTTCAAAAATACTGAAATACTATCTTTTCTAAGTTAATAAATACAACATTTGTAATCAAGTGGTCAAGCACCATTGAATACTGTTTATCGTTTTATTTATTGAATGTAGGTGTTTATCCAAACATTATGCAAAAGAGAAATAAGTTTTAGTAATGAGACCGCTAAGGATAGTACTATCAGCTGGTGCAGTAACCTAATCTACCGGTACAGTTGCCGTCATAAGTTGCTATACAACTTATGTGGCTAACAGGGGCCTTATTCTCTATGACATAGGAGATTCCTTCCCCAAACCGTGCTACGTCACAACGCGTTCCAAACGCAAACTTCAAAAATTATTGATTTGTATATATTATATTATATTATTCGAGTCGCGCATGACACGTTTTGAAACGAATAGTTTTCATAACACGGCAGATGTCGGCACGATTAGTTGACAGTTCAAACCGTGGCCAAACCGTACCGTGTCGCGTTAGGGAATGACAACTTAAGGCTTACTCCATACATTTTTTTCAGATTCACGCCCTTGTCTTGCCTAAGCCAAGTAACGCGCGTGGTTTGCAATACAATAGAGAATAATGCCCCTGCTCAACACTGCGCTAGTGACTTAACTGGTAGAAATCGTAGTATATAAAAATGTAAAGTGCAGTGTAAAGTTTGCATTGTTTTTAATTAATTACTTTATAAGCTTGGAAATCTTTACCAGAAGCACCGATAGCCACTGAAACTGTTTTTAACACTAAAATTAATATTTTATTAGCCTAACAAAAGAGCTAAAGGCTAGGCCCTCTATTATTGAGGTAGGACGTCATAACAGATACAATGAAAAATCTACTTTTTATTATATCATTGAGCCATTCCCAACGATACGAACTTAGCTACGTAATTTATATTATTTATTTGCTTAGTTCGGGGCTTTTATAAGCCCCAAACAAATAAAGTTTAACTCTCGACTAACTTTAAGATAAACAAATCTTATACTATTTTAACATGCTAACACACTATGTATAACATAGATACTGCCGAAAACAATCGTTTGACGCGTTAGGTTCACGGGGGAAGTGTCATGTCAAGGTACATTTGGCAACAAAAGTTGCTAAGCAACATCTAACAAGTACCACCAGAAGGCTCAATAAAGTACCCAAGCAGATGTAAATAGAACACTGAGCTGGCTCGAGGCTAGGGCGGGGCTCCGACAACACTTTCATATTATTACGACCGCATTGCACGCACACTGCTGCATTGCCGCACACACGCGCTGTATTAGAGCAAGAGCATAGTATATACAGTATCGCAGTTTTGTATCCTTGATTATTGGTAATAATAACAACAGTACATACATATTAAATATATAGTATTTAAATAGTTTATATAATATTAAAAGGAACTTGATACCATAATTCAAATATGGTTTTTATTCTTAAAAATCAATCATAAAAGCAGTATATGTACTCAATAATTTAGTTTCTTGTTTGAGTTTCTTGCCCGTTCTTCTAGGCTCTGGTCGCGTGGAACTGGCACCTAGAATCACCTAGTATGTAAGACGATTCTTTTCTAAATGATTCGTGTGATTTTATTGAATAAAGATTTTTTTTACTTTATACGTAGGTATGACATGGTTTTCAAATAAACCATACAATCCATACCATCAGCTAAGCTTGTGCAGCATTATGGAGAATATGAGCTTATGCCATATTAGCTTAGCTTATAAAAGCTTGTCTAAGATGCAGCACTGTATAATTGTGTACTATGTCCACGATTAGATCGCAATGGACATGCGCGCACGCGATCAAACCACTTTCAATGATTCGTTAGCGAAATCATTAGCAGATGTAATGTCGGCATTGTAATACGTGTTTATATTTATTTAAATGATTTATTTTTATTGATTGTTTTTGCGTTGTTGCAAGACAGAAAATAATGATAGCTGGGTATGAATAAGGCTACCATTATGCAGTGAACGGACATTGCAATGGCACATTTTATACTAAATGACGGAACAGCGGATGGCCCACCTTATGTTACGTGGTTACCACTATAGTATGTTCATTGAGAACGTGCCTTTTGATTTATTGCAGAGAGGTTATCAACAGCTGAAGTTTCATGTATTTACTCCACCGGCACCTATACGGGAAGCACGGGTAATTTGTTTTGCTATAAAGTCAAAAAAAAAGTTGTATATTATGACCGGTTTTTTAAAATATAAATTCACACTGAATATAAACCACGTCTCAAAAATATTATAGCGGTTACAACGCATTCAGCGACGCATAGAAACCCAATGTGACATTCGATAGTGTAATAAAAAACGTTTTTTAGTAATGTAATGTAATGTGTAATGTGTGTTGGACTCCCGTTTCCGCATTTAGACGCTAGGGTGGTCCATTATGCGTGAGGGGTTGAATCTGGCTACGCGTGTAGCCAGCCTAACTCCTCCCAAAAGCACAGAAGCTTCCTGGGGGCTTCGCAGGCTTGGAGGAGTGACCTAGGGGTGTTTAGGATTTCTTGTCGTTGTATTGCAACGCCCACGCATTCCAGGACCACGTGGGCAGCCGATTCTTCTTCGGTAAGGCAGCCTCTGCAGAGGGGGCTGTCTGTAGCACCGATGTTGTGTAAGTGTTTGTTGAGGGGACAGTGACCTGTTAGGGTCCCCACGATGATTTTGAGGTCTGTTCTTGGTAGGTTTAGTAGACGTTGAGTCAGTCTTGGTGTGATTGCTGGAATTGCAGCCTTTGACTGTCTGCAGTCAGTCGTTTGTTTCCAGCGTTGGTTGTGTAGTTTCAGGGTATGTAGTCGCACCCAAGTGCGTAGCTGAGAGAAGGGCAGGGGGAGGAAGGGGATCGGTCCATGTACTTTTGTATCCGATCCTCGTCTGGCCAGTTCATCTGCAGCGTCATTACCCAGTGATCCGCTATGCCCCTTTATCCATTGTAGAGTTATTGCATTTGTTGTTGCAACTCGTTCAAGGGCTTGGTGGCATTCGTGTATGAGTTTGGAAGTACAGTGCTGACTCGCAAGGGCTTTGAGAGTCGCTGTGCTGTCGGATAGTATGCGTATGTTTGCATTGGTTATTCCCCTCCGGTTGATAGCTTGAGCAGCTTCGGTTATGGCTGCACACTCACATTGGAAGATGGAGCTGTGTGCGCCAAGGGTCATTGATATGTTGATGTTGAGGTCCAGGGAGTGTACCCCGGCACCTGATCCTTGATCAGTTTTTGAGCCGTCAGTGTATATTCTGACTTCTTGGCTTCCTGACTGATCTCTTTGTTCTTCATAGGTTTGTATGCGGTAGTTTTTGTGGAAGATATGTTGTTTGGGGATCTTGTCACACGGCGCCCATAGTAGCGGTACGGGTGTTATAGCCCGTTCTAAGATGGATGCGTGTGGGCTTCTGGTAGTTCCCCATAGGTGTAAGTGTTTGAGTCTGATAGCGGCCATAGTCGCTTCTTGTTGTATGTACAAGTCCAGTGGTGTTAGGCCCAGGATGATCTCGAGGGCTGCTGTTGGTGTTGTCCTCATGCAACTTGTTATTGCAGAGCATGCCAATCGCTGGAAGCGTTGCAGTTTTGTTATCACGGTGCTAAGTTCGGTTCTAGTCCACCAAACGATCGCACCGTACGTAAGGGTTGGTCTGATTATGGTTTTGTATAGCCATATTGTTATTTTTGGCGAAAGTCCCCATGTTTTCCCAAGCATTTTACTGCATTGGAAGAATATGGTGCTCGCGCGTTGAAGTTTATGGTCGAGGTGTTTGTTCCAAAGAAGTTTGCTGTCTAGTATGACCCCTAGATATTTTACTTCATTTGTTAGTTGTACGGTGGTGTTGAAAAGTTTTGGCAGCTTTAGGTCGCCTAGACTTCTTTTGTGTGTGAACATGATGAGTTCTGTTTTGGTGGGGTTGACTGATAGTCCGTGTCTTGTGCACCAGCTTTCAATAGTTTTGAAGGCTGATTGCATGTTGTTGCAGAGTGTATTTTCAAAGCATCCGGTTGCAAGGATAGCAAGGTCATCTGCATACCCTGCTGTGAAGAGCCCGCGCCCATTCAATTCCCGGATGAGTTCGTCTACTACTATGTTCCATAGCAGGGGTGAGAGGACACCGCCTTGTGGGCATCCTCTTGCTACGATACCTTTGGTCGTAGTGTTTATAGTTAGTTGGATTGCTCTATATCTGAGCATGTTGTTTATCCATTCTGCTAGTGTGGTACTGACGCCGTATCTGGTTAGGGCGAGGTCAATACTAGAGAACGTGGTTTTGTCAAAGGCGCCCTCAATGTCTATGAAGGCTCCTAGGGTCGAGTGTTTTGATGTCAGTCCGTCTCCGATTTTTGAGATTACGCTGTGGAGCGCGGACTCGGTTGATTTGCCTGGGCTGTAGGCGTGTTGGTGCGGATGTAGCGGTTTTAGTAGGAGGTTTGTACTCCTAATTTCTTGGTCGCATATCCTTTCTAGTGTTTTGAGGAAGAACGATGTTAGACTAATGGGTCGGTAAGATTTCGCCATTGTGTAATCGCTCCTTCCGGGTTTTGGTAGGAATATGACTTTCACTTCCCTCCACTTTTGTGGTATGTAGCGGTGGGCGACACATCCCCTGAAGATGTTCACTAGGTTTTTGACTAGTAGCTCTCCGCTCCATCTCAAAAGTCCTGGGAAGATTCCGTCAATGCCTGGTGATTTGAAAGGTAGGAAGCTGTTGATGGCCCAGATTACTTTCTCTTTATTGATCAGGTTCTGGGCTGTGTTCCAATCTTGGCTACTGGCTGCTCGTTCGTTGCGCACTTCCCATTCCAGGGAATCGGATATACGGCATCCAGGGAAGTGAGTTTCGAGCAGTAGTTCGCTGGTTTCTTGGTCTGTTTTAGTGTATGTGTTGTCAGGTTTTTTCAGGTGTCCTATAGTGCGAATTGGTTCGCTTGATAGTATGCCTTTTATTTTATTAGCCTGACTGGTGTTATTGATGTTTGTGCAAAAGCGTTTCCAGCCTCCTTGCTGTTTTAGGCGTATCCGCTTTTTGAAAGTTAATTTGGTAGATTGGTATTTATCCCAGTCTCTTGATTGCTGAGTGTTCATAGCTCTGTTGAATAGTTTACGTACTTTGCAGCGTAGCTTTTGCAGTTCCGTGCACCACCAGTGCTGTTTGGTGTCTCCCCTCGGTGTCACTAGAGGACAAGACTGTTCAAAACTGAGTATTAGGATATCAGTTAGTTTGTTGATATGTTGGTCTATCTCGTTTAATGCTATGTGGTCTGGTGGTTCGCTCTCTTTTGCAAGTGCCGACTGTACCAATTTGACGAACTTGGTCCTATCGGTCTTGCGCGGGATGCGTCTCGGACTCGGTGTGGGCACAGTCATAAATAGATTAAACCGAATCCATCTATGATCCGAGCATGACACTTCGTCAGAGACGCACCAGTCCGTGATTAAGCGTGCCACTTCTGTTGAGGCTAGGGTGAGGTCTATTATGGTCTGAGCTCGGCTGTTGACAAAAGTGGGTTCCGAGCCCTGGTTCATTATGGTTAGGTTAGTGGATAATAAAAAGTTTACCAGATCTTCTCCACGGTTGTTGTTCTTTACGCTGCTCCACAAGTTGTGGTGCGCGTTGGAGTCGGTGCCGACGATGAGCTCCAGCTTCTCCCTCTCGCAGTACTCGACGAGCGATACCAACTCCAGTGGTGGGATGTCTTCGTCGCTTGGCATGTAGGCGGACGCTAAGACTGTGTCGCATGGTAGGTTGGTGGTATCTGCTGTGATCCTAATGGTTGTTAGGTCTCTAGAACAGAATTGGTTGATTAAGGTTGTCTGAAGGGTTTTGGGAGTGATTATACAAGTTCTTGGTTTGCTTACATTGGTGTCCACTAGCAGCGTTCCACCGGTGTTGAGCAAACCACATACTCGGTCTTTTCTAATCCACGGCTCTTGGATTAGGGCTATTGTGGTTTTGGAGTTTACCTCCAGCACTCGGCGTAGGGAAGCCGTCGCCGTTATACTGTGCTGGAGGTTGGTTTGTATGAAGTTAATGGAGGCTTTACGAGGGCCGGAGAGGAGAGGAGTTAAGGTAGCTGTCGCTGGCCTCACTCCCCTCGTCGTCCTGAAAGCACTCCTCGTCTGGCAGCGGTGACGTTGGGGGGTCGTCTACGACCAGGTCCATCACCTCAGGTTCCTGGCGTGACGTTCCGGCAACGGCTTCTGCGGTGTGTTGGGTGGTTGGGTTGTCGCCATTAGTGGGTCCAGAGGGTCTCTCTCTGAGGATCCGGACGTAGATGTTCCCCAGCATCCACTTAAGGCGCCGATCGTTTTGCCTCAGTTTTTCAACTTCAGGTTCCGGTATGCGGAGCAGCAGATAGAAACCAGGTGAGTCGGTCTCCGTCTGCCTCTCCGCTTTTACCAGCGACCAGCTATTGATGTTGTATTCTGGGCTGTTGTATGATGTCAGGAGTTTGCGGATGGTGTCTATTTCCGCATTCGGCTGTGGTACAAGTAATCCACATAGGATTCGTCGTTGGATGTCTGCTTGTGGGCGTACCACTAGCGTAGATCCTGGTATTGGTGAGGCTAGACTGCTTACTACTAGGCGAAGCCAATCCAGCGTGTATGCGTCCTCGCACCATACTTTGAAGACGTTTTCGCTGTAGTGTGCTTTGCCTTTGAAGCTGAGTTTAGCCATCTGAGGTGCTGTGATGGGGTTGAGGAGGCCCTCAGTGAGCCTCTCCTCGATGCAGGTCTTGATCCCATCGGCTTGTTCAGCCGTGAGATCGTAGAATGGTTCTGTCATGACCGCAACGCAGAGTTGGTTTGCTTTGAAAGCCTCCGCATAGCTGACCTTGGTTTGGCTGGTTCCCGCCCTTACGCGTTTCTGGTCGCCGGTGGGCGTCGTTGTGTCGTCGGGCCTGGGTCTTTTACCAGCAGGGGTTTGCATGGTGGTTTTTGCCTTCAATGCCAGCCTGCCTGCGCGTTTGCCTCTGGGTTTGGAGCGTGCGCGTGGGTTGCTTTCGCTTGTCGCTGGCGGTGCCTGCGGCACTGCCTGCGCCTGGACCTGTTCGGCGTTACCAGAGGTCTCGCCTACTAGGGGCAAGGACTTGGCCATAGGTAATGGCTCTAGTCCTCCGTCGGCAGCCGTCCGCTCTCGCTCCTCTGCGTTGGCGTTCGCTAGGGCTTTTTGGCGTTTTTTGGCCTTCTTGTTCTTTGTTTTCTTACAAGGAGAGACCAAAGTCCAAGTTGGTTCGGGTGGGCGCTCTGCGATGGCATCTCTGAGTGACGACATTTCCATCGTGTCGTCCCGCGCAGCCCCTGGGGGCGCGTCTGGTGCCATTGCTGGTGTTTTGGGTTTTGAACCAGACGCGCTAGCAAAGGCAGCCATATTTACGCTGGGCGTTGACACCTGCGCGGCATTGCAGCACAATGGCGCGTTCATAGGCACGTGACCTGTAGAAGCAGCCTTTTGTGTGCTTTGCCTTGCTGGAGGCGCGGCCCCACGTTGAATAGGCGCCCTCACCTGCGTCGTCCGGTTCTTTCTGGTTGGCGCGCCCGAAGGCGCAGCCGTTGTTGGCGCGCCCGAAGGCGCAGCCGGGGTTGGCGCGCCCGAAAGCGCAGCCCTTGAAGTTGTTGGTATCATGGCGTCTGGTGACGCCGATCGTTCTGTGGTGGGCGCTGAAGCTGCCTTGGTTGTGTAGTGATTTCTGTTGGAAGCCATTACTAGTGGTTGGTTATAAATTCGTCTTTGAAAATTCTCCACCCGCCACGGAGCCCTCAAGTCGGGGACGTCGCGCGCTCAGCACGCGATCGCCAGAGTTATTTCAAAGATATAGGACCCACACCCTGCCAGATAGACGAGACTGCACGTTGCGAAGAAGCCCGGAGGTCACTGTCCCCCGGGTCCCGCGCTACGCCGCCTGCCTTCCAGCAGTTAGGGGTCCTCGCCAGACGGCCCTCAGACGGGACGCCGAAGCCGATTGATCGTAAGTGGCTGGTTTACGACCGCCCGTTTTGGGAGAAATCGGGACCAAAGAGGCGTGTTGACCGCAGCTAGCAACAACTACCGGCCTGCTACGGTCTCAACCACCAGGATTCCTTCATCCCCCCTTACGGGTCTCCACGCACGGCACAAACACGTGGGAGGTCACGCTGTCCACACATCGAGGATGGTGAACTTCCCGAAACTGACCCCGGTATTTCGGAAATGATGTTAGAAAAATCGTCCATTCGGTTTTGGTTACGTCTATTTCTTAAGGAATTAGACCTATAACAGGAGCACCACGTGAAGGTAACCGAATGGGCTTGCCTTAGGGATCGGCGACTGTTGCGCTACACTCCCCTAAGACCAATGGACCCTACTCAACTTGAAGAGTTAAAGTAGGGTGAGCTTGCCTCACAAGCCCCTATGCCAACTCCCTCTGTATGACAGTGCCATAGTAACATCCGGATACTGTAACATATTATTGCGAAGGTGATCACCGCTACCATGTTATTTAAGTTTGTTAATGGAACTTACAAGAAAATGAGTTGTCATGTAGGTTAAGCTGGAGTATCCATCACTCGTGTCCGGTGTGTGGACAGTTTGGGCCACCGCTGACTGAAGTGACTGATATGACTGATGTGTCCAAAACGTTCAGTTGACTTGGCCTTCAACCCTATATACTCACATTCAAGCGTGTTTTAACAGGCACTACAACTGAGTTGGTTTTTGATTATTTACGCTTTTATATTTATATAAATAAAGGTACATTTTTTTATAGATTTATTAGGTAGGTTTCGTCCATCCCTTACATTGCGTATAGAAATAAGTTAGAAACTTTTTAATATAAATCTATATGTTGCCAGCAACTATGCCCGTATAACTACACTACGTACCTATAACTACAAATATTCTGGAGCACAAAAACCCTTTTACAATTCAGAGAAAAGAATTACATTACAAACAAGAGAGTCACGTACAGCATTTTGTCAAATTGAACGTTTATGTCTCGCAAGTATTATTATTGTAAATGTCTATAGGATTTAACACCAGTTTTTGAAGCAATCGAGTTTTTAGCGAACTCGTCAATAATTCATGTTTTTTTATTAGAATCTTTCATTGTATATAGGTAAAAAGAAACATTAAATAGGTTATTTTTGTAAAGTAAGCATAACACTATCCAATTCGCAAAGCGCTAAATTAATGCACTGCCATTAGATAATCTAGCGTCCTAATGCAAAAGGTTGGATCAACCCAGAAAAATTGAGCATGCCAGCTCACCTAGCGCTAGCGAATTGGATGGTGTAGTTCACGTTTTACAATTGCTTTCAAAACTTTTGCTATATGAACAGCAATTATGATATTCACCATATTTCTGATCCCATCTTCGTATACAAATGTATTTCGTTATAAATAATGACATAATCCCACATATTAAGCGCTGTAACGAAGAAAATGATACGAAATGATATCGAAAAAATTGAAAGGTTGGGGCCTTGTAACAAATCACGTTTCTGACAATCATAAATGACAATTGTCGCTAATTCTGGGTAGTAAAATTTTACAGTCCGAACGCGGCCGGCGAAAGCCGATCACGGCCGAAGCGTCTTTATTGCTTTATCAATCTACAATGTTTCTACAAAACTATCACCGCACAAAAACGGTGTGATTCAATATAATTTCCCGATAATAAAATCATATATATCTATCATTTTAATCATCATTTATACGGTGTAGATTTCAATGAAAAGCTAGTAAAAAGCAAATTATTTGCAAGTTTTTACACATTTTTTTTATGCTATAAAAGTAAACAAAAACTGTCGTAACCCGTAAATATCGAAATAAATTCAATCGCCAAATGTACATTTGATTTTGTAACTGGATTTTAGTATCAAGTACTTTCAAATTAATTGTTTAAAAGTTACGACTCTTGTTTTGAGAGTAGATTTGATAATGTCGTAAAAGCGGGTAGTTTCCCAATGTTCCAGTTTCTTAAAAGGTACGTAAAAATCACATATAATATAATAAGTATAATCGTATGTCAAACAACAGCATTGTACGAATCTTAGGTACACATAATGTTGTAATTATCCTGCCTACTAGGCATGGTAGGTAACAAGTTCGCAATAAAAAATTCTCTATCTTTTTATTTAATTTTGATAAGATCGCAAGTGAAAGAAATAATATTTATCTTAAAAAAAACTTATGGTAATTTAAAATAAATGCAGTATTTTGATTTAAAATAAAATGCAACTGAAGAGGAATCACGATGAGACCGAACGGTAATACATCAAAATTGCACGCAACCTCTTTTATAATTAATCTGGACAATAATTATTGTAAAGTGCGTTTCGAGAAACATGAGGTGTTACAGACAGGCAATATCGCGACCTGAGAGTAAAATCTCAGTTAGCTATCGCTTAAGAGCAAATTGGTTCTTGCATCTAATCTAGATGACACATTGTCATGGACCTTTATCCCGTTATACGGACCGCTGTACTGCCCGAGACATTTCAATGGAGGCTCATCTAGCACCATTATTTAAGTTCTGGTCTACAGAAATGACAAGGTCACTAACAAGTTAAAACAAGTATTTTTTTTATTTAAGGTGCTTCTTGCATCAAGGAAAATAAACAAGCTTTATCATCATGGACATACCACATAGCACTATCTAGTTCTAACTTTACTGATTAAACGCTTACGCTCGCCATTGTCTATGACGATCCAAACAATGGCCAGCAACGATGTTTTTTCAAAGGAAAAAAAAGATTTAGCCAACAATCTCTTTATATTTACTCTGTTTTCTTTCTCAGTGGTTTGGTTGTCATCGGCTTACTGGACGAAAACATTCGTCACGCGCATCATCTGCTTTCAGCATTGTTGATGGTCTCAGAATGTGAATCTTTTATAAAGAAAGTGATGGAACCAGCTTATGGTTCAATTTATATTAAGGATCTGCATAGGCGTTATTAATGCATTATTTCATAGTAAATCCATAATCGTAGCTTTGTACGTTGTTGTGTTGTTTTATGTACGAGAAATTGCATTGTAGATCTTCATACTGCTACTTCATACACTGCTGTGTCCCAGCACGCTTTACTGCATGGTAGTAGGCGCTAAGGTAACAGCTTTTTGAACCAACTTCAGAAATAAGCCCTAGTACTTTTGCAACTCCTTAGGATTTTATGACTCGGTAATGTCCCAACTCTGTCACTTGTTCAGACTCTGATCGCACCTGTTAATTGTGACTCCGAAATGTGTGTTCTTTGTCGGTGATTCGGCTGTCGTCTTCACGCCGCAGTCGGCCGAGCCCCGTTCATTAGGCTCGCATGTTCCTCTGAAGGCAAAATTATTGCAATTATTTAAATTCACACCTTTGAACGAAAAAGCCTCTTTTTACATTTTAATGTTTCGTAAGCGCAAGGAAATGACGTCTCATTCGAAAGGTATAATTAGGGACAACCTTGGCTGGTGCACAGGGTATATAACAGTTATTATGAGTATGTACCTCAGGGTTGGCCGGATTTGCACTACTGACATTGTGATTTTGAAGCGATAATTGTCGGATGTTTCGACAACACATTACGAGGATGATTTATCGAGAGTGGATTGAATCATCATTGTGCCAAAACAGATCTCTTCTCTTGATCAGTTTTTGGTTCAAGCTAATCATTAGCCTGCCACAGGTTAAGTATTTTATTTTTTATTTACTAATGTTTTTTATTGCCTAATCCACCCTGACAGCTTAGTCAGCACATGTAATATACCAACCGTAATCTTAATTCCATGGAACATTTTCTTTGTTTGGAGTTTTTTACTTATTCTATCTTGTTTCCAAGACAATGTAACCAGTGTCTTAGAGACTTAAAGATTAGTATTTATGTAGATCAGTTGAGCTATGAAAGCTGTGTCTTATAAATACGACGACCGATGTGGCACGGTGGGCGATGGTCCGCCTGCGCCGCGGAAGGTTGCGGGTTCGATTCCCGCCTTGGGATAAATGTTTGTATGTTCTGCAAATATTTATTCCGGGTGTTCTGGGTATTATATGTATAATAAAAAATATCTATCTATGTAATGTATTATATTAAGTATGTCAGTCTTCTAGTACCCATAACACAAGCTCTGCTTAGCTTGGGGCTAGATGATGTTGTGTGGATTGTCCAGCATTATTTATTTATTTATTTATTTATACACTGCTAAAAGGATGCTTTTGATCCAAAACGTAACTATCAAAATGATTTTCGAAATTATCTCCACACAAAACCGGTTCAAACAACGGTTTCTAGAACAAAGCTTCCTCAGTGTAGTCAGGCCTTAAGTTAAGAGGTGAGCAACAATTAGCGTCAATATTCACATTGTTAAGCCGCGGAACCTAAATAGGATGCGATATTCCAATTGTTGTGAAAACTGCGCAGCTGTGCACTAGTTTCATTATACACTACTGTTTGTCTATTGCTTTGTTCACTCTTAACTTTAACCGAAAGATTGTAATTTTTATAACTGAACAACAAGCTGATAGCCCACATTTCATAACTATGCATTGTTTACTAAAGACCTCGTCCATTGATAACGTGTACAGTGGACGCACATCATACAAAGACATGAAATGTCATGTTTAAAATTATATTTTGATAGATATATAGATAGATAAATAACTCTATTGGTACACCAAAGAAATAAGAGAGAACAAAAAAAAATCATTTTGATATTGTTTCTATGGACAATTCATTAGCGGTTTCTACATCTTTAATAAACGCTAGATCCTACTTAAGCTTTTGTTATATATTGCATGTTTAAATTACTTTTTATTTTTGTTAAACAACTTTATCTTGTACTACTTTGTTCTGTGGAACATTTTATGCCTTAGTTTTAAGGAGGTGGGCGTTGATAGCTACGACACATGCTACTATTGTAACTATCATCGTTTCTAATTTTGTTACTGTATCTTTATTTTCATGTTCCGAAATAAACTATTTTGATTTGATTTCAATAAAAAACTTATTTACAGACAGACACTCATACATTAGAATATAGATACTGTATTTGTTCATTAGAATCATCTGAAGATAGCGTGGTGCATTACTCACTGGAATTTGAGTAATGGGAAAGCGCTTCATTCCAGAAGTATGACCGGTGCTTTGTTAAAATTAGCTTTTGTATCTTGATGGGCCTTGTGTAGAACTTTGGAAATGATGACGTATAAAGGTATATAGACCTGCTGTATATATAACTAAAAACTATTTGTAAATTTTTCTTCTGTGGCCAAAATATATTTTTTACATTGTTTTATTCTGTTCCAGGTTTTAGCTTCATAAAATTACAACACCTATTGGCCCCTTTATTTGCGCTGACAATATTATATGTTACCAAACACAGTTCAAAAACTAATAGCTCCTGCCCATAGATTAATCCTAGCTGCACGCTTCAAGCTTCCGCATACCCTTTAAGAAGCCGACTCCCTATATTAGCCTTCGGGCATTACAAGTACATGCCTTACAGAGCGGACATCATGTAGTCCAGACCGCTATCAATTGCAGCGGACACACCCAGGCCGAACCTTGCACCATTAAGCACCCGGTACACTGACAGCCGATAGGGCACAATTAGACCATGCTTCTAAGAGTTCTACATAAAATATGTTTGAATTTGTTTTTGTGGTCAACTGACTGCGGACACACAAGAAGAAGAAGACCATGCTTGTTTTCTTGGCAGAAATTAACTTTTGAATCTTAGTCTTGTGTAGAACTTTGGGAAAGAAGATGTCACGTGACGGAGTGATGACGAATGATGGTGTTTTTTTTTTAGTAACGATGTTAATTGACAGACATCAAAGCTTAATTGGTTAAACTCTACCTTCCAAAATACGTTAAATCGATCCATAACAAGAACAAAGGATCAACTGGTGTAACACTTCAAATTAAAATATTTTTTACATATTATTATTTTTGATTATTATTGACGAGTGGTAGGACTTGGGGGAGACCTTTGCCCAGCAGTGGGACGAGATAGGTTAGAGAAAAAAAATATATAAGTATATATTTTTTTTTTTTTTTGATATGTCGGCTTATTGCATACTCACAACAACACCTGAGTAAGTATTTAATCGATCGCGATTTAATCTAGATACATAATAAAATACTTTCGGTCTGACCGCAGATTAAGTTTGTCTACAAAATAGATGGACCTTCCCTTTCACTGGCCTAACAGTGCCGCATTCATAGTTCAAAAGATTATTCTTAATAGCTAATCATTATGAAACAATAAAAAACAATATTCTTTTGTACTTTTTCCAAATAAGATTTGTACTTATTCATATTTATTAGGTAGTAAGTAATGAGTTCTATTGATGAGATATTGAAAATGATTAGTGATTGACGATTGTAAATAAGGCATATACAAATATGTATTTGTAGAAGTTTTTTTTTTTGCAACAATGGCAAATCCAATTGCACAGATTTAAAACTACCTACATCGGTTTAGTGTCAAAATTTTAAATAAATAAAAATGCTTTTTAGGAAAAAAACACTTCCAAACAATACTACTATAGTAGGTACTTATTTCTGCTGCCAAGCAGTAAAGCTCGCATTGCTGTGTTCCGGGTTGAAAAGGGTTTTTTGGGACAATTACATGCGCTCTATCTATGTCATTACCTCTCATCAGTGGAATTGTTCTTTGTGGGGAAATATTATGCTTAACTGTAGCCGCTACTTATCAGGTAAGGTACCATAAAAAAATTATTAAAGTTTTGCCAGAATAAATAGTATTTACTTCCAAAAGGGTTGAAATCAATCAAAGTGACAGGATCTCAAGCAATCTAAACAGGCGATAGGCGATTTGGTCACGACACACCATTCCGGGTCGGCCGTTCGAATCTGCCCAAGGCTGCCTATAGATACTACTAAGATCTATAGGTATAATGATAACAGATAAGGCTGTCACCGAGGGCGGTGGTCGGCTCGTAAATATCCTTCGTGATATACTGCGCCCGCGCCGAAGCGACTTACAAGTTTGCGAAATTAGAGCGAATAGTAACCCGCCTGCGCCCGCGCGTGCCTACAAACAGTGGTGAATAAATGTGACAATCGAAAATGTATTGAAACAGTGACATATTTGACATACACTGCGCGTCAACATCAGCTTTACTGTCGATCGTTGCAGCGTTAGCGCGCAGTGTATCTCAAATACGTTACGTTGACGATTGTCACATTTATTCGTGCTCAGCCCGCTGTACTACAGACGTACTTATCAAGTGCATTTGTGGGTCTGCCTTATCTGTACGTAACGGGGCTGTTTGGCCCCATAGTGCTTGCAATATTGACTTCGGTTATGTTCTTTGTTGTTTGATAGCTCTTGAAAATTGATACTTTAAAATACTTGTAGAATGTCTTAGCAAAATAGTTATGGACTTTATACAAATGCGCTGAATTATAAAAAATAATTTATTATACTTTTTTCTTTTTTAGGTTATAAACGTACAATATATACAAGTATGCTTCTATTAGCAGGCATTAATATTTGATTATTTTAAAATATAAAATTTCGTTTGACTTAATATGTATGTAGTATGTAGGTACCTTAATTTTGATTAGGTCTAGGTATTCGGTAATGAACATGTAAAAGTTTGAATTGTTTGTCAATTTGAGTGGTTAGTGTGCATTTATAGACATCAAAGTTTGTTTTAAGATTACTTTCTAGTAATTATCGGTTTATTAATTCGATTAAGGTCAACCCTTCACTCACGTGATAAATGTCACTTTTATCAGTCATTCACAAACCTCTGAAAGCAATCCATCAGTTTTATAGCGACGTTAATATTTTATAAGCGTTTGCATAAATTGTTTTGGCATTGTGCACTGTCAAAAAACTTTTAATTTATTGTTACCAGTCTCTAGGCAAGCTGACATTTACAATTACTATAATATTAACGAATCAAAATTTATGCGAATGACAGATCCAAGAAGTCACGTGACTATGACAGCTTAGCTGGCTTTATCTCAAAATCCTGCTGATTCCCCTTGAAACCTCTCAAAAAAATTATTCTTCCAAAATTCTTTGAGCTTCCTATACGTATACGTATATTTTTCATATGAAAAATAGAGATTGACACAAAAAAAGGAATATCAAACAAAATATTAGGCAATTAACAGAAGTGTCAAAAGATCATGTGTCACCTGCTGCATTGTGGTAGCTGGCATGCTTTCGTCATTTTTGGAAATGTTTCACATCAGTATTGGGTGTCCCAGAACTAGTTTGTTATCTCGAATAAGGCCATTTTTGACATTTGCAAGAACTGCTTAGTTACAATTACTTTAGCAAATGCAGTGATTTTCAAAGGAGAAAATTGCATCAAAAAAGTGCATTGTCGAGTAAGATTATTGCGTAATATGCAGTAGAATAGGCATATAGATTTAAAGATAAAAGTACTATATCAAAAATGTATTTATAAAAATATAACGTAACCTAAACGTAAAACACCTAACGTAAACATAAAACGTTATTCCATTACTACACAATTTAATTTTAAAAATCAACACATTCATTCTTTAACACGTCACTTGACTGATCTTAATGCTAATTTTGGGACACCCTGTATGATCGACAGTCACTTGTTTAAGCAGATACAACTGTACCGGTTAGTATTATCAATTGCGTACATTGATTGCGCTAACGACTTTATATTAATATTTATCAGGACAAGTTACGAATACATACGCGTTTTCGATGTTAATTGACATCTTCATAAATAAAAACTTGATTTTTGACGCGCTCTAGTTTGGGGATCAAAAAATGGTTTGAAAAACATTATAGCTGATATCTAGGTAGTCCGTATAAGTTCAAGTTAGTTAGTAGTATTTGTTTTTTTTGCGAAATACAAATACCTACTTTGGATTTGGAGTTGAAATACTTCTAAATATTTATCTTTTATTAAACCACTTCAAAAATGAAAGCTTTTAATTAGATCGTTTTTATTATATTATGTTCGTAGGTAACACGTAACTTTAAATGATTTTGATGATTCTTTTCTTTAATGGTATTTCTTATCTGGTCCCAATTTTCAGATTGAAATCTAACCAGTTGATTGTATGACATAGTTTTGTGTTATCCTTAATAATGAGTACGTTTTTCATGTCAATATGACGACCGATGTGGCGCGGTGGGCGATGGTCCGCCTGCGGCGCGGAAGGTTGCGGGTTCGATTCCCGCCTTGGGATAAATGTTTGTATGTTCTGCAAATATTTATTCCGGGTGTTCTGGGTATTATATGTATAATAAAAAATATGTATCTATGTAATGTATTATATCAAGTATGTCAGTTATCTAGTACCCATAACACAAGCTCTGCTTAGCTTGGGGCTAGATGATGTTGTGTGGATTGTCCAGCATTATTTATTTATTTATTTATTTATTATTTATAATATACTTAGATCAAAATCTGTTTTATTTATTGTAAAACAAATGTTATTATAATAAAACAAGAAAGTGCTTTTTTATACACTTTAGTTACGAATAAAATCGATAGTCCATCAAAGCTAAAGTCTGTTGTCTCTCTCAGCACATTCTCTAAGAACGTGCTTTGTTAACCATTGCATCTCGCCCATCACTTACAAAGGTGTGAAATCTCATGAGCTTTCATTTACCTATAATAAATAATAACTTACATAAGTATTGAATGCAAATTTATGTTTAATTTCCAATTATCATGGTTTTGTGAAGAGTCAAAGTTCTCCCTCAGTCAATACATCTTTCCAAAGCAACGTACCCTCTCATTACTCTGTACCATTACCGAACATAAACCTCAGATTTAGTAAGATAATAACAGCGTTTAGATGTGAAACTCACTTATATCGATGTCCACCATCAGTTTCATCAACTTTGCTTGTCAGTCTGACAAGTGACGGGTATGAATTTATGCAGCTTTGGTAAGATTTTAAAGTAAGACATTGTCATTTTTGACATAAAAAAAATTTTTGGTTATAGATTTATTTATAGTTAAGTTATGTTTACAACATTTTGTACTAGATTAAAAAATCTCTAATTCTCTGATGGATTAGCATTACAGTAGAGCGTCGATTATCCGAACTAATTGGGGGACATGGGTGTTCGGAAAACCGGTTTTTGCGGATAATCGAACAATTACATGGGCAATCGGTGGCTCCCAGTAGAATTAGCGCATACTAAGGCAGTGATACGATCCTTGCTTATTTTAGGGCCAGGTGCTTCTAATTCACGACTTGAAGCAAGAGTTTTTCGCGGCAAAGCTTTCGCTTTTCGTCTGCATTGTAAACGTTTTCCAGAGCGTAATTTTCTTCGTTCAGTATATCCCTTAGTTTGATTTTGAATGAATCAGCAGATAGTTCTTCTCCTTGAATTTGAAGCTCACGAATGCCATGTTTTGACTTAAATCGTTTTAAGCAGCATGTGCTTGCTTGAAAATTAGATGTACCTCCTAGTTTTTCGTTAAATTGAACCCCAGGGAGAGCGTTGACCCGCGCGTTAGTAGTGTTCGGATAAGCGGTCGTTCGGTTGATCGACGTTCGGATAATCGACGCTCTACTGTAGTTTCTTACGCCTTATGTTTTTGTACCTTATTTATTTCTATAACAAAAGCTATGTTTGCGAAAAAAAAAACTAATATTTCTCAAAAAAAATGGTTTTAGTGAATTTCATATCTAAACGTTTATTTGATTAAATTTTCTCAATCTAAACGATAAAGATAAATGACTGGATGCACAAATTAAACACCCACGTTGATCGATCGACTCTCCTCATTTTTGTACCGGCCTTTATTAATCATAGTATCGGTGATCTTGTGAAATTTATTACCGCTAAGCGAATCTGCTTTGAGATTTATCAACGGAATGTGTGGGCTTAAATACACGTGGAATACAATATTACTGAATATGATAAGAAAGTTCTAAGATGACATGTTTAATAAATATACATAGCTATTAAAATTTGTAGTCAACCTTTTTGAGGATTTGCGGTTCCACGATCCCACAAACAATACCGAAACGAACCACCGCCCGAGAAAGCTTTTATAAAGCACATAAACTATTATTTTCTCAATCATAAACTAGTATTTTCCAAGCTACAGAAAGATACATCAATTGAAATTTATTTTATTTATGTATCATACAAAAAATAATTGTACGTCATTGCTTAGCTTCACATAACATAACCGACTCTTCATAGGAACTATATTAACACACTTGACACATTTGTTTTTTTCGATTGAGCTAAATGCACGTAACTAACGACTATAACACCACTAAAAACATATATTATTTTTTTTTTTTTTACCAACCTACGCTGTCCCACTGCTGGGCAAAGGTATCCCCCCTCTCTTTCCATCTCTCTTTATCCCTGGCTAATTTTGCCCATTCCCGGTCGAAGGAGTCCAGGTCGTCGCACCAACGCTTCCAAGGGCGTCCGCGACGTCTTCTACCCTCTGATATATTTATAATTTATATTATATTTATATAAAAAAAACATTAAAGAAGTATAATAAGCTCTTACCACATCCAGATCTAATCTATATCCGCAGAATGTGTAATAGAGATGACCAGCCACCGACGATTAGCCGACGCGCATTAATTACGTCAAACGACCGTTAGATGGCGTCCAGCTGCTTAGAAAGCCAATTTAATTTGGAGCATTTTGTGATGACAACACATGACGGATGGGCGGTGTCTTGATGATGATGGAATACCTTGCAAAATTATGGAACTTGGTCTAGTTCACTTTCTAAGGTACATGGACAAGTATGGGTGACTTTCGCTTCTATCATCGGTTTATTATACTTACCAATGGTATTTTTTTTTTGTTCAAGGTTTTCTGGAGATCACTGATTTGCGATAAGGACCGCTGTCCGATATATCACAGAGTTTAGTGGTTAAATCTTTAAACTGTGGTTTGCTGATTTAAAAAAAACTGATATCGAGATCAAATAATATTTTTTTTTGACATCTGATTTAGTCCAATCTGATCGTAGTATCCAAAATTCACTAATTTAATTTTTGCTCAATAGTTTATCGCACTATTTCGATAAAAGAATTATCCTCAAAATATTTTTTAATTTGCTACTATTTCAACTGTTCATATGATACAGATCGAATAATTAAATCAAATTAAATTATCGGTAAAATTATTTTTGATATTAAATAACATTTCATATTTATACAGTTACGATACGTAATGGGCAGTATAAAATCTTAATTCTATATGGTGCAGCACCGGGTTCGAACCCGCTACCTTATTGGACGACCCCACGCGGCGGCAGATAAACAATGCACTCTTGCGTGCAAGATATCGCTGCTCAAATGAATGTGCACCTATTGACATCTAGACCGGACCTGGTCCAAAAATGTTTTAAATTTTAGAAAAACAAAAATCAGAAAATGATTTTTTTTAAGTAGGTACCTAATGTATTACACTTACATTACATCTATTATAGAAAAATACGTAAGTAATTGAAAAAAAATACGTGTGGCACTCGGGGACTGCCGCGGTAAAGCTATTACATAGCATTTTTTGCTGGATTACGCATGCGCAGTGTTTTCGTTAGGTTATTTCGTTAAGGAATTACAGAATTCGGTCTCTACCCTCAAGGCCCGCGATAGAAGCTATGCAATAGCTTAAAAATGTTGTCATTTCTAAATGTTCTTAAGCCTTAAAAGCCTTTAATGGCGGCAGATATAGGGCTGCAGAGCGGCCACTGCATAACTCAGGCTAGTGCGGTCCAGTTAAGATCACAGGTCGAACTCACACTTTTGTAGGCCCTTGTATCTAGAGCTAGTGTTGTACCAGTATTTCTTACTAAAATGTACATTCTTGATAATTATTTATAGATTTTTCTAATACATAAATGTAATATAATATTTTACGTCTTCGTATCATATGATTCTTTGTGTTTATCTATCTATAATTGTAAATTATAAACAAAAATATATAATACCTATGACCTAAAATTATTTCATAGATTATAACATAATGAGAGACTATTTTAATTAAATCATACCCTTTTGAGTCTTATCCTTGATATATCAGTTAAAGCAACAACACAGATCCGATGGTCCACCTGATGTTAAGAGGTAAGGAAGAGCTCGTCCACTGAAGATATGCTTTGTGGTTTGCACTGCGTTTACTTTAAATTTTTCTGTCATCTACCATGTTTTAAAATGTTTTGTAAATCTAGTGATTACGATAGCTTAGATAACTATTTTAAGTTATTTTTATAACTGTACAAGAAGAGAGCAACAATTTCCATTCAATTACAATAAAATTTAATATTATTGTTCCGATGCCCAAGCGGCTAGTGCTAATATTATTCTAGAGGCATCTGATATGGGTGAGACCATCTGATAGCCGTGCAGATCTCCCTCGGCCCCATTACAATACAAAACAGGTTCGCTGTAAGGCGGAAATACGAATGGGGGGCAAAATACCATACATCACAAACATTTTGAGCATGTATTTGTGTCAAAGAGGTAAGATTACTGACAAGAGGGCTGAGTGAGAATGAATAAAACAGTAGTAAACATAACGTATTTAAAATAAACTGTGCGCTAACTTTGCAACGTTCGACAGTAAAGCTGATGTTGACGCGCAGTGTATCTCAAAAATGTCGCTGTTTCAAAAGGTTTACGATTCATTTATTCGTGTTCATCTCCCTATTTCCCTTACAGTGATTCTTGTGTAGGGGCAGAAAATTTAATTTCCATAATTTCATAGCGTGGACGTAGTGGGACGTGTCACAAAAAGTTGGTTGTTGGTAGCCCCTTAGTAATAGTTCCTAGTTCCGACCCTGTAGCAGTTCTAACTTTACAATAATCCTTATCTAAGTGCTTCTTTATTGTATAAAATCATCATATAAATAGTTATTTTATTCGATAACGGGGTTAGGATCATGACTTAATATGAACAATGAGCCTCTGTTTATGGGAAAGATGTCTCGCACACTGTATTGTTGCAAATCTTATAATTTTTACTATCATTCCTAACCATAGATAGTTTAAAAAAAACTGATATAAT
Source organism: Ecliptopera silaceata (assembly GCA_932527185.1). NCBI lineage: Eukaryota > Metazoa > Arthropoda > Insecta > Lepidoptera > Geometridae > Ecliptopera > Ecliptopera silaceata. The sequence goes on along the minus strand of OW052207.1, from coordinate 4,100,537 downwards.
TCTTAAAAAGGTACACCTTTTTTGTATAATATAAGCAGCTATGTTCGCCATCATACAAATGTTTGCATACGAAAACAATTAAATAGACACGGACTAAAAAAAATATTCAGTTACTTTGAAACTGGTTACTGGACCGCTTGACGATAATAAGCATTGATTTACAAGTTATTTTGAAATTGTACTTATAATCAAAATAAATAAATAAAACATTATGAAAATAAAAATAATACAAACGACGTGTCTTTTTTGCTAAAATAAATAAGATGAAATAAATGCAGATGAAATCGCCAGCAAAAGTAAAGCAAAAATTGAAGGTATTTTGTAAAGTTGATATTCATTTGTTTATTTTGAAGTTATTATAAAATTTTCAGTAAGTAAGTACTTTTCTACAATTCTGCTTAGTTTTGATAAGGAATCGCGTGACGTATAGGATAGAATCTCTACAGTAAATATTTTCCATACTTCGAGTTATTTATGTGCATACGGTGAAACAGATGTGCTCTGCGGGATGTCGTGTCCAGTACAGAGAGCTGAGCACGAATAGACGTGACAATCGTAAACGTAACGTATTTAAGACACACTGCGCGCTAACGCTGCAACGTTCGACAGTAAAGCTGATGTTGACGCGCAGTGTACGTCAAATACGTCAATGTTTCGATACGTTAACGATTGTTTTATTTATTCATGCTAAACCCCTTGAATACTCTTTGGTTCCGTTTGAATGCCCACGCGATCATTGTCCAGTGGCCTAAGTCTTGATTTAATGGGAACTTAGGGTTTTGTTAGAATGTAATAGATAATCAGTTTAGGTCAGACTTGAAGTCTGGAGAGGCTAGAGATGTGATTTATTGTTTTGTTTCTTAGGAGTATCAAATCACGTCTGTAAAGTTTTTTGTTTACTTGATACCACTTTCTAATTATAGTTTGTGATAAGCACTTGTGAAAAACAAGTATTGGTGTTATGACAAACATTGACTTTTGTTCTGTGTTAAGTGTAGCGATATATTCTTGCAACCTTTAGTGCGTTTCTCCACCGCCGCCGTCACCGTCACGTCACCGAGAACGAGATTATTTCGGGCCGAGTTTAGTATGGCGGCCGCGATGACGGCGCTCGGGTGACGGATGTGCGGTGGACACGCGGCTCAAGTAAATGTATGTACCGCTACTTCGGCGCCGTCATCTCGTTCTCGGTGACGGCCCGGTGACGGCAGCGGTGGACAAACGCACTTAGCATTAATATATTTACTGTGATTTTGTGCTTTGTGCTTTTTGTGCACAGTTCACATTATCCTTTATAACTTATACTCGCAGTATTAAATACAAAAAAGTGAACATAGTTAGATACTACAGAGGCAAGCTCGTAAACTTTAGGGTTACTAAAAGAGTTTACAATCACGTCCCTCGCTTAGCGAGCTTCGCTACGAAAAACAATTATTATGTTGTGTAACATAATCGGCTAATAGATAAATACCCATATTTTATCGTTTCAAACCGCTTTCGCTGGTATTATTAGCCAGAGATCGTTCCTGCCCCGCGGCTCGAAAGCTACTGATAACCTCTTGTGTAAGCAATTACAATGCACTCCACCTTTGTCCCGTACATCTGTCGGCCCATTCCGCGCCAAACTAGGAAACTAAGCCTTTGGGTCCTTTTAGTTGAAACTTTTGGCCGATTTGTACGTTGCCACTGATAACGCTATACAGATGGCCAAATTTTGGGAAGACACTGTTTGATCATCGACACGACGAAGGAGAAGAAGTTGAAACTGACGGGCTTAGATTGGCTGTTTTCACACTGACACGATATCTAGTAGCTAATCTTGTATTAAAGTTATAAAATGTATTATTATAATTGTAATTATTTAATTAATTATTAATATACAACTTTATTGTAGGTCTGAAACTATGTGAATGAAATGAGTAAAAAAGGAGCATTGAGACGACGGCTGATAGAAAAGTGGAAGAAGAAGACGTATTATACCCATCCCTTATAGCGTGAGATAAGAAGAATGTTGATGATGATATATGATATGATCATATGTTTTTTTTTTATTATTTTTTGACAAGTTTTTTCACCAATTTCCTCTAAGTATTTAAAAAAACACTAACGCAAAAGTCGACAAATATATCACATGCCCAGTAATGCAGTCACATTAAACCTCAAACGCACCGACAACCAACACATTAAAATATAACTCCTATTAACACCAAAAGGAGTAAAACATTCCGACTCCACATGCAAATGTGCCTTAAACCCAGACATACTCTAAGGGCCTTCGCAGACCGGGACGGCATGGCAAGGGATTTTAATTTTTACTAATGGACATTCAACCGTACTGTTACAGAAATACGACATAAATTGCTATGCTTTAAAATGATGCCGTTCCGTTCACGTTCAATGCCACGGCATTATTTTAAAGCATAGCAATTTATGTCGTATTTATTTAACAGTACGGTTGAAAGTCCATTATTAAAAATTGCATGGAAAGAGCCTCCTTGTGGCGCACACCGGTAACAGCTAGGCACGGCAAAGCAGTGTCTAGTCTGGCTAATCTTTCCAACACCATGCTACAACAAAGTACAGTTGTAGCATCGACACGATAAGAAGAAGAAGTAAAAATTAAAATCCCTTGCCATGCCGTCCGGGTCTGCGCAGGCCATAAGGCGAATAAGGCTCTTCCCAGCATTCACCAGAGCTAGAACCCCGGTCTATTGAGATGTTACGCGCAAAGTGCCCTGACACGCGACCAACAAACGCAGAATGCTATTTCAATAGAATGTTACTGATGTTCACAATGCACATGTTGAGGACACACATGCGACTTTGTTGAAGCATTAATACCGCTGGTGTAGATCTTGCCTAAGACATTTAATGAATAATAAACTATAATGTATGTTAAAGGCGAAGATTTTGATCGTTTAAATGCTGTATCAAATAGCTAAAATTATGAAAAATATTACAAGTCAAAAATAAAAAATAGATATGTTATCAAAGTATTTATAGTCAATATATGTTATAAATACTCTTTAGTTTAAAAATAATAAAATATATAATAAAAGAGTGTGTATAAGCTTTGAAAGCGAAATAGGCGCGGTATGCATTCTTACTTCTATTATACGATTGAACTGCAATAGTTTACGTCCATAAACGCATTCGTGCTACAGTATTTTAATAAACCCAGGTGTTACAACATTACAACAATCTCACACATTTTATTAATTAATTGCTAGTTTTTGTCATTCAGCACAATGTAATCGATGTTTACTTTATTGCCGATTCTGTTCACACCTTTTTCATTCAATCATAAATGTGTAAATTAATAATTATGACTTAGTTCCTACACAACGAGCCGACGGCGTGACTCGATCAAAATGCCACAGGCAATGAGACAATGTATTTGAAATTATTATCGATAAACGAAACGATTGTCGTATCGCAGTACAATCGATACTCATGTCAAAAATGCGTGATCGCAATCTGCATACAGTCACCTTTCACACCGTAAACATGTCGCATCTCTACGTTACATCACAGCATAATATCATCAATCATAACTACAAGGGCCGTATGTAGATATTATTTAAATTCAAGTGTGATTGTCGCGCTCACCCACGTGATAATATTCGCATTCGATATTCGCCTTAGAATTTTCAGCGTCGAACAATAAAAGCGTTTAGACGCCCATTGACTCCGCATAGTTTTAAGGTCGAGAATCGTGTTTGGCTCTCTGACTATTAAAGTGACACTATCTCGGGTGTACTGAAATGCATTAGAGTATTTTGCATACAAAGCCATTATAAATATCTACGGCTCCGTCTCAACTCGGCGTTTTGAAAGCAGCGGATGACACGCGTCGATACATCCGACTCTAGGTATTTTAGTCCAGTCAAAATAGACTAAAATTATGACTCCAGTTTGCATTAATTCCCAACAAGCTGGATTTTTGTGCAGGCCTTGAATACGTCATTACAAATGATATGTCAAAAGTCCCCATCGATCCCGCTTGTGCGTTGTTTTTTATTCGAGGTCAAAGGTCATAAATTTGCGTTTTTTGCATATATCTCTGAAACAACGAGAGCTATTGAAAAGTGGTTCAGGCAAAGTTTGTACATCGTAAAATTGTCTACAAAAAATACCTCAACATTTTTCTTTTACAAAGCATCGCTTTCGAAATATAGTGACTTTAGACAGCAGGAACATCGTCGAAGATGCTGCGTTTTTTTCATTTCAGCCGTTTTATCTGCTCCATTGCCACAGAACAAACAGTATTTCTTGAAACAAAAAGACGATTCATTACCTCGTACTCTAGTACGAGGCGGACTAACCCATCGAACCCATCATACCTTTCAGTAAATTTCAAGAAATACTGTTTGTTATGTGGCAATGAAGCAGATAAAACGGCTGAAATGAAAAAAACGCAGCATCTTCGACGATTTTCCTGCGGTCTAAAGTCACTATATCTCGGAAGCGATGCTTTGTAGAAGAAAAGTGTTCAGGTATTTTTTGTAGACAATTTTACGATCTACAAACTTTGTCTGAACCATTTTTCGATAGCTTTCGTTAATGACTTTTAAACGCAAATTTATGACTTTAACCTGGGTATTTGCGTTTTTTGCGTATATCTCTGAAACAACGAGAGCTATCGAAAAATAGTTCAGATAAAGTTTGTAGATCGTAAAATTATCAACAAAAATATTTAAACACTTTTCTTCTACAAAGCATCGCTTTCGAGATATAGTGACTTTAACCCGCAGAAAAATCGACTAAAATGCTGCGTTATTTTCATTTCAGCCGTTTTATCTGCTTCATTGCCACAGAACGAACAGTATTTCTTGAAACAAAAAGACGATTAATTACCTCGGAGGAGGACTAACTCATCGAACCCATCACCCCTTTCAGTAAATTTCAAGAAATACTGTTTGTTCTGTGGCAATGAAGCAGATAAAACGGCTGAAATGAAAAAAACGCAGCATCTTCGACGATTTTCCTGCGGTCTAAAGTCACTATATCTCGAAAGCTATGCTTTGTATAAGAAAAGTGTTGAGGTATTTTTGTAGACAATTTTACGATTTACAAACTTTGTCTGAACCATTTTTCGATAGCTCTCGTTGTTTCAGAGATATACGCAAAAAACGCAAATTTATGACTTTTAACCTGGAATAAAAAACAACGCACAAGCGGGATCGATGGGGACTTTTGACATATCATTTGTAATGACGTATTCAAGGCCTGTACAAAAATCCAGCTTGTTGGGAATTAATGCAAGCTGAAATGTCTATTTTGACTGGACTATTTATGCTTCGAAATGGATGTAAATTTATGGTAAACAGAATCATCTTGTTATGAAATGTGTTTAAGAGAGACGAGACGATGAATTACTATTCAGTATAAACCAGTAGTTTGTTGACAGAACAAAACATCGGCCTACGCACGGAAACGAGTTTTTATGATCGCTTAACATTCATTCATCTCGAGTGGTTTTAAGATTAATATCTTAAAAAAAACGTTATAAAACATTAGGTCGTGATTCCTTCTATACAATTAGCATAAAGTTGTACCTTAAATCACAATAGGAGATAAAGAACGAGGCGTATTCGCGTCTAAACGGTTGATATTTAAATAGGCTAGGAGCGGGCGGTACACTTGTTTGATTTGACAGGTGATAGCGGCCGGTCTGTGAAATATTGCTATTCGACAGCGAAGCGATAGCCGAACGATTGTGGGCTGGTAGCTGGTACTATCGAGTTTTAACGCGTAAAAGCAAAGGTTATATTAGACACTTGCAGACAAAAGGATATTATAGTCAAATTTGAGTTCGCTGTCACAAAGACCAAGTTATTTAGTTGATATATCAATGCTATACAAGCTGGCTTTTTTAAGGCTGAATCATTTTATCTAAACTAAAAGGTGTATGTAAAGGGTAAACAATAAAATTTTAAAAATCATAACTTTTCCGGGTCTTCCGATTACCCACTATTATTCACATTAAACGTATTATTTGTATGCCACTACAGTTAGACTTAACTTTCTAAAGCAGGACTCCTTGTTACAAAATGCCCTCTGTTCTTTTATCTCGATCTATATAAGCCATTGTAATTAGAAGAGCTTGCATAATAGATGGCCCTGCTAAGTGTGCGTAATTGTGCTTGGCTAATCGCGATAGTACTTATATTACTTATAGTACTTGCTTATAGTCTATTAGTATGCTTATTGCTCGACCTGAAGCGCATAGGATCGAAATATTTGGAACCTAAAATTATATTAAAAATAAAAGTATTGTGCTTTTAATAATAGCTGACGTTTTGATTGTTAATTGACATTATGAATTATAATAAGGAAACGTGTGTGGGTTAAAAAATCATTTCCTACCAATAATATAGAATTTTTATCTTGTTGTAAGTATTCTATTTTTTTCGGCCGCTTACTATTTCAAAAGTACTAAAAATATAGTGTAAATAAATTCGATAATTACTTAATTCGTGTTCAAAGTATATTGGTAGTAATTAGAATAAGTCCTAGTAAACGGTGTCACAGTGAAAGCTCACGCGCTAACGTCCTACACGCGACTAATAAGCCAGGCTCGATGCAATACTCATTTGAATACCGTTCTATTTGAATTCGAAATTACTGTGATTCATTGATGAAGTTTAGTAATTTAGGTGGTCTGTGCAGACCGGTTTTTGGCACGAGCTGTATCGTCTAATTTGCGTATCGAGAAGTCGACGCTACTGACAAAACACAACACGGCTAAAACACCACAAAACACAATGAAACAATGAATGAAAATTTTCTGAGCCTAGCGATCATTTTTTTGACGTGACAACGTCTTATAATTCGATAGAGCCGGCTGCACGCACGAAAAAACATGACTCATGAAGCGTTCCGGCGTTCCGGCGTTCTGAGGCGTTCCTAAAATTTTCTTTTGAAAAATGCTACCATTCCATCAGTATTTTCTTAACACGTTGTCACGTTCAACTATCGTCAGTAAACCGACTTTACAGACAACCATTTTTTTTTTCTCAGCTTCCGATGCATTCAAAATCGATCCACGTTATTGCCTTCGGTCTTCAATCTTGATCAGGTTATTACTTTCATCTCATTTTCCATCTGCAGATAATATTCTTCAATTCCGACTCTCAAAACGCACAAATTTTAGTGAAAAAATGCATTAAAAAACTTCACATAAAGATACAGTAAAGATTCTTACCACTACATTTTAGAATAAACATTCCACATTTAATGCGTATACTGTGCCTAAAGATCTAGGTTATATATTCTGTCTACAGCAAATTATTTCCTGCTCGTCCATTCCAACAAGATGGCACAGTACAAATCCAAGCCTTTTTAGACCAGCTTTTGTAACGGAACTGGTTTAGCGACGTCAACTAAATTAGAGTCTTGTTGAATTTCCCCCTTTCTTATGTTCCACTTGGACTTGACGAAGAAATAGATAGGACTAACAACGCTTATTATTTTATTAATAGCATAATGTGACGGTATTTTAGTGTATAATCGTACATACCAATAGCATTTTCTTGCTCAGACATAATTTTCGAAAAATTATATAGCAGTTGTTTTTTATATTGAGGAAAAACTTTGAAATGTGCAACAGTTTCCCGCCTATTTATATTCAGTTCTACTTTTTAAACTTGGAAGGACGACACCTCTGACAGGTTGAACTGTCAGTTTTGACAGCTTGTTCCAAATGTGAACTTATGCTATCGGAGTTTAGTATCCTACATGTTTAAACCCTTCCGGCCGTTTTCGCAACTAATTTTCGTAACCAGTTGCGAAAACGGAAATATTATTCTTTACCCGCAACTGGTTGCGGCAGAAGAATAAATTTTCTTTAACCGCAACCAGTTGCGAATAAAGAATTCATATTTTATATTATATTTTAAGAAAAATATTGGTAACCTAGGATAGGTAAAAAATGAGTTTCACACATAAACAACCAAGAGGTTTGAATAAGAGGTGAGTTGTTATCTTCATTTAAGTAAAATAAATCTGAAAAAATATTTTTTTATGAAAAAACCTAGAATACAATTTTCCTTCAAAGTTTATAAAACATTAGAATAATTTCTTATTAAATAATTACTTATTCTTATTTCTTGTTAGTGAGCTGGCGTAAATTTATTTTATGTACGAGTTCCACTCTTTGGCTGACCGCATTATAAAAGTAAAACTATAAAAGTAGACTTTTTTATATTTGTGAAGCTTAAAACTTAAAAAAATATTTATAAACATTTTTGGGTTGCATTGATTGCTGCTAATTCAAAATGTAGGGTAATGTTTGTAGGAGGGGGCTCAAAAAAATAGATGATTGAAGCGAAACAATAATTCATTATAATGCGATAAATAAAAAAATATCGCGGAAAGACAAAACCACATTGGTTTTGTGAAACGAAATGATCATGAAAGAAGGTGCGAAACAGGAAATAAATTCTTTTTTCGCAACTGGTTGTGAAACATAAAAGCGTTACTGTCTAGTTGCGGGTAAAGAATTATATTTCCGTTTTCGCAACTGGTTACGAAAATGGGTTGCGAAAACGGCCGGAAGGGTTTAAACATGTTTTTCTTATAAATTCAAGGCATCTCCATTTATTAATAGTTCCTTGGATCGCACACACAATTTGTAAGGCAGCAAGGCACATTTTCGCAATGTCAATTGAATAGACCACTTAGAGACTTGTTTGTTGTTTTGCAAAAGTATTTAATTTGATAACACAGCTTTCTAGCTGAAAAAGCTTTGCAAGTTGTATATACGAAAGTGGAGGAAAAAGTCATTCAATTAGTTATTGAGATATTATTAAAATTTTGGAAATAATGTACAGATAGCGTAATCAATGCTATCATATATATATATTTTTTTGAAATAATGCTAAAATCTAAAAAAATATCTTGCTTGAATCATTTTTATTATGCTTCTTTATAGTAAAATACAAATAGTATTATTTTCATTACTTAATAAAATACATTATTAAATCATTGTTAACAAATAAGGTCATCAAATTAATTCAACACTACAATAATTCCTGTTCTTGTTGCAAATAAAGTCATTGAATTCTATGCGTCACTTGTTCTACAAAGTTAAAAGAGCAATAAATTACACCTTCATGTAGAAAAATAGTTTTAACACAATAGACTCAGCTGTCAGGTTGTAATATAAAATGTCATATCAAGTAGTATCGGGTTTAAATCAATTTGACACATCGCGGTTTCATAGCCAACGCATGTGCATGTCCTTTTAGCACTTCTATTCTGAGAACTTAGTAGTTTTTTATCTAAGCTTATAGACTTAATGTGTATTGGATTATGACTAAAATGACAATCGTATACGTTAATGACGTGATACGTGTATATTCGGAATATTTCCTGTAGTCTAACCGAGAAGTTTTACTAGAACTACGGATTTTTTTCTAGCAACTTTTAGTAATACTTATTCGACTTTTTAATATTTTTTTGTTTTGACGTGACAACGTCTTATAATTCGATGGAGCCGGCTGCACGCACGAAAAAACATGACTCATGAGGCGTTCTGAGGCGTTCTGAGGCGTTCTGAGGCGTTCCATGAAGTGACGTTCAACTATCGTCAGTAAACCGACTTTACAGACAACCATTTTTTAAACACTCTTGAAACTTTCAAAGATGTCCTTGTCCTTACTCTGAGTCAATCAAAAAATGCAAACTAATTAAGTACTATTAAAATCAAGAAACATTAATTAATTTCTCTATTTTCAGTGGCGGTCTAAATCTCCGTCTAAAATTTACGCTCGCTTAGCTCTAAACTAAACGGTAATATGACTCAAACAAGAATTGCATCGGTATAAAGTAAATAAACATGACGAAGTGCGTTCGTAACTGCCATCAAGATGGATAGAAAACATTTTATTGCGTACAGCATTAAAATTAACACATGATAACCATTTCTTAGGAATTACATTGCATAAATGGACGTTTTTATCCCAAGAAAATATATAAAATGATGTAATATATGAACAATAGTAAGAAAGTTATTCTTGCAAACTTTGGGCATGTAATATTGGTGCAAAAATATATATAAATATTTTATCAGCTAACCAGTTCCATAATACAAGCTTTGCTTAGTTTGGGACTAGATTGCGATTTGAGAATGTCTATGAATATTTATTTTTATGTTTTGTCAGAATGGATGTCGTATTGTGCCATCAGTATGTTAATATAAGTACATATTTATTTAAAGCTTTTTTTATATGCGTCAATAAAATAAAATAATATAAATATGCTTAGGTATATTACCAATACATTTGAATCATCCATCAATTACTGTTTTCGCGCATTTGTTTGTATTAAATAATCTTTTTTGAAAACATTAGAACATTGAAGTCATGAGTCAAACTTCAGATTTCTAATCTACAGTAAAATAAGGTAATAGAAGAACTTTAAATCTAAATAAGAACTCTAAATATTATTTAGATAGCTTATAAGTACAACTTTTTTTTTACTGTAAGTACATTATAAACTAGTTGTTTGTCTCGTGTAAGTAGTAAAAGCACTCTAAATCTAAAAAAACTCTAAATCTTATTAAGATTTAGAGTACTTATACTTATAGTAGTTTGTCTTGTGAGCAAGAGATGTCACAAGAAGATCGCAATGCAACCAATTTCTCCATGTAATCGATCCTAATTGGCCAAATCGATTACATACGTTAGTTAATCGATATTTACGAGTAAACGTAAACAGTGATTGACAGATTGTTGGGACAGGTCGGAAGCTGAATTTATACAACTAACAGTAGACACCTGGAACTTCAGCATTTATCTGTAAGAAGGAACATACAAAACGGTAGGTACCAGGCCATAGTTTCTTGCCGGTTCTGCTAGGCTTTGGTCGCGGAACTGCCACCTAGTAGCCGATTCTAAATTATTGTGGTTTTAGGAAATTTGAGACACAATTTATTTACCTATAGCCAATTAATTTACTTCAATTACTTTTCATAGAGAGATATGTTTTCATGAGTCATTTTTTTCTGTACATCGTATTATAATCAGCTCCTACAAAAGTTACCAAACTCTTGGAATCTCTATAGTGACCAAATTTCTGAGTTTAAAATTTTAAATTCCGAGACATCTTCTGTTTAAAGCCATAGGTGCATTCTGTGTAAATGAAGCCTAGTTAAAAATATATGGATTCTAAATTAGTCGAACCAAATCGTGCATCGAGGAAGTTGTTCTAGTCAGCCTATCCTATTACGTTCGAGACTTATTCTACAAGTTATGAAAGTGTTGCCATGTTACTATTTTAAGCGGATACCCATCTCGATTGCTCAAAATGAATGCTTTTTTTGTCAAGTGGTTTTGAGAGACACAGATGCTATAACTTAGTGTAAAATAAATTGTTGTGCACATTTTTCCATGTCTGTGAATGCCTAACCACATTGTGATAGAGTTGATAAGGCACTTGGTTTGTTGATGCTTACTGCTATTTTTTAAATTTGGCTTCCGTTTTCAAGCGGACGTAATAAGGCTTAAAAGGAAACCACTAAAGAAAACCACTAAAGGAAGACACTAAAGTTTTGTAGTGTGTACTTTGTATTTTAACTCATTGTTTTGTTATTTACATTCTCATAAATTTATGTATAGTAGGTACTATGCTTGGAAGTAATACAAAGTTTAGATGGCTACGGATCCTAAACCTTTAAAAATTTTCAATAATCCTTAAACACATCGGGTGTTTAAGGATCATTGAAAAATTTTTGTTAAAACTATTTGTGGTCATACTATTTTTTTTTTTCCAATATTTTAAATCTTTGATACTTAAGTTAACTCAGTCCATCAGTAAGTTTACTCTCTTATCTTTTTCTAACGTACCTAATAAACAGTTCTTTACCAAGAATTGACTACAAACTACGCATTTTAGTCGAACCATCAACGTTCCCGTTTTTTCTCTACAAGTTTACAAACAATTTTTCTCGTGAGAACGACAGTAAGCAATAAAAGTGAAGGCGAATTCAAACCATGTACGCGCCGCGCATTCGCTGTACTATAGCACGCCTTTTGCGTCTCGATCGATGACAAACACGTTTACTCTGATGAAATGAATACGATTCATAGAAAACGTACCAGAAAATGCATAAGAAAAAAAAATTCCGTCACTTCACCGGTTTTTATATATAATTGCGACGCGCCTCTGCCATATCCAGAGAACGTTTGCCGACCTGTTGTGCGATTATAGACCGTAATTAATATGCATCGCTATTGAACGTAGGCCTAATTGACGTGTTAACATCTTTAGTAGCAACTTGGCTTGATCCAATTTTTTGCACGCGTGGTGAAGTGAAATCATGTGGGTTGAGTTGGTTTTGCATACGACTGTTCTGCATATTTTTTTTTATTTATTGTTATTACCATATTAGTCCTACTAATATGGCAACTGAACTTTAAGCCGAATATAAACTTAATAGAGCAGATAAAATCACGAAGCTTAAACACGAAGACTAAAGTTTCATAATCTACCGTATTTTCCATTTATGATGTTTTTTCATAATTTATTCCTATGAATTATCCAATGTAATGCGATAAAAATATGTGAGTACCTATTACCTTAGAGTTTTCTTGAAATAAAACGTTTTTGATTGAAACTATCGACAAACTATTTGAAGTTTTATGTCAATGGGAACTTTCTATATTTCTAGGTGCATATATATCTTACTAGAAACAAACAATAAATTGCTCTCGCACTACTTTATTCAGCCATTCCATCGATAACTTAGATATCTCGATAAAGTATGGACATCGTTAGCCACAAGTTACGCGTAGCCGTTTTTTCATCTCTCGCGGAACCCTACAAGAGTGTCAACTCGTTTCCGTTACAGATAGCTAAGAATTTAGTTTTTGCATCCACCCAGGTATTAATGAAGTAAGTCTTCGTCAAATGTGGCAATTTTGAAAGATATACTTTACCATAAACAGATCATAAAGTCGGATTGGGCTATGTCTGAATCTTGATATGCATTGCGATTAACGGCTTAGTTTTAAAAAAATATCCTGGCCGGATGTAGCGTATCCGAAAACCTTATTACTTTTTCATTCATCATTAATGTTATTTATTTGGTTTGTAAGTTGACAGATACAAGCCGGTCTGAATTCCAATTAGATTAATAAATACATAAATTGGAATTTGCATCTAATCTAGATTTATACAGCGTTATGGGCAACTTTTTACGCTCTTTGTACTTGAAAATACTTTTTTTAGATTGAAAAGGCTAGTAAAGCACTATATAACACTATATACAATACTATTCTATCAGTCTAGTTAGAATAAAATTGAGTAGACTGATAGGATAGTTTAAGTATTATGAAAAGTGCACGATGATTCCACGGTGTTTTACTTTGCCGTTTGAGACCAACTGAACGGAAAAAATCAGGCACGATCTGATTTGCATCTTAAGATTGGATAGTGTTGTTACTACTAGATGATACTCCCAATTCGGCTTGAACACCAAATACATTTAATTACATCATTTTTATTATTTTTTTATTTTGTTTTGAACTTGATGATTTTGACCGGGAGTTATACAAACAATTTCAAAAATTGTTGGGGGTTAAAAGTAAAATCAAATGTTGTATTTGACAAACATTTAGTCATTTAAGTTAATGTGATATTCATTCTAACATTTTTTGTAGTTTTATGCCGATTTCCAACAGAATCCGTGATAAAAAACGAGTTCTAAAAGTAACATCAAGCCAGCTAAAAAACATCAAAATAGTTCAAACAACACTGAAGTAGGCAGATGTTTTACACTTAATTGTGCACACTAGCGAAAGAATTTGCGTAAGTGTCATAATTACTCAATTACATACTATCCCACCATTGAGAAGGTATGTGGGCAAAAAGGAAGCTAGAACACTTCTATTCTACATACCGTTATTTACATACAAGGCTGAGACGTTTTTGCATGATAATTGCTTTAAGCCTGGCACACAAATAAATGTGATAATAGTAAACGTAACTTTTTGAGATACACTGCGCGCTACCGCTGCAACGTTCAACAGTAAAGCTGATGTTGACGCCCAGTGTATCCCAAATACGTTTACGATCCCCTGCGACGATCGATTCTCTATACACGTTAAAATAACTTTAGATTATAGGTTCTGAAGTTCCCCAGCAAAGGAATTCCTGGATTTTAGCATATTTATCCAATGTTATAAAATTATAAAGTAAAAAATTAGAAAAGTAAAATCATACTTCAAAATACCATTAAATAAAATCTAAGTTAACCAAAGATTTGCGCATTTTTGTAATATGATTTCATCTTGTTTATTTCACTACACCGTATTTGTTTATTTCTTATTTATTGCAGGTAATAAAAAAACGTAAATCATTAAAAAAAATCTTATGCAAAAACTGACGACATAGGTAGGTAATAAAATAACTAATTATTTGTTTTATGATTTATTTTTACAATTCTTATTAATTGGCGAGCCTTTAATTGAGGTGACACATGTACCTAGGAGTCTACTAACGTGACGTTTTGAATTACATTGCGCGAGATGTACGGCAATATTAAACTGCTAACTATGTTGGCGAGCAGTGTAACTAAAAATGCTAATGAAACCTTCGAATATCGTTCGTTCTCAGAAGTGTTTTTATGACAGTGACATAACCAGCTGATGGACGTATCAGATCTTTAAAGTCCAATGAAGGCTGCGGTTTTCTTTTTGGATATGAACAAGTACTTTCGCTTTTTGGTAAGTTTGACAGGTTTTTTTGACAGCGGTATATAAGTCACAGGTTTTATGTATGAGATAATTTAACTTTTGGCTCAAAAACTAACCGCGTAGAAAAAATCATGAGGTCTTTATTGAAAATTATCTTTACCTAAAAACAAACTCTACACTGATTAAATTGATTTTAAGTAGAGTAGAAGAAAATAAAAAAGTGGTATATAGTAGTTATTAGTGATCTTTATAAGCGAAAATAAAACATTGCGAAAGAAGATCTTAGAAGTATGGTCTATCAAACGAAAAATAATCATCAGAATTGGTAAATAATTAGCAAAATAATCGTAACATATCGTAACTTACCTACATACAAAAAAATTAGTCATATTGAAAACATCTTTTTTTTATTTTTTCGGAATATAAAAATATAAAACAGTTTTTTTGTATTCAATGCATATAAACTAGTAATAAGCTATATACTAGATCGCGTGCACAACACCTCCGCGATGCGTGATCCAAACTTTATCGATTATCGATAGTGTATCGATTTCGATCATCGCAACACTTCCTCTTCTCTGTTTTAACGGCTTTGTAGCATGCATTTTTATTGTAGTACCTACCTATATTCTTGAAAAAATACTGAAATTCTAGTTACAAGGTTATTTCTAAAGGCAAATGACATTTTTTTTTATCTAAGGTACGCGATAATATCCAGTATAATATATATCTTTACTATGAATCCCCGCGAAAGTTAAAAAAAATTGTTAGTATACAAAAAAAGTGTTTAACATTTAAAAACTTCACCTTATTTTTTTAAGGTAATATGCAATTAAACATTATTTAGACTTGAAACGAATCTATATTAGTCAAACCATTTTGACGACCGATATGGCGCGGCGGGCGATGGTCCGCCTGCGACGCGGAGGTTGCGGCTTCGATTCCCGCCTTGCGATAAATGTTTTTATGATCTGCAAATATTTATTTCGGGTGTTCTGGGTATTTTATACGTATAATAAAAGATAATTAATGAATAAAATGTAATGTATTGTATTAAGTATGTCAGTCTTCTAGTACCCATAACACAAGCTCTACTTAGCTTGGGGCTAGATTTTGTGTTGAGTGTCCAGCATTATTTATTTATTTATTTCATATAATTATTCGGAAAATACCCGAGCTAGGATAGAGTCTGCAATTTAATAATTATATCTTGTTCCTGTATATACACATTCTATAAATACGCCCAATTACCACACAAGATAAAATCTATAGGGCACAATCCATCATTGACCTGTCAAACGCGATTTATTACATACACATCATATTTGTATTAACATTAGTCCGTGAGAAAGAATATTAATTATTTGACATCCGGTTCTCAAAGCTGAGTAAAAAGCTTATGAGTTAACCTATATGTCCAAATTTGGAGCCACTAATCATCTTGTTGAATAAATTGCCGCTGAATAAGATGATTATTTTTAGTAGAACGGCTTTTTACGTAGTCCTGTCTGATCAAATCAAAATTGTTTTTAATTAATTTATTGAGATTATTGTGTAAGTTGTGTTTTGAAACTCATCAATGTATCCAATGGATGTGTAGGTATATATAGCGTGGATGAACAAAGATAATAATTAAAAATATATAATAAATGAAAAAAATAATCGCATGTTATTGAGTCGAGCAGTATTTGAACCCACGATCTACTTCATAATACGGGGGTGCAATAAACATCTACGCCACCGACTTCTTGTCGAATAAAAAAAGAAAAATATATTAAGTATAATGCTTTTAATCATAATTTTAACGGAAATGAGTTAATAAATTCTGATTAAGCATTTTCTACTATTTATTTTTGTAACAAGAAACTCTATATAAACTCGGTAATGTTATGTTTCCAAAGCGAAAGCACTTGATAGCATTCTAGATTATATCAGATGATTCTAATAGATAACTATCAGTAGAAACATTTATACAATGGTTCAAATGAATCACTTTTCAAATATTTCTTCACGTTCAACATTTTGCATAAATACTTGCATTTGGGTATTCGCCAAGTTTTTGTTTTTGAGATGGTTGATATACGAATAAGCATAAGAATCATTTATTGTAAACCTGTGTATAAAATGAATTGTGTATAAATTATGTGCTGATAGATTTCTTATAAACTTTTTTTTTTGTAAATTCATACATAGAATACATATAACACCCAGAACAAACACAGAATCAGACACAGAACAAATATTTATGTTCATCACACCAACATTGGCCCTGGGTGGGAATTGAACCCACGACCCACAGCGTGGAAAGCAGAGCTACTACCAACTAAGCTGTGACGCCTGTCTTTACTATAACAGTACACAGCCTCACCGAGACCAAAATATCTCTGTAATTCATCTTCACAAAAACAGCATAGGTTTTTAAAACCATAACTAAATTACTGTTAACTTTTACCTACGTGATAGCAATATCATTAAAATTAACATTAAATAATTAAGAAAATAGTGTAATTGATACAACTGCATACTGACATGGGTATTTTAACAGTGCCCATAATTTTGATCAGTAACATATCTTATCATACTGACACAGTGCTTATAGATCAGCTGCATCACACTAACAAAGTCTTGACTAGTGATCGGTTATAAGCGACGTAATTTGATGACAAACAAACTCGAAGAAAGCTGCCAAATTCAAAGATATTCATTTTTAAATGTAAAAAGGTAAAAATTATTTAATAACATGTTAAAACTTTTTTCATTGCTTGTTAAAATTAAATAAAAATAAGTTTTCACGGACAATTCTCACATCACATTCTAGTCTAGTACTGAGAACTAGATTGCTAATAGAATACTTATATACTTTAAGGGAGTCTTTGATTTATTCTACGAAACTCTTGCATAGAAAAAATAAACGTCTATCCACAGTTTACATATTTCTTTACGCTTATTTATATTTTGAGGAGCCTCCTTTTGATTCATTCTACAACACTTTTACATAAACTTTATCAGTCAACATCAATGTTTATTGCTCTGTTTATGTATGAGAACATACCTAACATAAGCTTAAGGCACTAATTAACAAAAATATGTAGGTTACTTATGTTACTTCTTCTTCTTCGTATCGTGTCGATGCTACAACTGTATTTTGATGTAGCATCGTGTTGGAAAGATTAGCCAGACACTGCTTTGCCGTGCCTAGCTGTATTATGTTACTTATGTTAAAATAAATAAATAAAATATAAGTAACGTCTATCCAGTCGTTTCCTAGTTCCTGTTACTATTAGTAGAACTACAAAGTGACCCAGCTGTTTTATCAACTGTTTCATAAAGCCAGGGTAATTACTAGCACGCAGTAAACCCTCTTTTTATAAAACCACGGTCATTAGTACTATAATAAATCTCTCCCCTGTCCGTCCAGGTTAAGAACTTCATTATATCTTCGATGACACAAGTTTTTCAATTGAAATCGTGAGAATGGGATCTCAAAATATTTTGATGCGACAAAATTACTGCGTATTGATTCAATATCATTATCATAATGATGATACATGCATTTTGAACCTTTGATGTATTGTAATAAGATTGGTTTTTGATTAAATAAAATGTTGAGCAGGAGCTTTTATTTGACAGGTCAATTATTTAGTGCAACCTTTACAAGTATTTATGATATTGGTTGTGATATTTCTTGGTAACTTGATGTGGTCTTGTTTTAAAAAATGGACCTTTCGATACCTTTTTGTATCAATATTTATGAAGTAACGAGTAATGTTCTGTAACTATTTAGTAGGTACTTTGAATTTAAAGAAAGCTATACCTTACACTTTTAATGGATACTATTATGTATTTGGGTGAAGAGGCTTTTACACAACAGTGGGATAATACTTACAGGCTGCCTAAGATGATGATGATGATATTTATTCATCATCATGTTATGCAGACGTCACAGCTCGGTTGGTAGTAGCTCTGCCTTCCATGCTGTGGGTCGTGGGTTCGATTCCCACTCAGGGCAAATGTTTGTGTGATGTTACTATGTAGATACTATATAGGTATGTACCTATGTCCTTACAAAAAAGTATTATATCAGCAGTCTAGTACAAGCTTCGCTTAGTTTGGGACTAGAGTGTGATGTGTGAAATGTCCGTGAATATTTATTATTATTTTTTGTATCTATAAAAATAATCTAAAAATCTATTATAATTTGCTAACTGTACTTTTAATAGATTTTAAATAGTTGTATAAAAGTAGGCGGGAGTTCCAATTTAGCTACCAACAACTCTACATCATTTTCAATGATTCCTTTACATCCGCAATCATACACACGTCACAGAATCCGATTGGTCTGTTTATAATTAAAACGGATGTAATTTGTTCTATTATAGTCACTGATTTATCACAATATCGTAGTGGGTGGAGTTTCATATTGGATTAATTAGATTAATCGATGTTTTTGGGACACGCTTATAATTACAAGGGAACAAATTAAAGACAGAAAAGTAGTGAATTCTATTCCGTTTATAACTTTTAAGTGACTCCAAAGAATTTTTTATTTATTTGGGCCTTTATGTCGTTGATTAATAGCAAAAACAGCCCGGTAAAAAGTAGTCTTAAATTCCATAATTTATTCTATATCAATCCCCTCAATCTTATAAAAAGTTAACGTTGACATTATGTCATCATTAAGTATGATAATCAAAACATCAAGTCTACGCTATCTTTTTGTAACAAGGTTCATTTGTTTACAAAAACAAACCTAATTGAAGAAAATCAATCCCATTGTCCCTAAATCTAGTTCCACAACGGTACACCCACTAACATAAGTGTCACCAATAAGTCCCAGTAAGGCAAGGTCCCTATTGAGTGTATGGCATTTGCAAAGGGCGGCTAATAAGACACATTTCTTGTGTAGGGTGTACCGGCGGTTTCGCAACGCGGGACGTGGCGCCTTCACGGAAGGACTCACAATGGCGCGCGTCGGCTGACTTTTAGATTCGTTTATATTCAATCGGATCAAATAATCAAAGTTATAAATATTAAAAAAATATTATATTATTAAAAATTGAACTTTATACTTTAAAGAAAGTAAGGTACTATTTTATACACCTTTACCACCGGTTATCTGCTAAAGTAACCACAACCGAAACTCGATAGTCAGTGTCGTTCTTACCTGTGTTGGAGGCTCACACAGAGAAACTTTCAGCCTTAATAAAATAACGAAGGTCTGGGAGTCATGGGTCCTCTATTAGAATTATAAAGAAAAAACACTTTTAGGGAGAGGATGCTGTTTTATTTTTAGGGTATGTTATGACAATTGTAATGCGATGTTGATAGTAAATTTGCAATACTGCAAATTAAATATAACAATACTGAATTCTGTGTATCTATATAGATATACATATATCTACCAGTAAGGGTAGGAAGAAGAAAGATAAGAAGAAGACTGCATTCTACCAGGTTTTAGAAATAAGGCATGTTAGCAACATTGGCATCATATTAGCTTACTGCAACTAGATAAATACTGAAAAGCAACATCTGATTTTTTCAATCTAAAAGATCTGCACTTTCTTGTTTGAAAATTGAGCCTCCTATAAGAATTTAATTTCATTTTAAATATATCTTTGTTAAAATATAAATAAATTGCGCCATGTAGCCCCATTCTATAACAAGGAGTGGGCAGCATGGTGACTGCTTGTCACGATAGTGTCGCGAGATTCCCGCAGAGCAAGACCTTATTGAGATTGTCCGCATTGCAAATGGTGTGTGGTCACTTAAGAATTATGTACACTGTTTTACAATAGGTTTTTGTTTGTTTTAAAAGCATGTCAGTTGTACATTTTAATGGATTAGGTTTTTGTGTACTTAATTTAGTATAATTGTAATCCTTTGTAAGAAGGATCATATAAAAGAACGGTTTGGAACCAGGTCGTAAGTTTCTTGCCCGTTCTTCTAGGCTCTGATCGCGTGGAACTGGCACCTAGAATCACCTAGTATGTGCCTAAGACGATTCTAAATGATCCTTGTGATTTTATTGAACAAAGAAATATTTGATTTCATTTGATTTGTGTCAATATGCCACTTACTCAAATTTAGATCATAGATGAAGATGAATAACAATAAAAATAAAATAAA
This sequence comes from Ecliptopera silaceata, assembly GCA_932527185.1. Lineage (NCBI taxonomy): Eukaryota > Metazoa > Arthropoda > Insecta > Lepidoptera > Geometridae > Ecliptopera > Ecliptopera silaceata. Next base: position 4,079,712 of record OW052207.1, on the reverse strand, counting down.
ACTTAATATTATCTTATTTGATTGTTTATACGATATATCACATTCACGGAAATAAAAACTATATGAGTTGTTTCTTAGCTGAAAAAACTTTTTTTATGATGAATTATATTAAACCATTAGAACCATTAGAAAAAAAACCATTTAAATCATTTGTTAGTTTGACAGCTGAAAACTGAATACCCGAGTGTTTTTCTTGCATTAAATTACGTTGAAGGACTATTCCAATTTAAATTACTAATGTATCTCTCTTCAGCAATAGCAAATGTACATATAATCTAAGGTACCTACGATCTAATGATCACCTTCGTCTTATAAGATAATTTTAGGTCTGTTATCAGTAAAAGCAAGGACGTAACAAGGACAGGGATAAGGCAATTATGCTTATTATCGAGTGGCCGCGATAGTACCTCGGAGTACCAGTACCCCAAGTACGAGTTTGTGCAAACACGGATCGTAGAGACGCAATCGCCGAGCGCCACTGATTTTGTATGGAGATCCAAGCAGCGCCCCTAGCAGACTTCTTGAGAAGCTTGGATTTCCATACAAAAATGATAGCGCTCGGCGATTGCGTCTCTACGATCCGTGTGTGCAAAAACTCGTACTTGGGGTACAGTGACTGTGGGCGACGAACAAACCGCACCTCGTAGATGAATGTGGTACAGTTGCCATCAGTTTACTTATCACTTTTTATAATTTAAATATTGTAGAAGCGAAATAATAATAATTTAGTTCAGCTATTTATAGATCGTATATATTTCCTTTAAGGCGGAACAAAGTTCGCCGGATCAGCTAGTACTGTATATTTTTTTCTATAATTCAGTCGAAAATGAAAACAGAAATTAAACAGGTTGTACTGATTTTATTTCTCAATTTGTTACAATTATTTGAATGAACTTGAATCCATATTAAGTAAATACAAGTGTAATAAAGTTAGGCATATTGTTGTAGTGTCGCTAAAAGGTCTTAAATTTAAGTGCCAAAGTGATATGATTTAAGAAATTTTAAGTTCCATTGCTTCTCAAGATATAATACAAGTTAAAGTAAGGAATTACTTGAAATTTAAGCATCAAAACACTATATTACAATGTACTTAATTATTACTTAACATTTAACAACGGTGAATTCTAGCGAAATATTATTGAAAATGGAAATACATTAAGTATACTTATTGTCTACTTAAATGTAGACAATACATTACAATTTCTTATAAATAAATTCATCTATTTATATAATTTTAACACAAGAGCTTAGTTTGAGCTTTTTATTGTTTTAAATAAGAACATAATGATATGCTTTTTGTTAACGCCCTGTTATGTACAACAATAACAAATAACATTGTTTTTCTACACTAAAACATCTCAATTATATTAATTTAATGTGCCAAATAATCTTTTAATATAAAAATTTTCTTTGTTAGATATGTTTTAAATTTAGAGATTTTTTTTTAATTTCCTTTGGTAGTAACTTGACTAAACTGAACAATAAATGTGTTTATAATCAAATTAAGCCTATTTTAAAACTATTTTTTTTAATATCTATTACATAGTTTATACTTCTGATAATATTAGCTGCTTATTCTTTATCGTTTATAGTGATAAAAAAAATACTTTAAATTAATAACTACCCAAAAAGTTTTCGTTTACAAACGCTTATCCTACCTAAATATATTATTTTATTATTTACAGTTGAATACGTCGTTAGTTTATTTCCCGTTTCATTGGGTTTCATACAATGTTCATTAAAAACATAATGTTTTTTTAACATTCATTGCCAGTGATCATTGTAGGTAAAAATGACAATATTTGGTAGACTGTATACATTCTTCGCATAAACACAAAAACTACAGAATCTTAGCCAAGAGTTTCCAATAGGAACAATATTACACTTTCCTAACATAGTGATAATGTAATTCTTAAAGTACTTAAAACATTACAATAATTGCAATCATCTGCTAGATATATTTAAATATACATACGTTGTGCTTCCTCTAAGAAATATTTACATCAACTGACTATGCACATCTTTGAATAATGTGAAGATAGCACAAGATGGATACTCAAACCAGCACCTAATCTAGTCAAACGGACGAGGCCAGAGAGGTGGCAAAGGGTAAGCCAGGGGCTATGTGGATATGGCCAATGACGGCCGATGAGGGGGGTGGGAAGGGTGCGGAGAAGGTGCATGTGGGGACGAAGCCGGAGGAGAACACGTCACTTTTCCCATAAAAGACCTGATATCATCAAAGTACGCATCCTCTCGCTCCGTATCCGCAGAACTAGGCGAATCACCGCCCTCCGTCTCGTGCTTCTTCAGATGTCGGTCGAGATTCGTCTGCTGCCCGAAGCATCTATCACACAGTTGACATCTAAACGGCCTTTCCTTGTTGTGGATATTCCTGACGTGACGTTGCAAGTTCGACGATATAGAGAACGAACGCTCGCAGTACTTGCACTTGTACGGCTGCTCCCCGGTGTGTGTGCGGAGATGCCGCGTCAGGTTTGCACTACGAGGGAACACTTTCCCACAGAACTTGCACGCGTACCGATCGCGCACTTTGCCAGCGCCAGTACTTAGCTCACGAAACTTAGCATAAGCACTCGGTTGCCTGTCCGGCCCATCAGTGTTGAGAAGTGGGGATAAAAAATTAAAAGGGCTTGGAACATAGGCATTGTGCGTTGAATTGAGGATAGATTCCGCCGAGTGGAACGACGGAAATCTTGGACGGTACATCGCATCGATGAGGTTGTGTTGTGGGTGGACGGGCATTGGGAACGCAAGAGGGGACGATACTAGTTGCGGTGGGGAATCTTCTCGTTTTGGCTCGACTCCTTCCACATCGACATCCATGGTATCGTTTTCAGGTGTCTTGCTTCTCGCGGGGCTTTCTGGAGGAGAATACGATTTGACTGAATGACGAAAGGAACGAACATCTATATCAGCTTCAGAATCCTTGTCGCTTTGCTTTCGAGATATTGATAGGTCAAGCGGCTGATCACTCTGGTCTCTCTTATTAGATTCTTCTACGTCTGAATATTCTGAAGTTTTGTCATCTTCTACAACGGGTTTTTGTATATTTTTATTTGAAGAAGGCGACGCCGATTTTCTTTCGTGGATGTCGTTACTATTATGTTTCAAGAAGAAACTGAAGGGTGACTTCCTCCTGTGATCATCTCTAGTAAAGTTTAATGGTACCATCGGTGTGTGCATCGGCATGATTGGTGAAGGACGATGCTGTGATGTATTGTCCTCAGTAGATGGCGGAGAATGTTTGGAATATAAGTTCGCAGACTTGTTTGGAGTAGCTTTGTCAGTGTTGTCACTCCTGTTCGACTCCAATTCCAAGTCTTTTGACTTTCTAACTTCGTCAAGAGAAGTTGTGCTGTCGACACTTTTGACTGACATCCTTCCTTCTTGTTGTTTAGCTAAGTTGGCGTTGGACATGGCAAGATCGCGATCCATGAAAAGCCTCGCTCCCTGAATATTACTGAATAACGGGTTAAGGAATTCAGGCGGGCAAGCCACAGCGGCAGCCGAAAACCAGGCTGGATAGTGGGCAAAAGTATTGTATGGTAGAGATAGTCCCGGGCGATACATCGGAAAGGGGTTAGGAGTGTTTGGGTTGCTCATCCCGACGTTTGGTAAAGTTGGAATCTGTGGAAGTCCTTGAGGCATTTGTCCTCGAAGTCCGGCAGAGTTAGCAGTAGCTGTATCACAAAATCTCTTGTGCTTTGTCAGAGACGCGTACGAGTTGCAGACCTGGCCGCACTTGACACATTCGATGAGAGCTCGGCAGGCCACGTGCATGCGCTTGTGGCGGCACAAGTTGGAAAATTGGGTGTAAGCCTGGAAAACAAATATTAAACTGTTAAAACACAATAAATTAAATTAATTACTACTATACATATAGATATTGTATTGACAGGCGTTACAACACAGTTGATAGTAGCTCGGCCTTCCATGCAATGGGTCCTAGGTTCGATTCCCACCCAGAACAAATGTTTGCGTGTTGAACATAAATGTTGGTTCTGTGACTGGGTGTTTCTATGTATGTATTTACTAAAAAAAGTATATTAGTATTCTATCAGCAATCCACTATTCATAGTAGAAGCTTTGCTTAGTTTGGGACTAGAGTGTGATGAAGGACATGTCCATGTATATTTTATTTATTTATTATTCACAGAATCTTCGATTCATTAAGTCAACTCACCTTAAAGCAGACTTTGCACTGGAACGGCTTGATGCTGGAGTGGATGTGGGTATGTTGCTTCAACCCGGAGGCAGTTCCGAAGGTCTTGCCGCACTCGGGGCAGGCGTGGCTGCGGGCGCCCTTGTGTTGCGCGCGGATGTGGCGCTGCAGGTTGGAAGGATCGGTAAATACCTGCAACCACGTCAGGTTTCGGAACAGGTGAAAGGTAGCTCCGACTAGCGTATGCCATTGTCTCTCGTTGTCAATTCCAATCCAAAGGGATTTAGGAATGACATCGAGAGATAAAAGCTTCTTTTATAAGTATTTTTAGCAGATTTTTATAAAATAAATATTATTGATTTTAATATTGATATATCCCTTACATACTATACTTAAGAAATCAATATCATCATCATCAGCTTTTATACTGCTGGATTTTTTATTTATAACGCCATATATACTACGTATTTTGCGTATTTAACGCCATATATTTACGAAAATGTTGAATAAACTAAACCACACCTTAGGACAGTTCTCGCAAGGGTATTTCCTGATGTTGCTATGCGCAAGGGCTCGGTGGCGCAGCAGTAATGGCCGGACACTGTACGACCGATTGCACAGCTCACAGTGGAACGCTGAAGCAGGCTGCGCGTGCGATTCTATCAGGTGGTGGTCGAGTCTGCAAACAAAATGTAAGAATTAGTACGGGTTTTGTTTATGATTGTACCTATGTCAAAAATGTAGCAACTAATTTAAAAAGTTTAAAAATCTGAATAAACTTAAAAAGATTCTGTTTCAGTTTATTCTTAAACTAAAACAGTAGTTAGGGCATACCCTATTTTTGAACATGAATTTTGAAAAAAAAAATTTTGTATATAATATACGAAATGTTATAGTTTCAAAAATAATATATATAATTGTTAATAAAAGAAGCAATAAATGTGTTTATTTATTAAAATGTTAAATTAAATACCAATATAAAGTAAAAGTGGTGAAAATTGTAAACTATGAGATATCACATAAAGTTTCCTCTAGTTTTATCTAATCTAAGGTACGACTAACAACTTTATATTATTAGAAACTTCGAAGATTACGCTAATGAATTGATAAGTTATTTTTAGAAGTAAGCTTATTTAAATTGCTATTTACTGTATTAAAAGGGCAGTAAACGTAACTAACCGAAAAATTATATTTTTATACGATTTTTAACGAGCTTTTTGATATTTAGATTTTTGGATTTTTAAAGGAATAGTTTCTTTCTTTTTTGCTGATTGTTAGATTGTCAATATTATATTTATTTTGCTTTAACTAATTATAATGTTTCCTAAATCTCACCATATTATTATCACATTTATTTCCTACATTTCATGGAAAACATATATTATTTGCAAAAATGGCCGTATTTGACGAAACTAGTTTACCGCACGCAACCCTTGCGCCTGAGGCGTTTCTATCGCTGCACCTGCTTGATCTTACACCAACATTTACCAATACACCTCATACATTGCTGTTTTCACGCGAGATCATGATCCTAACTTCAAAAGTAAGACAGCAATGAACAGCGAAAAAGCTTTGTAATGTCTTATTTTTGCTATGAATAGGCTATCTTTTAATTAATCTGAGGAATATTATCTGACCGTAACAGTTTTGACACAGTTGTTGAGTAATCGTATGGTAAGTAGACCTATATGAAATCCTAAGACACTTTCTAAAATAGCAATGAAAAAAAATACTTTTTTTTTCTTTGAGTGCTTTCTATTTATTTCCATATCTTTCGCGATATAAAGAAGTAAATGTGTGTATATTCATTGGATAGTATATATATATATATATCACAAAAAGCTAGTTTCATTTATCTAATGCCCGTAGTAGCTTCGACTACTTTGGAACCATATGGCGTGTTGTACCTACATTCCCCATATTTATTTATTTCGATATAATAAAACAATCTGTAATATAAACAAATTATATAGAAATATGAATTGATTTAAGCATATAATTAGGTAATTGGAGAATAAATTGAATGAATTGAATTAAATCATTGCATTAAGCTTTAGGCAATTTGTTTATGCCCACTGTCGCATATAAATCAATTGCTATAATTTTAGTGTGATTAACAAATTAATTGTGCAAAGTTTTTAATTAGCTCAATTGGTAGATTTTGTAATATTATTGTGAAGTCGGATTAGGTATATAAATACTGACCATGGTTTTGGTAAAAAGTTATAAATATAATTTAAATACATGTGCTTTAATTATGTTATTAAACTTACAACTACATCATCACTATGAGTATTATTTATTTTAATATTTTATTAGGTTTTGAATAATATAACACATATAACACCGTATAGTTAAAAAAAAACTTTGCTCCAGAAAATAATTTTTTACTGATATGTTTAAATTAGAATATATTAGATGTAATTTTGTATCATGATGTTGGTTTTTCTTTAATAAATAAATAAAAATGTATATGGGCTATTATGAAATAAAACGAGCAATAAAATCATATCATTTATAGCGGCACGCGCAGCTCCAAAATACCTATTTAGTTATGATATTAAAATTATTCCATCTTGATACCAATATACCTACAATTCTCAACTAAGATACAACTTGTAGCCGGCGGGCTCGTTCGAAACAGCTGTCTATCTATCTATAAGATCTTCAGTAGTATGTACCTTCTGATATTTTTATTATTACCAACAGCATCTAAGTAAATGTTCGATTGTGTACCGTTTAATAGTTTATTGCGTAATATTGAAAGTGAGTTTGGCTATTGCGCTGTGTCATACTTTGAAGTAGCTGTCTTGTGTTGGCGTCGCGGTGTCCTTTGGACTGGGGCCCTATCCAGAAGGGGCAAACTTGCGTGACGGAATATCCTTTCAGTTGCAGGTCAGTTTTGTAGGCATTTTTTGTGGATTGACGTGGCTGAGCTGTTCAAAATATGACTGAAATGTTTTAAATAATGACTGAAATGTTTTAGATAGGACTGAACTGTTAAAAATGACGTCAACGAGCTGGCGCATGCATCTCGCTCGCACTTGCAACGGGGCTTCGCGGGCGCATATTTCTGTACCGCTCTAACATGTCTTCATACTTGTTCGTTTTAGGGGTGTCCATTTTTAAAATCATCGTTGTTTTTTTAGATTCGATAAATCAGAACTAACATCGATGTCGTCCAATTGAGTTTAAGAGCTCACACAAAGATGAGATTTTATTGTAATGAGTTGGTATATAAATATAATATAATTATACAATACACAATCTACTTCAATTTTATTTCGTCCACAAAACCAAATGTTATTCACAATTCCGCCATTTTTTTAGTACACATATTTACATATTTACAGACAATATTTTTATTATATTGTCAGTCCAATAATAAACTTTTCATTTTTAAATAATCAAATAGGAAAAAAATTAGTAAAATTATAATGTTCAAACTGGAATTTTTATGAAATTATTTGGATATAATTATTGACTCGATGTTTTTCTACTAAAAACTGAAAAAACATCGATATTTCGAGTATATCAAAAGCATTTCAAAACATCGGATCGATTCGATGTAGGTATCGCATTGTAAATATCGATGTTTTCGATGCATCGAAGTTTATCGAATATTCCGTCCCTATAGTTTGTTTACATTTATTATTTATAACCTAAAGATTTTGCATTTTCATTGTGACTTTCGTGATTGTTGTATCATAATATTGTTATGTGCCATCATAATATTGCTGGCTGCCTTGGACTCGATTGAGCGAAGAGCCTTCAGGATAATAGGTGAGCAACATATGGCGGAGACTAAGATCCATAGTCTCGAACACCGTCGTAAAGTTGCTTGCCTATCCATTTTCTATAGGATACATTTCGGGGAATGTGCCCAGGAACTGCACGACTTGATACCGCCATCTCCTTTCTATAAAACTTTTAAAAACGTTTTGGTGCGAACTGCCAAGGAATGGAATACCTACGCTGCCTGCGTCTGTTTTTCCCAATCATTACAACCTAGATCAATTCAAGGCCAATATAAATAGGTGTCTTCTAGACCATCCTGCTCCATCGTCGGCTTCATCGGCGCTTTCCATCAGGCGAGATTGAAGCCAAAGGATTATAAAAAAAAAATATGTGAGTATGTGAAAGTTTTAATACATACATAATTGAGAAAATGGTGAAATCTTTGTAAGTATTTCACGGAGAATAAAAACCTCAGCTTTGGCAAACCTACACCGGATTTGCGCATTTCGCAAACAAGTATGTTATTGAAAAGTGAATAAATCAATGTACTACCTAATTATGGAAGATTTTAATGTCAAATCTAATCATAAACATGAAACATATGTCGGGCTTGTCCTGTTTTTCAATACTAGGAGACTGACATACTTAATACAATACATTACTTATATAGATAGGTATTTTTTATTTTACCTACATATAAAATAACCAGAGCACCCGGAATAAATATTTGCAGATCGTACAAACATTTATTTCAAGGCGGTCATCGAACCCACAACCTCCGCGTCGGAGGTGGACATCTGTTGCAGAGTTTCTAACATGTTTGGTCACCACTTATTCATGTTTCAGATGCACACAAGATGCTGGTGCCCAGTATGGGTTAGCAGATCAGAAATCAGAACACAACAATTTAAGACTAAGACATGAATCATTCTATTTAATCGTCCAGGTAGTTGATTACTTCACTTGATAGGTTCATAAATATACCTATAACAAACTAAATCAATCATTGCAATAGGCATCACAGCTCATTGTGATGTGTCATGTCTTCTCTGTGGGTTCGATCCCCACCAAGAATAAATATTTTTTAAAAGTTCAATAAGTCTTTATTGGTAAAACATTTTTTTATTACTATTAGTAAATATTAATGTATGTTCTGCTTTTGGGTGTCAACATGTTACCTATCTATGAATTTATTCATAAAACAGTTTATGAGTATTCTAGTTGCCATACAAGCTTTGTGAAATGTTCATAAACATTTTTTTAACTTGTTTAAGTGTAATGAAATAAAAGAAAATGATTTATGTTCAGATTTCAAGACTGTAAAATATTTTAGTATTGAACTCTATGCGTATTAACTCTATTTACAATACACTTCATTTTATTTCAGGTATATCTGGGATGTGACACGAGCAAATTTCGGTTGCCAGGAAGAGATCTCTCTCAGCGATAAGGCCACCCATTCTGATGCCTATTACTACTTGTTTAAGCTCTTCGTTTTTATTTATGTGTGATGAACAATAAAGAGTTATCTATCTATTTAGAAATGTTTTAATAAAATAATACTGAAACATGGTTTTATTGAATTACTATATTATTTCACAAATGAAAACAAAGATTAGTTTAATAGTCTATACTTAATAATATATATATCTCAACTCAGTATTGGCATTAGTTCTGGCATCTATGCTAGGATGGTGGGTTCAATCCCCACCACAAACAAACATTTGTGTGATTAGTTGTCATTGGTAAAATATTTATTTATTACTATTTGTGAACATAAATATGTGTTCTGCATTTGGGTGTTAATATGTATTAATTTTTAGAATACTTATAAAAGTATTCAAGCAATCTATTTCCCTTATAAGATTTGTTTAGTTTGGTTCAAGTGCATGCCTTGGGAAATAAATAAATATTTTTGGACAATTCACACTTCACACTCTAGTCCCAAACTAAGCAAAGCTCTATATGTATGGGAACTAGATTGCTGATAGAATACTTACATACTTACATTTTTTTTGTAAACACATACATAGAAACACCCAGATTCAGAAAAAATATTTATATTCATCACACAAACATTAAAATTTGCTCTGGGTGTGAATCAAACCCCCGACCCACAGCATGGAAGGCAGAGCTTACTACCAAATACTTACTGTCAAATGTTCATGAATACTTGTTCAAGTCTAATGAAATAAAGGAAAAAAAAATTAGATTATGTACAGATTTTAATATCATTTTATAAATTATGTAATCATTCTTTACCACATGTCAATAACCGCACTCGTCTGTTATGAGATAATACACGGTGGTAGCCTAGTTTAAGTTTTCTATAATATACTTTTTTTTTATGGCCACATAGCATGTTGGTATGCTCAACAACAAATGGACCACAAAAATAACAAGCTGGACAGGACCACACGGTATAAGAAACTGGGGAAGACCTAAAGAAAGATGGATAGACGAAGTAAACAAACAAGCCGGCGCAGACTGGATGACAAAGGCTAAAAATAGAGATGCTTGGAGGAAAATGGAGGAGGCCTTTACTCCTTGAAAGGTCCTTAACAAATAACAGAAAGAAGATGTAAAAAATTGTTGCATATGTTGAGCTATGTTATTTTATAATTTGTAATATTATGTTAATTAATTTCAATTATTCAAATCTCATTCTTATTTAATTAACTCATTTTCAATATTATGTATAATCTAATTCTGTTAATATTTGTAAGGAAATAAAAAAGGTTTTATTAATGTGTATATTATGATTTGGTGTGACTGGTTGGGAACCCACTAATTAGTTTAGTGTATATTGTCATTTTTAAATAAGATATAATAATAATTAAGAATCAAAATGGTTTTTATTCCTTGAATTCTAGTCATTTTACAAATTAAAACTTGCAGATTAATTTTATATAGTCATAAACTGTCTACTACACAAGTAGAAACTTCATGGTAATCTGCATAGTATTCTGAAACAAAATAATAGGTAAGAAAGTTTTGTAGGTATGTACTATGTGAATGTGAATGACGACGTGTAAGAAAGGTGTGAACATTGAGATGACGTCTGATAGAAGTGAGTGGAAGAAGAGGACATGTTGTACCGACCCACATAATGTGGGACAAGGGTAGGAAGATGATGATGATAGAATACTAAAAAATATTCATTCCTATTATGTTATTGTACATTTTAGATGTAACTTTATGCTACTAATCTCAATGATGGTTTATCTTAGCAAAAATTTATTTCAGGATAGGTAGGTACTGAAATTATGTTGTCTCTATATAAATTTGCCATAAATATTTTAAATATGATGAGACTAATATTATCTATAATCGTAGTTATAGGATTTATAACTACGATTACATACAACTAGTTAGGCATTTATGTTCCTTGTTGTCTTAGACTATTTGACATGTTATGAGGAGGGATGAAAATCATATTACGAAGAAAGTTATGAATGTGAGCGTGTCTGGATATGCAAGTAGAGGAAGGCCGAAAAAGAAGTGGCTGGATTGTGTGAAAGAGGATATGAATGTGAAAGGAGTAGACTCAGAGTTGACGAATGATAGGAGTGAGTGGAAGAAAAAAACATGTTGTGCCGACCCCACGTAACGTGGGATAAGGGCAGGGGAATGATGATGATGATGATGTTGTCTTAGACTATTTAAAAACAAGTGATAAGTAAGAACTAAAAGGATGAAGCGATGATATTACTTTGAAGTTATCTTGCCCATACCTACTTAGGTTTTTTCCAGAAAATGTGTAGATGGTAGTCCTGAAAACCTATAAAAATTCACAGGTCAGCATTGAAATCGCAGCTAATAGCGTTTTAATTTTAAAACTACTTTGAAATTGTCACAAAACATTATAATTTTCGTGTTTGTATGAATCCATGAATTCTGCAAAATGAAACCAAAACAAACTTCGGCATGTCACAATTCTGTCAAAGTTAATTTACAGTCAAAATATCAATAAAAGACGAAGAAGAAAACTGAAATGTTATTTGATCAAATAAAAGCTCAAAAACATTTCAGCGGTCTGGATAGGGCCCCTGTTCTGGGTATTTTTTGTTATAGTTTTGCACACCTTGTGTTTTTTAGGTATTTTGAATTTGTTAGTGAAAGTCAAAGTATGTAGTTAAATAAATCTTTAAAACTTTTTCTTTCTGTATATCTATGCCCATGTTTCTACACATCATTACACTATCATTATCAGCTCCATATTAGGTAATAGGTGAAAATATCCTTTTCGTCAAAATGACTAAACATTGAAAAAATACTGTGCTCTTCTGGCGTATAGGCACTCTAGCGACTGATTATTTAAATAGTTTTTTAATTTTTACACAAAAAGAAAACAATACAATACTTATATTTTTTTTCCGTTTATACAGTATAGTGCTAATTTCTACCGATTGTATTTCTTTCCTTAATTGTAACTTCCTTCTTATTTTCCTAGTAATACATCAGAAAGCAGACCACGGAAGGGATCCGTAGCATTCCTAATCATGGTAATCTGCATGTTCTCGAATAGATAGCATCCTATAAACAACTTTCGTTCGAAGCTGATCCATTAGGCTCCACCCACACCAGCCACTGATACCAGCTTGGAGGCTCTAAGATGACGCTATGAGGGCCTAATCTTATCTCCATTTATACGGAAAGTCTATAAACTCATAACCAAACAAGGATTAGTAGACATTTAAATAATTATAAAAATGTTTTAGTTTATCAAAAAATATGCAACCTTCTGTTTGTTTACGAAATTGATGCAATGCAGCATTTTTTTCTATAAATGATTAGCCAAATATAGAATTATCAAGCATCACATGTGATACTCAAAAAATATTTAACGACATAAGCTCCTAGGTTATAGTATGACAATATAGCGGGACATACTTTTATTTCAAGTTGAAAAAGAACTTTTCCCATTTAGACTATACGACATAATTGCGAGATTTTAGCCCTTGAAAAAAAGCGCAATTTTAACCACCATACTAACTAATGATGTACTACCGAGGAACGTGCTTACATTTTACTAATCGATTGTAGATCTGCCGCTAACAATCGCTGAGAAATGCCGTGGTTCAATCGATGTCGGCGATACCATCTCTAGTAAGTACCTACCTACCAGATTTGTTTTGTTCGTACTTTTTAAAACAATAGAATAGAATTAGATGGAAATATCGATGGTCATAGATTGAGCTGTGATAGTGTATTGTTTTGTTTTATTTATCAGCTACTACTGCAAAAAATACTAAGCTACAAAAATCATACTATCATATCAACTATAGGTCAATGGTGTCGTAAAGATCAAGTTCATTTAAGCTTCAGAAGGGTAAGCACATATAATTGTGATAATTATAAAGTAACTGTAACGCAGTATTTGAAGCACATAGCGCGATGACGCTCCAACGTTTGTGAGAACGAATCGAATACGTTGCGTTACCTTTACTTTACGATTGTCACATGTATTCACTATACTATATTAGTGAAAAATTGTCAGAACATCTACTATTGATGCTTACGTCTGAAGCTCAAGCATTTTACATAAAACGCATAGTGCAAAATAGACTGAGATTTAATACTGAGGATTAAAATAACGATGGACGCTGAAGGATTCTTCCTACATTTTTGAATTAAGTTACAAGATTTTTAGAAAATCAGTATTTAAACAGACTTTTACTTACTACCAGAGGAGCACTTATTTGGTATATCATGAACTAAAACTAGTAGGTTTCGTAAATAAGTACATAAATTTATGAAATCGCAACCGACCAGCTACCGATCGATCTGATGCTATCTGTGACAGCACAGATGATCACTCGATTCCGATTCGATTCATTCTATGTGACAGCCTCTGGCTCTGACGAAAGTAAGAGTTTGAGATATAACAGATTACAATGGGATTTCATAATGTAAGTACCACATGGTTTGTACGCTGAATGAATTAGAAACACTCAGGTCGTGATGGTATGAGTTGGTATATTAATAATGTAATCAGTCAAGTAAAGAAATCAGTGTCAATATTATTCAAAGAAAAATACTGCAAGAAATAGAGCTATAATAAAAGAGTGAACAATCTACATAATTACTAATCGATCTTTTGATGTCCTCGAAACCTAAACATTTAAAACAATAGTGATGGCGCGATAATAACTACGAGGATTCAAACGGTGCATGTCGATAATCTCGATCTCTGCATTATTGACGAGCTCGACGCCGCTTCAATAGAATATGATGATACACACGCCATTACGACCTTCCGTCGCTTGTCACAAAGATATTAAATTCATGATAAATTCCTATTCGTGATGGGACAGTTATTGTTTTTGTTGATACGAATTAGATAGCTTTTGATTAATTCACGTCGTCTATATAATATTCCGAGGCACTAGTTCTTCTAGCGAGTTCATAGTTGAGGTTATTGACGCAAGGTTCGAGATCATTTTTCAGATGTCGAAGCGACGTCGCGTGCCTCGGGCCGGCTCACAACAAATCATCGACGTACGTCTTATCGAATGGGTACATCACTAACGCTAAATAAATCTTTACTGGACCGCTCTTCAGCCAAATAATATTAATGGCGGGAGGCTAATGGTTTCGAAGACGTTTGAAATTGATCGACTTCTGCATCTCGCGTAAGCTCTATTTGAATGGACTGCTCAGATGGGATGCTGATTGAATGATGAGGTATTGATTGAATGATTTGAATACGATTCGGATATATTATTGCCTTTTGAATGATAAAACACATACATTATTTTAGTGTCGTAATATTTATGATGCAATACATATAATGCTATTATCAACTAAATTACTTTCAAGATTTGTTTTTTTTAATCGGTTTTATTTGAGCGAGTTGAATTGAAACTAAAGTATTTTGATATTCTCATTAAATTACCGATGCTTAAAACCACAAATTGCAAATAGTTAATTATAGATTAAAAATACAGTTGCAAAAAAGTTTTGAGCTTAAATCTAGCGGTAATTCATTTTCAGACCCAAAACTTTTTAGCTGAGCTATAGGTATTTTAGGTAGTTTAGGTACTCACGCTTCGATATTCGGGAAGGGCTCGTCACAATGAGGACACCTCGGTTCAGTGTCCTCACGATCTTCTTCCTCGTTCCTCTCTTCAGTCGGGTATTTCTCCAAAGATTTGACGCTGAACTTATCGCACGACTGGCTGCTAAACTTCTCCAAAGACTGACTGCTGAACTTTTCCAGGGACTGACTGCTAAACGGTTCCAAGGACTGACTGCTGAACGGTTCCAGGGACTGACTGTTGAATTTCTCCAAAGATTGACTGTTGATGTTGAACTTCTCAAGAGCTTGAGAGTTCAGTTTTTCGTTGGTAAGTAGGCGGTCTATGATATCTGTAACAGAAAATAATACATATAAGTCAAATGAACAACTGTCGAGGCTGTCTGCATTGAGTCATGTAAATCAATAGAAAGTTGGCATAAATGAAGACTTTCATAACAGGATTCGATATGGATTACTGACACTAGTTAATTTGTTTAAATCGGTTTAAGCGATGCATAAATAGTTTCAAGTGACATTTTTAATTGTACTTTTTAAATGCTAACTAAACATGATTTTTGTAAAATAACTTTTTACAGATTTTGAAATGAAGACACTTAGTATATACGAAAAAATCCATTCAACATAACTTTTTTCTTATAAACATTTATTTATTCTTGATCGAATAAATTAATTATAACAAGAGAACTTTTTGATTAATCAACTTGTTTTGAGTAAAGTGGAAAAGAGTTTTCAGATGAGCTAAACTAGCATAGTCTAGAACAAACTTTATATCACAAATAGATTAAATATTATATTCATTAGATATATAACAATCATATAATTTAATTACACGTATCCGACAAATATGTGCATAACCTATCATTTGAATACACGACTTCGGAAGTAGAGTTTCTCTGACACACGGCAAATTAATTCAAGTCACGATAAGACACGCCTAGAATTGTTCTACCTAGAACAGCATCCGTGATATAGGTTTATCTGTCTTTGAAAACTCAGTTTAGAAGGATCTACTGATTTTTTTATTAAGGGAACATAATATTTGACATATTTCTTATTTATTTTACGTTCATATTTAAGAATATGATATAGTCTCTAGAAGAAAGAGAAAATGTCTCTTTCAAAACTTTTTATTTTAAATTATTATCAAAAAAAAATATTATTATTATTAATTTTTTACCGGGTTTTAGGTTCATCTTGGTCGTTATTATTTTTTCAGTCATTTACATTTAAATTGATTTACCGTACATGAAAATAATAATCTTATAATCGAAGCAACCTGTATATATACATACCTTATTATTTAGGTTATTAGTATTATTTAGGGAACTGATTTAAAAAATATGATGTGCGTGCTCTCTGTCGGTCGCCGTTAAAATAAAACTTATTGTAGAGTTGCTTTCGTTATGTACCCGCTAAGAGACAACTGGGATTTCCTTGAAGTTACTTCCTTGTTCAAAGGAAATTCCTCGATAATTACCTAGATCCTCGTATTTTTCGTTACAAAAATTAATTCAATAATCGAAAATACTTTTACGTAGCTTACTATACATTTATAATAATTAATTCAGATTTATAAAAGAGTTTACTAAAAAAACATACATTTTAATTAAGAACTTCATCCTTTTTTAAGTCAGTTAAAAACAATTAGCAGTGCTAAAAATAAATGAATCAATATTTGCCCCGTCACTTTCAAATTCTAATATAATAAAACACTTTATGAAAATTTTCAGCTAACAACACTTGATTTCAAAAACCCGTCACGTACCTTTAATTAAAAGACTAGAGGAGTACCAGGATTCACAACGATGTCACAGGTCGTAGGTCAACCGTCCATGATGTGTATGATGGTAGTAATGGTACAACTATCAGGCAGTCGGGGTTGCCACCCCCACCCTACCTGTGAGGGTAATATGCTCACTTGACCCAACATTTGCATGGAGGCATCTGTGCGTGACGTCAGTTAGGTGGTGGTAATTTGATTGACTGTTAAGCTATCAAAGCCACCGCAGGATGGAATCTGTGGTTGCTTTATACGATACGGTAGTTTTAGGAGATTAGTTAAGTTGATAACCCACGAGTTACGCAGAACACTGGATGAAAAAGTTGGCTCAGTGGTATGTCCATGGTCTTGGGAGAAACCTGCGTCTAACAGTAGACGGAGACGATTATGACAAAACACTTTTGTGTACCATTACCAGTCCAGCAGTGGACTGATATAGGTTATATCATCATCAAACTGATATAGGTATGATGATGATGATGATGGCTGAAAAAACTTATTAGCAAAGTTCTTCTTTTGTATAAACTATGTTTCGGTGCAAATAAAAAAAAATGGTACCTAAGCCTTGAAGTAAAACGTGGAGCGGATTCCTAATCTTTCCCTCAAATATCAATACGTTCGTTAATAGGTTCATAGCTGATTCCACAGAACCATTATAATAATTATTATCAACAGCATGTCATCAATAAAGTTACAGAAATTCAGCATAGAATAGAATAGAATAGAATAGAATATATCTTTATTGTACACCAAGTAAATTACAAACTAAATACAGAAAATTACAGATTAGAGTATGGTACAATGGGCGGTCTTATCGCTATAAGCGATCTCTTCCAGACAACCTTTGGATGGACAGAAGCGTTTCGGTTAGGTAAGAACGGGGCGCACATAAAAAATAAAAAAAAAAACATGATTTCGGAATTCTAAAGTATAACTTAAACAATACAATTTACATAAATAATATACAGATAAGAATAATATAACATATAAATAAATATATACTTATATAAATAAAATATATATATAAATACATAAAATAAATACACACAATATAGTATAAACAAAAAAGTTTACTATGATGTTTAAGATGAGGATAGAAGGTAGTGCTGGAAAACCATACTTTTAAAAATAGGGAGTGATTTAGCATGTCGTATGGAGACAGGTAACGCGTTCCACAGTTTAGTAGCTTTAAGAGTAAAGGAAGTACCATAGAATTTAGAAGAATGAATAGGGGTTTTCAGCATTCGGGTTTCAGAAGAGCGGAGAGATCGGGTATTGGAGAGGGAAAGAAACTCAAAGCGCTCTTTGAGGTATACCGGAGTTGAAGAAAGGAAAAGGATATTGTAAAGAAGTGATAGGATGTGAGCATCCCGGCGAAGGCGGATAGGGAGCCATTTGAGCCTGTTACGGTACTCAGAAACATGATCATATTTTCGCAAGCCATAAATAAATCTAATAGCTAGATTCTGAAGACGCTCAAGTTTATTGAGTTGGTCTTCAGTTAGGTCAAGATAGCTGGCGTCGGCGTAATCGAGGATAGGATGCAATAGTGATTGTGCTAGCATAATTTTGGTGGACGTAGGAAGGAAGTTACGCAACCGTTTGAGAGAGGCGACAGCAGCAAAAGTCTTTCGGCTAACCGCTGCTATTTGTGGTCCCCAAGATAGATCCCTATCCACAAGCACTCCCAAGTTTTTAACCACTTTGCTGATTTCGATCGTAATATTATCAAATTTGACTTCCGGTAGATCAGGCCAGTCTATTTGTGACAGCATTCGTGAGCTTCCTATGATAATTACTTGCGATTTGACTGGGTTCACTTTAAGGCCATATTGGTTACTCCACTCAAGGATTCTATCCAGATCGTTATTAGTACAAGCAATAGCTTCACCTAGCCATTCGATAGGAGCCTGTGTATAAATTTGCAAATCATCTGCATATAGGTGGTAGGAAGAAGATACAATATGTTTGGAGATAGAATTTATGAAAATAGCAAAGAGAAGAGGAGATAGCACGCCGCCCTGAGGTACACCGGCAGCTAGTGTACACCATGAAGAATACGTATCATCAATACGGATACGTTGCCGGCGTCCATACAGGTAACTTCGAAACCAGGCAATTACTGTTGGAGATATGTTAAGAGAGCGGAGGAGAGCTAACATGATATCAAAATCAACACTGCAAAAAGCATTGCTGAAATCAAGAAGGGACAATACAGTTACTAACCCACTCTCCATGCCAAGCCTGATATCATCAGTAATTTTAATAAGAGTAGTGACTGTGCTGTGACCGGGCCGAAAACCAGACTGGTAGGGATTAAGAAGGTTGTTGATGCTAAGGAAAAGGCTAAGTTGTTGATGAACAAGACGCTCAAAGACTTTGGATAGAAAGGATAGAATGGATATGGGACGGTATTCGGAACAAGAAGAAGGATTTGGCTTTTTAGGTAAAGGAGTTATTTGGGCCTCCTTCCATTGGCTAGGAAAAGTTCCTGAATCTATGGAGAAGTTAAGAAGGTAAGTGATAACATGAACAATGTCTTCAAGGATGGGAGTGATCATCTTTTTGCTAATACAGTCGCTACCAACTGCATTCGATGATATTGATGAAATGCTCTTCTTAACATCACAATCAGTAAAATGACGAAACGCAAAAGGAGATGAGTCTGGTGTTGGCAGCAGAGAAAGAGAATTCAAAGTCTGTGCTTTGATAGAACTGTTAAAATTTGATGAAGTGGAGAAATGGAGATTTAATGAGTTTATGTCTAAATTATGAGGAACACTATCTTCGCGTGGCTTGCCAACTCCCAATGATCTAAGAAATTGCCATACTTTGGCAGGGTTGTTATTTTGAACGGATTTATGAATATGCCTTAATATTCCCAAACAATTAAAGACAGTCGGTATTCCCCGCGTGGTTTACTCCTTGCAGGGTGAGTGCGGGCGTTAAGTTTTCCCACGCCGTCACCAGATGGCGAATTCGGCGCGCGCGCACCGTGACGGTGACTTACCGATCTTTGTAATGAATTCAACCACCGGACAGGATAGGCACCTGCTGTTTCTCACATTGTTTACTGTTTTAAGGCAGTTTGTAGGTAAACGTGTTTAAGTGCTACATATTTTTTTGAGCCTGTATCGAATTTGACATTCTTAAGTGACTATGAGAAATAAATGAACTGAACTGAACTGAAACCTGAGCAATTTTTCCGACTGTTTTAAAGGCAGTTGTAAAGTACCTAAGTATGGTAAAACAAATTTGATATGATTTCTTCCAACCGGGTTTTAAGTTTAGATAAATGCAGATGCAGCGGAGAAGATATGACAGGAAGCAGATGATTTGTGAGTTGATGAGTTATCAATAAATTGCCAAAGGAAATCAACTCGACCTACAAGTATGACCTGGCATAACGTACTAGGTAACGATGGGTAATCTCGACGCTCTCACATCCTGTGGCCTAGAATTATATCTCATCAGGTTCTGAACTTTCCGTCTTAGAGACGTGAAGCGTAGCGACGTGATGGGTATTTTCACAGTTTTAACGTTTGTATATCATACACAAAAACTGAGACTTAAATAAAAAACGAAAGACTAAAAAATATGCATAGTATGGTCCAATAGACCTTAAAATTAATAAGTTTCCTTAAATTGTTCATATCAATAACTGCAAGTAACGCTTTAGATTTCAGAGCTCTCAAACAATCAACATTTATAGATAGTGAAAATGATTGAAAATCTGCCAAGTTCTGCCTATGTTTCTTGCATGATTAAGTCATATTTTACTGCGTTAAACTAAACGTCTGGTGCTCCAGCGTCTGTATAATATAATCATATTTCCAGCTTCCGACTAATCTCATCACGTCAAAGATGATGGTAGCGGTTAGATATATCGCATACGTTGTTTCGTGCACTGAGAATCTAAGAGAAATAGATTCTTGCCCCAAGCGTAGATTCCGAACGCATCAGGTGCGTTGGTTTACCGGTTACCGTTACGCCCCGCGGTCCGAACGGTCCCATTGACCGCTATTGTGCAGATGTTTGCTTTGTTACACTCTAGGGTTAAAAGTTCACTTACAAAAATCTTAAAATAAAAAAAGTTGAAATCAGTTATAAAATATTGTGATTTTGAATGACAGTGAAGATTAATTGACCGAAATAAAACAACATCCACATTTAATCCTAATTTAAATTGAGTAGTCACGAGCCATCTATTGTAAAGAAAAATTATTTAATTTCGCGTAACATCTAGATAGCGCGATATAATCTGCAGACAAAAAGCAGACTCCGGACCAGATTTAACCCTTCACCGGGGCGTTATTAAATTGAAATATTTCCATTTTATTGTGCGTAATATTTATTTGATTGTTGAATAAATACGATGTGGGACGCCGAGCGATTGTGTTCTAAACGGGGGTGAGACTATTGTTGTTGGTTAATTTTTTGATTAATCATTCCGTGTTCTGTGGGGATCGTTGCGATTCTGTGATATATCAATTTTAATGTTTACGGCTTTTGCGTCAATTGCGCGTGCTTCGCAATATATGATGGCTTATTTCACTCACACAAAGTACTACTGGTAGTAAAAATTACACAGAAGTGTGTTATTTTTACTACCAGTTGTACTGTTTAGTAGTAGGTACTAGAGTAACAAAGCGCAATGCTTTGATGAAATTTTTCTAAAAAACAATATGACTAAAAATTCGTAAAAATAAAAGTCAGCCGTAAAATAAATATTTATAGACATTTAAAAAAGTCTTTTACAATAACAATATACTTTTAACCCAAACTTTCTACTTTATCATTTAAATATATATAATCTTAGTTCAAAGATAAGACCAAATAATACAAAAGCGCGTGCGCCGCTTCGGACAAAGCAACGTCATCAATTTTAATCTGCAACCGACAATTGTACGATGACAAATGTCAACGCGAGTCATTCATTATTACGCACGCGGCATTCGAAAAAGCCCGGCTAATAAAGGGTTAATATTATTATCACATGCCAGATGGATTATGACAGTAATTTTGCTACTGTTCTGCAAAATAAAAACATTTTTTAATCCTTGAGAGTAAATATTATTTTGTTAAGAATTATAAATAATAACTTATCACTTACTAGTTTTTAAGTTTTTTATAATATATGTTTTTTTTTAATTCTATATCTATTGTAAAAAAGTGTAACTTTATAGCTAAGATTTCAAATAAATCTGTAAAATAACTAATCACATTTCACTCACATCTACACTCTACTTAAAACATATTTTTTTTGCTTGACTTAGTAAATAAACTCTTGATTTGTTTATTTACTGTGATCTTATATTGTGATATTATTCATATATGTAATACCAAATGTGTTTTTTTAATGTGCACTTTGCCCAAATTAGAAAAAATAATCTCTGCACTTGATACAGACATTATAAATCTATGTCACGTTTAAATTATCCTATCTCTTCTTATCTAGACTTTAATGTGCTTATAGTTTCATTAGCCGCTATAAAAGTTTAATGCTAATGTCATAAATAAATGCCGAAAAGATCATTGATCAAGACGTCATAGAATTGAGCTGAGACGATAGATTTTTGTGCCTACTGTTTATATTAAGCTTGACTCAGGAGGTTTTACTGCTTATAAGTCAGTTATTTTTTTTTTTGTATTGGGGCTGTGTTATCTTTTAAAATAACTATGTAAGTAGGCAAGTATATAAATTACTACATCTATTTTCTACAATAAAATAACTTATAGATTCACTCGCACAATTTTAACAACGGTAAATAAATTTTATTCCTTAATATTATCAAAATATTATTTCCAAAATTACATATTGGAATCGACACGCGTATCAAAACCCTTAATAATAATATCTCGATTAAAATAATCCTTTATCAAAAATATTCAATGAGCTTTCATAGGCCTGCTGCAACCATCGATCATCTTATGCAATGTGCTTGACAAATGTATTCTACCAATTCTGTGGGTCAGCAAATCGATTCTAATTAGAGATATTTAAGAGTCATTGTGCAACTGGATTGTCATTCTATTCTATAATCGGTCACAATTTACCGATGTGGGTGTTGGCTCTCGAAAATTGTTAAATTTTTGTATGGAAAAGTTAGCTTTATTTTTTTTTTGGTGATGTTGTTGTTGTTGAAGGTTGATGTAAAAGTGGGCAGAATCTTAAAATTGATAAGTACGTCAAACCACACTTGCAGCTTTAGATTTATTTGTAATAAATATCGACAAATATCTAATATGTATAATATGCTGATTATTTTTTTTTAGAATTTTATAATTACAATTAAATTTTCGAAAGGTAAGGGCAAAAACCGCCTTCCTCAAAAAAGCCTGCAGTAAAAGAATTGTTGAGGCTGACAGCAATATTTTTTTATATACATATAATTATTTGAGTAGATAAACAGAAGGTTTTCGCAAATTAATTTTTCTCACGCTCATTTTATTTAACTATATTTTTTTATCGTTAATATTCACAAAAGTTAAGCAGTTATAAGGCACCAATTAGGTGCAATTCGAATCGCATATATCACGCCGGCTGCGACGCCAGCACCGGAAGAACTGCAGGAAACTACGAAGACCCTTCATATACAGACACTTGTCACTAGAAGTGGCAAAACACAGAGGTAGGTATTTTTAAGTGGGTGTAATAATGACCGAGACAAAATATCAAAAATGAATGAGATCTATGTACCATCACACTGACTTTATTACAACGTTGAATCTTGCAAGAAAATAGCAAATGAAGCAATCCAATAACAAGAGCGATTTGTAGTATGTATGCAGGAGAAGATATATTCCCAAAATGATAAGTTTATCAAAACCGCGGCATTATATTATTTGAAACCGTTTACACTGTACCTACTAATATATTTATATATCACTTAGATTTTTCAGCTAAACGAAGCTAAAATCATATAATTTTTGAGATTTTACAGTAGAAATATTATATAAAAGAACAGTGATCTCTTCCAGTAAGCTAATATAACAACAAATGCACCCCCACAATAACACAAGCATATGCGTGATTTTTCAGCACGGGCGGCGCGTACGTCGCGATTTATCTAAATTAAATATCGCAACGCGTGGCACCCGTGTCCGCGCCCTTTCATTTCTAATGTACATACAGTGTGATGAAAATATTTTTTGTACAGGTATCAATAAGAAAAAAACAATAAGACACATAAGACGGAGTTCCAGTGAGATTGACAGGCGTCACAGCTCAGTTGGTAGTAGCTCTGCCTTCCATGCTGTGGGTAAATGCCAGGGCAAATGTTTGTGTGATGAAAATAAATAGGTATTTGTTCTGTGTCTGGGTGTATACTTTGTATGTACTTACAAAAAAAAAGTATGTAAATATTATACCAGCAATCTAGTTCCCATAGCTTTGCTTAGTTTGAGAATAGTTTTGCTATAATGCATTACGAAAAGAGTGATGTGTGAAATGTCTAAGTATTTATATTTATTGAGTGACGATCTGCAAAACGTAGTAGGCAAACAGACAAAAGCCTCAGCGGCGCGTCTTGGTTAAGTCTTACGTCCAACATGTGTACCTATATTATGTATGTATAAGTAAATAAATAATTTATTTGGGCACACATAAAATGACAAAATATACAGTGATTACTTAAGATGTTAAATTTAAAGTAGGTAAACAATGATGATGTTAGCTTTAAAAAAACTGTACAGTCATGATGAAAATAAGCTCCACCTGTATGGTATATAGAGGGCTAGGTGAGGGTCATGTGACGGAGGGCAGGTGACTCCAATTACTGGCTGTTCTTCGGAGCGTGAAACGCGTGCCCGTGATTCAACGCTACACTTCCCATGTACTCGGTACTTATTATAAAGCAATCGCGACTGTACTTAGGTACAAATTAAAAACAATTTACGACTATAACAGTATTTACCTATTAAATGTACATAGGTATGTATAAAATACATAAAAAACAGTTGAGCTATCTACAGACCGTTGCAGACGATCTATAGATAGGTTTTAGTTGGGTTTTTTTTTTTTTTTTTTTATCGGTGCAGCTGATTTTAGTTTGGGATTTTCACACCTCTCATATATTTATACATATATGAGAGGTGTACTTTAATAGGTACTAGGTACACAAAATAATCTATTTTTACGTAGTATGGTGTAATATTGAAAAAAATGATAAACCTAAACCGAAAGAACTTATTATTTTACTTAGTATTTTTTTGTATTATTTTTTTAATCTGAAAGTACCTAACACAAGTATCTACCTCATACATTAATTACAATTAATGTATTCTACAACCATTCCTTGACGATATTAAGAAAAATAAATGTAAGTAGATATTAAATTGTTAAATAAAACGTTACTTACTGCTTGGAAGTGCACCAGATTGCAGACCGGCGACATCGAGCAGCGGCAGTGGAGTCCTGGGCCCTAACAGCAGTTCCTGACCAGCTGGGATCCAACGGGTCACTTTGTACCACACCTGGAAATTACGCCATTACAAGGTTAATGAAAACTTTTTATCAATTCAATTCAATTGTCATTTACGGCATTACAAGGTTAAGAATGTTTTTTTTTTATTGTTTTTAACTGTCATCGCGTTATGTGGAATGTTTATGTACTTAGTTATAATAAATAATAAAATAACTGCACGTTTGATCTGTTTTATGAAGATTAGATTAGATACAATTTTCATTAGGATGCATTTTTCATTTTTCACATTTCATTTACATAAACATTACACAATTATTACATTACACAATTTTCATTATTTTATTCATAAAATATTTGCCTATCTAAATTTTGTCCCGTAAAGGCCTATTAAAATCAAAAAAATGCAAAAATATTACAGATAGTGACAATTCGATTCCGTCAGTAAAAAAATCGTTTTTGCTTGGTGTTGAGTATTATCTGTACATTATAATAATTTATTAAATATTTTGCATACTAACCCCAGTATGCCAAAAATCAAATAGCTTTTACCACATAAATACGCGGATCTAATCGTCGCATCTGTCAGTTCCCCTCCAATTGACCGGAAGTGGGTCACAGTTGTTCAGAACACCGATTTTCTGCCACCGGAAGTGCGTACCCAACGTTCTACATTCAAATTTTATTGGGGTAGTATTACAATGATTATGGCGTCGGGATTTGCCCGTGGACGTTATTTTTTAGTTTGTGATTTTTAGGTTGAAATCACTTATCTTATCAGCTGGTATATATTAATTAGGGCCTCAATAGATTTTTTTAAAGATGTTTGAGAGGAATGATAATTGCAAATGACACATACACGACGTCTCTAAGTATTTTTTTAAGAAATTAGGTAGATACCTACTGGAAACTATTTAACCAAAACATTGAGACTTTTTGTTATTTCGTTTCAATCTGTACTTTTTAAAACTTTTACCTGTGATTATAAAGCAAATAATCATTTTTATCAAGAAAGACAATTATTATAAACATTTGGTTAAATACTTAAAAAAATATAACTAGAAATTTAAAAACAATTTGCTATATTTGTTGCAGGTTCTATTGTGAGCAAATAAAAAAAAACCTACTTGGCCATTGATCAACAAATGCTGCACGTTGACATCTTCGGGATAGTTGGTAGATCGCACCAGCTTCAACCAGTTCGCTTTCTCATCAGATCCATCAAGCCAGCCTCGAACACCATTCTTGCCTAGAACCTGTAAAATAAAACAAAAAAGAAATTTATAAAAGCGCCATCTGGTAAAAACCGTGGAACTTCTTTAAGCCTTCGTTAACGGAAAGCTAAAGGCGCTACGAAGACGCAACTACAACAAAGCTACGTACAGAGTTTTTTTAAATCATGTTTTGCAGTCAGTTTTACTATATTAAATACGTACTATAAATTGTTTAATTACAAATTTGTACCTGCCATTAAAAATTAGTAAGTTATATTGGTCTAAAAGTAATTTATTTTAGCTAAGCGTAAGCGCCCTCTAGCAGGATTTGACGGAAACAGATAGTGCGGTAGTCTGGACACTGCGGCTTCGTGATAGATGTCGCTATTAGCCTGTTCCAAATGTGTCGCGCTAACCAATTAGTTTTGCAACCACCCCATTAACACGGGGATGATTTTAATTTCATTGTCATTCAGGGTTGCCAACTAGATAAAACTTTTTGTTCAATAAATTGGGTTACAAAAAAATATTGGAATTTGAAAAATATAGGTTTGAAGTTAGTTCGTCTTATATTAATTAACACATAAACTTTAAAAAATATAATATACTTAGTCGTTATTTTATGAGCCAAACATTGTTTTTTATTACGTAAATTTAGTTTTTGTTACTTTCTTTTAGTTACTAAGGTATATCTACGTAATAAAATATTACAACCTACTATCAGTTTAACAAACATTTTAACCAACAAAGCATTAAGCACTTTGGACATGCTATCAAAACTAGGGTCGATCTACACAAACCTACAATTTACAAGTAGTTTAGACACTCGAACCTCCCTCTAAACACATTCGATTGAGTCATAATCATAACTCAATAAGCCTCTATTTTACAAAAAGCCAGGAAGAAAAGAGGGTACCTTGTTTACATTCATCGTCAAATTAGACGCTTTAAAAATGATCTATCGACTAAGGGGTGTGGGTTCTTTAAACGAAGAAAATGACTCAATAACTAAAATGTAGCAGTCAAAGAAACGAGGTGCGTAATTCAGCGTAAAATTAAAACACGGTATCCACTTTATCATCTTAGAAAAAAATTGCGCGAAAATATAAAAAGCATCTGGTGTTCAATAAAAGTGACGTCACAAGTATAGTATTAATCAAACGAAGCAAGCGAAGCAAACGAAGCAAGTGAAGCTAACAAACCCTCCTTATGCGTCAGTGGCAAGCTTCCGCAGCATTTATCGCGTTATTAAAACTTCAGGGTGCGTTACGTAAAAAAGATAATTATCTTACAACCCTTGTTTTAGGGTTGCCACACACCGTCGTCTGTTTTTCCGATTTGTTCGACAAATATTCATTTTATGTACCTTCTTCTCATTAACAGTTGCTTTATTATTAAATATTTTTGTAAAAACGATTACAGGACGAATTAAAAAAATATAACAGAGAAAATAAACTGAATTTTTAAAATGAATGATAATTGCTTTAATTCATTATTTTAAATTTACTTTCAGGCTTCAAGCTTAGAAGAAAAGGATAAGAGCGTGATGTGTGAAAGTTCTATGAATATTTTTAATTTTTTATTGGACTCATGTGTAATACTTAAACATTTTTTTACATTTTCATAAAACGTTATGTTGTTTTAAATTATTAAGATTTAATTCTTGACTTAAGTTACAAGTTTGCAATAAGATTTATGTCTTGCCAGCCCTAACTAACAAGTAACGGGCGATGAGTCGGCGGGTGCTGGCAACACATGTTCGCAATCCGTCATCGATAGCCGGTCAAGGATGCATTGTGGACACTTGCTACACTACCTAGCTGGAAACCCTGAAATATGGGGGGCGAATGTTGATGACACTTTACTGATGACGGTGTAGATCATGTAGATAGGTTATA
Source organism: Ecliptopera silaceata (assembly GCA_932527185.1). Classification (NCBI taxonomy): domain Eukaryota; kingdom Metazoa; phylum Arthropoda; class Insecta; order Lepidoptera; family Geometridae; genus Ecliptopera; species Ecliptopera silaceata. The sequence goes on along the minus strand of OW052207.1, from coordinate 4,051,431 downwards.
TCAATCCTTTGTTTAATTACTCTGTGCAATTTATGGGATTACTAGCTAGTGCCTGCGACTTTGTCTTGCTATCGTTATATTTTTTTGCACAATATTATGTAAATACATTGTATAGTTTCATTAAGATCTATCTAGTAGTTTTTGCGTGAACGTCTCACACACATCCATCTATTAAAAATTTCGCGATTATAATATATGTAGTATATTAGTAGGATATTCTCATTAATTCATTTCGACACATCTCATATTATACTCACTTTAGTGTTTTTTTAAAGGAATGATTAATTAATAAAAACAATTGAACGAGCGAATAGCGCATCTAATGATAAGCCTCAACCTCTACATATAACAGTGCATTATCATAGTAAATCAACTTCTTCTTCTTATCGTGTCGATGCTACAACTGTATTTTGTTGTAGCATCGTGTTGGAAAGATTAGCCAGACTAGACACTGAAAAGTAAATCAACTGAGGCCACATTATCCTGCGTCCAACACTTCAAAACTTCGAACTTTCAACAATCGCTGGCTGAGTATATAAAATACTGTATGCACATAATGTTACACCCTGTATAATGATTTCGCATTAAAATGTCCGCACAAAGCGCTGAAATATTATTAAAACGTTGGTTGCATTAAAACCAGTCGCGGGCGGATTCGTATTTCGCGCTCGGAGATCGCAATTTCCCGAATACTCGGGAAAGCTACAAATGTTCGTGAGTTGCCGTCTGAAAAATTACATTTTGTACATTTTAGGGATGGACAATATATCGATATTTTTTTTAATGCTTTTATGAATATAATAATTTAAATTAATTAATAAAAAAATATTAATGTTATCTACCTAATATGACTGTATTTGATTTACCTACATTTGAAACAGGTAAATAATCTAATAAATTAATAAGATATACAAAAGCGCGATTAATGCTGATCAAACAATTGAACCAAACAAAAAACTGTCAAAACAATTGCAGAGGTTACTTATGTGATAAGTAACCTCTGCAATTGTTTTGACAGTTTAAATGTAAACAAAACGACCACCCATAATACTATAAGGATGGCCTACCAATAACTAAATTTCATTTTTTATTATGAATTAAGAAAAATACTGAAAATTTATTATATACCCCTTAGAAAGTTTGGATGCATGGTGAACATTGATACGTCCAGCAGTGGACTGATATAGGTTGATGATGAGTACTGTTTGAAATTTCCACAACTCTCTTAAACATAAAAGTAATAAACTACTATAGTAGTTCCCAGTGTTCATTAACATTTTGTAACACATATTTAGTTCACCAATAAGATTTAGTTTATTATGTAATGAGCTATTTAATTCATTTTTATGTACATACTTTAATATTATTTGTATCATACTGTCGAAGTGATTCGACCCGTGATTATGGCGCATGCAACTGCGCTAAATATAGGTAATTAATCAAACTCACAAATCATGGTAAATATCCCGTTTATAATGAAAACTATGTTTAAAAACGTTATAGTTTCAAATATTATATTTATCATGTACTTTCATCGACAAAAAAAAGTAACTTTTCCCATCCCTACTGGTAACTGAAGAGCGTTCCCAGCTTGCGGTGATCACGCGTCGTTGCGCGAATCACACGTCTCGTTTCACAAGATAACAATTTGTGAGCAGTTATTTACCGGGGGCCGCATGCCTGCGCTAAATTGGACCATGCAGTTGCCATAATATACAAACACTTATATCTAAAGCCTCTGTTTGAAGTAGCTCGAAAAATGTATAGTCTATGAAGCAGGCTTAGAACGAAACTGACATCTCAATTAATTTTAACAAATACCTACGTTTTTTTTTTAATTTACTTAAAACAGATTTGTAAGATTATATCTGTATGTTTGTTTTGTATTTACGTTTTTTGGTCAAGTGTTTTTTCTAATACATTTTTTTATGATATTTTTTTATTTTTAAAGATTACCACAGCGTGCACCTTTCGATCTTTTTAGATTGAGTCGAGCTATCTACATGTTATTTCTAACGATCTATAGATAGCTTACCTAACCTAGATAATTTATACAGTGCCACTTTTTATTTACGCTTAAATATGAAGATATGTACAAGTAGTTACCCATTTCATATTAAGTTTATTAATTAAATTAACAGGTATTTCGTTATACACATTATATCCTTAAACTGAACAAATATATCTCCCTTTTATCTGAAACCAAAACAAATTACAGTATAACCAAACACTTCCGACGGATTACGGTGTACTTCCTTTTCAAGATTGTGTAGAACGCTTCCCCTATGTTTTTTCATAAATCTTACCTTTCAGCTTGACTACCGACGTTTCCTCGACTTGTCTGCTTATCAGTTCAGCGAAAAGCATTGCTTCCTGAACCTATCTTAACCGCACTTTTATTTCCTTTCTTTCCATTTCACTTCCTTTGTTTTCCGATGCGATTAGATACTGTCTTTTTGTAGACGATATTTCCGGATACTTATTTATGCTGAGAATTAGGTAGAGGAGGAAAAAAATACGTATTAGGTATATAAGTTTGTTCAAACACGTGCCCAGTTTTTATAATTGGTATCATTGTATTGTGAATACAATGGATTTGCGTATGCGGATATGATATCGAATTAGGTCACATTTAAATTAAAAAAACCAGCTACTATGTAATCATATTTGCGACTGCATACCTACTTTGTAATAAATACATTATCGTAAATTAAATTTTAAAACCCGAGGGCTGGTGAGTATCTGGCCCGGCGTATCAGCATTGCTATTCAGCGCGGCAATGCAGCCAGTGTTTTGGGTACGCTTCCGATTGGTACTGATTTGGATCAGTTGAACTATCTATAGATCGTTTGCAACGGTCTGTAGATAGCTCAAATGTTTCTTATGTATTTTATATGACAATGTACATTTTGTAAATACTGTATTGTCGTAAGTTTTCGTCGTGTCGTTTGTTTGTGAATTTTAAAACAGTATAAGATAATGGAGATATGATGCAACCTTGAGAGACACCCAACATGGTATATTCATGTTAGATAAAACAAGTTCAACGCGATTGAGTTCAATCGTGGGCAATAGCCAGCATTCAAATTCTTATTAACCCTATCAAAACTTTATAGTTTGTCGACACACTCATTGTACACCCAAAAGAATGAAAGTCAACCGTATTGAAAGCGGTATTAAAATCAAGAAGAGAAAAAGCTGCCAATCTCAACCTATCGGTGTTCATAAAGCATCGTCAATAACTTATCAAGGATTAGTCCTTACACGTCACCAACCTTTTCGCTCGTATCTGCCGTCATAAATTAGCCGTGAACTTTCAATAGCACCGTTCATCTTTGTCACATTATCCTGAACTTATTGGTAAATTAGGAACACCTTACACGGTCACGTTTTGACCATTAAATGGGAGACAAAACGCTCTAATTCCTGACGTGCGGGAATATTCACGAACTGCAGTTATCATTGCGCAAAAAAAACATGCAGTTTGATAACAAAATTGAAAATGAAACCTTATCTCGTTGGGCTAGAGAACATTATATTTTTTGTCGTAGGTGTATGTAAGATGTCCCATTGATACGGTATCAAAAGCACCCCATTGATTTATACAAAGAGCGGACAATCGTTTGGAAGAATCATTGGTGAACAATCAATGCACCCGATTGTGTATGGTTGGTTTTGTTGTGGAATAACATTATTTTGGACATAATAAATTTTAAGCAAATACTATGTTTGTTTCAGAAAGGTAAATAGTGATAAATGAAGCAATTCGCAAATATTATTCTTTTGGTTTTAATAAATGTAGCTTCTGCACATCCTTGATAATAATATATATAATATATTGAAAATTGGGATTGCACTGTGGCTAAATTCTTAGCACAAACTTTGAATAGACAATAAATATTTATTTATTATCTTTAAGTAGGTATGTCTTCTGATTCTAAAACAAGCCGAACGCTCATAAACATAGATTTTAATAATGTTTACTGTAATAAATAACTATTTGACAAACTTCTGGGATGGAAACTATACATACCTACATAAAAAATAGAGATGCTCACATATCGACAGATCAATTCTTTGGGAACCAGAGCGAATCATTCGAAGAGCTCACATCTGTACGTGTTAAAACGGATTAAGTGGAAGATTACACTAAAAAAAGAAAAAAATACTGCACTGACAAAGACGCCGCAGCTCCGTCACGGTGACAATTGGTAGGATTATTCGGTTATTTCAAACCATTTTTTATATATTGCTGCCGTTTTAATGGCAATATAGGGCAAGTTGGGGTAGTGGATTTAGATAGTGTGAAATTTTAACCACTGTTTGTGATACTTTTGAAAACAATTTTCTATCCTAGATTTGGACTATTTATAAACATGGAAACGAAAAATAATAAGATATTTTTAATTACACAGGTAGCAACAGCTCTCCATAAATGTTTCTTCTGATATAAAAATGTTTTTTTTTAGCTTAAATAATTGTTCCATACTAAAAGTAAATGAATGTTTTAATTATAACCTGCTAAATTTTCGAGGTAGTCTTGAAGCTAATTTGTACTATTAAATATATGAAACTTATTTTTGACAAACGATAAACTGAATATAGTCCACGTGTAAGTAACATTGTTGTAATGCAAAACTGTCATCTTATACAAACTTCTCTAGATGCTGTTGCATAATTGTTTTCTTGCACTCGCAAAAACATTGTCCTCATTCAAAATAGAACTGAGATGGCGTCAAACAACTTGGCTACTGACGCATCAACAATCTGTCGATGTAGGTGTAAACAGCAATAACCTAACCCAATAACTGGTACAGCTTCGCTTTCGGGGTATTTTGTTATTTTGTCTACGCGGATGGTACCATCCACCAGCTAAGAAAGACCGTCCTCAGACCACTTCCCCGCCTGTAGGTCATACAGATTGGAAAGGAGAGAAAGGGTCAGTGTAAAATGGTGGCTGGTAACATTGTGGCTCGAACGTGCCGTGGCTTCGACTCCGCAAGCTATTATTGCTCTGGCCAGCTCAGATGAAATATTGCCCCACTGTGCACGCCCGCACTGTTTTGCGAATTTGTTGGCAAAAATATTGGTGTAAAAGAATTGTGACTACAAACCGCATATAAAGCAAGAAAACGAAATATGAACATTTATCATAATTAACTTAGTCTGTGGAAGTTCACCAACTCATAAGATATTGCCATAGATTTACAGAGAACGATTTTGAGCCATCGTTTTTCTCAAAATAAAATGTATGATAAAACTAACCACAACAAATAATTTCAAGAAAAGTTTAATAGGACTAAAATATTGCTTTAAATGTACTCGTGTAGTAATTATTTCGTCACCTATTTTCATTGAAGATAAGAGTTTTCGATATAAAAAAAAATATAATATACATAAAAAGTCAGCAATAAACACAGACAAATATTGTTACTTTTATATTAAGACATCCTTATAAATACATAAAACCGCTGAAATGATAGAGATACAACCCTAAATATTGTTACAAACATATTCGAGGGGAAGCCGTCCCGACAATGAATACCGAAGATAAAATATCGAAAAGATAAATTTCTATCACGGCCGGATTAGCTGCCATTGTGCAACGGTGTAAGATTAACTGATAAGTGTCTGCTTGTTAATAATAATATTTACTCTGAATTTGGGGAGCCAGGGAGTTTATGACAACATTCTTATCAATCATAGTATGAGTAGGAACAACACTTGGATGCTGAAAGACCAATATCGATACGAAAAGTGTTGGGAGGTTTTTGCCTAGCAGTGGGTAACAACAAGCTGTCTATGATGATGATGTTGATAGAAATATTAGTAATACATATTTTTATACCATTTATTTATATAGAGGGCTAAAATGCCTACTTAAATTTGAAATTGCAGCATAATATCAAAGTAAATAAGTATATTCATTTGAATTGTATTTTCTACGGGTCTTGCTTTAATTAAATTAAAAATACTTGCCCTAAAGTGATATGTAAGGAAGTTTATTTTATTTTACGATTTATTTTATACTTTAAGTTTTAAAAATAAATGACATGTTTTTTACGAATGAGCTCGATATCTTCCGTAGTTAGATAAGATAGTGTAACAATTGAAAAACAATTGAAAACTAAATAGCAATGATTATGATGCGTTAGATAACAAATGTGGTGTTAGATTGACCAGGTGTCATGTTGACAGCAGACTGTCTGATCGTCACATTGACATTGATTTGAGTATTGCGATATGTTACACTGCGGGACAAATTAATGAGTTGAAGAATTATTAGTTTTTTATACGTATTTTCTGTTTATATTGAATGTTATATGTCTCAAAATAACATAACAACCAAATATGGTTTAATGTTATTTTTAACTAACTATAACTAGTAGAGCTCGTCCGGGATGGTACTAGCACCGTACTCATTTCTGCCGTAACCAGACATCCACATTGGACTTTTTAGACTTAACTTATAAAGCAAAGTGATGGGCTCAGTGCAATGCAGTGTTTAGCTAAAGTAGTATATAAAATCATTTAATTGTACGAGTATAAAAAAAAGAAATGATAGAAGTAAGTATTTTAGTTTTGTAGTTTTAGTCACCAAAAATTCACTTATTTAATAATAGGTATAGCTAATAAAATTACTTAAACTCATTTATGATATTTTCTTTACCTAAACGCTCGTAAGTATATTTGTCCCGCAGTGTACACTAGCCAACATCACCCATCTGCGCGTTCTTTGTAAACGGAGATCATACGCGGATCGTATAAATATTATCAACGGTGGCATAACACAATACAATAATATTTTTTATTGTTATTACTACAATCCATGGGGTATGACAGCCGCCTACCATAATGAAGATGTAATAGGGCCGTGTGTATCGCTAATCCTTTTCTAAAGGGGGTGACCGACCCTGAAAGGATGTCATACGAATTTGACAGATATTTTGACATTAATGCAACGGACTTGGCGCTACTGGGTGAATGGCTTAAATTAGCGCTTGAAATTTTTAATTCAATCATAACTTACAAAGTTTTAAAATCCCCTCTCGTATATTTGGAGGAGTGCCTAAACATAGCGTATAACATGTTGTATGTTTCGGAATAAGTAAAAAATAGCATATATTTCACGACATGAAAGTAATAAAGAGTGATAATAAAGAAGTTATTTAGACTACATTTAATAACAGTAAAATGGAAACAAAAACTTTGAATAGTGTAGTATGTAGCAAAGCTTTATGAAAAACTTGCGACCCGTCTCGGCTTCGCGATGTAGTCTAGTAATATTTTTTTAGTTTTTTATTTGTTTTGCTCAGAGAAAAAAATATTTTATTGCTATATGATAAAATGTCGAAATCGGTCCAAACGTTTTTGAGTTGTAAAAGATGTTACTAACCCGACATTTTATATAGTTAGATCATTCTGGTTTTGATATTAAATTATTAATGAAATGGTACAATTCGATTCCCAATTTAAAATAAACTCCATTAACATATTACTTTCAAACGAACGCTTCCCAATACAGTCAATCGTCATAAATTATTCATTCACAGAGCAAACAACGCGACAAAATTGTACTTTTTAATTTAAAATTTCGGAATAATTAGTAATATCCATTACGATATGCCGATTCACATCAAATCCCCTTTGCAATAATTGCAATTTTGAATAAATAATAATGAGATGATTGACATTTGATTCAGTTATTTTGGGATGATTCTTTTGTAATAAGCCAGTTTTTATCCATTAAAAATTCATAACTCAGATGAGTAATTTTTAGTTAAATAAATAAGTTACTTGAAGCTTTGTATAATGCATTTATTTGGGTTTAAGATAGACAAGTTTCTGCAGAAAAATTTGCATATTCTATACGAGATAATTTAAATGTTTTATTTATTTAATTCCTGTGAGAAACTTATTTGCACATCTTCTCGAGTATTGAATAAAAAGTATTGACAAATAAAAATTGAAAAGATACATTTCAAGTGATTTTATCAAAAAATCTTGCCAATCAAGTTTTCATTTAAAAGTATGAATGGGTGACATCTCTCTTTGTCCAATTTACCGTTACCGTCTTTTTTGGATAAAAAAGCGTAAATTTTGTAAAAAATTGTTGACGGGGGTCACGCCTTAATCGAAATTAGGGTTTATTTCCAAAACCTTTGACACAAGATGCGTAAAGAATGAACTTTTTTATTTTCATTGATTACCCGTAGGATCCGGTTTTGAAGATTTAGATATCTGCGTTTTGGGAAACGGTGGTTAGATAATGTAACCGTATCTGATTGAACAAAGCCACCCCTTTGAGTTCACGACATGTGAACTAGCAACCCTTTTGCAATTTAAGTTTTTTACTTCAAATCCAATTTTTAGTTTAAACTTAAAAATCTTAACTCAACTGGGGTTTCCTATCTGATTCACGTAGTTCGCTCAATTCGGTAAATAAAATGGTTTATTTTCTACTGTTGCAATATAAAAATAAAATTCAAATCTTAATATGATTTATCTTATAAATCATACCATAACTCAATAGATAACAGCCCAGATAAAAACATTTCTCTTATCAGTTCAGTGATAAAAAACATTTCTTCTAATCACATAGCTTTGTGCAATCAACAAAATTCTGTTTCAAGTTATTTTAAGATGCAAAGATTAAAGACCGTTTCGCAAGTGCATACCCCAGGATTATTCCGCATAGTAGCACAAGGTTACAAACCATCAAAGGACTCAGAGGTCAGTGAATCGGAAGCTTGGTCGACCGTTGTTCTAATGATGTGGCTACAATTGGCACCTTTACGCTACCAACACGTTCCGGAGTCACTAAGCAATACGAGAAGTGAGCACGAATAAATGTGACAATCGTAAATCGAAACAGTGACGTAGTTGAGATACATTACGCGTCAACATAAGGTTTACTGTTGAACGTTGCAGCGTTAGCGCGCAGTGTTTCGATAATAAACGGTTTGATACTTAGAGTTATTTTAAATTATAGTTTTAACTATAAAAAATCATAATAATGATATGTCCTCTTGCACCATAAAATTGTTTGATGAAAATTAAAATTTAATCTAATCGACAGTGCAAAATATTGCAAATTTTTAATGCAAAGCATCACCTTTACCAACTATGATATCAATCTTCCTTGGAATTTGTAAAGAATTTTTTTACTCTTTGGTACTGATATTTTAGAACTGTCATTGCAAATACTAATAGTCATAGAATAGCCGGAACTTCGCAATCATCGTACAATAGTGGATTCACTACTTTGATTGCAATATGACACCAACAAGGTCATATGATATGCGCTTGCGCATCTTTGTTCGGACGTCCGACGCGACGTCCGGTGTATTGAAACAGCAAAAATGAGCAATTTGGGACTAATAGGATAGTATATTTTTTAACTGGTACATACTAGACGACAAATAAAAATAGATATTTGTTTTAAATACTATAACCTACATAAATTAAGTAATAATAAAATCAGTTGATCGCATTTTAACCTATTTACATAAAGGATTAAGAAATTGTCATTTTTAATTCGACTTGTTTTGTGTAGGTAATGATCGTGCCAATTCAAAATTAATTTTATAGATTTGTTTTTTAATTTAACAAATATTATTCATATATTTAAACTAACTTTTTTCATATTTAGGATTGCTTATTCAAGCTGTTTTTTTACAGTACAAATGTTATTTGAGAGTGGGTGTTTAGAGCCATGCGTTTAGTTGTTCACTGTACATCTTTGCAGTATTTACCAGTAATCAGATACCCAAATTCGCGTACAGGCGAGTAGACAATTCGTTTCCGTTTCCGATGAGATAACCGCCACACCCCATATGCATTGAAAGCTGATTTCTTAGATATCTTCGCATCTTGGTCTCGCAAAATGAGTACGGTTCTATTGAATTTATTAATCTACATTGAATAAAACAGTTGTAGGTTTGAAACTATTCTACAATAAATCTTTCAAAAATGACATGAGACTTAATCCAGCTAGTGTTATAAATATTGTACGTTTAACCCGCATATTCATTAAAAAAACGATGCAAGATCTTTAAACAACTGATTTCATTGTTCAAAAACAAGTAAAAAAAGTGAGAGTAAATCTTTTAAAAAATATTGCGTTGACTCATGTCAATCAAACAGCCATCTCACTTAACTCGTTAGTTAAAATAATGACGTAAAGAAAAAGGTCTGCTACTTGAAACATCAATAAAATGCACGGTTTATTGCATCTCCGACAGACTTCGAATTTTGTCCATAATTTATACTTTTTGACACCCAACCGCACTTGACTACAAGTGGTTCATTCATAACTAATTGGTTTTTAACCCTAAACCGAAAACGAGGGTCTTGTCATTTGACAAAAACTTTTTCTATAACAAAACTATGGAACAAACACATCTGTTAATTGATAACCACTGCCTATAAATGCATTGATTCATAGTGAACGCAGTGCGTGCCTGAAGCATTCCGCTGGATCCAACACGCAAAAAACAAAGGTAAGGCAGATTTTGCTGCTTGTAATCACACTGATACATTCGAAAGCGGAACCCAGCATGCCTGCATCACTGCTTGGCAAGTATTAGTACGAGTAGTCCTTTCAAAGACTTTACAAAAAGCTTTAAGACTAAAAAACTTACCTCCCAAGCATATCTCCTGTCCAGAGGCTGCGTCTCCCACTTGCCTTCAAACGGCCCGTACTTATTCCCAGTAGCGATGTTCACTCTTGCGAATATTCCACTGTTTTTGTACACCAATTCGATTGGTAAACACAAATCTCCAGGATCATCGTCTTTTGTCTCGTCTTTTTTCACTTCATCTTTCGGATTCTTTAAATCAAGCCCTTGGTTCCAATCTAGCGGTTTGTGAAATCTTCCGTAGTCTGGAAAGTTTGGTGAGAGGTATGTGTCTGATAGGTTGAAGTCTATGGCACCGTAGTACTCCTTGACGTCAGTTCCAGGAGGCATGGTCTCCTGCTTGATGTGAACTAGGGTGGGCGTAGATTCTGAGGTGGCGGAGTCGGTTGGACTCGGCGGTGGACTGACGGACTCTTGGCTGTCCGCTGCTGTGGACAAACAGATATTTTAATGACAGAAGAGTTCGAGCAGTCGGCATCATTTTATGAGACCTTCAAGCGATCAAGCTAAATAGCCCGAAAGTCGACGAAAGTTTAAATACAGGTGTTGAAAATTTTAGATCAGAAACGTTCAATGTCGGTTTTTTTATTTTCTATTGTAACATAATAATTACGAGATTAGATATCGTATTTGAGTTGGAATTAGACTGATGTTCTACTATTTAATTCCAATCGGAAAAGATTAAATTAGTTGATTATTTAGATACGTATGAAACACCACTCTAGAATCACTAACACCTTTTTCTTTCAAATGACGCAGATTTATTTACATAACTTCAGATTTACCATTGCACAAAATATATCTACTCTCATTTGTTTATAATTTGGCACACCTGATCTGTCTGGCATTTTTTAATCCAGCAAAAAGCATAAATTGAAGAAGCCTGCGCTTTATGTCTGATTTCCGGTTCACACAAAGCACTTCCGTTTGTCTCTTGTCTCTCATCAATCCCACAACCGAATGCAAATTGTGGTATCAGCCTGTTTTTTTTTTAAAGTGTTCTATTTTTATATTGCATTCTGACAGTTTGAACCACAGACTGCCGTGAGATTTGTCTGTATTGATGTTCAAATCAAATCAAATACATATTTAAATATATTAATATTTAGTCAATAAAATCACAAGGATCATTTAGAATCGTCTTACATACTAGGTGATTCTAGGTGCCAGTATATTGATACTAGATGTGTTCAAACCAAGACGATTGCCATAAAATAAAGAAACTAGTAAGTATAATATTTTTTATATCTCTATGGCTTAATTAAAGCAGAGATGAGTGGAAGGATTTGGGGGAGACCTTTGCCCAGCAGTGGGACGAAATAGGTTAGGAAAAAAAATGGCTTAATTACTGTCTTGTAAAATCTTATCTTCTCTGTCAAATAACTGCAAGACATTTTATAGATGACATTAATTATTACTTTTGATTATATAAATCTTATATTATAGTTGTATAAAACTATATTATAGTCATAATTTCCATCCAACAATGATAGATGGAATGATGCTATATATTATTATTAACAAAATATGTTTGAACAAGAATTATGACAAAAAACAAACAGCATACCGTGTTTAGCGAAGGAAACAAATTCATTTAACAAACGCGATACACGAGTGTCATCAATAAACGACCCCCAGGCAAATACAGCTGAAAGAGACACTCCATAAATCATATCCACCCCATTACGACTAATATACTTGTTAAAACAACCCCTATCTTGTCCATAAGTCTTCTTCAGCACGTGGCATTGAAAAAAAACTAAAATTAGACGCATGATAGACCGCTTAAAAATGATAACTCCTTAGCATAACAAAAGTGCAACGACTCAATACGCAGGATGCGTGAACGTGTTTATTCAAACTCCTTTGAATGAACTACGTTCCTTTTCACGCACTGTTGCTACGCTGGTTCACCTGTCGTGATTTACATTCCAATTTAAAAAAGCAACACAAAAATACAAATGTTTTTATTTGTTTTATAGAGTAATATTGTAGCAGTTTTAAATCTCCTTTTAAGTAAACGATACTTGTGTTGGGAGATCCCGCTCTTGCCAAAGTACATTAGTCAGTAATCTAAATGCTAAAATTAATAAAAAGACGAGTGGCACTCGGAGACTGCCACGGTAAGCTATTGCTTAGCATTTTTTGCTGGATTGCATGCGCAGTGTTAGGTTATTTTCGTTACGGAATTTCTGGATTCGGTCTAAACGCCAAAGGCCCGCGATAGAAGTTATGCAATAGCTTAAAAACATTCAGCTTAAATAAAAATGAAAATGAACTAACGCAGTCCCTCTTATTTCACTAGTCTTAAGGTGACGGGTATAGCCAAATGCGTGTTTTTGGGGAAACCGAAAACTGTTTTCAGAAAAAGTGATAGCATGTGGAGTTGTGAAACTTATTATTTCCTATAACACATATATTGAACTAGTGTATTGTTACTCAAAATTTGTGCTCTTGGATATAGTTTACTTTTAAATGTAAGTTTAGTACCAACACCTTTTGCAAAAGTGTGGTTTAAGATCCCATTTTTTATGGGTTTGGCAGATTTGTTTGGTACCAAACTCAGCACAGCTATTCTTATGGTTCGTATCTTGTGACTCTAAAGAAAACATTTCTACATTAAGGTGTTTAAAGAAGAAGAAGAGTAGCGCCTTAGGAATTATAAGTGTTTGATTGCTGTGTGCTCGCAAATATATATAAGGCACTGCTTTAGAGTTTGACTATCCGAACTGTGCGCGGCTCATTATGTGTTTTGCGCCGTTGTCAGCATTTTTGTTGAAATTAAAATTGTGACGTTGCCACGCTGACTGTCTAGAGTTTAACCACCACGGCAAAAACTATGCCGTGTTACAAGTTTAACGTGTGTATAGATATAATAAATAAATAATAAACTTGGAAGTTATTGACATTTTTATTTATTATGAAAAATTTCACCCTACCCGTCGCCTTAAGAGACTGAGTAGCTGAGTAACTCAATCTGTGAATATGTGTAGTTTAGTAAGTGAAAATGTAAAAATAAAAAGAAAAGGTAGCACTCCGGGAGTGCCGGCAGAAGTGAAAACTTCAATATTAACGTTGTGTTTAATTATAAGTATAAAAGTACTATCATTTATGAGGTAGAATACAATGTTTATGTTTTTATTTTTTATTATTTTTTATTTTTCGCCCTGTGCCGCCTAAACAGAGCAGCACACTCAGGCACGGTAGAAAGAGTGGGAGATACTAGTTCCTCTCCCTTCCCCTCGATCTTACGCTTTTTCGATCAGCATCACGTGACCCTGACGCGAGTTTGAAAGTTTTTACCCATACAAAAAAAAGTGCTCAGCGCCGCTAAAGAAGTTTTCACTTCAAAAATATAAACTAACAAAATACAGTACAATATGCGGTCTTATCTAATGAGCGATTTCTTCCAGAATGTGTGTGCTTGGAGGGCAATAAAAAAGTGTAAAATGATAATTTCATATTCAAATGATGCACCGCAAGGTCCGTGAGACGCTTTTGGACGAAGCTCCGTGCGTGGACAATGCGGACGAGTTGTCGTTAAATCTCTGGTTTCTGTAGAAATTCGCGCCAGATTTAAAATAAGACCGAGGTGGACAGGAACTGCCATAGAGCTGGCTTTGTAGAGACAGACTTCATTAATCGTGTGTCAAGATACCCACAATACAGATATTATCTAGTGTGGGTATCATATTAAATGCATCCCGATTACCTACGGCACTCCACCTCTTCTTGTGTAATTTCTTTTGTAGCTATGTACTTGTAATATGGTGCCTAATAAATATTTTTTCATTTTTCTTTAACCAATTTATCTACTAATTAATCAATTTTAATTAAATCCTGATACTTGCATTTCCCTTAAAGTAAAGATAAGATAAAAGCTGATTCTCATATCATATTTAATATTTTAAATTATGTCGCATCACTAACCATTATTTATTTCAGTTGCCTGGAAGAGATCGCTCTCAGCGGTAAGGCCGCCCATTGTGATGCCTATTAGGTACTACCTGCTTAAGTTCTTTGTTTGTGTGTGGTAAACAATAAAGAGTTATCTATCTATCTATTTATCAATGACTATGTAAGTATTAAAATAATAAAATTTTATTAAAATAGCTTCTACAGATTATCATTAAATATTAAATTTATGAACATTTGCTGCATGCTATTTTGTTCTCTGAGACCCCACTGAAAGTCGATTTCACGTGTTAGATACGGTGACTGACAATATGCGTTTTACTCTGTCACCGAGAGTTCACGGCCCGGCTCATGTTGACTCATAAAACGCCAATAAACGTGACAAAAGCCACCATAAACCCTTCGATAATAACTCATGCGTCTTTAGCATAAGATTTAAAATACTTTGGGTGGTTAGAGTGGCTAACAAGGCGTAAAGTTTGCACGCCTCATCTCATCAAAACTTCAGTCGGAGTTCATTTTGTTCGAGACAATACCACATTCGAGGAAACCTCCACTTTCTAACATTACCTATTAGTTAATGGGTGGGTATTCAAATCTTGTTATTCTTTGATCACCTCCGGCTTATGATGTAATCCTATAAAACTAAGAAACCTTTGTAACTAACACGAATGATACTATAGAATTTCTCATAAGTATATAAATATTCACGGACATTTCACAGATGACACTCTAGTCACCACAGAACATATAAACTGTTCTGTGCTAGTCACACACTAAGCAAAGCTACTATGGGAACTAGCCTTCAATATAATACTTATATACAATTTTTTTTTAATAGTAATGAGATATACCTACTATACGTGATTGTGTAGGTACCTTATTGTTATTTTCCCGCGACGTTTAGGTTAAGTTGTTTGTTAGTTAAGTTGCAATACCCGTGGGCACGCGCAGACTAGGAATGATATTCTTTCCGATAGTCATCTCCTTGACAGTGTATTATCTGTATTGCTAAGTAGGTATATTCAGTCTGAACACAACTTTTTACTTATGAAACCCATTTTGCATAAAATATTCAGAAGTATAATATTTGAAACTATCATGGTTTTGAACATAGTTTTCATTATAAACGGGATATTTACCATGATTTTTGAGTTTGATTATTTCCCGATATTTCGGCACAGTTGCATGCGCCATAAGTAGTAGGATTGAGTGTAGCTTGTCCGAGGAAATAACCCATTTAGATAAAATGGGTAACCTTTGTTTCAAAAAATGTTTCAATTTTATTAAAATACCGGTATACCCTATCAGCCAGAACACAACGTTGGGAAAACCACGTAAACCCATTTACAAATATACTACAGTTGACAAAACTTGTTTTGGCATTCATTAACTAAAAAATAATATAATAAGGATATTAAGCCAAAAAACTCAACGACTCTTATTATCATGTAATAAATACCTACCAAATATATACCTAGGAGTAGAAAACTTAGTCAATCTTGTGATAAAATATTGTGTATGGAAAAGTCGAAAAACTTAAAATTGAACCGCTTGATAACCGCTTAGTTTTAGAAGTTATATAAAAACTACCCACAAAAAAGTTGACCACACTTGTAAACAAGCAAAGAATCCTCAAAAATAAAACAAACAATAACTTATTGAATAAACTGTTTAAATAAACAAAAATGAACTAAAATCAAAGTCCGTCGGCGATCGTCAATAGTTCACACTCTGTTCGGACTGCGCGGTTAAAAATCAAACAATAATAAAAAAAAATTGAGATATTTCGGGTCTTTTTCGCACACACTTAATAGATTTAATAGATAGATAACGTTGAAGAAATATTCTAATCTTCGTTCAGCTCCTTTAGTATTTATTTAAGTTTTTATAAGCTTTTATCAACCATGGTCTGAGATGGTTGATTTTCTACCGTTTATTAATTTAGGGTTAGTTTTTTTGAGACAATATTTAATAATTAACCATAAAAGAGTTGGTTGTTTCAAAAGTAAGCTATTAAATATTTCGACCTAAAATAAGAATATTTAAAATTTAAAAAAAAAATTAAAAACGAAAATAAGTAATTAAAAAAATAAGTTATTCATGTATCGGATAAAACATAATAACAAAAAATCATGATAAACAAATAAGAAAATACGATTTGAATTTTTTTTCTGAAAGCTGTTAATTTTTTTAAATTAAAACCTATGATTGAAACATAAAATTAGATTATTGTTATCTACATACAATAAATTTATTTTAGTTTAATCATGCTCTTTAACTTAGAATACCTAGTACTTTAATACAGTTAACAATTATTTTTTCATTTAATAAGTATCTTAAGTAAGGTACGGCAAGGTAGGTTTAAACATACGTTTTTATTGGCAGTCACAGAACATAAAAAACTCAGTTGGCAGTAATGTATCATGTTTCAGTAGGTACCTATTTGAAGTTCAAAAAATCCAATTAACTATAAAAAAGTTCAAAAAGGTTCAACGTAAAAAAATGCAACGTTTATAACTGACTAGGCTAAAATAAACCACTCTCAAAATGAATTTATTCGACACAAAAAAATAGCCCCAGCATAGGTAGACCTTCATTAAACACCTCTATATTTAATGTTATATGAAACATTTTAAATGCTAATAACCTAATCATACATCTATAATGCAAAAATGCAAACATAACACAAAATCAACCCCTTTCACTCACCCGTCATCTTCATTTTCAATTCCGTATCATTCAACATATTTGCAAAGTTCAACATTTTTCAGTATAGTTCATATTCCAACACAAATTGCTAACGAACCGTTACATTACTTTACCACTGGCAATAAAATTAGGAATTAAAACACCACACAATCTAATAAAATCTAAATTAAAAAAAAGGTAGTGACTAATCGCGTGTTACGAGCGGGATAGTGCCGACGGTAGATAGGTGCGACGACCGCGGCCAACGGCAGAGCAGTGAGAAGAAGCGAGAGCAAACTCATCCCTAGAATCCCAAATCACATACCCTCACCCTACCCCGCGCCCCGCGCCCCGCGCCCCGCCCCTGCCCACCCCTCTCGCTCACACGCACAAGGTTACTGAAACACGGAGTTTTCAATTGAAAAGCGTTACCAATATTTGGATAGCTCGATGTTAATTTAACATCTGTTATTCTTTTATCCCACTTTTGTTTAATAATTAGCAACAGGGAATCTATACATTGTATTATTACTTGTTTTTAAAGCAGCAAAAAAAAATAAAAATATGAGTATCTAAGTATTGAAAATATATGGTATCAAAAATTCTTAAATGAAAGGTTTTCTACAAAAAATGTCAGTGTATCCTACATCGATTTTATTACATTGAATTACAAAGAAATGTCTCAAGAATTGATTGTCCCCAATAATATTTCACATGCAGAGCCCACAAACAATAGTCCTTCAGTTATCAACAGCGCTTGTTACAAATCATTGGTAACACGACCAGGTAACCAAGACCTCTGACATTTCACCAGAGTTGTTATAACCAGGTTATTATAACTAAAACAGCGGGGCATGGAGGCTCTACCGCAGATGGTCGATACGAGGCGCCGATTAAGAAAACAAACCAGCCTAGCAATCTTTCCGTCTTATCGTATCGGATTAAAATTTAATACTGTAGCGACCAATCGCACACTTCAAAACAATTTCAAATTTATTAGGAGCTTACAAGAAGTCTATTACACGCAAATATTATGCTTCTGGGCACGTGTACTGTTTATGTAAACGGATACCTACCTTCGAACAATGTGAATACCTTACGCAGCTTTAGTTAGTCTTTTTGAGACTTTACACTGCTTTAATATGTTATTAATTACATCATTATGCCAATTTTTTATATTTGTTACAAGCTGTCCCACTGCTGGGGAAAGGTCTCCCCCCTCTTTTCCACTTTTCTCTATCCCTTGCTAACTCTGCCCATTTCTAATTGAATTATTTATTTAGAAAAAAAAAACTGGAGACTTTACGGTTTTCAAAAGTCGTATGTGCCAAGCGAGACGGCAGATCAACTAGATAACGTTTGAGATCAGTGCCCGGCGATGCTATTGGTCGACGCGTCGATGGGGCGTGGCCTCGCTACGGATGCACCAATAGGATGCTCCCCAATTATCATCGTCTTTGTCTGTCAACGGATTCTGTGATGTAGGTACAGGTGCTTTTCTAAGGCTAAGTTTCCCGGTTAAAGCTCTACATAGGTACACTGGTTTATAGGTAGGGTTTAGAATGGGTGTACTCAAAATCACGAATTATTCTTTGAACAAGTTATACAACAGGCGAACGGCTCACCTAATATTAAGAGGTTACGTAATCTGAAAAATATTGGGTTTGCTTTTTTAAGTGGGTTAATAAATTATTAAAGCAGATAAATCTCGAATATAGCAAAACACAATACAAAACAAATGAAAAGCAATAAAATTATTGAAATACTATTTAAATGTTGTAATTTTATGGAAGTCAAACTAAAAATCCAGCTTCATGTCAAAATACCACTTGACAGAAATAAATTGGTTTGTCATTTTAGACGTTTTATTTATTTTCAAACAATATCCATTTTATGTCATAAGTACAAGGCTAAAGAAAAACTGATAACAAAATTGATTAAAAATTCCTCGTGAAGGTGACAACTAGAATCGATTTGCGACAGACACGAATGATAAATTGATTTATGCATCTGTAATCGATTTTATGATGGATTTTAATTGAAAGTGTCAGAAATGACGTGTTTATTAGTGTGGCTAATGTTGATAATGTGGCAAATGAACAAGAAGTGTGAGCCAAGAAAAAAAACAAAAAAAAAAAGGTTGATAATGATATTCGTAACTTTTTACGATGTACGATGGGTGTTGAATTTTAAATCTTAATTAACATTTTGATTACGAATTTTCGATATTTTTCTAAACTGTTAACCACACCAAATCAAAATGTGGTTAACAGTTGAAATAATAAAAACTTATTACCTAATAATATAATTAAATAAGTTTAGTACACAACATCCCTAAAATATTCAATTTCATTCGTACTCATATTTCTATTTTAAATTCAGCTCTTGTAAGAATTTATGTCATTTAATATTGCGGCTGTGAATTCATATAAATGTATTTTACAATATATAGGGAGAATAAATTTTAACAAACGGATTTATATAGCTTCTAGCTGGTGGCTGACTTCGTCTTATTATCGTTATAGTTTGGACAATGCATAATATCTTTAAGTATAAGTTACAATCTCTTTTTTTTATTTGATTAGATTTATTCACTAACTAACCTACCACTATTACGTATTTAGAAAATGTATATAGTTATATATAAAATACATAATAAACAGTTGAGTTATCCACAGACCGTTGCAAAAGATCTTGAGCTCAACTGTTTCAAATCAGTACCTACCAATCGGAGGCGTACCCCTAGTCATAATATACGTGTTCTGCACGCCAAAACTTCTTTAAGTATATAATAATAATAAGTAGTTTTGAAAAAATAACAAACTTTAGTGAAGTGAAACCTTTTTTTTTCAAAATATTTTTCAAACTGTCCATACTGTACTGTAACTGTACATAGAATGAGTGTAGGGTGATGACTTACTGAGTTATTAGTAGGTAAACTTACTTGAAATCAATGTACCTAGTGATTATAGGCATACATTTACCACCTATCTTGTAAACAGTCAGTGTTGACTTTAAGTCATCATTACGTATGGTAATCAGTGCTTCAAGTCTGTAGAAGAGTCTCCAAGACCGTAACGGTCTATCTTAAAAATTTAGCGTAAAACTATAACCATACCATACAATAATTAGTAACAAGCTTAGCTTATGTGATATAGAATTATTTCTTTTACCTATTTAGTTACCATACAATCTGTTCGTAACTTAAGCTTCTAATAGATTTTCAACACAAAAACAAGAAGCTCGCCATATTGCAAAGAGCAGAATAACTATTGGAACAAACTCTTGGACGTGAAAACGCCTCGTGTTGAATTCCAAATTAGTTCAGTACGTGCCTACGGGATCACGTAGCGAGGCTTCTGCGGCGACAGTTTTATTCGAAAACTGGCCCGAACATTAAGAGGGTCTAGAACTGGCAATAAAATATACTGAAAATTTAATAGAAAAAAATCCAACTCATTATCACTAGCTCATTCGACAGACACCACAGCTCAATCGGTAGTTGCTCTGCCTTCCATGCTGTGGGTCGCGGGTTCGATTCCCACCCAGAGCAGATGTTTGTGTGATGAATGTTTGATCTGTGTCTGGGTGGTATTATGTAAGTATTCATCACACTCTAGTCCCAAATTAAGCAAAGCTTGTATTATGGGGGCTAGATTGCTGATATAATACTTATATACATTTTTTTGTAAATACATAGAATACATAGAGACAGCCCCACCCAAGTAAAAATTAATTCCACTATATTGGTATTTTTATTACAATTATGATACAGAAACTATATATTACACTGTTAACTTATTTTTCTCGTTTAAATACTATTTCTTATTTAATTTGATCTCCATTGCATCATTTTCATTCACTTGCCCCAAAAAAGACACGCAGAAACGTTGGACCATCGCCAAGAATTTGAGAATTCGACGAATATCGACTCGTGACACGCGAGAAACCATCTATTCACACCCATTCGCTAGCTTTTGAGATTAGAAAAGTTATATTGGAAACTATACTACTATAGGTACCAGGATTCACACCTGGTTTTGAAATGAAAATGAAATTCAATATATTTATTTGACAACACAACACAGACAGTACAGAACATAAAAAGGCATCATAAGAAAATACAAATACAGTAAAAGAACATAAGAATCAACAGGATAGGTGAGTCATAAGGGCTCAGTCTCAGATTGATTGCTGCCCCGCAAAAGGCAGAGCAGCGCAGTTTTTCAGACTGAGCCAGAAATACGAGTGACGTCAATAGTAGAAATGATACAGACGATTATCACTACCAATATAGCAATATAGATGGTTTTTAAAAGGAACTAGCGACCCGCGTCGGCTTGGCACGAGGGCAAAGCTCTTACTCTTGGATCACTGTTTCGCGCATCGAAATCCGTTGCGTAGTCGGCATACAGGGATAGAAATCTTGATATCCTTTTAAACTATCTACATCAGTAAAAAAGAGTAAGGGGAGCCAAAAGTTTGCAAAAACCGCTTTTTGGTTTCTATGTGATCACTCTGTCTACGTACGATATCACTATGTTTTACGTATACTTATTTATCTAGAGGGTGTCCCGGGAATAACGTTGGGAAAGTTTACCGAAGTTTCTTCTTGTGGTTATTTATTACTGGGAGAGAAACAGCCAACATGTTGGTTGCTGATATTCTCATTAGAAACATGTTTACTTGCAAGAAACTAGTAAGAATTATTTGTATTTATTATGTCCTTACAAAAATAAATATCATCACGATCACTTTGCTAAATGAATAAGTAGAATCTACCCTTTATAGCTCAAAAAAAACTAGCATTATATTGTCAAGCTCATTTAAAATAAGAAAAGTGTCCAAATAGTGTAATATCATATCACGCATAAAATATCGCAGTTACTTTTTTTTTAAAATTAGGAGTCAAATCAAATGTGTCTATGATGTAATTTTTAATAAAATTAACCGTTTCTTTATACTCACTTTGTCATTTACAAAAACAAGAGTTCAACTACATCTATGAGGGTTTTACACTGCCAACGACACGATATCGTCAAAATGCTAATAAATAAAGTCGTACGATGTCCACAATTTAGTCCCAAACTTAGCAAAGCTTGAACTATGGGTACTAGACTGCTCATAGAATATTATTACATTTTAGTAAATACATAGAATACATAGAAACACCCAGACACAGAACAAATATTTATGTTCACGCCAACTGCCACTTAAGATATTCTACTATGTGTATAAAGATTTTACATATTAAATTATAATTGGCTTTTGACTTAGCATATAGTAACATTAGTTATGTTAGTGTCACTACAAAAGTATCGTCGGTATCGGACAGTGTGCAAGAAACTTATCTCAAATCGAAGTAGGACTTTAAAATTCTGCTACCATTTCATTCCAAGTGAGGGCGGGCGGTTCATTGTAAGGTTTTATCGCTTTGATAAAGCACCTCCACTGTCCATTGCTTTTCAAAGGCGATAGGAAAGTTTAAAATGTCTCAGTGGAGCTACAATAGATTGGTTTGCTTTGTCAGCTCTATCAAGTTTGATGGGATCTTTGGATGTCTTTGGAATACTGAGTGGTTCAGCGGGATGGGTTGGGTTCTAAACGATTTATTAAAAACAGGATATTTTTATATGGTCTATAGGTCTGTATGATATGGGCATTAAGAGTATTTACTGATTGCATGCGCTATGATCCTATAACTCTAATAATCTCTAAATTTAGTTTTAAGTTTTTTTATGAAATACGCTACAACATTGTATTTATAGATAGCTTCTATTCAGATAGCTCAAAACAAAAATCAAAAATAGTTTATTGGGAACAATAAAAACTTAGGTCTATTAACAAAATTTGAAACGATGATGGCTACAAAAGTACTAATTACTAATTATCTATCTTAATTAATTAAATCAGTAGTAGAAGTAAACTCTATGAGCCCAATATCAACGTCTATAAAAACATGTAATTTTTATAATATTTACAAAGAAAACTATTATTTTATTCACAAACAAACTTACGACTATACAGTATTTACAAAATGTACATTTACATATAAAATACATAAGAAACAGCTGAGCTATCTACAGACCGTTGCAAACGGTCTATAGATAGTTCAACTGATCCAAATCAGTACCAATCGGAAGCGTACCCAAGACACTGGCTGCATTGCCGCGCTGAATAGCAATGCTGATACGTTGGGCCAGATACTCACCAGCCCTCGGGTCACGCGTCGCTTCGACTAGACGTAAAGAAATATAAAGAACTTCATTCTAAACATGGAAGTAGGCCGAGTATTTACCTCGTGTTTTCCAGACCTTTCAAAGTAAGCACTTAAATTAATTATCGCGAAGCTAAAAGTGTTTGGATGTCGCCGTCCAATCGCCATGCAAGAAACATTTCCATCATGTTTCTAGACATTATTAACTTGTCTGACTTCCGTTTTTGTTTTAAGCCTGGTTTTCCTTGGGATAATTGGTGTGGTTTTTACACAAAGTTATGTAAATAAAATGTATAAAATTGATAATAAAATTGATACTAAAATTGATAATAAAATTCAAAAGTACACGGATAATTCAACTGAAATGAGTTTTGGATTAGTTGAGCTATTTATATCGTTTGCAACAGTCTGCAGATAACTCAACGAATTTTTATGTATTTTGCCAATACTTTTTATTCTATGGCAAATCAACATTTAATTTATCTTCAGTACCATATTTTATTTTGTTAAATTATGATTCGCAAATCAATTTTCTATTGTGTTCTGAATATACCTAGTTTTACTTAGATCAATATTTTAATTTTCGTTATTTAACTAAAGTTATCAAAATTATGAATTTAAGTGACTTTTATCAATTTGGTAGGCAAGACGTTTTTTAAACTAAAAATTTATTTAAAAAAATACAAGTAATGATATCTTGCAAGGCACTGAGTGGCAGAAACTTTTAAAGCTAGTATACATCTAAAATGACCTCTGAAATTGGCCATTACACTTCACTTAGGTGAAAGCTCTTAAAGATTTACACCATCCCTTAATATCTTCAAGATCTCATATAAGAGTACACCTAATACGATTTTATTGCATCCATAAATTGTATGGTATCGCCCCGGGAGGCGCGACGAGTGGCGATCGCATTTTTCGATTTACTCTCACTCAAAATTGAAATGGCTAACCATTGTCGAGGCGATTTAAATTCGATTCTCAAAAGTGTTTGTAGATTTCGTATTTGAGTAGTTTTGTAAGTTTAACTTGCGATTGATGAAGGAACTTTGTTATTTTTAAGATTTGGAGTTTTTAATCTTGTTACTTTAAATAGAACTTGTGGTGACCAGTGTCATCTATACAGTGTATACGTTATAAATAAATTGATAAAAATAAATAGTGTAATTTTTTTATAAATAAAGATGATGATTTGGTAAATAAATTAGATTTTAGTAAAAGAAAAATTACACCCTTTAAGTAAAATTACGACTGTCTAGTGATTATGACTGTATAGTAATTTAAAACACTATTTTTTTACATTCCGTAGGTATTTTATAAATAAGAATTAAACATTTTTCCAAGCATTTTCAATCGGAAACAAAATAAAATGCTCTAATTGAAAAATCGGGAAGCGTCGGTTCCCAGGATATCATGTCTAATTAAGTAATCGCGGTGTAAATTGTAGGCGATCAGAAAACAAGGGCGGCTCATCAATCACACGCCCCTGCAGCGCCTGCAGCGAGCTCTATGTCATAAGCTGAAGCGATTTCATTTTTCTTATGTCTTTGTAAAAAATATCCATAGATTTTTACTACACCGCATTATTTCCTTGAGCTTTGAAAATATTTAAATGTGATTATTTTATGCTACACTTTTAATATAATTTGTGTACTTTTTTTGTGCTAAAAGTACTTCTTTAATTTACTTAATGCATTGCATACTTTTTTCTAGTTTTACTCTTTGATCAATGTAAATGATTTTGATAACTACTATATTTTTTTTTGTAAAATGTAAAAACTTTTTCTTTTAACTTGCACAATAAGTTAGATTAAGCCAGTAACGGCGTTATCCTCACTTAAGTTTCAGTAACTTGAAATCTTACTAATGTGACTTGCGGTGGTAACGACCTCAGAGGGGTGTCTTTTTGATTGAGGATGAGTTTTTCATTTCTTGATTTACTCTTTTTATATGTAGAAATAGACTTTATGAATAAGAAAAGTCTTTTTAGCTAAATAAATGGGCAATTTTATTTATTTTTCAATCTATATTGACAAAATAAATACACATTATATCTTTTTAGTCGATTGGCGTTTTTGATACAAAGAAAAAATAAGAAATTTTCGTTAATTAAAAAATCAATCAATATGAATTTTCATAAAATTACAGATCTACTAGGGGCATATACAAAAATTGTTGCCAAAACAAATCCAAAACGGAGAGTGAAAGAGGGAGAAAGACCGAGGCTATTGTCAAAAAGAGTAAGTCTAAGTAATATTTTATTGTATTTCAGTTATAATTACCTAAGTGTTAAAGTCAACTCACACATACAAACAATCACAACGTTCCCTTCAGGCCCGAGCACGAATCGCAAACGTATCAAAACGGCGTATTTGTTACACTACGCGCTGACGCTAGCTCTACTACCGAATGTTGCCGCGTCCGCGCGCAGTGTGTCTTGAATACGTTACGATTCTCACATACAAACTCACCCCTGCTCACCATAACTACAGCTTCCGACAAAGGGCATTCGTAATAATACAGTGCACACAGCAATTACTGCCGACTACAACAGATACGTTTGTATGACAATGATCAAGTTTTTGTTGTAACTCGATACGCTACCGTTATTGTGAGAACTATAGAACTTGCGAATTTGTGCAAATCGCTTTGAACTTTAGGCTTAAAGAAACTTTATTCTCAAGATAGAATTACAAATTCACTTATATGAGAACTTATAGTCTAGATTAGTACGTACAGTGCATTGTTTTTATTGTTATTCACAATGTAATCTAAAATACAAACATCTAAAGAATAAATAAATGAGGGTACACTGGTTTTTACGAACAAGACTACAATGTAAGATCGTGAATGTATGATGCGAATACGGTATGGATGTGGTATATGCGAAGATTTAAGTAATATCATTAATGGAACATAACAGAACACACTAACACAATACAATGTTTTAATGTCGGTTTTATTTCTTAATAACTAACTAATAATTGTTAAACTTCTTTTTTTTTTTTTTTTTTTTTTTTTCGTTTGTTTGTTTATATAAATGGTTTTCTTAATTATCTAAGACTAAATCAAGTAACTATTTACACACGAATAATCTACTATATAAAAATAATTAAGTATATATATTAACATATATGTACTCCTATATCATCGTAAAATATGGAACTTCAATAGTTTTTTAAAAAGTACAACCGATTTAATCTCTTTGATGTCCTTAGGCAGTTTGTTGTATAGCTGAACACCTTCATAAACAATGCTCTTTTTCCCATAATTGGTTCTATGACCTCGCAATATTAAGTTGTTTGCACTACGTAATGTTTTCTTTTGCACCTGATATTTTTTTGAAAACGTTATGCGTGTGTGTATGTCCTTATTAATTATTTTACGTATTAGTAGGCAAGTAAAGTATATATATGTTTGTCTTACATTCATTATTGAAGTCTCTCTGTATATTTTGTCTGTAGAAGTATAGAAGTTGTAGTTAAACAAAGTTTTTATTAATTTATTCTGTGCTGTTTGTATACTATCTAAATTACTTATTGCTGCAGAACCCCATATCTCAACTAAATAGTCGATATGTGGTTTTACCAGCGAGTTATAAATGAAATACTTGACATTTCGAGGAGTATAGCGTGCCATAGCGCGAAGAGCCCCTGTAAGTGATCTAATTTTTGCATTAATTTTCTGTATGTGTGGCTTCCATGTAAGGTGGTTATCTAATATTAGTCCAAGGTACTTTTCGCTGGTCTTCCTATTAATGGTTTGATTATTAACTGTAAGACAGATGAAATCAGATACTTTTTTGTTTTTTGCTGCAAAAATAACGTAATTCGTTTTTGATATGTTTATAGTTAGCAAGTTTTGTTTATACCAGTTATCAAGTAAGTCTAAATCATGCTGTGCCTCAGGTATTATAGATTCAATTTTATCCCCATGGTAAAATAGGCTGGTATCATCCGCGTAGAGAGTTAGATCTCCTTTTAGTCCTATGTCTTGTATGCTATTAATATATATTAAAAAAAGGAGTGGGCCCAAAATTGAACCTTGCGGCACGCCACATGTGATAAGTTTAGGACTGCTTTCATGTTGCTCAATTTTGACTATTTGATGACGATTTGACAAATATGATTGAATCATTTTATGAGCAGTACCAGTGACACCTGCTGCAGACATTTTTTCTAATAGTATTTTGTGACTTATTGTGTCAAAAGCTTTTTTTAAATCGATGAAAACTCCCAAGACGATATGCTTTTTGTCAATGTTTAGTTTAATTTGTGTGACGAGATCTACTGTTGCTGCGAGTGTGTTGGATTTTGCCCGAAATCCGTACTGTTTTGGAGATAAAAAATTTTTAGATGATAAGAAACTATCAAGGCGCGTGTAAATTATTTTCTCAAAAATTTTAGAAACTACAGGAAGTACCGAAATCGGACGGTAGTTGCCTGGATCTGTTTTGGCTCCCGATTTGTGTATTGGTGTGACCTTTGCTATTTTTAAACTATCTGGAAATATGCCTTGTTCCAAGCAGTTGTTTACACATTTACTTAGTTCTCCAGCTATAAGCAGTTTAACACATTTTATTGATTTCGTTGTGATTTCATCTACGCCAGAACTTGTGTTTATTTTTAAGTTATCAATTATTTTTATTATTTCCCTAGTAGAAGTTAGTTCATATCGCTCGAGTTCAGTAGTGTTAAATGTTTGAGGTATCTTGAGGGTTTGATGGCTTGTGATAGTTATCAGATTAGCTAAAGAAGGCCCTATCATAGAAAAGTAGTAATTAAATTGCTCGCAAATTTCTTGGGCATTCGTGATGGCACCTGAGATTATGTTTAATTGTGCAGGAGGTACAACATCTTTTACGCAATTGTTAGAAAGGTTATTGATTAACTGCCACATTTTAACTGGTTTGTTCAGACATTTTTTAAAAGAATTGTAGTAATACGTTTTTTTAGTGTTTTGTATATAATCTGTTACCATTTTCTTTTCTTTGTTCAGTTTTTCTAGTAGATTCGTATCTGTGCTGTTAATTTTGTGAGCTTGCCAAAGTTGGTTTCTTTTATTAATTGCATGTATGATATCTTTTTTTATCCAATCTTGTCTCGGTGGGTTCATAACTTTGTATTTTGTAATTTTACTATTCGATAAACATGTGTTTAGCTTCCTCTCAAATTCCTCGTATACGTAGTTCACATTATTATTTTTCGTTGCTTCGACCATTTGGTAAAGTTTTTCGTAATCTATTGCTTTATATTCTATTTTCTTTTTTAGTGGCGCTTCGTATTTCTTGACCTCAAGGTATATTTGCTTATGATCAGCCATTTCGGAGTCAATAATGGCAAAATGAAAAGTATGTTCTTTAAGATTAGAGCTCACATGGTCTAATATTGATGACGTTGTTGGTGTTTCTCGTGTACAATGATTTCGATCAATTTTGTTTAATATTTTTGTGTCATTTTCTTTTAACATTTGCTTATATTTAGTACAATCATTATTAGGTTTCAATAGGTCATAATTAAAATCGCCAAACACTAAAGTTCTTTTCTTTTGTTGCAATTGGACGGCATATTCTTGTAGAAAGTTGCTCGAATTTGTGCGTTCTGGTTTGTATATAGTACCGATATCCAAAGAAAACTTTTTGATGTGGATCCAAACGAAGTGATTGTCATTTACACAGCATTCTTCAATTAAGTTAGGTTTTAAGTTGTTATGTACGAATATAGATACTCCTCCGCCTCTAGTAACAGTTCTGTAATTGTAGAAATGTGTATAGCCTGGTATTTGGAACCTTTTTGCTTCGTCTTCGTTTTTTATCCATGTTTCCGTTAGGGCAACAATATGTACGGTAGATTGAAAGGAATTCAGGACACACCGTAGTTCATCAAATTTCCCCTCCTTGACAATGCTTCGGACATTAGCGTAAAAACATTTAAGTGATTTGTTGTTAGTGTCTATTTCATCATAAGTATGAGCAACCTGATACGAGATATTTTCTTTTGTAACTACAATTCTTCTTTCTGATATTTCTTCTCTTTGTTTTGTATGTAGTTTTTTGACAGCGTTTCAAGTATTTTAGGTACTCCTTTCACATATTTTATATGTAGGCTTGTTTCCCCATTTTTTGTTCGTTCCTCAAGTTCTAACTTTAATCTTTTCATAGTTTCTCGCTGGTAAGGTGTCTGATCGGAGTATATTTTCACATTGTCAAAGTGAACATTATTTTTATTTCGTAGAATACGTTTCACAGGTTCATCAGCTGCGAAGCATACTTTGATGGCCCGAGGTTTATCGGGCTGATATCTTCCAAGACGGATTATTTGTTTAGGATCAGGGCATTCTGGGTAGATCATTACAATTAATCTATTTATTTCTTGCATGTCACACTTTACTTTTTCATTGAGATCTTCAGATCGCGATTCTTGGATTCCAACAACTATGATATTTCTTGCTCGAAAACTACGTTCTTGGCATTCCGCGATGACATTATCGCAAGAAATCGATGATAAGTGAGGGGAGGGCCCCGAGGACGATTTTAGATGTACCACTTCTGCTTCCAGGCTTTCTACTTTTTTATTCGTGGCAACAGTCATTGATCCTAGTTTGGTTACCTCGCTTTTTAGATTCTCTTGGTCATGAGTCATGATGTCGAAACCAGAGCAGAGACTACTTACTTGTGTTTTTATAGTAGTAACATCTTGGCAGAGCTTGCTAATATTTTCAGTCTGAGCATTACTGACTGAAGTCATCAGTGTCATCATTTCGGACATTTGCTTTCTCATTTCAGCAAGTTCATTTAGGATCTCGGTATTGTCATCGGTTAATTTTCTCTTATTACGGAAAGTAATTTGCGGATTCCCATTATCCGAGTTAGTAGATAGGTTTGGTTGCGATCCACCACCATGCTCCCTGAAAATATCACCTCCAGTCGGCGAACGTAGAATGCTCATTGTAGATCCGTGGCACTTTCGGTTTGTTTACGTAAGCCACAGTTATTGATGCACGAATGGGTGTGATCACTATTAGAACTTGTGATTTATAAGTTAGCCTCGTTTACTGAATTCCACTTTACTCAATTACCGGACAGTACAAAAGAAATAAATAAAAACAAAAAGTTTTATGTAAATAAGTCAACACGTCTGCACTGTACGACCGCAGGCGGGTGTCTCTCTTCACATAATTATTGCAAAAATCAATTCTAGTTATATTTCATTGCCGATTTTTGATATGTTTGATAACTTTTCGGTTAAAATGATAAGGTTTGATAACCGACTAGAGAGCTTCAGTGACTACAGTCGGTCCCTATCATTTTACGGAATACAAAAAAAAATATATTTTAAATTCCACTCAAATAGGACCAAGAGACAAATAATCATACATCTGAACTTCCACATAAATAATTGAAACTACTTTTATGATATCTGTATCAGTATGGTTTTCAAATGATAAGTATAAGTACTTGCGGAAACATAAATGAGAAATGCTCATTAAAAATCAATAACGATGTCAAGCTGATAACTCAAGATAGTTCAACACGACCTCAGCCCTCAATGCTGATAGGAAAAAAAAACACACGTCCGCTAACCTCTTCACCTCGCTTCCGAAGTAATTCATAGAACAATAATTAAGTAAAAAAATAGATATGTTTTAAGTTGAATTGGTTTCAAAACTTCGTTGCATTAAAGAAGATCCGCCGAATAATTTCTAGAAATTGATGTTTGATACATCTTTTGCCGCTGGATGATAAAATAAAAAATTGTAATAAAGTGTCGTTTCTCCTTAATTTAATAGAATTATCGATAAATTGATAAGCTTTGCATGGTTTGGGGCTATACGATGTATGTATGTTTGATGTATATTTTAGGCACTACCTATAGAGTCTGAATGAACGTAAAAATAGTCAATGTATAGGTAAATATAAAAGACGAACATATGAATTTCAAATCTTACTTTGTCTGCAATGCAAGAAAAACTATTACTTTAGTATAAAATGAGAAATGGGTCATTGCGATGAGATTCAGTATCAAACTTTTACACAAATAAATATTCATAGACATTTCACACATCACACTCTAATCCCAAACTAAGCAAAGCTTGTACTATGGGAACTAGATTGCTGATAGAATACTTAACCCATATAATACATGTTACAACCAGACACAAAAAAAATATATTATGTTCATCACCCAAACATTTGCTCTGGATGGGGATCAAATCCACGACCTGGACCACAGCATGGAGGGCAGAGCTAACGTGTATAACATATTATATAAACTTACTACGCAGTGGTATGAGTAGAATTCTAACGGCTTTAATATCTGTTATGTAGTGTATGTATGTAGAAAGGCACAGAATCCGGTTGTCAATGAAAGCTTCGCCTCCCGCTGGCCGATTTAATTCGCGCCTCGACAAAAACCCTTTGACGTATTCACCGGTGACAGATCGCAGCCGGGCGTCTCTCGCCTCGCTGACGTTTCCATTATCATAGAACGTGCGAATAGACGCTCAATCTTTCATACGATATCCTCGTGAATCAATCAGGACGGCAATAGGGGGTTTGGAGGGGGTTATTCCCAAAATTAAGCAAATGTCCGAGTAGCATCGGTTTTCTTGGTGATTCTGATGATCTGCTTTGACGCAGGATTGACTCGATTTTGAACCCAATCTTGATTAGAATTCTTCCTCATACAAACGCCGAGCCATTGTCCTACTAGTTATCCTAACTTTACTGCGTCTGCGCTCGCCATTGTTTGAGTATATTTTAAATATTGGTTTATTCTCGTATCTGGGGAAGTTTTTATGCCTCTCGAAAGAGTTTTTTCCTTTATTTAAACTTCACCTACAAAAAAATATGAGTTTAAATTACCATTCTTTTTGGCAATAATAAATTACCTGATTAATTATTAGCCATTTTAGGTAAATAATTTCACGTTGATATTAATAATAAGTGTAACCTATAGTACTTTAATTAATTTTGTCGTCATCCGAAATTCACAATGTCATACGTTTGGAAATTCCATTTCAGACATATAGGTACCTTTTCTTTTAGCGATTATACTAACCACTTTTTTTTATAAGATGTGGTTTTCCGGTTTCCTGATATAAAGCTAATTAACCTAACCTAAATAATAATAATAATAATAATAAAGCCTTTTATTCAGACAACTTAATATATGTACATAAAATTTCCTTACACTAATTTTTCTTACACTTTTCCTATAATATTTTTTTGTTTTGTTTTCCTTTTCTAACGTTTATTCATGTATTTGGTACTTCTTTATTTTCTGTAAGTCCGTTTGCCAGTTGGCATAGGCCTCCTCCAACCTTTTCCATTCCGATCTCTCTCTGGCTACTCTACTCCATGTTGTGCCTGTAACCTGTCTGATATCATCATCCCATCTTTTTTGTTGTCTACCTTTTTTCCTTTTTCCTTCTCTAGGATACCATTGTGTTACTATCTTGCTCCATTTTTCTTTTCCTCTAATCATGTGACCTGTCCATTTCCATTTTAATCTTTTTATTTTCAGGGTGGCGTCCTGTACTTTCGTTTTTTTTCTTATGTTTATGTTTCTTATTCTATCCGCCCTCTTTACTCCGAGCATGCTTCGCTCCATCGCTTGTTGGCAAACGGCGATTCTGTTGGTCATATTGTTTGTAATGGCCCATGTTTGGCTTCCATACATTAAAACGGGTAGGATGCAGGTGTTGAATAGTTTGCTCTTTGTTGTTATATGTAGGGTTTTGTCCTTCATTACTTCCTTCAGACCCCAGTACCTTTTCCAACTGTTTGCTATACGCCTTTCTATTTCTTTGTTTATGTTATCTTCGGGTGATATCAGCTGGCCGAGGTATATATACTCTTCCACATAACTAATTTCTGTCTCATCTATACTTATTCTACTTTTAACTCCATTTGTCATTACTTTTGTTTTTTCGGGATTCAATTTTAGTCCAACCTTCTCACTCTCCAGTGCTAGTTCGGTTAACATTTTATTTAGGTTTTCTGGTGTTTTTGCAAACAACACAATATCGTCGGCGAATCTTAGGTGGGTAAGTGTGTGGCCATCTATACTTATACCCATATTATCCCAAGTGAAATTTCTGAAGATCATTTCCAGAACTGCTGAGAAAAGTTTTGGAGAGAGAGGATCTCCTTGTCTAACCCCTTTGTGTATCTTGAATGAAACTCCTTTTTTTTCTAGCTTTATACAAGCCGAGCAGTTTTTATACACTTCTCTGATCAATCTTATATATTTTTGTTCTATCCCTTGATCTTTTAGCGCTTCCCAGATATTTTTATGCTCTATTGAGTCAAATGCCTTGCTATAATCAACAAATGCAAGGTAGTATATAAGTTGGTGTTCCGAATATTTTTCAATGATTTGCCTAACAACATGGATATGATCAAGTACTGAGTAGTCTCTTCTAAAACCTGCCTGTTCTATTGGCTGCTGTTCGTCTAGTTTTAATTCTATCCGTTTCAGTATGACCTTGGCAAATATTTTGTACAAATTGGACATCAAACTTATGGGACGGTAGTTATTGATATCGTATTGGTCACCTTTCTTGTATAGAAGGATTATATTAGATTGAGTCCATTGTTGTGGGATAATTTCTGTGTTTATGATGTCATTGAAGATGCTTTTCAGAATAGGTATTAATGTACATTTAGCTTGTTTGAGTATTTCGTTGTTAATTCCATCCGGTCCAGGAGCCTTATCGTCTTTTTGGGTTTCTATGGCAGATTGTATTTCTTCCTGCATGATGCTGGGCACGGGT
The DNA here is from genome assembly GCA_932527185.1 of Ecliptopera silaceata. NCBI lineage: Eukaryota > Metazoa > Arthropoda > Insecta > Lepidoptera > Geometridae > Ecliptopera > Ecliptopera silaceata. Next base: position 4,017,192 of record OW052207.1, on the reverse strand, counting down.
GATAGTTCCAAAAGTTCTATTTCACTATCTGCTGTGGTACTTTCGTATAGATTTTTATAGTATGATGTAGCAGTTTCCAGTATTCCTTGTCTTCTCTTCTCTTTCAATTTATTTTTGTCATTTATTTCTACGATCCAGTCTTTTTTGTTATCTAGCTCCTTATATGCCTTTTTAATTCCCCCTGTCTGCAAAATGTGTTTTTCTATTGTTTCCATTCTTCTCTGGGTTCTGTCTTTTCTAATACTTTCTTTTATTTCTTTGCTAAGTTTTGCTATTTTTTTCCGATTGTCACTGTTGGTTTCTCCATTTATTAGATCAGCTCTTTGATTCAGAAGGTTAATGGTTTTGGCTGTCTTCCACTTGTCAGATACATCTTTACTGTTAGTTCCTTGTTGAATAGCTGTTTTTATTGATTCTTCTAACCAATTGTATTTTTCCTGTAACTCCATAGATGTTGTTTCTGAACTGTAATCCATAAGTTTTGACGCTATGGAATTACTTATCTGGTCTATTTGGTATTTGGTAGGTTTTGAGTTCATCATATTGATTTTAGGTCTTTGGTTCTTTGGTGGGGTTGACAGCAGTTCTGCTCGAATCATTCGGTGGTTCGTATTAAAATTGAAGTTACTAATGACTTTAGTGTTCGAAAAACATCTGCTTTTACTGGTCAGTATGAAGTCAATTTCATTTTTTGTTTTTCCATCCGGTGATATCCAAGTCCACATCTTACTTTCTTTCTTCTTAAACATTGTGTTTAAAACTTTCAAGCTATTCTCCTGTGCAAAGTTAACGACCTTCTCTCCATTCCGACTTCTAGTCTTCTTTTTATATATGAATGGCCCCAGTACTGTATCTTCTTCTGGCTGTCGTTCTCCAATTTGACCATTGAAGTCTCCCATCACAACAAGGTTTTTGTGCGCATGGTCTTGGATTGTTTTGTTCAACTCTAAGTAGAATGAGTCTATCGAGCTGGTATCATATTGCTCTGTAGGCGAATATACTTGTATGATGGACCATGGTTCTTTGTAGCCTGGTAGCTTAATATTTATCATTGCTATACGTTCTGATATGCCTATAAAGCTCTCCACATATTTTGCAAGGTGTTGTTTAATAATAAAGCCAACCCCATGGTGACCTGGAGTTGTTCCCATGTGGTATAAAATGAAGCTTGGATAGGAAATAATTCTTTCACCCAGTCGCCTTACTTCGCTCAGGCCGACTATGTCCCATTTGATCTGATTCAATGCATAAGATAGCTCTGTAAGATTTTCTTCGTTTTTCGATGTGAGTACGTTTAAGGATGATATAAAGATTTTAGATTTTCTGTTACTGTTTTCATGGTTTTTTTCTTGTGTTATTGGAGGGTTGTGGTCTTTATCCCCCACGAGGACCAGTCGGCTTGGGGGAGTATTTTCTGATTCAGTTTTTCTGCTTTCTTTGTTTATATTCGTATTTTTCCGGTTCCGGTTTATTAATTGCTATTGGTTCTTATTGGTTGTACTGTTAGAAAGGGAATTCGATCGATTTCTCATTAAATCAAAGGCATTGGTCCTATTGTCTTTTGTGGTCTGTATAGTTTGTTTCCTCGGTTGGGTGTTTGTTTGAGGTGATGAAGACAGTTCCCTTTTCCTCTTTGTTAGGTCTTTGGTTGTGTTTTCTTTTATAATGAGTTTGTCGTACTTTAGGTACGCAATATTCACCTTCTTCCTTTCTTCTTCTAATTTTGGAAGAAGTTCTCTCCTTTTTTGTATCACTTCTTTAGAAAAATCATCTTTTACATATAGGTCTTTCAGATTCTTTTTATTTTTCATGATTTCGATTTTTTTCCATGTACTTACTAAGGACAAGAGAATAGGCCTTGGTTTATTATCACTGTATGTTGTTCCAAGTCTGTACATATTATTTACTTCCCAATCTTCCAGGTTTATTTGTATATCTTTTTTAAAGGCCATCCTTATTTTATCTAATAAGTCTGTAAAAGATTTTTCTCCCTCTTTTAAGCCAAATAATACAATATTATTGTTTTTCTTTTCCCTTTTTAAATATTCCACCTCTTCTTCGAGTTGGCTTACTTTAGTTTTTAGGTTTTTATTTTCCGTTATTATAGGTTGTAATTTTTCTTCCATTCTTTCCATAATCGTATTTGTTATTGACTCTGTTATTGATTTTGATTGATTCGAAAGCTCTATTTTCATGTTGTCGAACAATAGTTGGAACTGTTCTTCCATTTCTACCAAAAACTATTTGCGTTATGATATTGCGTGGAATGGAACGTTTTTTGGTAGAAATTTGTATTTACCACTGGCAATTCTCAACTCGCTTGTCAAAGTCTTCCGTTTGTCTATGGCACTTGACTAACCTCACTTTTTAATGGAGTTTTTATTTCTTCGTTTTGATGAAGAATCCTTTACGAAAACCAGGGATTAATATCTTCACGTCTTCGCAACACTTTACTTTATTTGGTGATGGTGATTTTGAGTTCCAAAAAGTACTTTTTATATTTTTTAAACACAATTGATTTGGAGTCGCACACGATTTGTTGTTTACTTAGGGATGCCGGTACCGGAAAAAACCTAACCTAATCTTACCAAAAACATAAGCTGAATAAAATAACTTTACAGATAAAGGAGTGTTTATATTGCATAAAAAAAGCCTGAAGCGGTCACCCATCCAAAAAAGTGACCAAGCGCATGTTTGCTTAACTTCTTCGACCACAAGTACGCGAGCTACTTACAAATAACAAAAGAAACAGATTACCAACTTTCTTTCTGTCACCCCTCCGGAGTGCCGATCAAATAATTACCTCCCGATAAATTATTGGCGGAACCCCTCTGCCACAACTGTCGGTGTCACCTTAATTTACGACCCCGAATTATAAATTTTACATCTCTTTTGAAACGAAGCTTTATATCGATTGAATAAAAGTTTTAGATTAAAAAAATCATTTGATTGAAAGTGATGTATTTACAGTTTTGTAGAGAAATATCTCAATTATCGAGCAACTTGATACAATGTAAAACCTGTTAAAATTATAATTGAAATAATTTTTAGTAATTTTACCTTCCTCCTTGCGTCGTAATCCTCACTGAGGGTCGTGGAGAACACGACACTTGGATTACTTTATCTATAACGATGTTTCGTCATCGCGATCTGTTTCCCGCAACCTGAATGGCCTTGTGGACTTTCACTTCGAGAGTGATGCGGATTTGGTCGGACCAACGTGTTGGACTTCGGTCACGCATGCATTTTTGGCCATTCTGATCCTTCTACGGGTGGACCCTTGGTGGACCACTAATTGAACATAATTATTTTATTTATATAAACTCTTGACTTTGACCACGACTATGTGACGTGACCCCCCCTGGCGCCAAAGCTGGATCCGCCCTTGTCTACGTATCTCCAATTCACAAGAGCCTGTGTTAGAGATATTGGATACCAGGTAAATAAAATATTTCACCTTATTAACATAAATAGAAAAATAATTGTATCAGAAATTGATATTGATTATAATTATTAATTATTTTGTTTTATACTTACGTCATAAAATGCGTAATGACTGAAACATAGTTATTATCTTATCGTCATTAAAACCACATAATTTCGTGTTTTTAATTTAAAACGAGATAAGTATTTTGTGGATTTCGTTATTCAAATCATTTATTTTTATAGCCAATGATAAACACGATGATTAAAAACTCAGTTAAAATTATCAATTTTACATTTACCATAGCTTTTGTATAGTTTTAAGATAATATTTAGAATTACTACAAGGATATTATACTCAGCCGTAGCCTCTCCTACCATAGGTACTTCTTTTCATGGCATGCATGTCATGTTTCTCATGCTTACGTACTAACGTATCTAAAAATATATGTAAGGCTCTTAATCTAGTCTCTGCTTTATTTGTACCTAGATTTTTGTAAAGGACATCTTTTTCATCTCACCGATTGTTTTTGACATGGCTGTAGTATGGCACAAACTTTAATGCAGTGAATTTTCTACTAGAAACCTCAACGGTAAATGTTGGACTTTTTAACTATTTAAACAATAATTTTTATCTTCTCTTCTTCTTATTTAAGAGCTATGCTCTTGTCCGCGCAATGAATGCAAGTTACGCCATTTATTCCTTTCCAGGGCAGCCTCTTTGACCTCCTTATACGATTTTGATTCTCTATCTTGTCAAAAATACTACAATAATAATAATGCGTGGTTATTCACACTATATATATATCTAACAATTAAAAGGAATAGGATGTGGTCTGACCAGTTTAAACAAAAAGTTTCCCCATACAGTGCTGACCCCTGACACTAGATATGGATCATCGAGTTAATTAAATATGTTATTCTGTCGTTGGTCACAAATATAATTGATACCTAATACTGATAAGCGAAGTAGCTTAATTAGTATATACGAGTAGATAAATGAAGTACACCACAACTTGATTATAAACCAGTAGTTTGATCCAGCGCTCAACCAGTAACGTTTAAAAGACATTTTTATACGTGAAACCGGATTTAAGAAATGACATATTACAAGAGTATTCTGCGACACAGTACATTGGGATTTATGATCAGAGCTATAAAATGAATGTTTTTTGTTATTTTTTTAAGTTTAATTAAAAAACACGGGATACAAAATCATAAGAACACTGTCAAATACGGTGCGATACCAAAAACTTTTTACTAACCAGTTTTATTAACATGTTTAAAAAAAAAGCATATCAACTTTAACCTCAATTTTAAAGTACTTTATAACACGTGGAGTGCTTTACTATACCTAAATCTATTTAAAATTATAATTATATTATTATTAAACGAACAATGGGTAAAAAGTAACAATGGTTATTCGTGACCTAATTTAGTATCTAATTGCCAAGTTTTAAAATCTTTTTCCTACGTAGGTAATAATAGTTAAATATATTAAATACCTTGTCGTTTGTAAAATACAAACTACTGCAAAGTGTAGGTATGATTGGTTGTGCACTGCGCGTCAACATCAGCTTTACTGTCGATAGCTGCAGCGTTAGCGCGCAACGTATTTTAAATTATTATGTTACGGTAATGATTGTCATATTTATTTGTGCTCAGCCCTTAGCTGACCCTTCTTAGACTTTCACAAGGTAGGTATATAGTATATTAGTATAGCAGATAACATTTTAATAGTTTTGTCGACACGAAGAAGAAGTAGTAAAAAACTGACTATGATGAAGTCTATTTAAACTAAATAAATCATCATTTTTATTTATTTAGCTTAAATGTAATGATATATTAATCTAACCTTGCTTAACTTCATAGCGTATTTAATCAAACATGATTTAATATAACCATGATCCATTCAATGGTTAACTTGACCAACTTCTTTGACCATCGTAATATTCTAGAATTTGTCCGGCTAAATGAAAATTTTCGCATAAATATATCAAAAAGTGAAATAACCAATAGTGCTATTGGTTAAGTTAATCATCCAAACAGGCGGTCAATTTATAGGTGAACAGCTGCTTAATTAGTGTTATCTTGTACCGTTACAAAAGGATGTGCTACTGACTAATTAGTCCATCTACGCGTTATGTTACAAATGCAATGTGTATAAAAACTGGATTCTATTTACAGAAGGATGCATGCTAAAATCGAAATCGTAGTGTTACATTGCGTAGTGTCGCTGCAGCGTTCAACAAGGAAAGTTTGATAAACGCGCAATATGACACAAATGAGGTCAACGAAACGATTGTCTCCTAAGCACAGTCTCCAGTTGCGTTAGAGATTTTTTAATAGTATTATTATTGTAGTTGTTGAACAAACAATAATATTTGTTCCTATAACGACTTTAATTTAATTTTCTTGAGTTAGTTACTTTTAATTATACGTAATCAGAGACAATTTTTTTCATTGATTTCCAAAACAGTGAATTTTGGTATTTGGTACATTTTCGGCGCTCATAACTATTACTTCGTACATAATAATTTAAGTTAAAATATTGTACGTCCGAAATGGCTAGGCTGTTGAAACACTTACGGTCTATCTTATAAAAAGTTAGCGCAGACTTGAAGTATTGATTACCATACGTCTTAAAGTCAACGATAACTTTTTATAATATAGGGGGTTATATTATAAGATTCTTATTCTTATAAATTCATCATGAGATTAGAATTTGTATTTTTGTCTGTACGATTTATAAATGAAAAATCAAATCAGCCACAAAGACATTCTGTTATTGAAAAGTGGCAACCGCCGAGGGAGTAGGCACAGGCAGAAAGAAAATTAGGATGTGACCCGTCAAAACTTCAAAACCAGAGTTCAAAGTAACATTTTAGAGGGATGCCGCCCCCTCACACCTCTCCTTCATTATTTATCACATTGTCGCCGAAATTAATGGCGACCCTCGTCAAATGATTTTTATTTTATAAAATAATGTCTCTGGCAGTTTAATCATGTCACTGTGGTTTTGTCTGGCTTCTGTATCCTAGTTGTGCCGGATGAGGTAGAAATGGTTTAATTGATAAAATAATTGGATTCTTAGAAGCTATCGTCGACATAGTATTTTTACTTCTGCAAGTATATCACAAACAAGAAATGATTTGATTTGATATATTTTTTTTTCATTTGTAACTTGTCTCTTTTCACAATCAAATTTTTTTTAATAAATAAATTTATTTTCCAGTACCTTTTAAAATGTATTTTATGCGTTCTGCGTCATCATTGACGATTCTGTCAACTTTTATTCCGGGTTTTTATATTTGCATAAAATATTGTTATCTCACAGCCAATTATTTTTAATTAGAATAGTCTGACAACTACCTAACAGATAAACTCAACGTCACAAATGACCTTGTGAACTAAAACTGGCCTTATTATTTAGCCAAAGTTTTAATAAAACTAATGATGATGATTTGAGTAGGTATAAATGGATAAGTATATACATATAATGATCTTTCCGGGACCGCGACATATTACAGTAAGTACATAATTATAATGTTCGATATAAAGTCATATCCTGTGCACTTTAATTTAATAATATTTTATACTATTTTGATAAAGTGTTTTCATTTATGACAATAAATATATTCTATTCTATTCCAAAGCAAATCATCCAGTTTTTCCAGAATAAAAAACTGCAAAGATACTTTGTACTCGCCGGAATATCTAAGATGCCCTTGTAATCCGCCCATTATAGTCAGCAAAAAATTGCAGCCGCGAATTTCAGACCAAATGCTAACTAGACTGGGTTTGAGATGACTCCACATTTAGCGTTATATGCAAGAATTACCGCTTAACATGACATGAGTCAAAAGCTTCTTTTGTCACTATATATACATATATATACACATTAAAATATTATTATTAAAATATACTTACAAATGTATGATCGTAGTGTATCTTAACCGTCATGTATAATTCATATAATCTGCCATAAATGTTTATTTTCCTGTACTAGAGACTAAAGATGAAAGATGAAGGTTGTATAAGGAAGTCAAGGAGGCGGCCCTGGAGAGCGTAGCTCTTAAATAAGAAGAAGAAGACCCACCTACTGTTAAATTTGGGTTAATGTAGTAAAGGCTCTACAATTTCAACTTAGCTTTTAAAAGTTTGTTTAGTAATAACATTTTCAAAAATCAAAGGAAACAAATAAAAATAGGCGATAGATACAAACAGAGGTACTGCAGTTAATAAAGTAATATTTCAAAATGATATCGTGCACATTTGGCACCAGTAAATCAAACTTTAACTCGAATCAGGGCCGGCCGGCGCGTGATCCGTTAAAAATTGCTTATTTAAAATGCTATTTTTCCACGAGCAGGGATGTACCTCTGTCATGTGAGTGTTGTGGGGTACAGAATAGATTAAATTAAAAAAACATCCTAAAAACTAAAAAATAATAATAAAAACATTATTTAAATCTACTATAACTGTAGAACTTCTTTGGGCTTGATTTAGTTTATACACAGTAGTTTTCTTTATAAATTGAATATGAACCATGATTTCTGAGTTTGATTATTTCCTGATATTTTGTCTTAGTTGGACCATCAGGGGTGGACCCGTGATCATGGTGCAACTAATATAAATAATCAAACTCATAAATATCTCTTTTATTAAGAAATCCATGTTCAAATCCGTGATACTTTCAAACATTATATTTAATTAAGATGTTAGAAAACCTTGTGTTGAAATGAAAAAATAGCTATCTGTAGCTATTGCTATAAATGATTATACTTTTATTATTCAAGGAGCCCTAACGACCGACATCTTTTATCTTTACAACGGCCATTAAACAATACCAATAATAATTTTAATCCCGTATCTGATACCAGTTAATTATAAGTACGTGTAGATAAGATAAAAAAATACATTTCAGAAGTAGTTATTTTACCACATACACATATTATTAACTCGTAATTAAAGGAGTTTTTTTTACTAATTATTTGTAGGAAACTGTATGAAAGAGATATGGGTAAAAATGTAAAATACTTGCCTTATATTAAATAAATAAATAAATAATGCTGGACAATCCACACAACATCATCTAGCCCCAAGCTAAGCAGAGCTTGTGTTATGGGTACTAGAAGACTGACATACTTAATACAATACAATACATAGATAGATATTTTTTTATTATACATATAATACACAGAACACCCGGAATAAATATTTGCAGAACATACAAACATTTATCCCGAACGTTAATAATATTCTCTCCAAACTAAGCAAAACTTGTACCTATTATGGGAAAATGATTGCTGAGATATAGGTATAACTGAGACTCCACTGTCCATTTGTCTGTCTGTCTATTCGTCAGTCACCAGGCTTTATTCGTCCTTCGTGGAAATTTTCAACTATATATCACGGTTATACAAAAATGATATTTTTGGTACAGAACCCTTCGTATGCTAGTCTGACTTGCACTTGGCATTTCATAATTTTGAAATACATTCAATAGAATATAATAGTAGTAATAGTACCTAGCGTATTAAATTTTGTGTGCAATTTTTGTATTTTTTTATTATAAATTGAATTTGTTTGAAAAATTGATTCAATGTATAATTGTATATTGTAATTGTTTTTAATTGTAATTATATTTTACACACCCCAAAAGGGTAGAATTACTATGATACATTTTTATCTAATATATATGACATCTTTTTACATGTAATTCAGCAAATAAATAAACTTTGACTTTGACTTTGAAATCTTTGCTGATAATCAGTGAAAAATAGGAGTAGTCTCCCCATTTTTTGTCCATGTCACAGTGCATATGCCGCCATATATCACGCAGTGCTCATCACGTTTTTAATAAAACTCGCGCCAGCCATTGTTTTTTCTGCAAATAAGGACTGTTCTGTATATTTTTTTAATACTTTTTGTGAAAGTCTGATAGATTTGTATATCATAAAAGTTTTTTTTTGTTTGTGGTTGTAAAATGATGGAATATAATAGATGACACTAGTGATTGGTCTAGTATAAATTCAGTGAGAAGAAAAAAATGTCGTAAAAATATTTGCTTTAAAATGAATTAGATTCATAAGGTGTACTGCCACTAATGCCACTTAAAATATAAGTGTATTCGTGTCTACTTAGAACTTAAACATAAAACTAATATTTATTCTGTTTTATTCTAAGTTTTATTTATCACCTTACTTTATAATTTAGCGCACAGCGGATATAACATTGCTCTAAAAAATAAATATTTCATTAAAATTTGTGAAAAATATTTCCAAGGAAGTCAATAATAAACGGGCCTATTCAATTATTTGTACCATAAGATTACTTTCTTCATCTGCTGTCAAATTATAGTAATTATAAACCATGGACCCACTTCAGGGCTCTCAGGTTGCTGTCCAAATATACGTTAGGTTAGGGTCCGTTAAGGCCTCAATCAAAAGAATTCTATCGTCAAAATCGGACCCCATATCTATTCTTTCGTACCCCCTGACTTTAATAAAAATCTACATGAATCTCAGCTTTAGCTTAACGTGTTAAAGTGTATTTTTGAGTGTATGTGAAAGAAGTCGAGTGTCTGCTTAAGAAATCAATAAACAAAAGTTTTACTTAAATTAACTCTGCTTCTTGATGTATAGCGTGATGCAGAAATTGGTAATAAATATTTGTTGAGCGTTAAATTATTTTTTGTATTTAGGATATTTACGTATTGCTGTAAAATACTATTTTCCATGTCTTCGTAATTATGTTAAACCATTAGTTCCTTGAAATTATTTTGGATTACTGTTAATTAATGTTTATACCATAACTTTGGCTCTATAAAGCTTTAAAGTACCATGTACAAGATTTTATGTGTTTTATAAACACCATGTATAAGAATAAACTTCCGCAAAACAAAACTCTTGGCACTCAGAGTCCTTGACTCAATACAGAAATGTCTGTACATATAGATTGTTGTGCTTAAAAAACGGTGAACGTCATTTGACAAATGAAATTACAATAGTTTGCTATAACCTAGCTTGTCAGCATTTTAATAAATATTTTCGGAAAGGATATTAATAAAAATAAATAAATATAATATAAATTATACCAGTAATCTTTAATATTTGGAGTCGGAAAATGTAAATAAAATTGTTTATTATTTGTTTATTCATGTACCTAGTTGTCTTAGCGAAAGAAACACGCATAGTAGTACCTAGTACTATCATAACCTACAATCTTTAATTACTTGCTAAGAGTTCTACGGTAGTACTCTGAAGCCTGGAAGAAACTCTGAAGCCTGATAGCGATAAGGCTACCCATTGAAATAAATTAAGTTAGCTCTAAGATTTTTTGCTGTGCTCTAAAGTGTTATCTATCCATCCACTCTTAATGAGTGATTGAAGGTTTATATAACGTCAACAGTTTTCTCAAACTATTTTACAGTCCCGGGTCTCGAACCCGTGTTCTCATGTGATTGTTTCCCGCCCCTAAACATTTCCTTACAAAAGATGGTCTGATAAAATCATGCTTAAACAGCTCATTTGTTGTTTTGATTTCTCAAGTGGATCAAAGGAATATAGCTTTTATTGATCTAAACGTTTATTTTAAAATGTCGGTTAATTTATAATTAAAAATTAAACGTGTTCAATAAATTATTCAATTTATACATGAATAATAATATTTACAAAATGTACATAGAAATAAAAATGCCATAAGAAACAGTTGAGCTATCTACAGACAGTTGCAAACGATCTATAGGTAGTTCGACTGATCCAAATCAGTACCAATAGTACCCAAGATACTGGCTGCATTGCCGCGCTGAATAGCAATGCTGATACGCTGGGCCAGATACTCACCAATAATAATATATAACTGATTTAGTTATCTGCGTTATTTGCAGAAGTGTAACAATAATTTATAACAAAAAATATCACAGTTAACCCGTCACTGCATCCAAAAAAATTACAATCAAAATATGTCACGCCCGGGATCACCATTCATTTTTTTTGCAATTTTCACCAAAAAAGCGTCGTTTTTTTGCGACTTTTGTGTGAAATTTCGCACGGTTCGTTTGGAGAATCGGGATGTCGGATCGATTTGAATGTAACGCTAATTTTGGTTTACCCTTTGACAGTGACAATAACATTGTTGAAACTATCTTAGTAAGGGTTTATCTACCTGTACTATGGAGATGTCATAGGGGTTGACCTGACACTGGGTTAAATTTTTTTGAGGGGTTAATTTTTTTGTGAAATGTGTGAATCTGCGGATATATAACTAATCAGGACCAATTGTTAGTTTATCTTAAGATGATATAATTCTCACCTTTGACAGATAAGGTTAAAAAGATTTTTTTTTATATTTCTTATCTTTGAAGTGAAATAAAATAGTTAACGAGATAATGTTAATTTTTTATACAGGTCCTAAAATTTTTGTATGAAATAGGGGTTATCAGATTTTTTCTGTAAAAATTCTGAATTCTTCTAATTTTTATGCAAATTTTAAAATTTATGATAGAAATTTTACTTTCTATGATGATGGTATGATGGTGATCTATGCTATTTTTGTAAATACATTTTTGATTACTGTAATTGGTTTTGCAAACCGTTCCAGGTAGGTATTAAAGAAACGAAAAATAAAAAAAAATTCTTGGCCAAAATTCGCCATTTTGTTTTACAAACTGATTTCAACAAGTTTGGTCCATTTTAATGACCGGAAGCTGTTTCTTCCGCAACTGAATTTCTTCGTTTCAATAGTTTAACTCCTTACAATCACATTTACAAATAATAAATACTGATACAATTTATATGGACACCTGCTGAGGCCCTTAGGTGTCCTTCGCATACATATTTAAGACTTTCAACTATACAAGCTAAAACCAACCTTAAGTTAAAGGGGTTAGAGTTCATTGTTGATTGAAATTTGTATAGAAAATTCGTAGCCACAGGGCGTATCTGTGTAGTCAAGAAATATGAATAGTTCTTAACAAATCCTTTCAGTGATTATCATTTCAATGACAAAAGTCATGTTGTGAGGGGACACGACAATAGTCTGAACATAATAATTTTGAACAAACATTTGAACAGCATCCTAGCGTGATTTAGCTTACATGCCAATTCTACTGGAATAATAGGTTATGCACTTAACTGGACTATATTCCGTTATAAATTTTGTATATCCAATTATTAATGACATATTTTAACATTGAACGTTTGGTTTCCGTGAAGTATTGATTGTTTTACCAGTTTAAATAGATAGATAAACTCTTTATTGTACACAAAGAAAAAACAAATGAAAAACATAGCAATAGATTTGTACAATGGGCGGTCTTATCGCTAATAGCGATCTCTTCCAGACAACCTTTGGATGGAGAGGATAGACAAAAACAGAAGTTTAAACCTATATTAAGTACATAATGAAAACAAAAGTGTATTAAAATCAATGAAACATGTTTTGAGTATTTCTAAACCAGAAGCACAAATTATTATACAAATAATTACGTATGTGTGTGTATAAAAATAACGTAGCGATTTTTCCAACACGCCTACGCGCTACGCCGTAGCACTCGTAGACACAGATCGATTTGCGGTTACAATTGACAAAGTTTTTCAAGATGGCGCTGAGGGGGCGTAAGGGGGGATGCTCATATTTTTTACTGTCGGGGTGAGCAGCGGAGCCGATCGCAACACCGCTCTCCACTCGGCCTCTTAAAAGCATTCTGAGAGACGTTTCAGTACATACGGCTACACACGTAAGTGTCTTTGGCTTGGGGAACGTAATGGGCAATCTTTGAGGGCTTGTCTATGTGCCTGTTTACTTGTGTGAGTGAGCTTTGATGATTTGAAACGTAACAGAGGGCTAATTTTGAGGTTTGGGGTATGAGAATCCTTGGTAAATCAACCAGGTAAATTATTTCGAACATAAACCGTCATGAAAGAGTCTTATATTTACTTAACCAAAATTTCTTACAAAAACTCTCAATATTTTGTACCTTTTTGTATATTTCATCAGACATCTCAAAAAGATCTCTTTTTTCTAACGTATCCTATAAAAAGTTAGCGCAGACTTGATGTCTTGATTACCATACGTAATGGTGACATGATGTCAACGCTAACTTTTTATAAGATAGGGGATAAATAGTCTCAAATTGTTTTGAAATCGCATCAAAAATTTTAACGTAACCAAACATTTTTCGCAAAAGCTCTCAATCCATTGTACCTTTTTTTTTATTTCATCAGACATCTCAAAAAGATACCTCTTTTTTCTAAATATTTATTATAAAGTTAACTAGTCTCAAATTGTTTTGAAATCGCATCAAAAATGCAGCAACGCAAACATTTGGCATGCAAAAGTCAACAGTAAGTAGATAAAGTATCTGCGGATAATACAACAGCCAACTCTGTGTGCAAACATCCTGTAGCAGTGTGTGCTGGAGCGGTCTAGGGGTGTAAAGTGGTAAATGTATTTTAGTAAAAAGCATTTTCTAGTTTTTAACAAAATCATAAATATGTGTTTACAAGACTTCTACAAAGTCAAGTCATGTATCAACTACTGCATCATATTACTTTGCTGCTTTTGAAAGGAATGTATAAATAATTTATTAACCAAAACACACAGTATTTACAAAATAACATGACTTAATAAAAGTATTTGCTAAGTAGGTACAGACTTTTTTATTTGCTAATTAGCAAAGACTAAACTAAGCGTTAAATTGTTTTTCTCAAAAAGCTTGTGAACATTAGACAAATTATCATTAAAACGTTATTTTAGCTGCAAATAAGACACATTTTACGCCACTCAGTATGAGCCTTATTTCTATATATTTGTCGGTGGCCTGACATTTCTGGTTTTACGTCGTATCCTGTACATTTAAAACAGCGTTTTCCCTCTACAGCCCTATAGCTCTAGACCCACAACACAGTGTACACAAATCCAGTAGCGGTACTTGAAATTAATTTCGTATCGCCGTCGGCGGTGGGGTCGCTCGGTGCGGCCAAAGACACGTGCTTGCCTTGCAAATAGCTGCGAGGCTGCGGCCGATTGAATATAATTGTGTAATAGATACTGTGTTGGGATATTAATACATTTATATTAGAGTTGAGAGTTACATTGATTGGGGACAAAGGTGCTACATCATTTTCATTATATAAATGGGATATTTATGATTTGTGAGTTTGATTATTTCCTGATATTTCGACACAGTTGCATGCAAAAAAAGGTTTACAAACGTCTTGCATTTTACTAAAAACACTATTAAATCATTTTGTAGATTCTAAGGTTTTAATGAGTAGTGTTTGATTTTTATTTTGTTTTTAAACGCATGATTGTGTTTTGTTTATTTTTTTACTCACTCTGTTACTCAATCGTATTTATAAAATTGATGCCTTTTTTCACAGATATTTATAGTTATACAATACTAGCTGACCCGGCGAACTCTGTTCCGCCTTAAAGACAATACTACAAAAAAATGATAAATGAAGAACCACTCAACAAATTATAAGCAAACTTCACATAAACCATCTGCTAATTAGTTTGAATAAAGCCTGAAAATTTGGTTTGGATAGGTGAGCCCGTTCTTAAGTTATAAAATAACAACGAAAAGTGATTTTTATATATATAGATTATCTAAGCTAAGTATTAGCTAAGTAAATCTGGATCTTGCAGATAGATGTAGGTAAGTATGCAAGCCAATGATCCATGATAGTATGTATTTAGAATCTTACATGTGAAAGCATATAATTGGTGTTTAGTTTTTTAAGTTGTTTTTAATATAGTTTGTACACTGTTTGTTTTCCGAATAAAATAAAATAAAAATCAATAATAGTAAAATGATTTTTGGAACTCAGTAATAAATAAAGTATTCACATTGAGTCAAAGGACAGATGTATATCGAAGAGAACATAATAATATCTGTTACCCTATCGAGCGTTTGAACAAAGGGGAATTTAAAACAAAAAGAACAAAAACGCAGGAAACAATGGCCACAGTTTAATGTGAGAGTTTTGCACCCATTATGTCTGAATATGGGAAGAATTCCAACGTAAAATCGTTTTAATTGAAGCGAATTTTGGCTTTTTAATTTGTAAAACGTTGTATGCACAAAAGAGAGTTTGAAGAGAAATTAATGATGATTTTAGTTATAGATACTTAAATAGATAGTAAGAGATACCAAACTATTTTATTTAAAGAAATGTACTACTGAAAATACTACCGCAAGAAGTTTGTCAATAGCTTCACAACACTCCACTTAGTATACAGTAAATAATATGTCAAAAAAAAATCTTTTTTTTTTTAAACCACAGTGTTTTCAAAACGAAATGCAGAAAAATATGTTAAAATTTTAAACCGATCGACGCAAATTATCCGCATATCAGCGTCTAGGGTTGTCAAAACGAAAAACTCCCCTCAATTGACAAAATAGCCCTGACGCACCCACCAAAACGATAGGAAACTCCACAAAAGGCCGTCGCCACTCCACAGCTCTCAACCTAAACGCTTTAACTATGTCCCTACCCATAGGCAGGCCCTCCAGGATTGCTCACTCTACTTGTCTCCAAAAACCCATGAATATTTGATAGGATTCTAAGCTTAAATATCATTGGATGAGGGGTTAGCTTTGCGTGCACACAGCGAGATAATGATGGCACTTCAGCCAATGGTTTTGATATTACTCCTAATTGGTGGTGGCTCTCGTGAAAAACTGTTGCACGTGACCCTCTTATGTACTAAATTCTCGAAATACCAACCCCTATCTCTTACATTAAATGTTCTTTAAAATATTTTATTTTACCCCTAAAAAATTCTTATGCCTAGTTATGTATCCAAATTACTAAAATAGGATATTCGATAATAACCAAGGCGTGTCCTAAATGGACGTTCTTTGTAATGTCAAGTGTCATTCAATATTCTGGGCCGTACGCTTGTATCACCTATTCTCATAATAAAATGAGCTGTTTGAAATAAGACTTAATTAGTCAGCGCATCAAATGACGGTTATATTCTCGAGACTCGCGACCGTAAAGCGATACAGAGGCGGTCGTAAAGTGAAATGCGAAAGCAGGAGGCGCTTATTAGCGAGGCTTCAGTTTATCGCTGTCGGGCGTGCCTCACATCGCATTCCGATTGCCGCGACCGCAACTGCTTTACGATCCGCCGTTAATGACATAAGTCACAATCGGGAAGAGAATCGAATCACGGCCCATTTTATTATCGTGGTTATGGTCGAGAATATTACTGTTGTGGCCGTAACAGAATCTAATCTGGAAATCGCGTATTATGTAGTCAATACCCTGGATATATAACATCAGCTTCTTCTTCGTGTTGTTGTATAGCCAATTTATAGAAAATGGATTTTCTAGTTCTCACACAGTTTCTATATTTACCAGGTGTTTATTTACCAGGGCGGCATAATCGCATGTGCAAAAAAGCCCTTTTAATTAAATAAAAAAAACAGTTTCTATATTATATTTATATTCATCGGTACTCTGTAGCATTTCAGTGTGTGTGTGTGGACTGAAGCCACTGTGACGTTATTATTGATAGGATTTAATACAACTGTCTTATCAGTCCACAAAAAATGCCACAGAATACCGATGAGTTACTATAGAAACTGAACGTGATTTAAAACCTGGCAGGATTAGTGGCTAGGATAGGCTGATATATATTTCCTATTAGTACTAAAATGTCTGAGAAAGATACTTCTTATCACAAACACATTAATTCAAATCCAACTGAAACGAAATCTTTATCAGATAACATTATTATCGCTTTGTAATTTGTTTTATTATATAGCTACACTATCCTAGAATGCCATATTTTATTATGATAAAAAGTTTCTAGTCATTTCGATATTTTTTAAGACATGTACATCATTGCATAATGTATTGTATTAAGTATGTCAGTCTTACCCATAACACAAGCTCTGCTTAGCTTGGGGCTAGATGATGTTGTGTGGATTGTCCAGAATTATTTATTTATATATTTATATTTCAAAATTATTTTTGTTACAATTTATAGATTAAAGACGCGCCACTGAGCCAGGTCTTCAGCTCTTCTCATTCAGTTTTTGCCAGCTACACTCCGCAGATCGTCGCTCCATCTCGCCGGAGGGCATCCTACACTACGCTTGCCTAAACACGGTCTCCACTCCAGTATCCGTTTGCTCCAACGGGTGTCGGTTCGGCAAACATGGCCAACCCACTGCCACTTCAGCTTGTTAATTCTTCTATGTCTCTGAATTTCTCGAATGTCCTTAATGGACGTAAGCCGGGATTGGTAAGATAAAGGTGGAATATCTATTTCATCATTTAATATAATAATAATTATAAATTATGAAACATAATACAGTATTGATATGTAACGATGTACGTACATGTTTTTATCATATAAAATGTTATCAAAATACACGAGTAACTTATTCAAACGTTATCAAAGATTTTGGTGTGTTTCCTTTTAATAAAAAAACAACTTATACGACAATCATTATTATTATTGTGCTGATACTATAGTTCTATTTCTTCGTTATGTGCATAATATTGGATGTTTAACCAACATTTTTTAATTATACGTTCATAATAATATAGACTGAGATCAGTCACGAATCTAAAGGACTAACACGTTAGTCCATTAAAAAAAACAATCTTTTTTAAACTAATTGTGTTACTATTACAATATAACAGAACCTATACTAAGAAGGCTTGTGTCGTAGGTTCTGAAATTCGAAAGTTTAGTCTTTGTTTGATTTTGACAAACGCAAGCAGTTGCTTAGTTACGCAGCAGGGTCTTTGGCATTTGATCGCTCGATCAATTTAACGTTGAAACAGATCACAGTAAACTTTATAATCTGATCTCGAGATCAGATTACAAAATCATTCAAGTTTCGTCTCTGAATCTCAACCAAAATTTAGCTACGTCGAGGCAGTTCGCTTTTTGTCACTCATCTAGTTAGTGTTCACAAAATATTCCACACTTTAAGAAACTAAATTGAAATTCCTAGATTCAGATAATACGTGATATTTAACATGCAAAATATATATTGTAGCTTGACGTATTTTGTATATCTGTAATCTGTATGCAATGATAAAATATATCTAAGAATATTGATTATAGTTTTTATCACAAGTACCTATAACGGTATCGCTGTATTCGTTATATCTACTGAATTAAAAAAAACTATAATAATTAAAGGTACGAAGCAGAAATAGAGTAACTATTTTTTACGTGAGAAAATCCATCAATGATCCTGTAGGTTATTTCAGATTTAAACAGACCAAAGCCTTTCGGTCCGTAACATTTCTGCGTTTGCATTCTTCCCTAACTATAAGATAATAATGTGTATGGTAATCCATGGTGTAACTATAGGTACTTCTGAACCAAAAACGTCAAATAGACTGTAATCTCAAATCTAAATTACACATCGCAAAGAATTAAAAAAACAACTAAATTAACAAAATAATACCAACTTACCATGAAATCCGTTTTCAGAATAAACACAGAATCGTTTTTGATTCTGCTTTTGAGGTTTTTGATTCACAAAAATCACTTTAACACGCAATAGATACAATGTGTGATTCACTACTGAAGACCTCGCCACTTTGTATCTATATGATAATATTAGATTACAAAAATACAAATCATTTTTGATAAAGATTACTTTATTACGTTGCTGTCATAATCCCGATTTTCTTGCCAACTGTATCATAATCATACTTTATTCAGTAAAAACACAAGAGTCATTTTGAATCGTCTTATTATGTGGTGGTTCTAGACGCCGGTTGCTTGCGACAAAAGCTTAGAACGGGCAATAAATTCTTATCGTTTTTTTGTATGATCTTTCACAAAAAAAATGCGATAAAGTTATTTTTTTGTGAGATTAGGTAATACTATTTTGTGTGAATATTTGTAATTTAATGATACATTGAAGTAACTTACGTCCTTTTTCATCGTGGTTCGCTGAAAGCTCTCCGTTTTCTCCTGAAACAATAAATACAATCATGAGTAAATCTTAGACTTATATTTGAATTTTAACTGCGCAGTTCTGAATATTCTGTAGGCTCTTGACTCCTATATCAATAAAAGGGATGACAACACGTCCAACCAAAGATTAATAATAAAACAAAAAATGGTTGTCTGTAAAGTCTGTTTACTGACGATAGTTGAACGTGACAACGTCACTTCATGGAACGCCTCAGAACGCCTCAGAACGCCTCAGAACGCCTCATGAGTCATGTTTTTTCGTGCGTGCAGCCGGCTCTATCGAATTATAAGACGTTGTCACGTCAAAAACTTCAGTTTTGTCTGCAGTGGATACTCGGTTTGTATGACATCGAAATTAAGTATCATACAAGGTGGCACGGACAAGTACTGAAAAGGGTTCCGCGACAGGATATTACGCTTGCTAATTGTTCTAAATTGCGTGTAGCATAGGAAGATATTGGTAAGTGGATTACACATGAATAAAAGGGGTGATCGCGTGAGGATTTAGTTTAAAGTAATGGAAACGGAACGCTAAAATTGAATTGTAAGTTTTAGACCGTAGGCCTAAAATATTTTGTTTCTGTCATTTTTTCACGGTGAAGTTGGCTACTGAATTTTCCAGGTAAGAAGGTAAGCTTGATTTATAATGTTGTTTTAAAAAAAATAAAGAAATTTTTGAATTCATTTTAAAATCGATCAATCGATTTTGTTCACAGTTTTATCATAGTTAGTAATTGTTTGCGATGTAACGCTAATAAACTCATCGTGATAAGAATATCTTCAGGCGAATTGATAAGGATTACAAAACTCTATTAGGTGTAACAAATAAATCACCATATATCATCTTGCAGGAACCCTTATTGCTTTGTCAATAAAAAACTTGCAAAAATTTAGCGTTTTCTGCTTAAAAAAATACTTCAGTTTTTACACAAACCCACTTAAAACTGAAAATGTTACTGTTCATTTTTTTTAATTGCTTCTTCCCAATCCTGGACATATATGTATACCTACAATCCCTACATATTGTTATTCTTCTTATCGTGTCGATGCTACAACTGTATTTTGTTGTAGCATCGTGTTGGAAAGATTAGCCAGACTAGACACTGCTTTACCGTGCCTAGCTGTTACCGGTGTGCGCCACGAGGAGGCTCTTTCCATGCACATATTGTTATAAAAATTGTACACGATCATATTTTTTTAATCCATTGCATATCGAAAGAGGCATTTTCAGGCGGTTCAGTTATCATATTCCTTATCTTATCTATATCTCTGAAACCTTGAATGACGACTAGCTGTCTGATCCAATCTTATCAAAGTGGTCCTGATAATAATAATAATATATTCGTTTTTATCCATCTCTGCCAGACACCGATCAAGTAGTTAATTAGTTATGGAAGAGATCGCTCTTAGCGATAAGGCACCAAGCGTTTTGCTTCTTCTTTTATAATGCGGTCAGCCAAAGAGTGGAACTCGTTGCCGGCGTCTGTGTTTCCAGAGTCCTATAATTTGGATATTTTTAAGAGACGAGTGAATGGGTATCTTCTAGGCAAGTGTGCTACATCGTAGACCGCATCGTCACTTAACATCAGGTGAGATAGCGGTCAAATGCTTGCCTATAACATGTAAAAAAAAAAAAAAAAAAAATCTGCCCATTGCGCTGCAGACTTCTTGTTTGTTCATTATCTGTCTGTGTGCAATAAAGTTTTAAGCTATTGCAGAACTTCTATCGCGGGTCTTGAGCGAGGAGACTGAATCCATAAATTCCGTAACGAAAATAACCTAACACTGCGCATGCGTAATCCAGCAAAAAATGCTATGCAATAGCTATACCGCGGGAGTCTCCGAGTGCTACACGTCTTTTTTTATATATCTATCTAGTTTATCTCATTATGTTCTAGATAATCCACTGCATTCGGCTTCGTGTTATGTTGGATTATGACTTGCGCTATCTTTAGGTACCAAACAACCTGGATGTCTACCGTTCTTATTTTATTTTATCTATTTTCAGAAAATTTATAGCTATGTACATCATTGGTATATGTTGGTTATATGCACTGATTTATTATTTATTTATAATTCACCTACTTATGTGTAAAGTAGTTATCTGATAGGTAGAAATAATATAGGAAATAAATTGTAACATATTTTGACTTTTCCAAGTGTACCTACCTACATATAATTGTATCTTTGTGGAACAAAAATAAATTGAATTGAATTGAAAATCATGACCCTACTTATTTCTTCAATCAATTTTTACCCTATTTATTTCTTTACCGTAGATAATTATACATCTCTTATTCCAACGCAATGTGCTATCAAATCAAAACATCTTGAGTACAGTTAGTTGAACACCTTTCCACCTACTTACAAGGCACGCGACAGGACATTGAACAAAGACAGTAAGTAAAGAAGTAAAAGAATTTGGCCAGCTGCCTTCCTACTTCCTCTCCATACAAAACGTAATACAAGATGTTATGGCGGTTTATTTTAGGGCATTCATTATGGGGCTATTGGCGCGTGTTCTTATCTTTAAACTTAAGATGTGTGTGTGGTTTTGCAAATGTTTGTAAGTATGGTGCGCGGCATATACGTACCTACTTAGTTATACTCAAACAAACTTACGACTATACAGTATTTACAAAATGTATAGGCGACCAAGAAATTGGTTTACCACTTTTGATGACATCTCCCAGTAACATAATTATTCGCTAAGGATTACAGATTGACAGACTCTGACGTAGCAGTTATTAATCTATCAAGCGAAAATAGCCCTTGATGTTTTGTACGTGCAAATGATATTCAGCCTTAGAGTGGTAAACCAATTTCTTGGCCGCCTATACATTGTCATATAAAATACATCAGAAACAGTTGAGCTATCTACAGACCGTTGCAAACGATCTATAGATAGTTCAACTGATCCAAATCAGTACCAATCGGATCGTACCCAAGACACTGGCTGCATTGACACATTGTTATACTTGTATTATAATAATTACTAGGTATTATCATTGTTTTGTGTAATATTTAACTAAGTAATATTATTGTCCTTGGCGTCTTAGCTGTAAGATAATGATATGTTATATTCAATAAATAAATAAATGAGTTATATTATCAACAACATGTGCGTATATAGAAAAGTTTAATGTTGTGTTTGAAGAATAATCTTTAAAACTTTTTCAAGAATTTGCAATCTATCACACGAACAATTACTCATCGAATATGGACCTTAGGTAGAACGTACACACCTACGTACTTATTTCATTATATTTATCATATCTGTCAGATAATCTTAATTATATAACATGTACGCAATAACATTGAAACGCTATTGATAGTCTTGATTGTCTTTTGTTGTCTAAATGTCGATTCAAAGTAATAACAATACCTCACTTCCGATAACGTTGTCATTTATTATTATTATTTTTTTTAAACTTTTGCATATTCAAAAGGCACGTGGCATATCAAATCAAAGCACAATGTCTTGAGGTCAATAAAATAGCGTTCATTAGAAACGAGTTTTTGAATCAAGATGGTAGCGCCATCTGGCGGGGCGGCGTCTTCCGCTGCATTGTGTCGGGCTGCGCACGCGCCGCTTGCATTGCTTTGTAAGGTCATCCTGTCTGCACGCAGGGTCAGGGTGGAGCAGGGAACAGTCTGGTGTGGTGTCGAATGTTTGGCAGTTGCTATGTAGCGCAATTATTATAGAAATAATGCTTTCAAACGGTACTTCATTATAGGCTGACGAGTAAGAAGTGCGGTCTGAATAGTGGTAGAGACCAACACCCAATGACTTATTATGATATTGTTTACCTCAGTCAAAATCTTCTTAGTAGATACGGATATCTTTTCAATTTTATGACTAAGGTACAAATAAAGAGTTGTATTAGATTGTAATAAAAAGTCACTGAGCTATAATCGTGAAGTTTTTTCCAATTTGTTTGGTTATTCCACGACATTAGTTATTCATGTATTCATTTTTTATTTGATAATAATAACACCATACTGCTAACTAATAAACGGTCTTAACCCTCAAACGCCGCGGTGTCATTTAGACCCGCGTCCCTTGTTTGCTTTGGGTCTAAGCCGCTGTAACGGTGTTTGTCTGTGATATTTATGTCCATCGGTACAGTGCTGTCACAAATCTACTTATCTACCAGCACCACGCCTATAATATCAGCTTTACTTCTGTTATTTTGCGGACATCTGTTCGGAAAGAATCGTAACGATCGTCTTTATTGGAATGTTTTCTTGATTCGATTAATCGTTAAGAGTCGTTTGTTCAAGAATTAAGAGACAAAAGAACCAGAGCGATGAAGATTTTGTTTTATTTGGAAGTCTAACAAGAATTTGTCTATTTTGTACAAAATTTTAGCAATAACCTTTTTGATCAATATCATGTTTAAGCTATGCATAAGGCAACATAAATAGAATCATTGAACGTTATGTATCAAACTTAACGTTACATGAAGTTGTAGCTTTGATTCAAGTCCTTTGTAAGAACTAGTAGGAAGTAAGACTTCGTGTTGACGGCTATCGTAACACTTACGTAACGTGAAAGCACCTATACGCACACAGACACACATTAGATGAGTGTATTGGAAGTACGGGCATTGTCCATTGTGTCGACGCCTTGCCTATTGTTCGCTCATACCTACGCCCAGCCACATCGATCGGCTTACATGTTATGACTCGACTATGTGCTACTCAAAACTACTGTAAGAAATCTTAGCGAAAAATTTAATTGAACTGTACCTACCTCTGTCATCTAATAAGATCTTTGTGTAAGCAGTGTAGTAAAAGATTAAATTTATTTACGAAACTAGGTACAGATTTTGACGTCTCATAAGCTTAGTTATATGAAGGCAGGGGTTGGGTTTTCGTATTGACTAATTATTTTATATTCTGAAGTAATTTTATTTTATTTCCTGAAATAACTATTGTCTCATTGAAGTAAATTTTAGTAAAAAGATATTTTTTTTACAAAAATGAACAATAAGTAGAGGTATAATAATTATGATAGGGGTTTTCTAAAACGTCTAAGTTTATAACGTAGATTTTAAAATTATGTTAACATAATCCAATATGTGGCACCGAAAGTATGAGCAGAATGCAACCTATCATTATTAGGCTAAAATATAAATTATGTGATAGTCACAAATAAAATGTTCCCCTTTACGTGCAGTTTATCATAAGAGTAAACTCCCCAAATGCAATATTCGGAATATAAATTGTCATATTCTTGTAATTCTTGTAATAACCGCGTGTTGCTGTCAGATAAACTGGGTAAATCCACCCATGGATGTTATTCGGATGTGGAATTCGCGTTCCGTCACCAAATTACATGATTTATTGTCATTCTGAATCTCTCCCGTTTAGAATACTTTGGTAGAGCTTAGAATGAAAGGGGAACGAAACGACTTATTTCTATAAACTTCCTTATTTACTACTTCCTTGCTTCTTTATGTTTTATTAAGATATGTCAATCATGTAAAGCATTATAAAGTCTAACAAGACTTTTTTTGTAAGGTGTAACTGTCTTGTTATTAAAGTACTAGAACATAGTTGTGTCACTAATTAATATTTTCTTACTCGTATTTTTAATAGTTTATCTAAGTAATTAATTAGAATAGAAGATATGTTCAATTATATGATTGACGCATTAAAATTTGCCACCGTGAAATATGTCACAGCTACAGAGGGAAAATGAGGGCAATATCGAGCGATAATATTATAATAAACTATAAAGCTATATTGTGAATATGACAGTCCGCGTGTCGCGTAGACCCCTGACGCTATTTAAGGGTTACTCTAACATGGGGTCTTTGTAAACTGAAAGGATTATGTAGAACAATACTTTCGAACATCCATCACTTTTGTTCACGCCCGTGTTATAATGATTGATAAAGTTATGACAAAGTTCGCAAGCTTGCTAATTTGCTCTTAAATAGGTATGATGTCATAGTCGACTTCTCGAAGTTAGAATTTGGATCCATACAATTCATATAACTTTGATGTAGTAAGGTAAGTTAATTTGTTATGCAATAGTAATAAAGGCAAAGTTAAGGAACACCTAACTTTCTGTTTTGGTTTGGCAATGTCTTTAACGTAATTAAAATGTTCCTGTAACCATTTTCATATAAAATGGCTTAATACTAGGTTTAAGTAGGTTATTTAAAAGATGTGATACATTGCTAACCTATTTTGTGAGAAATTCACGTCGAAGATAGGGAGAGCACAATTTTAATTCTGAGTCGAACAAGATTCAAACACGCGGTCATTTTTAAATTACTATAAAAAAAGTTGACTATAAAAGTAATATTTTAAGGTTACTTATGATTAAACTCACAAATCATGGTAATTATTCCGTACTCGTACATATAGAAGAAGAAAACCTATTTTCGATTTACGTTTGACTGTAATATAAAATTAAAAACATCCCCATTACATCGCGAATAAGAAAACATCGCACGTAATAAAGCGTCTGCAGTGACATCAAACACGAATTAACTTTCAACGGGAGCCCTCCCTCTATCAATCGCAAGATTCGCAAGACATGTACACGATCCGTTAAGTGGTCGATCGGACCCCGCGGCGATTTAATTCACTTCTCACGCGACGGAGGGTTAACGGATTACCCGACACGCGACTCGACAGATATTGTCGATTTGGATCAGATGGAGTAATGATGCTGATGTAATTGTTGGGAAGATTACTGGATCTTACTTTATTTTTAATTATGTATGCATTGACCGCAATCACGTTCGGAAGCACAGATGTCTTATGAAGGTGATTAAGTCATTTCATTGCATTTATTCAAGATCAATTTTAATTTTAAATTTATTTTTTTAAATACATCAGAATAAGACAGGCTATAAGCAAGATGAAGTCACAGACATCAGCTAGTAGTAAATAAAGAGTTTGCATACTAGCCGATACAGATTCAAACAAAAATATCAAAGTCAGCGAAAACCAGTTACGGTAGATAAATTCACGATATGAAAGCTTCTACATGAAAGCTTTTCGTAAATATCGTGACGGCGCGGCGTCGTATCGTGTATGTAAATATTTAGGTTTTTTTCGAATTTGCCAAACAGTAGCCAATATTAATAGTCGGATCAATTAATTCTACACGCCATTAAATGTATTATTATAGTCCAATTTTTTATTATTGTCCAACTTATCGCTGACTCCCCCATTACAACCACAAAAAAGTGTGAACATTAACCATTATTATAGAGATGTCATTTATATCTGACTACTAAGCCAGGGCTTAGATGTGTTGTCTAGGTAAATAAGCAATTACAAATTATAATGATTTATTTGAGATCATAAAAATTTGGTTTTTAAAATGAAAATGTTATAAAATAATACAAATGCCAAGAATCTTGTGTTTTTTAGCATTTTAGTAGATAAGATATGTTTAATAAAATTCTCTAGTAATTGCTTATATAGCAATTTGTACTGTGCGCTTCATGTACTTACATCACATATTTTTTATTATTTTATAATTATATAAAAATTTAATAATAAAATATTTAATTTTTTAAATTATATTAAATATGAGTAAAATAGAGCATGTCACTTTGGTGTTCAAAGTGCCATTTGAAGTCAAATGTGGCTTCAACATAGTGATCAATTTATCTCAATTTGTTTTACGGTTTTTTACTTCACTACATTTAAGTCACGTTTTAATCTAATGTACCTATTACATACAACGAAAACTATTCGAGATATTAGTACCTATTCTTCTCACTCTCCCTCTCCTCGCCCACAGATAATATTTCACGCATTGTCAAGCAAATCCCCGTTAAAATGTCATGTCAAACTACGAGGGAAGAACTGCACAAATATAGATATGAAAATGGTTTATGATCATTAATTTTTATGGGGTTATACAATGGAGGTGTGGACTTTTATTATTGTGTAAAAAACTAATGGTTAGTACATTGTTTATTGTGATAAATCTCTAACGAATTTTTGACGAAACATATTTGACTAAAGTGATAAAATAGTAAAATCAGCTATTTTCATATTGCAATATAACCGAAACGATACGACATCATTAGAGAGATATTAAGATTGTTAAGCCGATATTTTTTTATTTTTTTTTCGATTTGAAATATTTAAGTAGCTTAGAGCTATCTCACAACTTTAATACCTTATTTTGTAAAAATCACAAGAGTCATATATCGACTGATACACAAGATAGATAGATAGAAAATACATGCATAACTCAACTTAAAAATTAACATGTAAAAACAAACAAAAGTAGACTATGACTATGGGCGGCCTTATCGCTAATCAGCGACTAAACAACAAGGTGATTCTAAGTGCCACTTGGTTCACTTATCTCATAAGGTGGTCTGATATTTCCACTTTTTGCGTCCAACTCAAACCGGAGATATGATTCTTGAGAGCTTTCGTCTCGCTCGTAAACTCTGCGAGTTAATGCCGACGTTAACGAAGTGTGAAAGATATCTCGTTTGTTTTGAAATTATTTATGTCAAACAATAATCCAGACACACAGGCGTGTATTGGTAGTTTGGTTTAGTTTAATACAATTACAAACATTTTATGGCTTTTTATTTAAAAAAAAAAGATTTTTAAATTGCTGCATAGGAACATACCAAATCAAAAGTAAATGCTGACTATATGTGAAAATTTTTAATGTACCTTCTTGGCAATACTTTTGATTTGTACTAATTTGGATGAATTGAGTTATCTTTTAGGTAGTTTAAAACCTTCTGCTGCTAGCAAAAAATAATTCGCTCATATGAATTAGCCTAAAAAAAGCTAAAATCAAAACCAAATATTAATATACTGAGGTAGATACGTTATCGCGCTTCTTCAAAGACAAACATCAATCACAAAAGAGCACCAAGCAAAATAAAAAAAAAAACATTTTTTCCAGCAACAGCGATAGAAATAAGCAACAAAATCACATTTCAAAGGACAAAGGCGAAGCCGGAGCGGTTCCTTCTGCAGATAAAACAAAGAAACGTTTGATCCTTGGTCCTTGAAATGGAAAAATTATAAAACCTCTAACCTTTGGACTACACACTATAATATTTGATACTATCACAGTTTTGGACACTATGTTTTCTTGGTAGAAATATCGGGAAATAATAAAACTCACAAATCATGGTAAATATTCCGTTTATATAAAAAACATGTTATTTCATTGATCAGTATAAGAAACATTAACGGCCGGTTTCTGGAAACCCAAATCACGATTGATCCGAGTTTGACACATAGTAATTGTTTGTTTTTTTCGTTGATCATCGTTCGAGAAACCGGCCGTAAGTGTATTTTTTTTAATACAGCTGTTTGTTTACAAAACCTTTTTAAAGAAATATACACAATCTAAGTAATATGGGATTTTTAGTCATAGTGAAATAATCAAAACTCTATAAATCCTGACAAATATCGTGTTTTAAAAACACTATAATTTCTTTTATGCTCATTTTAATCTTTAATAATTTTTTACTTAAAACAGCTGGCATTTGCTATTTTGTCGCCATCTTGGGCCGAACTTTATGTAACATAACTAAAAACTCTCCCGACAACTTCACCTTTCACACAAAAAAACTATTGAACAAATTGAAATCGGCTCATCCGTTTTTGAGCTACGATGCCACAGACA
The DNA here is from genome assembly GCA_932527185.1 of Ecliptopera silaceata. Classification (NCBI taxonomy): domain Eukaryota; kingdom Metazoa; phylum Arthropoda; class Insecta; order Lepidoptera; family Geometridae; genus Ecliptopera; species Ecliptopera silaceata. Next base: position 3,988,160 of record OW052207.1, on the reverse strand, counting down.
TACCCCCACACACTCCAAGCTCATAACACTCCGTCGTTTTTGCGTCGGCGGTTACAAAACATGTTACTCCATACCTGTTCCCTCCATGATTTCGACTTTGTACAGAATCCCCACAAAACGCAATTTACTTGAGACAAGTTCCCATTGTGGCAATACCTTCGTTGCCAACACGGGACACCACAGGTTACACAATGGCAATCTACGGCTTCTATTCTGACTGATTTTGATTGCGCAATTAGGTAGACTTTGTATAAGCTGATTCAAGTTGCGATTCTGCCGGTACTGTTTTGTTTAAATTAAATGTTTAATTGAAGAGTACTTTGTTGTTCCATTAAACTTTCTAACAATTTTTTAAGAAGTAACAAGTTACGTGAGTTTTTGTTTTTATGAAATATCTTGAGAAATATCAAAGAGTTTTGAATAACAACATATAATTAAATAAAGAGGTAATGTTATTTTATTTCATTGACAAGCATAACAGCTCAGTTGGTAGTAGCTCTGCCTTCCATGCTGTGGGTCGTGGGTTCGATTCCCACCCAGAGCAAATGTTTGTGTGATGAATATAAATATTTGTTCTGTGTCTGGGTTGTGTGTATTGTAATAATGTATTCTATCAGCAATCTAGTTCCCATAGTATAAGCTTAGTTTGGAATTAGAGTGCGATGTGTGAATTATTCGTGAATTATTTTATTTTATAAAATCTAAATACTCAAACACCGGCAGAAATATGCAAAAGCTACGAAGCTCAAAGTATTATTATTAGATAGCTGTACATCGCACTTAGCTGAACAAAAGCTATCAACTGAAAATTAAACTTTGTTTAGTAACCTAAAATGTTATCTTAGAAATGAATATAAGACCGTTTTCCACGATATTTAAGTCGAAGTCCAAAAACACAGGAAGAACTAATTTGATATTTACAACAGTTTTAAGTTCACTGCAGCACGTGCTTCGAATCTTCAATTGTTTGAAATTAACTGATGAACTTGATGAGATTTCTCGAGCATTAAGAATGTTCGAGTAAGTAGTTGAGTGAGTTAAGATGGCGTCACGTGGTCCGGACATTACCGAGTCGCATTCGCGCGCGATTAAAATTATCCTGCGCCGTTATCGCTAAGGGAGTAACGAGTGTGATAGACCTAGGAATGTTTAGAATTCCCAAAACAATATTCTACTTTATTTTTTTTGACAGAATATGTTTAACTGAGACGAACAGACAATTAACGGATAAAAAGTGAATAGAATCAGGAATTCATTTATATTGAAGAAAGCATAGTAAGGTTTCAGATAATTAGTTTGAGCCGATGTAAGGATTAAAAATAAAGCAGACAGCTTTCCAATAATGAGTTAACATTGCTAAATGTAAAGATTTTTTTTTATTTCTTCTTCTTCTTCGTCGTGTCGATGATCAAAAGATGTTTTATTTCTAGAGACATAATATATCTATTATAATTTATCTAAACTTGCTCATAAGAATTTCAGTTGCCTGGAAGAGATCGCTTTCAGCGATAAGGCCGCCCGTTGTGTAACCTTGGTGCATGTTTTTTTTCTTCACTTTAATTTCTATGGGTGGTATATCAATAAAGAGTTATCTACCTATCTATAAGAACTTCCTGTACGACCGGTATGTTTAACTAAACCAGATGATTTCAATAATAACTATCACTCGTTGCCCAATTTCCAGCAATTAATTATTTTTTTCGTGGTGCCTATTCCAAACGTCCATAGCTCTATGGTCGAGATGTTAACAAAGACGTTCGCTAAGACGGGCGAATCGAGATGACGTGATTGGCGCCCTTATTAATTAATCCGACTGTATTCTAGGGCGCTCCTAATTAATAACAATAATTCCGAGTCGGCCAGATGACGTCAGATATAAAATCAAAATTAGATCCTCGAAGTTTGGGATCAAGGTTTTAAGGCCGTTTGGCTATAAGGCCTCCATTTATTGTTAGGAAAATAAGGAATATTAGTTCAATGTTTTTAGACATACTTATAAAAAAGTACAGGGTTCTGCTATCATAAAAAAGGCGTGACTTGAGAACCTTCTCCGTTTCTTTCTCTGTTCATATTTCGTTAATAATGTAAGTTTGTTCTTGGACCCACGAACTAACTTATGTAATGTATTGCATTAAGTATGTCAGTCTTCTTGTACCCATAACACAAGCTCTGCTTAGCTTGGGGCCAGATGATGTTGTGTGGATTGTCCAGCATTATTTATTTATTTATTTAAACTTGAAATAATGTTTTAATCAATGTTTTTCCATCCATGAATAACAACTAAATACATAACTAGTTATATTCTTTTGATCCTCATGTAATTACCCATATTTGTTGTGATCAAATCATCTTCCGCGGCGGGCGAAGATCCGCCTGCGACGCGGAAGTTGCGGGTTTGATTCCCGCCTTGCGATATTATTTATTCTAGGTGTTCTGGGTATTTTATATGTACAATAAAAAATTCTATCTATGTAATGTATTGTATTAAGTATGTCAGTCTTCTAGTACCCATAACACAAGCTCTGCTTAGCTTGGGGCTAGATGATGTTGTGTGGATTGTCCACCATTATTATTTATAGAAACTGAACATGATTGTAAACCATGCTGGTTTGAGAGGCTAGGATAGGCCTACAGACTAACAAATCTGTCAAAAATAACATACCAGCAAACACAAAGTCTGAAATATATAAAACCTGAAAGTTCAGAATAACATCCGTTGCGGGCGACGCAACCATAAAACTAAATCATAACATTTTCATTTTTCCTCCCCACGCACATAGGCCGTCCCATTAATTTAGTAGAGGAACGGAAATTCTTTAATTCCTTCTGCAATTAACAGCGAGCGAAGCCAAGTGACATCGTAAGTTTCAGAACGCGTCATTAAGGGCATCTGCAGCGCGGTAAATAACGGGAAATGGTCAATGCTAGTCGGACGCTTTTCGTTCTGAGGTTCTGTATGAAATGCTTTAACACTTTTCTCTTACTTAATTTAACTTTAACTTATGCTATACCTATAAGTTTTATAAAAGTACGAACGCTTTTTATTTATTGATAGAAGTGTGTCGGTGAGAAAAAAGTTCTGGGTGAATTTTATAAATTGAAACATAAAATGAAGGAACAACAGACTATGTATACGATTTTGAAACATTTCGGATTTCTTGGAAAATGTATTTAGTATTCTATCAGCAATCATCAATATATCAATATCTAGTTTCCATAGTAGATGGGACTAGAGTGTGATGTGTGAAATGTCCAAGAATAATTATTTATTTATATTCAAGAAACACATACTTAGCTGTATGTATTTTGCTTAAAGATTTGAAACTGTAACCTAGATGGACCAATTGACCCGTTTTCATTTAATTCAAGGAACCCTAAAAAGGCCGTGTTCGGGAGAAGGGGGGTGAGATGAGAGATTTTATTTAACAAAGTCTATATTAACCCGATGCAATTAGAGAGCGTTAACGAGCAAGCCGTAATGATGCTGGGTGATTATTCTGGATAGTTTTAGCATTTCTACTTTTTGTATGTGACATTTCTCTAAAACTATTCAAAGGAGAAAATAAATGATACAGTTTATTCAGTTTTTCAAGCATTTGTAAATCTAATATTTTATTTTGTTAATTTATAACTTCCAGAAATTTTGTTTTTTACGTTATGAGTTTTTTTAAGGAAGGCTATTCTCAACGACAATTTGTATTTTTTTAAAAAAATTATAAAAATTATAGACACAAACCTCAAAAACGCTCATAAATTCTAACAAAAATGTTGACAGTTGAAAGCAAAAACCCAAAACTTCCGATTATAAAATTATGAAACCATTTCATAATTTCTTAATTGAATTCACAATTATAAAACAATTTTCCTTCCGAAGTCCGTTCGTAATACTGAAAATTTTCCGAAACTTGTACAGCTTCTTCAAGTTACAATAGGCTAAAGTTTTATCTTTGTTGCCAAAACAATCCAAGTTTGAACGGACAAAAGGTTACGTAGTCACAACGTAACAACACTTATGCTAATAAACCGAGGACTGAATCTACGAAAACGAGCGTTTGAACAGTTATATTTAATTTTATTTAATGTAGTATTTTCCTATTTAAAAAAACATTTTGTAGATGAACTGTAGTATATGTAACTATATTCTATATACGTGATCTATAAGAATGAACAAGTCTATTTATTTATTGTTAGAACTAACGTGACTCAATTTTAAAAATATAACCGACTTGCAAAAAAAATCTATTTCGTTAAAAACACGGAAAATAACGTTATAAGTTTCTTGCTGGTACTTTTACATTAGTGTCACTCTGTGTCTGCGTGTCACTATAGGAATTCCAAAAATATCTACTTTGGAAAGACAAAATAAACATTATTATTATTATATAAAAAATCTAGTTTCCATAAAACTGTGCTAAGTTTGGAACTAGAACATGTGAAATGTCCGTGAACGCGTTCCATTCTAATATGTATTAGTTTCAAATGTCCACTTTGACTTTGACAACTAAAGTCAAGCTTGGAACTTTCCAGAATAAGTCCTCGTCTTGACATTACCGAGAGTGATGCGAAAGCCGTGAGTTTGTACATAATAATAATTACGTCAGACTATTTATTGTCTAATTAAGTCCGGCCTTAACATTATGCCACCATTGTACCCCCTTGTACCCCCGTGTACCCCCTCGGTTATTGTTTATGTAATCTTTAAATGAAATTGGAGAAGTTGAAAAAACAAAGCGAATGTTTGTATGCAAATGGCGTATTTGGGTAAGTTAGGAGAGTCGTTGTAGATTTTTTATCGATACACTAAGCTTGGAAGTAAAAATTAAAATTAAGGTCGGTTTCTGTTTGGCCTCATTTTTAATTGCAGTTCGAAGTTTATCACTAGATGGCGCTGTACATAATAAAGTTTACTCACAGAAGATAATATGAAATAAAACACAACTTGTCAACTCAGCCTCGATTTGTCAAAATTCAAGATTCTCTAGCTGACTAAACTGAATTATTTTACGAGCTACATTACACACTAAAATGTACAGTTAGTTTTTATTATAACATCCTAAAAATAGTTAAAATATAATTAATTGTCAGACATTTTAACTAACGCACAATTTAATCGTACGACATAGATTATTTATTTTATTCTTACATTTGAAAAAAAGACTTTGAGTCACTTAACGACTATGTCAGCTCTGCATGACATAAATAAGCATTTTAAAATCAAGTAGATGTTGCCTAGCATGTCTATTATGCATTCATAATTTAGCCTGACTGTTTCTATCAGCGTCAATAAGTAATATATTTCCAAATTGTAAAAGCAAATTCTAGACTCAATTTGGTAGAATTCCAAAAGGAAGCCAGTAAGTATCCAATTGGCGTGGAGTGTCATTAAGGCAAATTATCCTGGATAGTGATAGCGTGCGATCGAGCCTTGCTAACCTACGAGCTACACCATACACTGAAATTACAGGTTGATTTTCTTTAGAAAACTAACTAAAACACTAAGTTTCTATAACTAGTGCAAATTAATGAATTCCTAATGACATACTATATGATTACAATCAAGCCATTACGTGGGCTAATGAGCAATTTCTTATAGATAGTTTTTTCTTGTTAAGTAGCATATTTCATAATATAATTTTGATTTCAAAAAAAATATTCCATTTCATTTCTAATTTCATATCCGTAGCATTACAGCTGGCAAAGCTAGCTCACTTATGCACTGACTTACCTACTAGTTACTACTACACGCCTCAAACGATGAGCTTTGCATCGCCAATGTTTCATCATTTAGCTGTCTTAAACATGTTTCATAGACTGTTCATAAAAATGTATTAATTTTTGGTCTGGTTTTAAAGTTACTTGTAAGTAACTACTTTTCAGTTTCTGGAACGCCATTTTTACTTATCTTCGATATCTTTACCTTTCAAGAATGGCTGGTAGAAAAAGCTTTTAGCATTAAGCTCTACAAATTTTGTTATTTTTGTGCAATAATGTATAAATTAAAATGTATTACAAAAATAAACATCCTGTATACAAGCCTAAAATTGGATTGTTTGCGGCCGCAAATTTGAGGAAACAGTAACAAGCTGCATTCCAATTAAAAAGATACCATTAGTAGTGATGGTATTCAATTATAGGCTTTTATGGGTTCAGATAGGAATTACAATAGTTTTGTTTGAGTCGTTTGTTTTTTTTATTTGATTATTCACCGTAATTTGTTTATCTACACCGCTAGGTAAAAAGTAAAGTAGATACTCTTTATTGCATACCACACACATATATAATTAAAGAATTTCAATCAGTAGTAATAGGCATCACAATGGGCGGACTTATCGCTGAGAGCGATTGGAAGACCAAGGCAAAGTAGTCATAGGTAACCAAATACACAGCATCTTTCAAAAATTAGGACATCAACCCTTTATTTTATATCTAATTTATGGAGTTTTAATTCAAATTAATTATATAAATGTACTATTTAAAATAAATTCATGCATGCAAAATAATGATATTATTTAATAGCGAAATAATGAGTCTAGTTAAGTTTTGTTTACCACTATGCATGTATCTATTTCAAGGAAATAAAAAAAGAAATTCTATTCTATTCTACAGCATGAACCAAAACCGCATCGCGTCGACCGCATCTAAGTACTAGTAAAGTATTTGTCAAATACAAAGAAGTATCAAAAAATCTACTAAAGATTTCTGGTCACGAACACAAAATTGAATTATGATATTGTTATTCCAACTATCAATTACTTGCATTATTGATGTAATAGCGTAGCGGATCCTTTTGACTCCTAACCTCTGTCATAGTTCCCAATTTACTTAGACCTCTCTCCTCCCCTTCGTGAACCAACATTTTCATACCTTGGAGAAATTTCAGAGGTCCAAGTTCACTGGTCGTGTAAGAGGGTGCACTAAATGACATGCGCCATCTGTTGAGAGTTATAAAAACACCCCCTTGACTAGTGTTAGTCGGGATAGTTTCTTGTAAGGGTGCACATCATAGGGTGTATTTGGAAATATTGAGACGAAGTATTATCAATTTCAATGTTAAAGTTATATTATACTTGAGTTTTCAGGCATCATAGTTCTGCCTTCCATGCTGTGTCGTGGGTTCGATTCCCACCCAGAGCAAATGTTTGTGTGATGAACGTAAATATTTGTACTGTGTCTGGGTGTTACTATGTAGGTATTCTATGTATGTATTTACAAAAAAAAATGTTTATTTGATTCTTTATTGTACACACAGAAAAACTACAGAAATACATACAGAACTTACAAATGTAGAAATAAATCTTAAAATTCTGTTCGTACCTTTAAGGACTAGAAGTATACTTCATAGTCCAACGATTAGTAAAGTCTGATTGTTCCTGATTTCTGATGTCCAGTTATGAACTAAACGCTGTTATATTAAAACAACTAGTTATCAAACAGTCAAGTTAACTTTTTGTTTAAATAAAGTGCCATTAAAACAACACACAAAGGTGATTTTCACGTGTAAATAAAACAAAGTTAAACCAAAATTGAATAACAACACAATCTAGTCGCAGTATCTCCCCCAAACAAATTAAAAGCCAATATTTAATACTTCCATCGCGTGATAATCTGTGAGTCAATTAAGGTTCTCAAAATTTTCACATAATATTACTGTCTTATATCCGCACCGCGTTATCTTATATTCGATCTGAGTGGTCAGAATTACCCCCTTTTATGGATATTTCCACCCCCCGGGGGGACACTTGACCCCTCCTATCTAGATACATCATCTACCCTGAGGGAGCTAATGGGCAGAACACGGAGCTCGGGGGAATTGGAAATGACAATATTGTTTTGAATTTCTTATTAGACTAGATTATTCGGCTTATTCAGCTATTCTTATCAACGTAGACAGTTCTGAAGTGATTTTTATGCTTTTTATGCTTTTTTTTTAAAGTGCGTTTGAATATCCTTAAGCAGGAATTTCAATAGGTTATCCGGTATTATAGCAATTAATTCAGAACATTTTAAATAGAAATTTGTAGAAGAAGGTTTAGACAGTACTTACATCATCCTCTCAGCCTGAACGACCTCATGCACAGAGAAACAAGATTCATGTAGGTATGCGGAACTGACTAAGCTGCTGTTTTTCTGTTGATATTTTATCTCATTGTTAAAGAATATATTTTAAGAATTGCTTATTAAAAATTTAGATGCGCGATAAATATCTGTGTTATATAATGTATTTACTTTAAGTACGACCCGCGAAAGCTTAAAGACGTAAATATAAAGCCATTTCTAGTGAACATTATCTTTTGATCCTTTGATTTTATATCGTTACAATCACAATACAAAGTTGATGACTGGCCGTGAGTGGCTATTCAAATAAAAGGCAGTCATCACCCAATACATTCGAAAATAGGGTCTAAGACTTTTATATTCGCATCATAAAAGCTTATTTTTTATAGAAACATACCGGTATTAAAAAATACCGGTAGCATTACTTCTTAACATTATAAACATCATGTTACCATTCGTGAAAATGATGTTATTATAAAAGTAACTTGCTTAAGCCTGAACTTAACACACTACAAATGGAAATATTATGTCCAATAATTATAATTTTAATCTTATCGTAAACAACGCCAGGTCGTTGACCCAATTTTTTATTGAAAATATGAAAATGAGGTTCATTAGGGCTGAGTCATAACTAGGGAGTTATGTTATCTGTCCGTATATTTGGGCACTTTAAAATTTGACCACGTTCAAGTAACTTGGCGTGACTTGGTCGAATCTGACTTGGCATTTGGATTCTTTAAAAGGTTCCTGATTTTGATGACTCGATAAAGCTAAACTTCTACTTTTCTTCTTTTTCGTGTTGATGACTTCTAACAATGTTTGAACTCCTACTTGACAAATTATAATTGAAATACATTATAAGTAATAATAAACACTATTATTTGTTTATAACAAAACAAACTTAACGCCTAACTTCATTATTATTATGCCGATTATTCAAAATAACCACCATTAAATTGACCTATTTGTATGTTAGTCTAGCTAGTGCGTATAATAAAAAATATTTATGAAAATTCACACAATGCCAGTAGCACAAAACTAAACAATACTTACTTATATATAGTAGTTTACTAATACTGAAAAAACATAGTATCTAATCAAAGATTTTATCTTAAGCATTAGTACTTCGAAACCCACGGCATAGAATACAAAGTTAAGTGTTGGAACTCATGTATATCAACGTCTGTAAAGTCTCAATATAAAAAATAAATAATAATAATCATAAATAAATAATAAATAATGCTGGACAATCCACACAACATCATGTACCCCCAAGCTAAGCAGAGCTTGTGTTATTGGTACTAGAAGACTGACATACTTAATACAATACATTACATATAGATATTTTTTATTATACATATCAAATACCCATAAAAAAACTTAACGAAAACGAAGCAAAATTCGTCCAGTTTGACAATGGTTGCACGCAACCACGCAAGACACCGTCTAACATACCGAGGATATCCGAGCACTTATACATCATAGCACTCATTATACATGAAGACTTATTATCATATCTAGTATAAGGCATGCAATTATACTGAATTTGAAAGCTAGGCGGCAGAAACTGTGCCCTCGACGGCGAAAACCTTTTGTTAAACCACCTTTTTTAAAACAATTGATGTGCGCTACAGTACATTAATTGTTTTTATGTACTCTAGCGTACATAACTTGTTTAAAAAAAGCTTATGGTTCGGCTGTCTGGCATGTTGGAACCTTCATTGTCAAAGGAGGTTTGAAACATTAACCCCTTACCTTATAAAAAGTTAGCGTTGACATTATGTCACCATTACGTATGGTAATCAACACATCAAGTCTGCGCTAACTGTTTATAAGATAAACCGTAATAATTAGAGCAAACGGACATTATGACAGTCAAAAATGCAAGAAAAAAAAGAAGATAGAACATGACAGACGGCAAATCCAATTATTTTTTCAAAAATCACTAATATGTTTTTTTTTATATAAGTTTGATTGGAGTTTTCTAAGAGAGTTTGGCTATCCGGTTGATTTCTTACGTCCCTGGTCAAAGGTCAAATTTTTTAAACCGCTTGCATTCCAACTCCAGCAACCAATCACCAAAGACTTCGAATGAACACAGAATGCACAAACTCAATTAGAAACCCCATAATGAACTATGAAGAGGGCGTGACTATCCACGAGGCCTATATACATGTACCATATAATCTGGGTCTATAAAGCTGATAGCTTGGCTGATAGTAGAACAATTTCTGAACGACACAGTAATGACACCTATTACGGACTGTCGCGTGGCGATCACGACAACCTACTTTTGATACATTGCTGGGCTGAAAATACCTTGCCATTGGTATTTCATGGTAGAAAAATGTAACGGAAGAAACCGTGCTCCATATTTTTCGAATAGGTAGAGGGTCTAGTAAGATATTTCAAGGAAAACATGGTCATAAACAATTTTATATTGATTTCTTGTTTATAAAGAAGTTTTCAACAATACCTAGTTTCAATTCAACAGTCAACGTATACAGACAGACCAGACACGCTATAAAAATTTATAACCTTCGTCTTATCGTTGCACGAACTATAATTTCAAATCGCGAACATTTTTTGTAAAAGCTCGTCGCCTTCCACATAGCTGCGCGCGAGCTATCAAAATATTTAAATCTTCGAGCACACAATTACAATTAATCTCTCACGAAGGAACGCCCATGAGTCTAGACGTCCAATCTCAGGTGAAATCTAATATGAAAAGTTCATAATTAGAGCTGGGACAATAAAAGTTGGATCCATACACGAGTGGCGTCGTATGAGGCGGCGTGAGGCGGCGCGAGGCGGTCTGAGGCGGCCTGAGGCGGCCTGAGGCGTTGGACGGTCGCGTGACGCGTTGTCGTGTCGCATCGCCAACGACAATAAAATTATAAGTCCGCCGCAGTGACAATCCAGTGATTTACACCGGCACACACGCGAATATTCTATACATGAAAAATTTATATGAAAGACCTAAGCATTTTACCGCGACGTAAAAAAGAGGCGGACAGGTTAATGAAGAAAATGCGCGGCGAGATAGGCTGCGACACGCGTGGCCCCGACGATTAATGGCGCTGCTTTTTGTGCTTTGATGAATACCCTGGGGAAATGACTAACACTCAAAGAAAAGGTCAAGTTATACGAGCTACAATAATAAATAATCTTTCGAACTATCGGACACAAGGGCCTATAATTAGTTTTGCAGTAGGTAAGTAGTTGACACTGGGTTATTACGTTATCAGTCGCTAAAGTTAGCCTCCTTGGTTCGTGCGGGAATGTCTGGCTTCCACTTAATACTGCCTTAGGTAATGACGGCTTGTTTATGGTATCGGGCGGTTTTTGCGGTGTCTTGGAGCATAAGGCACAAGACGCGACCAATACATTTTGATTCAGCAACTTTTCAATATTTGTATAAAGAGGGTATTTTTAGATACAGTGTTGTAACATTATCTCAAACAGAGAAAAATAATGGTAATTTTCTGCTTCAGATAACACGTCGTAAAAATGACAATATTCAAAACTATTTGAACACTTAGGTATCGCTGAAATAGTAAATCAGGGGAAGTAGCAAATACAAAGCCCAAAATCTGTTTTTGAGAAATACATTATAAAGGAAGGCTTTTGTCAGTAATATGTCTTCAGGCCGATGTAATGACGATAATGAACACTAATTGTACTTATTATTAAAAAAATTAGCTAACGGGTATTTTAATAGATATTAATTATATTTTTTTCATAATTACTGCGAGGTCGTTTCACGCAGTGACAAACTTCTTCAATAAAACGTTAAACTAAACTTACACGGCCCAATCATATTTATTACGCTCGGGCACGGCCGATTTTTCTGATAATAATCGGTATTGTATAAAAATAAAAACTTGAATCGTATTTTGTGGTACGCGACTGCAGATTCCCAAGAAACTACGACTCTCACCCCCTATCTTATAAAAAGTTAGTGTTGACTTTATGTCATCATTATGTATGGTAATCAATACATAAAGTCTGCGCTAACTTTTTATAATATAGATCTATTAAATATAGTATTAAATTGGAAATTCTCAATCATTTTCAATCTAAAATAAATAACAACCGACACGACGATTGACTGACTTGACGTCAAAATTATGACCAAAATAAATACTTGACAGAATTGCTTGTTGTATTGATGGACAGAGACTATATTCAAAAGAAAAATAAGAGAATATGTGTCGTATACACTTTCTGACGCTATCGTATGATGTTTTTCGAACTTATCGGTATTTATTTTATTCAACAAAAGATATAAAGTCAAAAACACGTATAACAGAATGCTACACCTATCTAATATGGAGAACATTAAATTATATACAAATCAAACTGCGACCGCAAAACCGCGACCAAAGTCCCGTCCTACATTATTTCTGGTTGAAAGCTACGCGGTGAAGAGCGACCAACCATAAGTCAAAAGTCACGAAGCTAGATTACGAGCTAATTGACGTGACTACGCCCAGCGGAGCCTTAATAAGCATTTTTGTAACGATATAACCTCTTATTATCAAAATACTTAACCTATTTGATAAGCCTCGCTATTTGGTTTATGGATTTTCGGAGATTCCATATCATGAAAGTGCTTTCAGAATTTATGACAACGTAACTTCATGTTATACCATAATAATGTCTAGCACAACCAAATATTTTATAAAAAAACTATTTGCGTCGCTTAGAACTAGTTAGAACACCATGGCCACTAAATCTGCCATCTTTTTTCGTTCATATACATATACCTAAGTAACAAAAACAAGTACTACAATACAATGATGGAGAATATTAATCAAAGCTTAGTAAATAAAAGTAAGGACCCAAAGTTGTTTCTGAAAATACAATAAAAATATTTCATGGAAAATGATCCTATTTTCTACAGTGTCTGATTGGTTGAATCTGAGATGTAAGCTATATTACCTTAGCCGTAAAAACAGGTTTAAAGAAATATTATTTAATTGTACCTATACCTATCTCAAAGAAGTTTGAAATTGTTTGAGCACACTGATATCGGCAATCGTTAGCCGTGCAGTGTAATTCAGTTTCATTAGTGCGAGTAAACCGATAGCCGAGACCAATTACGCGCTTTTATCACCAATTAAATATTTACGACGCAGCCATCGCCGTCGCTGGATGCAATGTTATTATGTAAAGAAAAATCATGTATTACTCGAGGTTTGTTGGGAACGGGTTACAGACTTGAAACCGACCGCTATATTACTCCTTTCAACCAATTTTATTATTTTCGCCTTCCGGCGAGATGGAGCGACGATCTGCGGAGTGTAGCTGGCAAACATTGGATGAGAAGAGCCGAAGACCGGGCTCAGTGGCGCGTCTTGGGAGAGACCTACGTCCAGCAGTGGACTGGTATAGGTTGATGATTATGATGATGATGAACCAATTTGAACCAAAAATCACGACCAAAACAAGTTGCAACTTCTCGTTTCAAATGTATTTTGTTTATGCTTACTTGATAAATTTTCTTTTATTGTTCTTGTATGAAAATCTATGATAGTTTTGAAATCACTATTCATTTAAAATTTGTCTACTGTATTATAGAAGCAGGAAGTGGTTGATCGAAATATTTAATACCAAGGAAAATTTTGAAAAATACGCTATTTAGAATGTTAATTAATTGTATTTACGTTTAAAATTAAATTAATTACATAACTATCTTACTTTAGTTTAATTTTTTTACAGCGATGTTTATTCCTAAATGCTACTTTGTATGTAGGTAAGCGATTATTCCGCCAATTGTAAACCGATTTTGATGATTATTTTTTTATTGATATGGAATCTTTAGAGGTTCAATATATATCGGTTTTTGTAATTTTTGCAAAAAATATAATTATTTCAAACCCGAAAAGCTGAAACTTCACCTAAAAAGCTTTTATATCAGAAGCCGGCGACCTCGCTAAATAAAATATCATGTCGTTAGCATTTCATGCTCATGCTGGCACAAAATGTGTATGCGTGGGCAATTATAAATTTTAACCTAATTAACTTAATTTGATTTTTCAACGAGCCGCTCAAATCATCGCGAGTGTAAACAGAAATTGGAGCGCATATCTTGTGAGTTAATTTGTTATGTTTATTTTGGAACATTAATTAAAATTGTACACACAAGAACTAAGTTTTAATATTATATGAAAATGTTCGGTGACTGGTTGAAATATAGACAAACTAAACATAATTGAAACATAGGTCATACATAGCCCAGACTTTAGACTACATTTATATATGTTTTAGATTTGTCACACGAGCTTGATTTTAATGTTATATGAAAATGTTCGGTGACTGGCTGAAACATAGACAAACTAAACACAGCTGAACCATAGATAAAATAATAGACAGCCTAGAATTTAGACTACATTGATAATATTCTTGATTTGTTTCTAGTTTTAGTAGTAGGTAATTGAAAATATGGACAATAAATTTTGCTTCTTATATCTACTTTTATATGATTTATTAGAATGACAGGATGAGGAAAATCACATTTACTTAAAACATAAGTTTTTAATGTATTCTGCTTGTTCAACAATAAACAGCGCCACTTAAAAGCAATTTAAATTCATTATTCGATATGGTACACCAAAACAGCATCACTATATCAAGTTACATATAAGTAACGCTATCCTCAAGCTATAAATTAAATAAAACAATACACCGGCTTGAGGAGGGTTCGTGCCAAACATATAAACATTTATGTTTTGTCTCAGTGTCAAATCGTAAGCTTATTATGACTGGTGAGTATACAGGGTATAAAAAGACAACATCAAAATACTTCAACATAACAAAAATACTGTAACAATATAAGGCGAATGGGTATTTATTAGGTAGGTAAGCGTGATTGTTGACCGCATGGTCAAACGCTAGCCTATAACTTATAAAAAAAAAAAATTGACAATAAAGTGCAAAATAGGACGAGTTCTGATGGACTTTTTATATCAAATCAAGAGGTCTTAACAGAGATTTTAAATAAAATATCCATTTATTGACCCCTCGGCAATAGAAAAATCCAAAACGTTTTCTAGCAAAACTTTCCGAATGAAGACTTGGACGTTCTATCAATTTACCTTATCATTGATAGATGGGATTCGATCCCACTGTCCAGTGACGGATGATCTCGCTTATCATCTATTTTCTTGGATTTCTGATACATTTCTAGCTTTGGATGTCCATGAGATAGCGGATATTACTACTTATACTACTTTCGTTTTTGTGCCTAATTAGTCAATTTAGCTAGTGTGCATTTATTCTTGTGCCAACTTTGACATGATGTACGCTTAAAAATATATAAAAAAGAATAAAAAAAGAAGACGAGCTACGAAGAGCTACGTGTGCTACGAAAATTATGCACGTTGATTAAAAACTCATTAGTCATTAGATTGTCAAAGAGGTTTGAACATCTTGCTGTCACTTTCAACAGTTTCACTGACTATATTTCGACTATTCGACTATGTTTCGATTATTCGACTATTTTTCGATTGTTCGACTATGTTTCGATTATTTAGGCCACCCATTGTGTAACCATCATTCTTGTTTTTGTTTTGTTATCTGTATTTTTATGGTGTACCAATAAGGAGTTATCTATCTATGTATCTATCTATCTATACTCAAAAAGCCTAGTTTTTTTGTAAACAGCGCTTTTTAATTTTAACCATTTGTTTTATGTTAGTCGCAGTATTACTGGGTTAGATAAATTATTTTAGCTTTTGGGTATGTCAATTTTTCAGTTGTTTTTAATCAAAACGATATTTTTAACTGTCACATTAATATCTTTTTCTTGTATGAAGGCTACAAGACACAATAGAGTGAAATTGATTGATCGACCCTTTTATAAGGTTCGTGTCTCAAGGCTATTATGATAACTCGTCGCGACGCTCGGAAGCGAGATAGCATCGCATCGCGCGCACTGGACAATAACCCTTCTGTTATGATATTTGCATTTACTGTTTGGGTATTTTTTGTTGTCTTATAAGATAAGGCGGAAAATTTACATACAGACATTAAACAGGCTTTTTTCATATGACATATTTTTTTGTAGATATGGTATACGCTATCTGACGTATCAAACTTAGCGTAGGCTGAAATTCTATTTTGTTGGTAGTTGACATGTTGCACAGATCTAACGCAATAGGCTAATGAGTAATGTATTATATTAACAATTAAATTAAAATTAAGACTTGATTTTGTAAGAGCTTGAAATTGTGTTTTTGTTTTCCGCCATATCATATAAACATATCATAGTCCATGTGTGTATTTCGCCCAAAACGCGACTTTTGATATCGCGAACTTACAAAAATTTCAAAAAAGAAAGTTAAAAGAGGTAGACGGGTCCAAACTTTGAAAAAATATACTTCGCGATCACAACGCGTTATTATCACTACTCCACCAGCACTCAGGAAGAAAACTATATTCCAACACAAACCTTCTAGTTCCAACCCTTAGGTTGACCTAACGCGGCCATTCAATGATATGATTAACATTAGCACGACCCAACCGAGACCTTGAGCCCTAATAGCAGCAACTAAGTAAAGCTATGGGAATGCTCCATCGATATTACTTCCTATGTAGATCTTTATGGTATTGTTGCACGACTTCGACAACTAGAAGGTCAGGAAATATGTCAGGACTACAGTAAATATTAACTGCTTCAGCTTTGTGTGCACACACACAACCCTAGCTTAGTTATTGTTTTATACTTATTCAGTAAAATTAAGAGTCGTCTTTATTGATGATTCTAGGGGCCGCGACCAGGACATGGAACTTACGGCCTGGTTCCTTTCTTGTCCTTTTCTTTTCTGATCTTTCGTAATACTAATCTAAGAGTTTATCTAATGTGAGCTAAGCACAATTAGACCGTTCCACTGTAACTGCAAATGTATTTATGCTAAACAAACTTAAATTGATAAGTTACTTTAAAAAAACGCGTCGACAACTAAAATTGACCATTTTGATGTGCCTATATCGATACAATTTATAAACAATTCCTAGTAACTAGAGACGCTAATTTTGTTTCTAAATAAATCGTACCATAATTATATTCCCGCAACTATTAAAACGCCTTGTCCATTGTATCGATAAAAGACTACACATAGAGTAAGCATTATATATCCGTTTCAGAATGTATCACAATTGAAAACTGAAAGCATGAAGCATAGGCTGACTCAGAGATAAGGATATCTCGCTGAGATCACCACTTTACACCATTCTTTACGAGCCTGAGCATATCTGAGAAAGTATGACGCATCATCATTCTCCCATATGCCATGCTAAGTGGGGCAAAACTCAACATAACAGAAAAATAATTCAAACACATTTTTTTTGCAAAAAATGACTTGAATCCTTCTTGTAGTATTACTGAAATAAAAAAGATCTGAGTGTCATCAGTGACGAATGATGTCAGATGGCAGTCAGAGACTGGTAGACTGGTCGCGTAGTGGTCACAGACTGGTAACGCGACAGTCACAGACTGGTCGCGAGTTAATCAAAGACCTGTTGTGTCAATTGTTAGGTTAAGATTTTATACATACATTTGTAGTTTGATCAAGGTTTGCATACGAACATGGTAACGAGTAAAGGTCTTGTAAGATCTCTAATTAATTCTATTAGACTGCATCCATCACATCAGAGGTAGTTCTCAGTGGAGGCACATTTTCCTAGTAATTGAAAGGTTCCAACAAAAGAAGCCGCAATAAAAGCGACCTCGTTTCTTAGACTTTGCTGTAATTAAACTCAACTCTATTTTATAATAGAAATGGTTCAACATGGTTTTTTATTTTTCTAAATACATTTCACAAAGTACTCCCGAAAGTTTTTCGTGTGTTGGCATTTAGCAAGCATATTTTTTTTTATTCTGGGTTTTATTCATGCATTGTACCTATATGGAGAAAATTTTGGATATCTTCACTGCTAATCGAATAAAATTTTCAAAAATAAATCAATAAAATATAATGCAAGTTATATTAAATCGGATATATCTTTGAATAACATCGTTGCTGTACAGGGTAAGACCCAGTAGTGGGATATTACGGGCTACATTATGATGATGATGATGGAGGCTGGTGCCATCAGTATATTTTGATTTTTTTGTTTCAATCATCATTCCCCTGCCCTTCTCCTACGCTATGTGGGGTCGGTACAACATGTCATATTTTTCCACGTACGCCTATCATTACTTTTTTCTCTTTCAATGTTTATGATTATATAAAATCCCGTCTACAGCACCGCTTCGACACAATAGCTGCAATCTAGCATGTTTATAAAACTCGGGTATTGTTGTTACCTCACCTGTCAATGCGTTAACTACGTGAATTTAACGTTTTCAATATTTTCCTATGTTTTACACTTCAGTGGCTGTAACAAGATTTTATAGAGTATTGAAACTCAATCTTAATTGTGCCGGAAAACAATTTTCTACGAGCAAATATTTAATGGTATGACTTTGACTGCATATTACAGTCAATTGTATTGTTAAAACTCGATATTACTAATTTATTTATGAACAAATCAAATCAAATAAAACTTTCTTCAATAAAATCACAAGGATCACTTTGAAACGTCTTATATATTAGGTGATTCTAGATACCAGTTCATCGCGACCAGAGTCTGGAAGAACAGGAAAGAACCCAGTTCTGGATCCTAGTGGTTTTTTATGTGTAGGTATAACAAAAACGAATCTATTTAAATCAATCAGTCTTCCGAGTGCTGGTTTGGATCAGTTAAACTATCTATAGATCGTTTGCAACGGCCTGTGGAATACTGGAATGGTCGTTTTTTTGTGAAGTCTATTAGTAAAATACTTTATTAGTTCTATTCATATCATTACGCTTTAGGTGGTATTGAAGTCTAGTCTCAAATGACTGCGCATTATAATGACGAATGTTCTGAAGTAGTCATAATTCCCGCGCGATGCATAAAACAAAAGAACTTGTCGAGTCCCGTCGTTTGTTAATTTACGAGGGTATCGTGGCTCGGAGTCGCGGCATCCTAACGCCATCTGCAGGTAAGTTACGACGCCCGGTGGAGCACGCACCGAGCACACATGCGTAAGCGCACACACACTGCATCTCCTCCACTGTCCACCACGCGAACAATCGATCGTAAATCATATTCGATAAAATTATAGGAGGGAACAATGGACAACGTCCGCGACGCATATTCTACTCTCTCACCGGCGCAAAGAGTCGCCTTTCACGCGGTACCTGCATCTCTCCGCACCGCAGCTCTCCGTCTTCGAGATAAAGTCGACAATCGCACGCGTACAGACAAGAATTGTTTATTTTAAGAATGTGCTCCTCGCACGATTCTCATCTCTGTAACGCGGGAGATAGAGACGAGGTTCGCGTGTAGAGGTTTAAGTTAGCGTAATTGCGAAATTCACGCTTCGCGGTGCGGTACAAAAATAAGATTATGGATTCCGCTGAGCTCCAGCGTTATTGTGATTCGAGGATCCGTCCGTAGGTATGTCTGGCGGTTTACGACGGCTATTCCTGGAGAAATAAACCCCGGTTATTGAATATTGTTCAGGTTATTTATGGAAGACATCGCCATTGTCCGGAAAGCAAACTGAGATTTGTTAACCCTGGACTGTTTGTTCAAGAACGATTCGAATTGTTCACAGTGCGTTTCAGCGTGTTATTTTGAAATGCATGAACATGAACAATGCTATTACTTTTAAGATACAAGAAGAGATTATAATTCCATTGCTACTAGGTACATATAAAACATACGATAGTAAACATTCTCAGCTATATCGCTATCCTAAGGCTTTGTGGGTAAGTAAACTCATTAGCGAAGTCAACCACTGACCACATCTAATAAGAGTACAGTCGGACACATTCAGTGCCACACAAAGGGCAACGCTCAGATCGAGTTTCCCACATACATACATATGTACATACGTTTTAGGTACAATTCTATACATTCCTGTTTTCATTAGCTTCATAAATTGCAGTTTATCAAAGTTGGATTTGTGTGTTTTTATAAATGATATTTAATGTTTTGAAGTATATATTTGGAATAGATGAGACGTGTGGTCTACCTAAACCATTATAAAATGTAAGAAATATTTTGTAGCTTTCAGGATATAAAATAGTTTTGTAGTATTGTGTGTCGGGTGATAGGTAGGTACCTCTCGCTCTAGCGGGAATTACTAATACTTAGTTATTTAACTGTTTTGTACAGTAATTTAATTAACTAAGTTAATATAAAGAACCAATCTCAAAAATTGATACAGGGTTACACAGAAAATTATTGTGTATGTTCGCAAAATAGCTTAAACAGTTCAGCCGCAATAAAAAAAGCCCTAAAAAGTTTGAATTTCCCGCGAGAGGTATCACCTATTTAAAGACTTAATACAGTATCCTGGTTTTGTTTTTGTAGGTAGGTGAAATAAGAAAAATGATGACTTGAAAATTTGGAGATGGCAACCCTAGCGTAAAGTACCCTACAGATTGCATTTTTATTGACAAACTTCGCCTACCTGGACATAAACGAATTCGGATTATAAAAATACATAAAACAACGATGGCGGACGCGCGTGACGAAACCAAACTATTCATGTTTCATTTTAATGACACGATAAAAATGGCCATATATTGATATCGCAGTAATCTTTATGTCCACGTTTCAATTTATCTGCATGGACATATTGACCACATACATATAAATTCAAATTATTGTGTTTTAAAACGTTTTTAATTTTAATATGGAATAGAAGCGCTATTAAAAAGTTCGTAGTGTAATGTCTCTCAAGGCACGTCCTCAGTGTACCAATGCCCTTACTTCATGGTCCCAAAAAACCTTAAAACAAGCTTTTTTTTCAGGCAGTTTCACTTAAATATTGCAACTCTGTTACTGTTATTTGCTTAATTTTTACTTAAGTATTTCCACTTATTATGTTACTTCTAAAAATTACATAAACAATATAAAAATATATTATAGATAGGTATATGTATCTATATCAGAAGCCGTAAACCAAATCGTAAACCAATCGTCGATATTGCAGTTGTGCAAGTTGTTTTGAGAAAAACTGTCTTGCTGATAAAATTGTTTATAGAAAATAATATAAACATGCAAATGAAAATGTATATCTACATCTATACACGTTTTATTTATAAAGTTATATGTAGATAAGTAGGTAGTATTTGATATAGGTAGATGTGTGTGATAGATACCTAGCATAGAACTAGGGTTTTTGAGTAGTAGTAGTTTTTTGTTTTATAGTATTTGGTTGAGCCTAGGTTCATTATCTACTAAATAATTTACCCAAACACACATTAACCAAACTAGGTACCTATATCTGTTTGGTGCCTAGACTTGAAAAACAACTGTAAAGAAAGACAAGATAATAAAAAAAATGTTACTTAATAAAATATATCTTTCAGTACTTACAGAACAACACATTATTTACATGATATAATAAGGACTGTTAGTATATAATGAAAAGCCTCTATACTCATCCAATGACAAATGACAACGGAGGGAACATCCCTCCAAGGTCTAAACTCACGCTAAAATACACTTTACGTGTTTCAAATAAAGTTGATTATTGCGTAGCAGATTGTGGAGGATGTCCCTCGCTATCTTGTCAGCGGGGGAGGCGCCGACCAATCGCAACGCGGTCTGAGCGCATCGCACTGTCCTTATCTATTCTTGTACTGCGCATCTTCATATACTTAAGCTCATGTAAAACGAGCTTTACTTTCAGGCTTACAAATTCTAATCTGGAATCTTGAAGTTGCTTTTTTTTCAATCTGATCTATTTGACCAGTGACACAACATTCAAGTCAGAGAAATATCAAACAAACTGTCAGATTCAAATTTGAAATTGGAATTCCTTTTCCCGTATTGGTTGGAATTCTTTTCTATTCGGCCAGTATTATGTTATTGTAAGTATTTTGTTAAGAGTCTTGATACAAAGTAAAGAGTCTTGCAAGAAAAAGTTTGAACTCACCTTGCGCGTGAAGCCGCCTCGCCACCGCCTTCGACCGCATCGCCTCCACCGTAAAGACAGTATCCTCAATTATTTACCGCGATGTCGATCGATGACACAGTGAGTCTATTTAAAAGTTTTGGTTATGGTGGGGGGTGGGGGGTGTTGCGGGCGGCAGTGGCGCGAGGGACGGCGCCGGGAGCGAACGTGCCTGATGGTCTGAAGACGTGTGGTCTGAGGGACGGCGTGTCACGCGAGCGGTCGGTGGGACACTGCTCGGCTCACGTGCCACGACCGCGGGGAAAGCGATTTTCACGCGGGAAATAGTGACCGCACGCTGTCGTCGACCGCGGCCGTGCTCTGACTGTCTTTATAACCCGCGTGCTTGAGTCGCTGTACCTACCTATACTCTACCCCTTCGTTTCCTTAGCACATCAAGCCAACTACTTTTTATCAATGCTCCAATTACCTACATTACTCGGCTCACACTACAAACAAGGCTTAGTTAACTGTTTGAAACCACGATACACGACGTCCTGTTACTGTTACGGATCTGTAGGCATAATTAGCTCCCACGTAGGAGCTAGAAGGATTGGGAAAGTTTCTAGGCTTCAAGGACTTTTGTTGCTTATATAAGTTCTCGGTTTACGCTTCTAATAAGAAGGTATACAATGAGAAGTATTATGAAGGCTTTTTAGGGATTTAAATCATGAAAAGAACCTTAAAGATTTGACCGATTGAGATGATACGGCTATTAACAGAGCTATGTTCGTGGCACAGAACATGCTATCCTAAGCAGATGCAATGATGCAAAAGCGGTGAACAAAAACTGAGCTGTGACACCTATCAAATTACCTATCTGATCTGTCATGTCTTGAAGTCTGTTAAAGTCACGGGTATCTTATCCAAGGATACAAATGTATAACTAATTTCAACTAATGAAAGCAATCAGTTTAAGAGGGATTCGACTTTTGTAATTTTTCCATAAAACATGGAAAGTTTATTTTAATTGTTTTTCTTGTATTATGTTGAGTTTTGTTGTCTAATTTTAGTTGTATTTTAACCAGTGCTTGAGGTCATAGCATAATTCTTAATAAAATAATATTAAGTGATATCAGGATTTCATGGAACTCGTTAGGTTTTGAAGGAAAAATAAATCCACCATTTTTTTTTAAAACAAAAGACAGCTGACTTGACGATTGACTAACTTGACCGAGATTTATTTCAAAATACTTGACTTTGGCAGAATTGACTGACTTATTGACGGGCAGAAACCACATAGAAAAGAAGAAGATGAATTCGTTTTAGAGGGGCTGACAACCGTTTAACAACTCTTCTCAATTCAATTCAATTTTTATTTAATGGAACTCTTCTCTTGCTGTGCCCACTGGACCGTTGTTTAGACTATAAAATTATACTACTTTAATCAGTACCTATATTATTTTAATGCAAACAAAATATATTACTACTAAACTAATAATACACAGTTATAATACACAAGATACTATAAAATGTAATAGTAGTTTAAGCATGTTTATTAAAACAATTTTGTATTCAAATAAATAAGTTTACAAAACGTTTAAGCAACCAGTGAGCAAAAAGGTATCATCATCATCATCATCATCATCGACCTATATTAGTCCACTGCTGGACGTAGGTCTCTCCCAAGACGCGCCACTGAGCCCGGTCTTCGGCTCCTCTCATCCAGTGTTTGCCAGCTACACTCCGCAGATCGTCGCTCCATCTCGCCGGAGGGCGTCCTACACTACGCTTTCCTAAACGCGGTCTCCACTCCAAAATCCGTTTGCTCAAAAAAAAAAAAAAAAAAGGTCGTTTGCAAAAAGGTATACTTACTAGGTATTGTGATAGGATTCAGACCTCTGCTACCTATTTGTATAATAACATTATTATAACAATAAACATAGGTACATTATAACATCCACCTTACCCAATACATTGTAATAATATTGATTGTGTTTCGTAGCAATCGTAGCAATTGTCTACGAAACTCGTAGACGATCCGAAGCGCTACGAACGCACAGCTTACGAGAAGTTTATGACGTAGAATACGAAGTCTCCCCCCTTACCCCCTTAGATAGGGTGGGAAAGGGGGGTGAAGCCGTAAATATGATTATCAGCGGGGGAGGCGACGAGGACTAATCATATTCTCTGCAATTTACATAAATATTAGCGTGTTCCGTGACACACGACCGGCTGGTCATTAGAAAAACTTATAATGAAGGCTTGACCGTAGTAACTGGTGGATAAACTGTAATGTAAGGTCGATCGTAGATACTGGCGGGAGTCACTTTGTCTTTTATGAGTGATTTATGGTTATGGGCTTGATATTACATATTCAGAAAGAATTTCGGTTATAACGATTCAGTTTTTATTTGAATTGAGCTCGTACCATGATTAATTAAGTTTGGTAAAAAATAATTGGTTTAGCATAAAAGTAGAGAAATGTTTTTGGAGCACTCGTGAGCCACATATCTCAAAAATCAAATAGGATTACGATCAGTCCCCAGGCACGGTAGATATTCTTATCAATTCGCTCCTGACTTTTTTGAAAAAGAAAGCTTTTATTTTTGGTAGGTACGATTCAAGCATTATTATATTGTATTATACGTATTTAGAAATACGTACCTACATCCATCAGTATTTATTTATTTATTCAACTTATTTATATTTCAACGTCATACACATACTTAACTGATGTATATAAATAAATGTCTATGTCTTTGTGCATAAAAGATTTTAAGTTATGTTAAATCTGAAGCAATTATCTATACTATCTATACTTAATATTATAAAGAGGTAAAGTTTGTATGTTTGTATATTTGTTCAATTGTAAGGGGTAATCTCGGGATCTACTGAACCGATTTTAAAAATTCTTTCACCAATAGAAAGCCACATTATTGCTGAGTGTCATAGGTTATATAAAAAACCGAAAAATAAAAAGGCTTTTACGTGTTAGTCCGTTTTGCAAAGTGAATCGGAGAAAAAATGGTCGAATTATGCCCAACGAAGTGGGCACGGGTCAGCTAGTTAAATATATCTTTAAAAAGACCGTTACACAATCCCTTGTATATTTTCTAATAGTATAGAGTTCATCAAAACTCAAATACAAACCAAAACCATCCAATTTCCGGTTGACATACCTTCACAATCACATAACAACCCTTCCTACCGCAAATAATCCGAACGAAAAGTAAATTATTAATTACACCTTTACCCTTCCCATAAATTAGGGGCCAAATGTTAACAGATTTTACAAACCCATAATATCTTGTACAGCAGACCTCAAACCTAGACAGCTTACCTACACACTCTCATTACAACATCCAAACGAAAATAAGCCTAGAATTCTTACACATAAAATCGATTTTAGAATCCTGAAATTTAGTCGACTTTACCGATTCGTATAGATGTTTCTTCCTTGTATAAATGGCTCGAAGATGTTCAGAGGTTTTCTGAAATGTCACTTCTATATCTCCCTGTCACTGTAATTTCAGCCTTGTGTGCAGAATCTAAAGTCGAGTTTTGTCTATGAGTGGATGTTCGTAGAGCCTTTTGAAGGTAGAGGGCAGGTGATATGATATGAAGGCGAGACAGAAAGGGACAGTAGAGAGCAGGCTCCTCGGCAGACGTCGCGGTTGCCATGGCAACACATCGATTCGCACACCCACCCGCAGCCTCCCTTGTATCCAGGTCATCCAGTTCTGGAAACCGATGTTTGGATTAATTCATTAATTGTAAGGCAGTTACATGTTTGATTAATACACAAATAGGATAATGAAAATTGATTATTTTATTCAGGACACATGATAATCATATCGGCCTAGATAATCAGACATGCATTTTTTTATGTAAGTACATACTTAGTCAATAAAATATTTAGTTCATATATTCGAAGTCAAAGTCAAAATTACTTTATTCAGTAAAATCACAAGGATCATTAAGGATCATCTTAGGTACTAGGTGATTCTAGGTGCCAGTTCCACGCGACCAGAGCCTAGAAGAACGGGCAAGAAACTTACGGCCTGGTTCCTACTGTTATTAAACATTGTTTCGATGGTCAATATTTTATCTCATCTTTTTTAGCCGCAGTTTCAGCATAGGAACATCTAATTCCAATAGACAATAGAAAAAGTAGTAGAATATTAACGACCTAATTAAGAAAAAATAATTGTTAATAGGTGTTAATCAGGTTGTGATGCTACGCTAGAGAAGTCTTTCTTTTCTGGTTTAGAGTACATAGTTACTTAGGTACCTACTTACCTATTTTACATTTGCACAATATAAACACGATTAGGTAGGCAATTGTACCTACATAACAAAACCGCTTTAGCAAATTGACTCCTTGGCCCCATTTACCTAAAGGTGCCTTTGATGTCTCAAAGAAATAGCCCAATACTTATCTCAAAGACACGTCACAAGCCAGTGGCTGACAAAGGCGAGGGTCTGGACCTAATAGGGCCACTTGAGGAAGTAGGTACCGACCTCGCCCTTTGTCGCTTTGACGGCGAGAAATGGAGGTAATTTTATAAAAAGGTAATATCAGCAGATATTTTGGTAGGTAAGTATATTGTTAGTAGGCTGTCCTTCAAGGAACATAAAATTTTATCTTTTGAGACGAGAAGGCGGTTGTACAGTTTTTTTTTCAAATTCATTATCTAATAAAATAACATAACAGACCAAGGTGTAATTCTATATTTAAATCTAAATACATATTACTTGTATTTATGTTTGTAAATATGTACTTTAAATATAGTATTCTGTATTGTTATTTTATTGGCCATTAATGAATGATGATGATGATGATGAATTTTGAATTATTTGATGTCTAACAAATACTAAGCAACCAATATCAACAAAATGGAGACGTTCTTTGGATATACATTTTAGAAATCACTAACGTAAAATAAAATAATATGTTAAAAAGTGCTGCCATCTGAATATTACCAATTACAAACCAAAAACTAATAAGCAACTTGATGCGCTAGTAGGTTCATGTTGTGTAGTCATATTTATTGAGCTCAGAGTCATCTATTTTCATTGGACTTAAACTTTTTGCTGTCTGTTGATGAAACAAAACTTTGAACCGCGCCATCTACAGTAGCGTGTACGTTTCGAGATATTTATTTTGCTCGCAATGATTGACTTAGTTCTTTGTTTGACCAATAGGTAGCGATGTTTTTAGCTGTTGTACCGACTATTGTAGTGCCACATTCATTTTCATTTCACTCCATTCATTTAGTTTAGTAGGTACATACAGTAGATATAATAATACATAGTTATTATGATACACAGAATAACGCCTAAAAAACTTATCATATTTATGTTTTTATTAATTTTATACTTACTTACTTACTTTATTTTATGAATCATTTTGACTTTTATAAATCTAAAATTAAACATAAGTACCTACCCTATAAATATATTAATTAAATAAATCTTCACGGAATATTATGGAGAGGAAACGTGTGTTAAAAAGTATGTAAATAGAATATTGCCTAATCTGTCTTCACCGCCAATTCATCACTGCACTGTCCAACCCTAACTCCCTATTATGTATGAGAGTCATGAAAATTATTTCTCATCGTTTTGTTTGGTATGTATTACTATTCGATACATGTGATATTTCACAGTAACATCACTAGAAATGTCATGAACAAAAAACCGAATGTTGGTTGAGTGAGATTGGTTGACAAAGTTGAACAAATACTGTTTTACCGATAGAAAGAACGGAGCCAAACGAAGACACGCTCCGAAAGAGTTGCCCTATATTTTTATAGGTATTCATTCAAATTTCAGGGTCTAAAAATAACATTTACATATTAAACCGAAACAAATCTATGCGTTTAAACGAAAACAATTCAAATGCAACTAATTTTTTTTAATATTTCTTATTAGCAAAATACCCAAGGGGTTATTTTAGGGCGTATTTTTAAGTTTTGAAACAAAAAAATGTATGATTTTGGTTGTTACAATGAGCCATAAACAGTTAACTGTATAGCGGAAAAACTGTGTGAATAGTATGGTTTAAAGATTCAAAGCTGTTGATAAAATCAAAGTACTTTAATAGGGTTTGAGGAAACCCGATTTTAGCGCTGGCATCACTAGTCAGTTAGTTTTATATTCATTCGTTCTTTTCGGTTTGCCGTTCGGTCCTGCACGTTTGTTTGGTTCGGTTCGGTTTCGTCGGATGGGACGGGACGCATGCGTGTTGGACGATATCGGGGTTTTTTTATCCTCATTTTCTCTCAGATACTTTTTCCATTGATTTGTTTTGTGATTTGTGTTCTTTAGGTCCCAAACCGAACCAAACCCTAGATTTTAACATCCATAAAGTACCTACTTTGTATGTAGCATCAGTTTCGTAAAGGTTGAGTTTATTTCATTTCCATTGTACCGTTCCAGTTTTGATGGTAAACCTAGTTTCGTAGTCAGAAAATTGTGATGATAAGTGCTGTGAATAAGTATACTCAGCGTCGGGAATCTAAAGCGGCACCGTGGAGTCACGAAAAAGAAGGTAAAATAGTGTTTTCTTTGCAATATTTTTGGCTGCTTGGGTAGCTAATCGTTAATTTAAAAATCGATACCAGCCGCTCGGTCCCTTCTCTCAATGCATCTGCATTTCTTACAATCTCGTATACTTATAGCGAAGCAAAGCAAGTCAATGACATGACTAAGTAGAGTGGCTGGGAATACCTACCTATGGGGGACTAACTAATCTTTAACATATTAAACCTTTTAATTTACTAGATCTTAATGATGTGTATATACATGAATTGATAAGCAGCATTAAATATTGTGTACCTACTTCTCATCTTGAATGCAACAAAGTCAAAGGAGCAGTTCCCTTGACTTTGTTGAATCCAAATACATATAACCATAAACTAATAAATACTTTCTACCACATCAATGAAGTAGTCATTAGTCATTGCCACATTTGACAAGTACAGTACAGGCTGACATAACAATAGAGGCATACCTACTACTTCCACATACATATTTTTTGGATGTTGTTACCGCTTGACATATTGTCTACCTGGTGTGGTTTAAATAAAAAAGAAAATAAAGTACAAAAATATTTATTTACACCATAACACAGTAGAACATAAACAGAAGTGTAAAAAGTCCACTACTCAGCATATAGTACTCGTCTCTTATCCTCTTATAAACTCTATGGGCCTATAGTATAAGCAGGAAATGAATCAAATTCATTGACTTGTTTCTGTAGATGTTATGTTGATATTGTGTTATAATTTTAGTTTTAAAAAAGTTAAAAAGAAACAAAAAAGTTTGTTAAATTTATGTCACAGAATATACATATACTTAAATGACAGTCAGCCTCTCTAACGGCCGATTTCCGGAAACCCAAATCACGATTGATCCGAGTTTGACACATAGTAATTATGATTTTTTCGATGATCATTGTTCGAGAAACCGGCCATATAACTACTATTTAAAATCACAGAAGAGTAAATGAGACTAAGAGCATATTTGATAACTATTGAGGCTATTGTAAAACACTATTAACGAAATAAGAGTAATTCCATCTAAATAGATAGAAATGTATAAGTATAACTTTATTTATAACTCATATACGATAAAACAAACAATACAGCAGAGTTTTTTACATACATAAAGCGATATGCCTCTGTAGCTCAATGCACCTATGATGGATTTCTTATTTTCACAATTGAAACTCGTAAGTAAAGAGACATAGTTTATATCACCTATATTATATCATACTTGTATTATAAATGCAAAAGTTTGGATGCTTAGTGTTCTCAACTATGTTGGAACAACTACTCTACTAATATTTAAACTTCATTAAGTACCTAGATCAATGTATTTTTACATTAATTCTGTACAAATGACAGTATGTTTTCATCACCTAAATATTAAGGTTCTGTTAAGTTTGTTGGCAATGTTTCATATAAATTTAGTTCAGAAAAGAGCTTGGGATTTTGTATGACGTCATTATTCACTGAGTAGCGGTGTGGACGCATTGCACCCTCCTTTGTCTGGCACCCTTACTATTTGGATCAATGTAGAGAAGTTTTTTTATAAAAGTACACTAGCAATACCTACTATTAGTGAATAGAATAATATATAAAGGGGATGAAAATCAATATTCAAATGAAACCAGCCACTATTCTATATCATTTGTGTAGCATATATTATCCAAATCTAAAAAGCTTTTTAATTTGAGATTATAAATCTAGGTACACTATTCTACATGTTTTAATTTCACCTGAAATGTGCTGTGTTTAGAGTTTGTGTTGCTTATAAAGTCTAAATTATAAGTTTATTTATAAACTTCTGGTCAAAATAATAGTCTAATGAAGTTTTTTTGTAAAGTAATTGGTTGCTCTAATCACGTGTTAATGTAACCTTGAACGTCAACGGCACTAGAGAGCTCCTGATATTTTTTTATCAAAAATATACTTTTAATTATCGTATGTTCCTAATAATAACCAAGCGACACGGCACCACTCTAATGTGCTTAAATTATGCTCACAGCGATCCACAAGAGAATGCTTTTAAAAGTTACCACACATACCTACGTGGCTACGTATTACAAGTGGTCTCCCAGACAGAGCAGCCTAAAAGTATACATGTATAGTATAAAGTAAACGTTTATTATATTCAGCAGTCTACCTGCTCGGGCGGTCTCTGCCCGCTCCGGGAGCGACTCAGCAAAAAGTAAAAAGATAATTTTTCGTCGAGTCGGGCCTTTGGACGAGAAAGAACAAAGGTTTTACGCGCTTACCTAGTTATAGCTAGTTATTCGGCTCCCCCGCAGGTGTAACTTGTTATCTCTTACCGAGAATTTCTTTTATTTTATTTTTCTCGAGAATAGAAAGAAAATGTCCTATGGTGTGAAAGTACGCTCGTAAACTGTTTTGTGTTGTGTTAGACGTTTGTTGCTCGTTATCGTTTTAACACGGTTTTAAACGAAGATGTAGACGTTTCCTGTTCCTAAAAGAATCCGTCCAAAAGAACTCTCTAACAAGTGACAGGCAATATTTCTTGGGAAACTTTGTTCAACGATCGTGGAGATTGTCAAATGATAGAGGACAAAATATTACCTTTATACACTAGGGATAAACCCTTATGAACCCCTCAATAATAATTCCATCATTTTTATTTGAATTTCCGAACCGGCGCGGCGGCGCTCGGTATCATTCTCTGTAATGGAAATTAGTGTTTATCGACTTTTTTTTTTGATGCATTGCTAATTGCATATTGGGCATCGCTCTTGCTGAATTTGTCTAAATCCTCCGATCGATACCGAGCTAAGACCAAAGGCGTTTGGTATTTTAGCGACCAAATGTTCATCCGGCTGCGATAAGACTGGTGGTCACGTAAGCGAGTTTAGAATTTTGATGTTGAGAAAAAACTTGACTAGTGGCATTCACCTGACGCCCTTGAACCGTGCGGCGGTTCACCACTCAGCTGGATCGAGCTTGCTCTAGGCCTTGAGTGAGCCTGTCTTGTCTAGGCCGTTCAACCTGGATACCTGAAATGAGCAACAATTGTCAACTGAAACGTTTCTTGTAAAAATATTCGACGTTAACGAGTCGATGGTCGCAGTTTATTATTAACTCTAAAATCATTCATCTCCAATTTATTCGCGGCCAGAAATTTGGTGGTTTTAAATAAAGCTATTACTAGGAAACCAGAATTCTTTGGAATGTATTTGCCTGTAACGACTTCACTTTGGTCACTAGAATGGTATAAAACCAAAACATTAAAAACACTAATTGATCATACCTTTATATTCTATTAGTTGCATGTCTTCGCAGCATAACATAAATTGAACATAATTATTTTTAATTAGCCGTTTAGTCCGTCATACTTATTTTAGAATGATGTCGGCTGCTGCTAAAGTGAGTTGACACTCATAATGCCTCGCAGCATAATTAATTCAAACTAGTTGAACAACATACTAGAAATATAAATACCACGAAGTAAATGTCCATTTACGTAATATCTTCTAAATTGGTTGTATATTACTTTTCCGCAGCAAGCCATACCCTCATAAGGGGCATTCTATCTTCTGTAGTTCCTCAACAGAAGACATAAACAGAGTTAACTATGAGACCAAGTAATTGATAAGTAAAAAAATGCATTTTTATTTTTATGTAATTTATTTTGGATCGGCTATGTCATTTGCCAGTATGGTAAGTTCTGTTGTGGATCCAAACCCACTGCATAACAGCGCAGAAATCACATCTTTTAGAGGCCAATTCAATTGAGGAAAACAATAAGGCAAGGTACTTTTTAAGTCATTTTCCGTGAACGTTTTCCCTACGGGCTCATTCCCTTCAAAGCATATTTGCTTAGCAGGTCTTAGTTGACTAAAGATAAGACCAAGAAACTGCGACATATTAACAGAAACAGAATTCATATATGTGAGGGTTCAAATTAAAACGACACTTATCAGCAGAACTTGAGCGAGATAACGAAAATGTAGAGCAACTTTTTCTGTATTCCAAAGCTGCGCTGTAAAACATTGTGTGGCTATATTAATCACTACCAACGCTGACAAGACAGATTATTAATGGCTAATTACAACAATGACTGAACAATAACACCACTATGCTTTATAAGATTAATAAGATTCCGCAACACGATTCCTATAGGCATTGGGCCTATCAAGTTGCCGTTTGACGAAGATTAATTGTCTTAAACCAAACTCGATACTGTCTAAGGCCGTGTATTGTGTTCGCCAAGTGATTATATCCTGTGAAACAAAGAGATTAGACTTGAGACTTTCCCTTTTTATCTTGAGTCTAGCCCCGTAAAATAGTAAAAAAATTAAGTGGCTTCGTACGC
This sequence comes from Ecliptopera silaceata, assembly GCA_932527185.1. Lineage (NCBI taxonomy): Eukaryota > Metazoa > Arthropoda > Insecta > Lepidoptera > Geometridae > Ecliptopera > Ecliptopera silaceata. The sequence continues at coordinate 3,955,288 of OW052207.1, read as the reverse complement.
TGCGAGGCGCGGCAAGGCTAACCAGGATGAGCTTTACGTCTCCATTTAAATAAAATAACCATTACTTTAGCAGTTTCTCGCAGAATTTACAGTGTTTGCTGTGCGTTTTGCGTTAATGTACCTATTCTTGTTAGTAGTTACGCCATCTACTCGGTTACCGCAACCTTGCTGTTGGAGCGCCCATTTGTTTAACGTGTATGGACATAATTTGCTATTTGTGTAGGTAACCCAAGTGGGTCGTAATGTCGCATTGTTACTACCGAACCCATTAACTGACTCCAAGGACCCGAGGGGTATGCAATTATCGGCACACGACTGTTTCTTGTGATATCATCAGTTTGAAGCTGCCTTATCAGTTTTATAGCGCGTCGTTCAATATATTTTTAACAGTTGCCAACTACTGCCTGCCTCAAGTGCTTTGTAACGGCCACTATAACTCAAGGTTTAGAACGAGCGTTTTATAATACAAAAAACTGTAGTGCATAATTAAATGGTACCCAGTTTAAGCTTTGCTTAAAAATGGTAACTGAAATGCAAAGCGACTTCGCTAAATGGGAATGGTATTCTTAGCAATCCCCTCACGTACGGCGTTGTCAACTTTCGCAATGCTACCTCGCGACACTCAAACAGTAAGGAGACATGAAGGCTAAATAACATTCGAGGTTGTGAAGCTGCCTACGTGAGACACAAAGATGTTCTCTACCGTATAATACACGATCTTATGTATGAATAATATTACTCAATTATTTCTAGAATGTTTTACTCATCAGTCGAACAAAACTAAGATTATTTTTAATAGGTTCCTAAGATACGAGTGTTCCTATCACATAGTCATACGTGTCTAGTTTACTTATACTAGACTGTTAGTTGCTTATATAAAAAGATAATCATATATAAAGGCAATCAGTTTCAATGTTCTTAATGAATACAAAAACTGAAGCATGATCGGCGGTTCTCTCACATGCCCAAGTTCTTTTAATTTTGATTGAATATGTATTGATTGGTTATAAAACCGCCATTCATTAGCAGCTGAATTAGGCAACAGCAGAGGGTACACAAGGCTTTATTCGTGGGTCAACGCGTCCTCTGCCGGCATCCTTACAGCCGAGCCATTCACTTTGTACAGAATTTCACCTTGTCAACTGCATTGTGTATTTCATCAACGTTTTCGTCGTACAAAAGGCCACCGGATAAACCATCTGTAAAAACTTTACATGCGGCTACCGACTTTAAGTATATGGTAACACATTCCATATTGCTGTAACGAGTTTGCAAGTTATGCGTCCTGTGGATGTGATTCATCAGCATTTTTACTCTGGTTATTCTGGTGTTGGTCACGCCTTGAATTTTTAGCAATAACTGCATAGCATAAACGTTGAAATGATATTATCCAAAAATCCATATTGTCTTAGAAACAATTACTGGGCTTTATAGTCCGGGGTAGATAGCTTGAAAAATGACAAAAAGATAAAGAAATTAATAGCAGGATGAAACCCATTAGAAAAGGAAGAGAATATTATAAAAACATAAGGAAAAATAATTTAGAGGCGATCTGAGTTCGGGAAGGGGGTGGGGGTGAGCTTTTAAGGGTAAAAAACGCTTTTTCTCGATTTCCGGCAAAACTAAAAGTCCTATGCAAAAAAGTCAAATGGTAAAGTTGTAGGTAATTAAAAGATCTAAAACTTTTCTATACACACTTTTTTCACATAACCTCAAGATGTATGTGAAAAATTCAAAAAACCAAGATTTTAGTTTTTTATTAATATCTTTTACAAACAATTATATTTTTTCACTAAATTTGGTGAAAACTTACCTCTTTATGTCCCAAATACGCTGTAATTTATTCGATTAGAAATATATATTCTTTTCACCTTATTTTGATTAAATATCGAAAAAATATCCTTATTTTCAATTGAAAATTCATCCGTCAAAATATCAGCTTTCTTAAAAAAATTGGTATGTTTTCTGTTCGTTGAAATCTCTTCTTTCCGATAGTGAAAAAAAAATTATATGTTACCATAGAAAATCTTCTCAGAAAATGCAAAAAAAAAGTAAGTGAAAAAAAAAAATTGTGGAATGAAACCCATTAGAAAAGGAGGAGAATATTATAAAAATATAAGGAAAAATAATTTACGGGCGATCTGAGGTCGGGAAGGGGATGTGGGTGAGCTTTTAAGGGTAAAAAACGCTTTTTCTCGATTTCCGGCAAAACTAAAAGTCCTATGGAAAAAAGTCAAATGGCAATGTTGTAGGTAATTAAAAGATCTAAAACTTTTGTATACACACTTTTTTCACATATCTCAAAATTTATGTGAAAAATTTAAAAAACCAGGGTTTTCTATTAATATCTTTTAAAAATCTGATTTTATATAAATAAAAATGTAAATCGTTCTATTAAATGTAGATACTTTATTCGAATTATGTTATTCATTACAATATTTTATAATTTTTTTATTTTATTCATTAAAATTAGGGGAAAAAATATATATTTCTAATCAAACAAATTATAGCGTATTTGGGACGTAATGAGGTAAGTATTCACCAAATTTCTTGAAAAAAACCCAAATCTTGGTTTTTTGAATTTTTCACATACATTTTGAGAAATGTGAAAAAAGTGTGTATACAAAAGTTTTAGATTGTTTAATTACCTACAACATTGCTATTTGTCTTTCTTCCATAGGACTTTTAGTTTTGCCGGAAATCGAGAAAAAGCGTTTTTTACCCTTAAAAGCTTACTCACATCCCCTTCCCGACCTCAGATCGCCCGTAAATTATTTTTCCTTATATTTTTATAATATTCTCCTCCTTTTCTAATGGGTTTCATCCTACAATTTTTTTTTTCACTAACTTTTTTTTTTGCATTTTCTGAGAAGATTTTCTATGGTAACATATACATTTTTTTTCACTATCGGAAAGAAGAGATTTCAACAAACAGAAAACATACCAATTTTTTTAAGAAAGCTGATATTTTGACGGATGAATTTTCGATTGAAAATAAGGATATTTTTTCGATATTTAATCAAAATAAGGTGAAAAGAATATATATTTCTAATCGAATAAATTACAGCGTATTTGGGACATAAAGAGGTAAGTTTTCACCGAATTTAGTGAAAAAATATAATTGTTTGTAAAAGATATTAATAAAAAACTAAAATCTTGGTTTTTTGAATTTTTCACATACATCTTGAGGTTATGTGAAAAAAGTGTGTATAGAAAAGTTTTAGATCTTTTAATTACCTACAACTTTACCATTTGACTTTTTTGCATAGGACTTTTAGTTTTGCCGGAAATCGAGAAAAAGCGTTTTTTACCCTTAAAAGCTCACCCCCACCCCCTTCCCGAACTCAGATCGCCTCTAAATTATTTTTCCTTATGTTTTTATAATATTCTCTTCCTTTTCTAATGGGTTTCATCCTGCTATTAATTTCTTTGGTTTTAAAACCTATCGAGCCTGGTCTATTATAGCTATTTGGAATTAAAATAATACGAATCGACCATGCACACCGTTGGTAGAGAATTCAGATCCATCATGCTTTCTGATGATTAAAAATAATACAATATTTTTCGCATTTATCGGGCCACGACATGATGCCTCAAACACTACAAAAAAATACTTCCAAATCTTCACAGCGAAGCTCTAGTTAAGTAGTGGTAATCATAATTTATCTTATAAATAACTGTCTTTTTAAGTAATTCTATAAATTAAATTACAAATCGACGGGCCATCAGGGCATTGAAAGCAATAAAAAAAATATCCTTCTAATCGTACCCCACATCAATCAATCAGAGTTCAATAAGCGTGGGAAACAATAATTAAAACTAAACGATCACTTATATCTTCAAGAAAATTGAACTGTTATTTAAAACACATTACTACTAGTAAAACTGCATAAAAAGTACTGATTACTCATCTTTATAATATTTTTACGTGCGGCACGACCGATCGTTTGCATCTCAAAGGCTTGCCTTGACTTACTCTGGGCGGTTCCCAGTAAAAGTTGGTACTTATTTATCAGCACTGATTACGGGCGTGACAATAACATCGATTTACATAATAATGAATCCTTCAATATTATCATCAAATTATCCTAAAAGGCACGACAGTTCTGTATCAAATTAATTTACCTTGATCTACTCCTTGCCAATTAAATCCAGGTTCTTGTCACGGACTAGAAAACATAACTATGGTAGGTTTAAACCTACATGATAGCTGTGCCAAAAAAATTGTCTTTGCAGACTTAACTGGTGCCCACCGTTTATTCGTCTCTTCAGTCTTCAATGTTTCAAATAAATTATCGAACAGTAAATCTGCAACAAGTAGGTCTTTTAGAAACCAAAGTCAGTTTTCCAGATTAGGATATAAAGCATGATCTTCTTTTTCGGTAGCGATCCAACCATTATTTCTGTAAAGGCGAACGCGACGGCCAATATTGGAATGGTTTATGGGCAATGCTGTGTGTACGTGTCAGGGATGGCAAATCATCTTCTGCAAATACAAAACCAACCTACCAACTAGAATTTCGTCCAGGTTTTAAGGATATTTTTTTTCTAAGAATGTATTAAAAAGGTAACGGTGAGCCTCGAAGTCCGTGCGCTCCCGCAAGGTAAACATTTTCGAGGAGCGTTGTATTCTTTCAAAGAAACCTTTCATGTTTTGATGAATTTCGTCTCACGTCTCGGCACTTCGCAGAAGGGCATTCTTCCATAGGGTTCGGGCATGGTAGCTGGGATGCGCGGGGGCGGCGCGAGCACAGGCGACGCCGGGCCGCGGCGCTCTCTAGTGTAAGCGCGGGCCGGAGCCAGACGTCAGTCCGACATCGAGCGACACACAGGCCGAGCGCCTCGCGCCCGTTACGAGATCGCGCATCGTCAACACGACCAACCCCCAAGGTTCCCTTCAAGATAACTGTAAAATCTTGGTTACTTAGAACTCCGGTAAACATATACCACAACCCGGCTCATCTGGTTTCTCTCAAAATCATGCGTGTAAACGTGCACTTCTTTGACTTTAGAAAGTTTTGGTTCAAAAAGTTTATCGACCCTACCATAACAACCCTTCGTGCAGGCAGTCGCTCCCTCTAATTATTGACTCCCCTAAACTTTGTTGAAAAATCCGCTCTCTCTTGATTTTGCCCTTCTATTGCTTTAATATTTTTATTACTTTGCTCTTTCGATATCGTTTCCCGCTGTTATGTATGCACTGTCAACTGTTGTTGCGGGCCTGTAATTGTCAATTCGCTTTCTCGTAGTCGTTATGTAGACTAATTATATTATTTCATCGTTCTAAATACGGGTGTTATCCTAAGTTACCAAACGATTCTGCGTCACCGTTATCAATTGAGGTCAATTAACAGGCGCTGAACCATGACACTGCGTTGACATTGTCGCATTGGCTTTCGGTTGTGGACAGTGAATGTGATAGTGGCTTGGGGTATAGACTGGAGTGTGTATGGTCGCGTGTGGCAGCACCGCCCGCAGCGGATGTGCACACCGCTGCTGCCGCTCTGGTGGTTCGTACCGGCTGGAATGCCAGCTGCTCTTGACCTAACTAGGTAATATTTGCATATTTATAATTATCATATCACACAACACCATCAACCATTATGAAACTACGAATTTGCTTTGCTTTATACGGTTTACTTCATTGCATTAAAATCACCATCATCAGGCGTCCCTTCCATTCGTTTTTTTTTATACATTTTCCTTAAGAGCTGCTGTTCAAAGGTTCGTCTGACCGTCACATTCGATCAAAGAAGCGTAGGAACCGAGTTTATTAACTTAGTAATGAATCTCAATTAGATACAGTTCCGTGTTTTACGTCAAATGTTAGACGAAGAATCTTAATTACAATTCATACGTGTAAGTGCTAAGGATTTCCGTATGAAACAGCATTATAATAATATAATTATTGTTTGATCATAAATATTACGCATGTAAGGTTATCTCTGTAGAAATTATACATACATTTCACAACATTGAAACATAATAGGCACGTGGTGTATGTAACTTAGGATCTGTTATAGGAGTCATAATATTATTTAGTTTGTATTTAAATCTATCTGATACAACCACGATAGTAGTTTGCTTCTTCTGGACTACGTAAAGCAACTATATAGTACCTAACCTACGTTACGCTGTATGACGTCTGTGTATTAACTTTTCATTACACAAAAACCTTTTAACCAGTTCACGGATTTATTATACAATCAATATTACGTAGGTAAATATTTAAAATTCGTTTCACCTTCAATCATGACGTTTATTATTATAAACGCTCGTGTCCATTGAAAAGGCATTTCAGTTCTTGTTGATTATACAATCAACATAACATTAACAAACAAATCTTGATGACTATTGTAATAACAAAAACAATTTTGATGACATCAGTGCTTGCATTAATATATATCTCAATTAATGTGTCGTACACAAGAAGTACGATACTAACTTGTAAAATGTCCAAGCGGTGTGGTCCATTATTTGGAAAACACATTTCTAGCACAATATTCAGACTTTTACAAGTCTATTATCTTTCAACCTTTATTAACATCCTTGGAGTAAATTTTAGCGTGTTGTAACATTTATGGAAGTTTATATTCAGCGATGCGTACCACCCACGTCGTTTGACGCTCATAGTCTCACGACGAAATCGGAGAACCGATGGTGGCAGATTGTTATGGATAGGACACCAACAGCACAACTTTGCAGCGTCTCATCGATTTACTGCATGTTTTGTATGACAAAGCTAAATAAATTAATTAAGTTATTTGTATTTTATGGACAGTTTCGCAAAAAGTTACTAATGTTTAATTTTGGCTGTTATACAAACTTATGTTAGATTTCGTGGTATTAAAACACCTATATCTATTGAGATAGATCTAAGATTAATATGTTTTGAAAATAGAGAATGTTTTGGCAATTCTTAAAATGTATATAAAATGTTGATTACATTTGTGGACAAATGGAATTCTAGCTATAACTTGTTTTGAGAATAACAATCTCGAATACAATCTATCTCGACTCCCTGAGGAGTTGTCTCGTCGGCTCACATTTTGACGCCAAACAAAACTTATTTTTGAAGATCCCTAAAACCTAAAATTTCGTATTGCCATTTAACATTAATTATACCACCGCTAAACACAAATTGACCTGAAGGTTGCCTTTCAAACGCTTCTCAAATGTTCCAATTCCAACCACGAACGCTTTCTTCAAACTACTATTACTACGTAGAATTGAAAGAAATATTTATCGTCTCTTGGTAAATGTAATATTACCTAAACATAATATTATGTGTATAGCCATTATATTATTATTATATGTGTCTAGATGTTTTGTTTACGTTTCGTAATCGACTAGCGTCTCCAAAACTAAACAATTTTGAAATTCGATAATGTTTCAGGTCTGCGTGGGGTTTCTTTTATTGACAGTGTGTTGATTGAAAGCTTTTAGGATTATCAAAGATCTTTCAATAATATTAGATTCGATACAATTTTCTCTTCATGATACGTTGTTGCTAAAATTTAACAAAATCAGTTCAGGAACATTTTTAAACATTTCATTATAAATGTGAATTTTAGGTACGCAACAAATATGCCAAAGTACGCAGTTTTCTTCAAAATCTTTATCTGTTCTCGTTCTCTTCTTCTCGAAAAATGTAATATACTAGAGGATTTTCCTGTCATATCCTTTACGAAATGAAATTTGAAAAATGGGCAATATTTTCTTGGTTATAAAGAGTTCACTGACATGATATACCTCATCTTTATTGAAGATTTATGTCTTGTTCGAGAACTCGGTCGGTTATGTGCGTCGCTTTCATTATTACATCAACGTGACTGGCACTTAATATCTACGGAAAGCATCGATGAGCTGTTTTTCAATCCGCATCAGAAACATGGCGTAGTCAAAGGATCGTCATCCGCTCTGGTCCCATTTCCACGAACAGGCAACATTTTAAATCACGAGTTCAGTGTACCGGTGCCGCGTGTCAGTGCGAGCTTTCAAACATGTGGCAGGGAACTCACGTTAGTTTGTGTTTGCCTGTGTGCATGGACTTTACGCTTGTGGCTTCTTTTGATGTCCTATCGTCGAGCCATGGTGATTGTTACGTATGCCCTGAAACCGCAAAGGTATAAATTGTTGTTCTGGCGCATGAACATACACTCAATGTTGATGTCTCGTGTGATGAACTTATGTTTAATGCTAAAGAACTGGAAGAAGGAAGTAATTTCTTGTGCTATTCAAACGGCTTGGCAATTCGTTTGCTTTGCAATCTCACCCATAATAGCAATATTTAGAACGTTGTATGGATCGTTGTACTTTATTTAGGAGTTATTGTAATTTATGAAACCGGCTATGAATCGTTTTTGCGGATTATAAAATAGGTACTGAAATATTATTTTCCACCGTGTCGATGACACCAATTCTTATCTCGATTCTATTCGATTCTGAACATCCCTTAAATGTTTGAAACTAAGCCACCATTATTGAAATGGGTGCAATTAAAACATTGGTCACTGGTGGGAGATCCACCAAATCCGACGCTGAAATTAAACCAATTTAACTAGATCGGTATTCTCACAAGCTGAATTATTACGTTGGGGAAATACAAAATGCGGTCGCTGTTAAATTTGATTTATTCGTAACCGCTAAGTTTGATGCTAGGATCCAGTTTTTTGGCGTTAAATTAATAAGTTCTGGAACTTCTGAATTAATGTCGTGGCTTTAAATCACAATCTGTACAGCTGATAAGCATATAATCAATACACATAACAAACATTATAAAGGTATGATTATTGAAGAGATACTTAGAGGTTTATATTGGAAAATGTTTATCCGATTCTAAGTATATTACGAAATCAAGTTCGCCAGCTAGCTAAAGTCATAGCTTTGAACACAAAATAACGCATGGGTGCTGCTGACTACAGGGAATTGAGGCGAGTGACCATCGTGGAACTACATAATTCATTTACCTCGTAGGCGGCAGTTCGTTAGGTATTTCCGCGTTCGTCAGCCTTCTGTCAGCACTCGGCACCGCACAAGCAAGGTCGTGTGAACGTCTTTGTCTATATTTCATCGACCGTCGTCGCTGGCCACGGTTGGAAACCTGCGATTTTTTGACCTAGTACCTGGAAATAGCGAGGTAGCTTTTAAATATTTGAAAGGGTCTCGCCCACTTATTCAGCTTTTGATTGAATATTGAAACCAGCTTAATGCTCTACGCTATGATTTCGTCTAAAATTCTTAGAAGGTAGAGTTCATTCAAACATAGCCTTGATTTGATAATGATTATCAAGGTTTATTCAAAGTAGCAAAATGTTTATTTAATAACACCTTGAAGTCTGGAAACTAAAATAATATGTCATATAGGAGTCATATATAATGTAGCTTTTACCGCAGTATAAAATAATAGTACCTACTGGATAGAGAAGCAGAACGCGGCAAAGGAAATTAAACAAATAGAGTTTCTCGCTACGACGTAATAAAGTGCAATTTACATCTTTGTGCTCTAGAAGATAAATTGTGTGCTATAGTAAGTGTTGATGTTCTTGATTTGATGAATCTAAAACTAACCAGGACTTAATGAAATTGGTTCGTTTATGAAAAAATTACTATAGAGAAATTCATCGATAGTATCTTTATAGAAATACTGTTTTTTATCGTGTCTTTTATACCGTCTTTGATTAATATGACGATAACGATATTAATCCAAGTTGTGAATGAAATATACTTCCAGTTTTACAATACTAAGCAGGATTGACCATTCCACTACTAATAGCATGCGACAAGGATTAGTTACCATTTTGAATTCGAAGACACTATTGGCTTCAATAACATCATTTCAACCATACTAACATCATTTTTATCAGACATGTACACGTGACTGTCTACTAAAACATGGTTCTACAACATGACTGATTATTACAGATGTAAAGCTCTCAACTGGAAGATTACCGGAATTTTGCTCTTTGACATTATTGCGCGCTAAGGTCACATACAACTTTCACCGCGTATCGTTTAAAACTGTGTTCGACTTCAAATATGCGGCCTTTCAAGAATTTCAAGTGATATTTAAAGTCCCAATTCAAGAAGCCTTTTTAAACAAAGTTAATGAAAAAGAAAGCCTTAATCAAAATCAAGTTTTATCAAATTTCACTGAGGCTTTTGTCTTCTAGTGGCTCGGCATTTACAATAAGATTCGTAACAGGTATCTTCTTTTATTTAACTCAATTGGATTTATTGGGGCGACGATCACGTAAAGACGTAATTGTCAAGAGTTTTATTTGCTAGTGTTGCGGTTCGCAGTTGGTTCATTCTTCCGTAAATTGTCTTTCTTTACGGTTGCATCATCGGTGTTTCCTCAACTGTAGGTCTGTTGGAAATATTTAGAGCAGCGGGCGCGACTGACAGTTGTGCAATGGTCGGTATGACGATCCGTTTGTTCTCGCTTTAGCTCGTTTCAGCGCCGACATTGCACTAACCCATATCATTAAACATTCATTGCTTCATCTGACGAAGGAAATAGCTATGATTGAACAATTGGTATTACTACAGAGCAGCAGCTGTTTTGTAAGATGCAATTATCCGTGTTGATAATACAATAGGAAACGTGACACTTTGAGATTCGCTACCTTCCTGTCTGCTTGCATCATGATCTGATAACGAGATGCTACTGTAGCAACTTGTAATCTAATTGAATACATTATTTTTAGAATATTTATACCATAAGAATATAGAAGAAATAAAAACAAGATAAACTTAAACAATATGACTGCATGTGTGTGCGTTGCAATTACGCACAAGAATAAAGGCAGGCACACCTAATAGATCAGACAGCAGAAGTTGATAGTGTACCGGACGCCCATCGCCCCTCGTACGTTGAACCGCCAGTCATTACCTACTCGTTGAATACTTATTCAACCAACATTATTGATCGGACAAGATAGGAAGGAATATTGCAGTGAGAAATGCTGATTTGTAATGCAAAGCAATCAAATCAAAAATCATAAGATATTCGAACAGAGAGCTTATTCCGTGACAAAACTCAAGAAGAAATGTTTTTACATTTCAAATACCGATAGAAGGAAAATTTTACAATAAATCTATCTAGTCCAGACTGATTAGCATTCCATCAAGAAGAACACCTAGTGGTTTAGAAGTTAAACAACAAATTTGACGTTGAACCGGACGCTCGCCCCCCTCGTGCGTTGAACTGCCGGTTATATTTAACTGCAACACGTGTGGGGCACGACACGCGGTGCTCTCCAACATCGAAACAGATTTGAATCACTCAAAATATATTCATGCATCGAAACTACTAAATTATTTAGAACAACAGCATTTATAGCAATCTCATATTGAATACTATGCATTTTCATCTCAGCAGTTCTAAACTGAAGCGCAATTATTTTGCTGAAACCGTCAACATAACTTTAATTACCGCACACTACAAACAGTTGTAAAGAAATTTATTTAAACCTTTAAAGGTTTCTCGCCTTAAAATGGTATTTTATTACTTTTAAAAGAATAAGAGAATTAGAGAGAGTAGAATTAGAGAATTTCAGCTCCAGTACAACTCCAACAAATATCTTTAGGTATTACCGTCTCTTAGTTCCGAGGCCAGTTTATTGCGTCACTACCGCCGCTGTCTGTTCAAAGTTCACTTGGCCAACTTACAGGGGTCCCCACTCCCCATACATAGTAATAGAGCAAACATCTATTTAGAGCTTTTACAAAACAGACAGAAAAGAAAGGACCTTTAAAAACGATTCATCGAAAAAGTGCAGGCAAGTTAAATGGTTCTTTTCAAAAACGTAAAGAAACGATGCATTTAAATTTGCATTCTCCGGTAGTTTTGAGGCCATTCAGTTGCCGACAGTGTATTGTAGAGTAACTTGCCAAGAAAGTTTTGGTTCTACAGCGGTGGGGTGTGAGGGTACGCTGTCGTATACATATTCAAGGGAACAAGATGAAGGCATTCACTCAGTACCTGAAGATTGACAATAGAGTTCAATCAACTCACGCCCACCCACTCTGTCATTGTGAGGCGCGACGAGCAATCCTCTATTGTTACTTCCTGAGTCGTGTGTACCTAGTCTGCTCTGATGCCAATGTCTCGTGTAAACAAAAAGTTTTTGGCTAACGTAATTCATCAACGTACAATGTGTTGATGAATTACGAAAAGTTCATCAATAGTTTTAAAAATACTCTATACTAACAAAGAAAACTACAATGTGTTTATAAAGTTTTGTAACTTGCAGTATTGTAAGGATTTTTACTAACCATACTACATACTCGTACACGTAAGCACCACTCTCAAACAAAGCTTAAATTAACAAAATAGACGTTAGTCTTAGAAAGTAAGCCTATCGATTTTGATGACGGTGGTCTCGTAACTATTTAGCTATAAACGACGCCAACCCCCACATATCCATACTACTATACCGACAGCCAGGGCAGGATCTTAAACTAACATTTTTATTTTTTTTGTGGGGTACTTAACATGAATGCCCTGTCAGCATAATTGTTTTGTGCAGTGTTTAAATCGTTTTGTTATATTTTCATTAAATACGTTCGTCTACATTGCAAAAAAATTGGCGCACGAATTTAGAGGAGAGCGACGTAGTGCGAACCAGTCGCAGCCGAGTGGTATTGATCGGTTGGCATGCGCGCGCATCGCCTGTACAAGTGTACACAGTTGGTGGAGCGTTTCGTCTGCACGCCTTGCCACACGTACTGAAGTGAACACTTAACCCAAAGAGTCGTTGACAAGGCTTTGAAGATACGACTCATCACTGGCTCGTCCCCAATCACTGTCCTGAATCAACCTTGAAGTAGCGTTACTACGTCTAGGTTTCTCACGTTGCTATTTAAAATTTATTCCTCTTAGTTCACCTACACATAGTATACGGATTGGTAATATTCAGTCTTAGTAGCTACTATTAGTCATTTCGCATTACTAAGCGCTTTGTGAATGTAATGGACGCGATCAGCTGTGTGTCGCGCTGCGCCCGCCCCCTCACCGACGCGGCGTCGCTTATCTGACGCCCTCCCGCGTGATTAATCACCCCCGCTAAATCTCCAGACCCTCACCGCATGGACAAACCTACCCGATAGAGCTAACTGTGCTGGTCTGAAAATTATTATTCTGTGGTCCCATTTGCAAACTTAAAATTATATTTCTTAAAATTTATACTAACTTTGGTCTTCGATCCTTTAAAACAGTGGCATTTCTGTTCAATTTATGAGATAAATCGTTGTTTAAACAGCTCTAAAGTTTTAATAGCGTTAATGGTGGAGCTAACGTTGATTAAAGCGGATGATATTTAATTAAACAATCTTAATGAGAGAAAGGGAAAGATCAAAACCCCTGTTTAACCCTCCGAGGACGAGCTCTGGAGATATCGAATTGCTGAATATCTTCATGGACGATCCGTAGCTTCTCGAGGTGGGATCAACTGCTACTTAGGAACGTTGTCCTGAATAAGAAACACTCCAGAGAAAAACTTTTGGAATTAATATTTCTTAACTTCGTATCATTAATCCTTCTAAATATTATGACGTCGACGACGCGTCGTTGGGACTAGCGTAAATCAGTAAAATTACTTATTGAATTTTGAGTGCCCTTAATTTTCAGAAAATTATAAAAATTATTCTAGGTGAGTATGTCTAGCGCTTTGATTGTTAATTAGCACTTCATAGGCTTTCGCTATATAAAGAAACGGTTATTGACTCGCGTTCTCCCCTATAAAATATAGATACTATGATGTTACTTCCTGGGTACTGAGCCATAGAGTGGTCGTCGTGTGATGCTAAAGCCAAGTATCAGAATAGATATTGACGTTGGTATCGGTGCATAATAATTTCCAGTGACCGTGGATCCGCACTACACTTGACTGCTGAGCTGACCTTGCTCCATTCGCCGGCAAACGTTACCGTCTATTACCATACCACCTCATCTACTCGACGACGACGGTGAGTCGCGAGGTCGCTCCGACCTGTTCGGTACTCGATTGTAAATTTTTAAAAATATCGTGTTGCTTGGGCCGACTTGAATATTATTGCGCAACATGCGCTTGAACTTTTACCACGATACCAACCGCTAATGGGCAACGTTCGACTGGGCTGTATCTGTATATTATCACATCAATTGATGTTTTAATCACCTCGCTTACCTATATTAACATAATATTATGAATTTACAGAGTGACTGTGTAGCAATTACGAGGCGAGTCGGCTCTAGAACTTGACCTCCTTAGGAGAACACGTTTGAGTTTTAGCATTATGCAATTAATGAGGTATACTTTTTACGCAATATCATTTTTATTTCATGTCCTTCACGGTCTAGGTCAAGATGCACTGACATTAAGCGTGTTTGTCCATTTGTTTTACATTATAAAGGTCATGCCTCAGATTCTACTGGCTTGTAATAGAACTAGTTTACTTTCAATGTCTAGTATTCAACAGGGATGCTAGATCAACAAAATAAACGGAAAATTTGTACTTTGTAACAAATGTTACTGATGTAGGGTTTATTTTCAATAAAGTTAGTATAATAACAGCAGCACATTATATTTATCGTGCCATCGTAGCTCGAGATGGGATAAACTTTACTATTCATAGCGGCTATATTGCTCTGGCCTCTTCGAAGCATTGATGTTGCCCATATACCCGACATAAAACGTGTCTGCGACACGAACCACTGTTTTGTCAAATAATATTCCAAAATATTATCACGTACAGAGATATTACAGAGACCATCAAATTATATAATTTCCTTTATCTCTATCCATGTCTTCATCTTGTTGACCAGTGAATTCTAAGCGCTTATTTGTTCACAATCTGTAACTCTTAGTCGTGTTTTCTGGTACTTACACATTTTTACTGCACCAGGTAATATTATTTATAGAATAGCCAGCTTATTGACGGTATCCAGGGACGTAAAACTTATTATTATGCTATAAACTTATCATAATGTTCTTTTGTTTCAGGTAATTCTATTCACAAAGTCCATTAAATTCCTCAAAGATGATCTCCACAGTAAAGTTTTCTTAAGGTAACTTAGAAGTAGAATTCAGTTGCATGATAATAGTGTTAAATACCTTGGAAAGCAGAAAACACCACGTGTTTCTACCTGATCAAAAAACTGGGAGTCCAAAAATACAGATGTAACGTATTGCCATTGGGAGCGCAATGTTAACTGTGACACCTGTCTCCGGTACCGGTGAGTAACGGACTGTATACCTTATATTATATACTTGCTATGTACCCAAGCATCACCATCACGACTGCATGGAAAAGCATGAACGAAGGCATAACGGTGCAAATGCAGCTATCTGCAATAACTTGACACACATTACAGTGTGGCTAATTCACGCGATTTGTGCTTCACATCAGATCTTCATCATCAATCATGGCTTTCTAAATGTATTTTAGAAAGATGCTGACGTAGATATTATTTCAAATGTTATGTTTTCAAGCGTCCGTACCTTGAAAGTGATAATTTATCTTATTCCTACAAACTAATCACAATCAGAGTTATCTATGAGACATCAGATTTGTTTACATTCACGAACGTGCATTTTGAGCGCACTGCTACGTGCCGTACCTACATACGAGTCTCTATCTTCATCGTAGATTTATTGTTTCTTATGTCTCAAGCTAAAACTTTATTCACTGTATGTCGCCTTCATCGGACGATCAGCGTCTTCATATTTGAAGTCTATTATGTGTTTTTTATCGGGTATGCTTTTGTCCACGTGTATTAGATGAAGCATTCTTGGGCGTTTCTCAGTAATGTGTATCGATAAGGCAAACGTCTAACGGAGCTAGTTGCGTGGGGGAAATGGACCGCGCGGACTGAACTCAGAGCGTGTGCATGCGCCGCTATCATAGATCGTCACCGGTCCCAGTTGCTTTCGGCGCGCTGCACTGCGCACGAGTGTTTACATTCACAATATTTCGGCGTAGCAGCTACTAACCACCCCAATTATTCGAATATGTGTAGTGAACAAAATAGTGTGTGCAGCTGATAAATGGAATCGATATTCGTAGAGACTCCAGCGTCGTGTTCTATTTGAGGTATGTTGATAACTTCCATCACATCGACTAATATGTTCGACGCTGACGATATCGTCGTTGCTAACTCGGTTATATTTACGTTCTTTGTTACTTACGAGCTCTGATATGTATCGAATATTTTATTTAACCCATAAATTGAAGTGCTTGTGGTATGGCAGCGTATTTGTCTGTAGGCTAAATTACTTCAATCAATCATAAGAACTAGAAAATAATAATCAATATTCGGAGTGTATTTGAATTAGGTCATTAAATGTTTATTATTATCTATCCAAAAAACTAATTACTTTATTTACTTTATGAATGTTCTTTCAACTCTACTAAACACATAACGTTTTGTTTCAAAGTTATTCGTTTAAAATTCCATCTGTACTATCAGTATAAATATAATAATCGGTAATTTATATTTTAACTTAAATTGTTGACTCTATTAGACATGTAGGATGTATAGATAATTTTATATGTCAGTGGAATAATCCTTGTAAAACCGGTCATCGATATAAATGTTTACAATATTAATGATTAAAACGACGTCATTTATTGCAAAATATATGTTTTGCAAATTGTGGTTTATTATACAAAGATTAGTAAATATAAAGAACATATGTGAGTATAAGCAATATTGTCACATCAGTGCATCTGCACAGGTGTCATTTTACATGTACATAATATACTATGTATTATAAAATGATAAGCAAATTGGTCCAGTTTACCAAAATTTTCCATACAGTCAATGTTAAATTCCCATCTCAACAATTGTAAGCTTACTGAATTAAGTAGGTAGAGCAGGTCAGATACTGTTCCCCTTATTCATTAGGTACAAACAGCACCATCCAACTCGAATTACGTACATCGTCTGACACCGCGTTATCTATGACCCCTTGTCATAAATTGTTGTATAACCTTTTCAGAAATACGCACGAGTGACTTGTTTCTTATCAGGCTATCGGATGTAATGTAACGTAATAGTGTCGCCGACGCATGTGACCCGACTTGAGGTCGACGTGACGTACCTTCTGATTTGGAGCACATTCTAAAATAACGGGAATACCTAGCACTTACTACCTAATAGTTTTCGCGCTTAGATGTTTCGCTATCGAGGAAGTAAATTACGTCTTCAGTACAAACGTTTTAAATAGGGAGTTCCGGGTTACTGGGCGGCTTTATTAGTCTTCTAAACTATAGCGACCCAATTGTTGGCCTATTTGTCACCCGGAAATCTGGGATTACGGGAACTCGTAGAAAAGATTGGCTAAAAATATGAGTCTGTCAACCAGTTTAGCCACGGACGTATGACTAGCGAATGTAAAAACTTTCGTGTCGAAAAACCAGAACCTAGTGAATGATAATGGTTACAATCACAATACAAGTTTTACACAACCAGAACCTTGATTATACCTTCAAATAAAACGCCATTTGTTTACTCATATTTGTTTATAAAATGTTGTAACCTTAAACAGATTATCCTTCATTTCATGCTAATATTTTGTACAATAACTTATCGTTTACTAATAGCTGTTCCATACAGAGAACGCCATATTGCCGCGTAAGCACAGCTAGGCAGCTAAAAGTGGTAAACCTTGGTATATCGAGTTTGGAGGGTAAGAGTACACGCTTAATAAGCGCTACTAAAAGGAGCTCGGAGCGAACTGAGCAAATATTTATGCCAGCAAAATCACGTTGCTTGCTTAGGACTGCAAAAAGGATTAATGTTCGCTGAAAGAAACAGCTGTCTTTTATACAACTCATTGCGATAATATTACACGTTATAATTCATAACAAAGAAATGGTTAAACATTAGTAATAATGGCAGGCTTATATCTGCATGGAAAAACGCTGAGCATACCAGTAACATAAATTAACTTACTCCTAGAACAGAATGTAAATGTGAACAAACTGTATTATCAAACGACACAAAGTTCCAAGTAATGAGGGCACGTACATATGTGACAAGAAACAAATAACAGGGGTGTGTTCACAGCGTCGGCGCCAGAAAGATTTGTAGCATCTATGTGTATTTTCGGCTGCACCTTTTATCGGCATTCTTTGCTGTGAAGTTTCGATCTAAACTTCGAAAGAGGAACTGCTAATGCAGGATACTTTGCATAGCTTGCTTTTTGTTCCATTTTGTTTGTTTTTAAGTACTAACGATCTTCTTCTTCTTTATTTAAGAACAAGAAAAAGTAGTACTAACGATGAGATGGGATAAGAGGGGATGCCAGCACCATCTCTCATCGTGAGTTCTTTTTTCGTGGGCTGTATCTATCCGGTTGCGATGTTTTATTATTAAGGTAAAAACTAGTTCAATTTGCAATCGGATTGTGGTTAAATTGTCACGAAAACAAACGAACCACGTAAATTTCAACGTATTAATTTTAACAGGTTACTGAGTGTGAAAAAGAATCGGCTACTCGTTTTGATACAACATAATCGAATCGCATCGCATTTCGTATGCCTTTGCCTTCTACGTTTCCAAGGCAAATGCTCACAGATATTCGATCTTGGCATCAAGGCGATACTGCTATGTAAAAATCTATGTCGAGTAGTATACGTATACATAATTAGAATAATTATATGCAAAGTAGCGAAGCGCGTTTCGTATGTCCTAACCTATTAACTTAATATGCAAAATGATCTGGATAGAAGATGGTCAGAAAAAGAAGATTTGACACTCTCCAACACCAAAATAATTTTGCATGTTAAGTTAAATGTTTAAGCTAGTAAGTTTAATGTTTATGTGAGATCCGTAGCTGGAAACCCGGAAAACTAGAAACTACACCACTTTGCTTCCCCGTTTACCCTTCATAATAGTGTTCGAAGTTTAGCATAATAGACTTTACGTAACTTCGAGACGTGCTTCGTAGTAACCTTGCATTTTCAATTAAGTATGACTATTCATCGATTTTTTGGTTAGTGGTTCGTATATCTGATATTTTTTTGTGTTAGTATTATGATATGTCAACGTAGTTAAACTACGTGTTTCTTTATCGGCCCCAAATATTCAGCTACCTCCAGTCTCAAACTGCGTGAGCTTCGCACAGCTCTATAATCACACTGGTCTGAGACACGAGCATAAACAGATGTTTGTCCCATTTTAAAAACAGTTGTGTAATCCACTCATTTGGTCTCAATCTGTTTAAGATTTATTTTACAAACCACTTGATTACAAATAAATTAATTTTCAAGGACATTTCTCACATGGCATTCTAGTCCAACTAAGCAAAGCTTGTACTATGGGAACTAGACTGCTGATAGAATATTTATATTTATTTTCTTTGTAATGTACATACATAGATACACCCAGACACAAAGCAAATATTTATGCTCATCACACAAACATTTGCTCTGGGTGGGAATCGAACGACACTACCAACTGAGCTGTGACGCCTGTCAAACTATTGTAATACTACTCTACAGGTATGTTGTTTATTATGTGTATAAAAAGTTTATCAAGCGATGTTCTCTGAACGTTGCTTTAAATAGAAACAATGGATATCGATAAAATACAAAATGGGCCGCGCTTGCACGTTTCAGTGCTTAAACAAGCATGGCTTCGTTAGAGAGCGCGGCTTTAGGTAAATCCTCTATCGACAGCTGTTCAATTCATTCGGTAGTTCAATGAGAACGGAGCATGGTTTTCTCGTTGATTTTGCGGAAATATCTAATAACACATCTATATAATGAATCCCTATTTCCCTTGGTCACGCCATCACGCGTGAACGGTTGGACCAATTTCACTTTTTCGATGGTTCGAGAAAGAAAAAAATTAAGTAATTTCGCGGTAAATAAGAAATTTTACGACAGGACAACGTTTGTCGTGTCAATTAGTACTTAGTAATAACTGAGCAGCTTTCAATCTTACTCTACTTTAATTAACGTACAGTGCTTGAGTTTTCTAAACTGCCAACGACAATTTTCATGAAAATTTATTTTATTTTATAGACTAACCGAACTGAACTGTGATTGTATCTTTGAATACATTCTTGTATCGTCAGCTGCATCAATAAAACTAGGGCATACAGAATATCATTGTATAAATGAAGCTTACACACAAGCCACAAGAACGGTAATCTTCTATATTTTTATACAATTTATTATTATGTACAAGGAATTACTGACTGATTCACTTTCTTATGTCCGGTAGTTTTTGAAGTTTGCTGTGAAAACATATTTTTGTCTAAACGCTTTATTCAATTGAATAATATTCATACACACTATCTAGTCTCAAAGTATTAATTGATATAAGCGCTAGTACTTACGAACAAAAATGTTGTGCTATCGCACAAATGTTTGTTCTCGGTGTGGAGCATTGAAGCAGATCTAATACCAAAACAGAGAGGGTGATCAAAAATATTGAAAACAATCATTTGGCTATGAATAAATTAAGGAACAGTTTTTAATTACAGATGAATCTTTTGTATTCGCCAAAATATATTTCATTAAAAATTACAGACTTTTATGTTTGCGATGTCGTGGACCTAGAGATTCGCTGGAAACCTTGGGAAGGCACAATAGTGCGAATTTTGTCAACAGCTAAAGTTTTTTGTTTGCACGCAGCGACCTTTGTTGCGAAAGACACATCGGTTCCTCTTCCTTGTACTTCGTTTGGCCAACTTCCTGTGACCAAACTTTTGATTAGCCTACCAGTATTGCGTTATATACAAATTTGTACTGATGTAAATACATAATGCTAGTGTAAAACCACAAAGTGCAAAATTACACCCGCGCCATGGTCATAGCTTTATTTACATATCGGATTGTTACGAGTCTAGTTATTGCAACAAACTTGAACGTAAATTTTGTTTATGAACCATATGCCTCGATAACGGCGTTATTAATTGAACACAAATAAATTGGATATCTGACAGCTAACACGCATTCGTGATAATAAAGTGTATGTAAATAAATGTGCATTAATCTCGCTTCCTATACCAGCATGGACGTAATTTACAATATATCGTAGAATTACTCATTGAACTTTCAATATTTTATTTACGTTGTTATACTTAAAATATAATAATATCTTAAAGAGTTCATAAAACAATACGCTTATTATATCAGCCACGCAAAATAAGATAAATTATACAACTCTCCTACCATTTCATTCTAATTCACCCCGAATTAAAATTCATAACATGTACCCATAACCTTTCCCATTCCATAAAGCAAGTAAGATATTAAACCCATTAAATACAATGAATACGTACGATGCCTTCATGTTTCAAAATGAAAGAATTCAAATATGTTAGCATTTATTTAGTTGGAGGTGGAAAATGTAAAATTCGTAAAATGTTTAATTCATTCCGGCAATTTATTGCTGTTCGTGATTGCATATAAATATGAAAGGGGAGACGGAACCAAAAAAATATCCTATATTTTTTAATCTGTAGGTGTTCTAAGGTACGGGCTTTCATTTTGCTGAAAAGCGCAATTTTCTCCATTCAGTATGGCCGCCTAGTGAAATCGTTATCGTCTGCTGTACGTTGCGGCGGCGGCCATTTCCTAATGGCGGCTTCGCGTGCATTTAGCTTTTAGGGTTATGTTATAACCATCCGAAACCCTTATGATTTTGCCCGTCCGTCTGTCATAGTCACTGCTGTTTATCTTAGTAACTAGGTTCGCTTATCGACATGTTGTTTCCAAAGTTATTCATCCTACTGATTTGATTAATTGAGTGAGAGCAAAAATATATTTTTATCTTAGGATGAAAAATTGTAGTGTTCAAAACTTCAAGTCGGTACCACTAAATTGAGCGGAGTATCATTCTTATATTTTTGTTTAAATTAACACACCTTATCAAAACTGCATTACAATGCAGTTTTTATTAAGAAAATAAAATTTAAAGCGAAATGACCAATATGACCATATTTTGATATATATGATATGATATCATTGTTTTAGTTTTTAAGTTTAGTATTAGTAACGGTAGTCTGTAAGAGATCGCGCCAAGCGATAAGACCGCCTTTTAAAAATTACTTTTTGTGTTTTTAATAAAGTTCTTTTATTATATTATTATTATTTATTATTTTCTTATCTCCAAAGTTCAATGTAACTTACATTAAAAAACTAATTATTACAAAAAAATAAAAATAAGTTTTTAAAATCTGTTAAAAATCCAAACTATTATTGTTTTCGTTCGAAAGCTTCGATGTCGTGAGTCAGCTCGCACTTGAACAGTACCTCTACCATAAGTTGTCACAGTAAAATCGCCTGACTTTACTACAGTAGTTACGTAACTATTAGTATGAAGAATTTTAGTACCCAACTATCCGCTAGAGGCGCTGTACAAATCTTCATACATTTTTTAACTACAGACGCTAGCGAGTATAGTAAATATAGTATAGTAAAAACTCATGGTAGAGCTACAGTCTTGGTTATTATATTACGTCCCCAGACCGGAGAGAGTATGTATTACATTTTACTGTAAACTTTTGTGTTCCATAACTAATCCTTGTTACGAAATATCTTCTAATTTCACTGTTGTAACTGAATCCGCATTGCGCTTCCATTCGTTAAAACTTGTTTCTTTATGTATATTCAAAGGTCCAGTAACTGTATTCCGCATATAACATTCTCGAATAATGTTGTTTATTTTCGATTGCATTTTCAATATCCATAAATAAGTATCCTCTATGGGATATCTTCACTGGTGGTTATGCGATTTGGTTAGAAATTTTGCTCATTTTTAGAGGATATCGGTGTTTGCGTCGTCTCTTATTACATGATACCTATTCCCAGTTTTCCACTGCGTCATTGCCTTTGATTGCCGCAGATATTAATACTCGATGAGTATACTCTCAACGAGAAGATATCTAGGCCATCTGATCTCCTGTATTTTATATTAATTCCAAAATATATTTTATATCAAGTTTTTTTTTTGTACTAATTAAACACTGTGTTGAATTTAATGGTACAGGATATTGTCTAATAAGGACTTAAAATAAAAAGTTAAAGTATGCAAGCAGGGCTTCTTAGCATTTTCATCTAGATAATGAACAATTTGGAAGATATTTGCCCGTTCAAAATGCTAGCGCTTCTACGCGCCCCGCCCGTTCAGTTTGTGACTTGTGCACAATAAACTAAATTACTACGAGAACAACAACAACCCGGCGAGGCAACAATGATATTTCGGTAGAGAGGAAAAAACAAGAGGGTCGTTCCTAGACCCCGTGGGAATTCACATCCCGTCTCGTTTTGTGTCCGACGTGCCGCAGGAAAGACTCCAAGTGGCCGGGAAATGCTCTGGAATTCAGGATACAATACAAACAAACTAATATATTCGCTACCACAGAAACACTCGGACTCGTATACAAAGGTTTACTTTACGCGTATAAATTGTGTGTGCTTTGTATTTGTAACTTACATTTGTTACATTTTAATGCTGAAAAAGTCGGTATCTAACTGACTTTTTTTATAAATAAATCCTTTACTTTGAAGAGAGTTTTTTTTTGTATACAAATCAACGTGCACGCGTACGCATTCAAAAAGCATTAAAATATACATAATCGTAACCGTTATATGATTTGTATTTGTCAGCATTGATTTAGATTTGCAGGTGCAATAATGTAAAACTTTCATATTGCCGTTTATCATATAGCTTGTGAAATTATTGTAAAGCCATATTGTAGATTTCAGAAAAGTGGTAGTAAAGCAAGGCGATCGACCAGCAGGCAGGTGAAGGAACTTTTTGACGTCAAATACTATCGCAGGTGTGCCCTTCGGTTACAAATCGGTTGAGTCAGGTAGTCGAGCCTCCCTTAGCGAATCCTTTGAGCGTGTTTCATTCGACTTTCATTTATTGCGATATTCTTTGTATAAGCGAGATTGTAGGTAGTACTTTTAAGCCACGTTTTAAGGCGGCCATTATTAAAATGTCGCTAATGGCGTCCAGCAATTCTTCGCTGGCACTAATGCGAGTTGCGAACTGTTCTTTCGTCCAGACAAAGGGAAAAGCTATTTGCATATTCTCTTCTGTTTAAAACTGTTTTAACACACGCTTAACGTTACATTGAGCTATGCAGACAAAATAAAAATCTTTTTTAGAAAAGCATATATTTCAACTAATTAAATGATTATCATAGACAGAGGTTAAACTTCTCAATAATACGCAACGCTTAAACTTTTTTCATAACCCAAAGACATTGAGTGTAAAACTGTAGTGTTCTCGATTACATAATTCACAAAATAATGTCATAGGAAACCTCTGCTTGTCAAAGTTGCATAGCAATATTAACAACCGCTCATTATAATATAAAAATATATATATCAACTAAAAAAGCCTAGATATTGGTGACACTTTTTATAAATTAAAAGACCCTGTTTACTTACGAACCCGTGTCAACTGGCAGCCCTGCTCAGTCTGATCTGAATGCTAGCAAACCCAATAGCAAAATTAGCGATCAAATCAATTTGCCTTAAAATGTAAAGCTTACGAAGAACATGTTAACTGAAAGGGCCACGTTAATTGCTGTTTCACGAGGTGAAAGTTGAACAGTTCTGAAATTTTACTAGGTAAACAATATTCACTTGTAAATTAGAACGAATGAACTCTACATTAGCGTAGGTAGCGTTTCTTTTAGGTTAGACTGGTAAACTGTAGCGACTCTTTCCAATTAATTGGCATTCCAGCAAGAACCTTAATTTATGAAACCCTACAGCGACTTATCGGAATTATAATTCTGAAGCTACGACTTCCGTAGCCAATTTATTTTCAACTGTTTTTTAGAATCACCTAAAGGTTTCGATTTTTACGTAACTTTTCATTTTTAGTTTTAACTGAATGCGAATCAGTGGATCTAAATTAAACACGGAACGGGTGTCAGGACTTGTGTATGAACGAAGAGTGGATTCCTCTTTAGAGCAGCGCATTACCTGCGAGGTGCGCGTGCGCCGCGATGCGCACCTCCTCCGCCCCGGCAGGCGGCGTGCGGCGGCGACGGCAGGTAGTCGGCGGCTTGCTCGGCGCAGGCCCTCACTCAGTGCGCGCGTTCTCTCGCCGTCAGCGGTAGTGTACGTGGAGCGCGGACGCACGCGCGCTATCAAGCATGGTGCCTACATCGAGCTGGTACTGAACTGTGAACTGGTGATTTCAGTGAATCGGATGATATACGACATGTCCTGTGACAGAAGAACTAGGGCCGCCCGATTCCTCGAGCTGCGGTGAGTTTTCCGTAAACGTGCTTCCTGCGAACAGATCCTTTGTTGAAGTTGAATCCTCGCTGTGACGTGTGTTCGTCTCTTTTCAACGCATTCGACAGGTAGAGGCGAAGAATGCTCTCAGTGTTTATATAGTTTTTTTCCGTCCCGGTGGTTTAATGGTCCCTCGGTTCCTTGAAGCTATTGTCTACATGGATTCTAGGGCCGTGTTATTCGTCTGTGAAACTGTTGTTTCCTCGAGCGATTACAATTCTTCTGTAATACAAGGTTTTCTAACGTTGCAAAGAGCGGAAGGCACCTTTTATTGTAATTATTATTTCTTGGTAAATATCTATAGAAGCTTTAGTTGTGATGTGACCTTGACAGACTAGGCTTAGCAACTAAAGCCACCGACCGAGAACACGTAATCAACAAATTGGTGGTCACGATTTCTCTTCAGCCGTGAGATTTTATCTTTAAAGCAAAATTACTAACACTATATTTCAACGTCATAAGTTCAGTAATACCTAACTGAATCATGGTTAAACCCCAGGCTTAAATATTTCTTTGTCAGATAAATTATCATAGTGAATGGCTTCGTTGGAAAGATTATCCCTTGAAAGCGATTGCATTGTTCCACGGGCATCATTGTAATATGTCGTTACAATTGCAAATTACATCTTGCGCTCTCGCCTTCTTTCTGGTGGAATGCCGACGGTAGGGCAAGAGTGGTCGGCCCAGGCGCAGATGTGGGGCGCAGGCACACTCCCCGCCTCGCCTCCCGGCCTTGAAAGGCTCTTGACCAGGCCAGCGCCGGCGATGTCGTATTTATTGCAACCTCCACGATCCGTACCGACGAGGTTATTGACGCCACGCGCGTTGGTACAGTCTCTTAACAACCATTATCTTCCATGGGAAACCGCCAGCAACTGCGACTTGGCTTCATGCTAATGCTTGCGCTATCCTTGAAACGTTTATTCTCACGTCGATCTTATTATAATAGATAACTACAATGGATATTACGTCATAGCTAAGCAAGTTTCCGCCTTCAAAGTTTGGTAGTTAACGATGTGAGTCACGCAACCGACATGCTTCATAATAAATCTGCAATTTATAAAGTGTGGTACGCTGTATAGACAAACAAAACGTAGAACATAGGTGCAATGTCCTCTGATTTGTCATCGACCATGTTTGAGGAAACAATTTGCTTATTGGATAAATCGACCCTTCGGAGTACATGATCTGTGATGACTTTTAAATAAATGAACAATTTTATAAATAGGTGCACCCGTCAAGCAACTGTAGACGGATCGATGTCCAGCCAGCCTAGGTGAAGGACGGTTGTCCAGTTCTTCGCCCTTTGCACGTCGCTTGCAACGATATACTCATTGACAAGCCTGATAGTTATATTATCGAGCCGAGCACTCACTGTACAACTTGATGTACCTACTATCATATATTTCTGCGTCGGCTCCTGCTTTAAAAACAAGTAACCATTTCATCCTTTTATCGATTCCTTTAACGCCAGTTCTGCATTTTAAACTTTAACACAAGATTGTACGAAATCATCGTAGCAGTTGTAGAAATTTCATGACCTTATTTTTACGACATTTCCATGATATATCTAACAGCTTAGAGTTAGATGGGTTTTAAAATGTGTATTGAACCAGCTGTCTGGGTGCCATATGGCGTGGTGATGCACAGTATACAGCGAATGGGGCCGGCATATGTTGCCGCTTTCACTCCACATCACAATCGATGTTGCGTAGTGCGTGTGTACTCGATGTATTGTAAAAATCACCGGCATAAAATGTATTACTAAACTTTTATTTAATAAATATATATACCAACAAATAAACATCGTATTCATCAGATGAAAATGAACAGTATCAATATTTATATATGTTTAGTAAATATAAATATATTAGATAACGGCTACAATGATTATACTATGGTTATCTTCATGCAGAATCATGTACGTACTGTCTTGAATTAAAACAAAAAGGGGAGAATGATTTTCCATCAAATTATATCCATGTGCGCTAGCAAAATGGATACTTAATTAATGTTTAGAATAAAAGCTGGCGCATGCAGCAACACGCGCGCACCCACAGGCATTGCGTTCTGTGGGGGTAGTTTACACTGACGGCAGCTGGCTACCCCACGACTGAGTCACGTCCTGTCTGCTCCACTGTAGGTCGGGGTGCGTGTCGTTGACCCCACTAGCAGCCCTACGCCACACGATTTACCCATTGCCCTTTGTGCTCTTTATTATTTATGGCTTTTGTTCATACAGACAAATCCCTCTGCTTTATCAGTTTGTTCGCGCAACCCATTCCATTTTGCATGGACACGTGATTGTGAACTTGTTTTATTCGTTGCCAAACAAACGTTTCAATCAGATCCAATCTCTATAAATTGCTAAAGCTCTACGCTCCAAACTAAACTATTGTCAAAATTCAGTGTATGCAAAATACTGTCCGAACACTTTTTGTCAGCTCGTAAAGTGCAAAAAACTTGTTTTGTTTGAGGTTAGGATCCTCAAACATACTAAAGGTTTTATTATGCTTAACATATCCTATGTTAATGACCAGATTAACTTTTGCTTAAAATTTAAAAATATAACAAAACTTAAAATTGCTACTTAAAAGCAATAAACAACAAGATAAAATAAACGTTTTGCCGAAGTGAGAAAGAAGGCTGTACGTAGAAAGAGACTGCCTGATTATTAACAATCATTTTTATTTAAACTCCTTTCATTAAGGTATTAAGTCCCGTTAATGAAATCAAAAATTACACGTTGAATTCAGAAATGTGGGAAATGACATTAATGTCGATACCCGCAAGGCGTTTGATCCGGCTACCAATGCATTTCATGGCATACCGGTTCCAAGCCAGCCGACTCGCAACGCATTGTTGATCCTTCCACAGCGAAACGAAACAAAACAAGCCTTTTTTTCTGTTTCTTGCTCGAATCCTCTCGACGCTCGCTCGCTATCGTCACGATATTTCTTGTACCGGTTACTTTATTCCTCTGAGTTTCCACTAGGCAATTTAAATTGAAACAGAAATAGAGGTTTTATACCTATATTTAACAGAAAATTAATTTCATTGACATCTTCGTTCTCGAATGTAAATAATTACAGGTCACGCTTTGTCTGATGCGAGTTGCTTAGCAAATAAAGCTGTTTCCTGCCCAGCCCACCCAACTTGCTACCATCGCTTCATGTTTAATCAATAGATCAGCTTGAATCTTATTTAACTAATTTAGAAGTTCGTCTATGACAAGAAATATATATAAATATTTCAGTTTGAGAATTACATTACTAGAATTACACTTGGCATAATACACATTCTCTACTAGAACGAAAATCCCAAATCACAATTTCCGATTGGCACAACAACTATACACAAAGAAACATAAATTAAGACTATCGGAAGACGCCGCAGTATTTTGATGAAGTAACGCACCACGGCCCGTTGTCATCGCAAATAACGATCTAGCGGCTTAGATACTGTACCATGGTACATGAATAATTCACATTTGTGGTAGCCTTCCTTGTCCTCAGAACTTGGCAGAGATGCTATTTCGGGAAACCCATCTATATTTACTCTGTTTATCATAGTTATTATATACACTCTGCGAATAGTATTCATCTACAGAGACACGATTTACATCTACTCCGAGATAGTTTTTAAGTTTATTTTGTAACAAAGCGCAGCGTTGTTCTCGGATTACTGCTAACTCGATTCAACTTCGGTATTCAAGTCAGTCTGGGAAATGTTTATCACAATTCTTCGAACTAGTAGAGAAAGTTTGTGTCAAAGAAATCAACCTCAGTCCAGTGAAATAGGTCGAATCTGTATTTAGTCAGACCATCAAATGTTTAGAGTTTTGCACTTTGAACTGCAGTGGGTCATAGTCCGTTGTATATAAATATAGTATACATAAATATCTTGAGTCTGGTCTGTTTTGCTATAATTCTAGTAATTACTAGCTTTGGTATACTGTGTATCCAGTTCAAAGAACGCCGCTTATTTGCTCACATCACTTCAAGAGCTTTACACAAGAATTGTGTGTGCCAAAAAGCTTTAAACTTTACTTGGTGCTTTGTCAAACGTGGGAAAACTGTTTCGAAATTTCAAGGAAACGAAGAAATCTGCTGCTGCCATTGGCATGCTGATATTGAAAGTTATACAATACTTTGCGATGGAAAAAGCCTGACTTCTCATACTTTAAAGGAATTCTCGGAAGTAAAGCTGGATATTGAAACTAACAGCTAAGCTTTGATCAAACATACGCTTTAAGCGGATTAAGGTGTACTTATAGTTATGTATGCTCTACACACTGTATGCACTAGCTAATAACTTATAAAACAAATAAATTATCTATTATAGAAAACATTCTCATTATAGTAAACATTATCTTTTGTTAAGTAAAATAAACACTTTAATCACAATAGTTATTACGTATGAAGTTTTGGAAAAAGGATTAGAAGTGGTTTTCATAGAGGTAGTCGGACGAGTAAAAAATACTAACATTTTACAGTATATTATCCTCATTAAATTATGAGTCATGACATTGCCTATATCTCGTTCGGTTTTCTATACGTGCACTCATTCAGCTACGTTAAAGGCATTTCGAAGCGGAGTGGAGGCGTGCTTATCTGCGGGGTGGCTCTAAGGGTAGTGGGTGGCTTTGTTCCCGAATCGGCCTCTCAGACTATCCGACCACTTAGAAGATTGCTCGCCTTTGTCTTCGCGTGATACTTCTTTATATCCAGAGTCTCGCCTTCAATTTGGGGTTTTAGATTTATTTACAACAATAATGATTTAGCTTGCATGGCCAATCAAGTCATTTAAAATCAAATATTAGTTTGATTTTGGTCTTCAGTGGTCTGATAAAGAGTTTTATTATCTCACACTCGTTTCCAACTCGTTACCTACTTTGTTTATGTTGAGCCGTATTATACAGCGACCGATCATGGCACGGTATTTTAACAACCATCGTCACAACACACAACCTCATTATCCAACTTATTTTTTTAACTTCGTTACAACTTAGTTGTAGACCGTACTGTTGGCACTCGAAGGATTTAGGCATATTCGTTTATATTATATTGTAATATTATGTGGTCCTTTCGTTAAAAAGAATCCATTATTTTGGACACTATTGACATTATATTTACATATTTATTTTCTTGGTATTAGCAAGATGTTGCTCGCCAAAATCAGTGGGCCCATTTGAAGTTTTAAGCGGAGTATAATAAATTAGTCCCGAGAAATAATCAAAGCTCGTAATTTTAATTGCCATATTAGGTTTTTCTCTGGTTTGCCTATGTAGACTGCATACAGGTGTGGCGGCGAAAGCAGCGCTCCCTTGACACGCCGCGGCGCGCGCGCATTGCAGTCAAGGCCTGCCCGCCGCATGCGCCCCGACCGCACCGCACAGCATTCGAATGACTGACCAATATAGTATAGTTCCCACTATGCCAGCAGCACCAAGCTGAGTCGGGACCTGTTTGGTTGCATCCGACACAGAGCGAGACTACTTAGTGCCCAAACCTACCCCTTAGTCGGGTACATGTACCTACATTAGTTTAATTTTTGTATTATTAAGGTCAATTATTATTTTTTTGTATTTTTAAGGTTTGTGTTGTGTGTTAACCAAATAAACAATTATCTATCTATCAATACCGAACGCCAGTCATCCATCACGGATAGTCTCGTCGAACTCTTTAATACCGGTTTTCTCCAGCCCACTTGGATAAAAAACTAGCGTTACTGACATTTATGTTTATACTCCCCCATCATCGCTACTTTGTTGTAGAACAAGGCGCAACATTTTAACGCACTATGGAAGTCCCATATTGAAAACAAAATGAATCATATACTTGTTTAATTGTTTTGTGAATAAACAATGATGCATTTATTTGCCTTAATAACTCACAGTGATTTGTGTACATTGCAAATCCGAGGTAAATTGAATTGGATATCCCACAGAGTGTTTTCACGTTGTATTAGTAAATATTCTACGTACGGGATACAAATCGACATATTATATCTACGACATTGTATTTTAAATGCTTCAAATGATTCTACGTATCTCTGAGAATGGGAGGTTCTTTGAACAGCTTGATAGAAAAGTTTACTTTACCTTATAGATGTGACGGGATTTTTAGTTGTGAACCTATTTAATTTCATTCATGTAATGATTTTGATTAAAACATTGAACAGTGTGTCAAATTATTCGATGATGAAGAACTCGATACTGAAAGTACAAGAGGCGTACCCGCGATGGGCGATCGACCTCCACTGTCACATCAATGTAGGAAACTAACTATTTAACGCAAACTGAATATAAATCATCAATGTGCATAGCATGCATGCGGCCATGGCACAACAGACTCATTCTAATATGGCAGAGTTAAAGCATCCTTGACACGTAGCGCAGCAAAACTGCATGGCGCACCGCAGTTATGTAATCATCACCCATCACCATTATTCAACGGCTCTAATATTATAACAGCTATACAAAGTATCTAATAAATAATAATAATAAATAATGCTGGACGATCCACACAACATCATCTAGCCCCAAGTTAAGCAGAGCTTGTGTTATAGGTATACATATAAAATACCCAAAACACCCGGAATAAATATTTGCAGATCGTACAAACATTTATCCCAAAGCGGGAATCGAACCCGCAACCTTTCGTCATCTAACAATAACATACCTACCAACCTACTGTTTAGTCGCCCTAACTGTTTCACCTTGTCTTGACGTAATTTTTTTTCAGCGGATTAGCTAGATGGAAGGCGTGCGAAAAAAATGCTAGCATTCGGGGCCGGGGAAACTGCTAAGTGGGTTTTTCCTTGACATCGAGGCCCTGTTGCAACGCGGCAATCGACACAAGGTTAACGGACAGTGTCGACACGCCCTAGCGATTATTTAATTGTTATTTAAACCGTAGACAACAGTGCATCGTCAATCGATGACTTAATTAAATATATGAATGACGCTAGCAATCTTTGTACTATTCAATTTCTGTTGCTTGTTCAACTTTAAACTGTTTAAACTAACTGAATCAATAATGTTAACCTGTTTAACATACGATAGCTGAGTCGCACGGTGCTTATCTTCTCGCAAAAGAGATTACCAACTTTGACTATCAATTTTGACAACTTGGGTAATAGTCCAGTCAAAATAGACTAAAATTATGACTTCAGTTTGCATTAATTCCCAACAAGCTGGATTTTTGTGCAGGCCTTGAATACGTCATTATAAATGATATGTCAAAAGTCCCCATCGATCCCGCTTGTGCGTTGTTTTTTATTCGAGGTCAAAGGTCATAAATTTGCGTTTTTTGCATATATCTCTGAAACAACGAGAGCTATCGAAAAGTGATTCAGGCAAAGTTTGTACATCGTAAAATTGCCTACAAAAAATACCTCAACACTTTTCTTCTACAAAGCATCGCTTTCGAGATATAGTGACTTTAGACCGCAGGAAAATCGTCGAAGATGCTGCGTTTTTTTCATTTCAGCCGTTTTATCTGCTTCATTGCCACAGAATAAACAGTATATCTTGAAATTTACTGAAAGGGGTGATGGGTTCGATGGGTTAGTCCTCCTCCGAGGTAATGAATCGTCTTTTTGTCTCAAGAAATACTGTTTGTTCTGTGGCAATGAAGCAGATAAAACGGCTGAAATGAAAAAAACGCAACATTTTAGTAGATTTTCCTGCGGTCTTAAGTCACTATATCTCGAAAGCGATGCTTTGTAGAAGAAAAGTGTTGAGATATTTTTATAGACAATTTTACGATCTACAAACTTTGTCGGAACTATTTTTCGATAGCTCTCGTTTATGACTTTTAAACGCAAATTTATGACTTTAACCTGGGTATTTGCGTTTTTCGCGTATATCTCTGAAACGACGAGAGCTATTGATAAATGCTTCAGACAAAGTTTGTAGATCGTAAAATTGTCTACAAAAATATCTCAACACTTTTCTTCTACAAAGCATCGCTTTCGAGATATAGTGACTTTAGACGGCAGGAAAATCCACTAAAATGCTGCGTTTTTTTTCATTTCAGCCGTTTTATCTGCTTCATTGCCATAGAACGAACAGTATTTCTTGAAACAAAAAGACGATTCATTACCTTGGAGGAGGACTAACCCATCGAACCCATCACCCCTTTCGTTAAATTTCAAGAAATACTGTTTGTTCTGTGGCAATGAAGCAGATAAAACGGCTGAAATGAAAAAAACGCAGTATCTTCGACGACTTTCCTGCGGTCTAAAGTCACTTTATCTCGAAAACGATGCTTTGTAGAAGAAAAGTGTTGAGGTATTTTTGTAGACAATTTTACGATGTACAAGCTTTGCCTGAACCACTTTTCGATAGCTTTCGTTGTTTCAGAGATATACGCAAAAAATGCAAATTTATGACCTTTAACCTCGAATAAAAAACAACGCACAAGCGGGATCGATGGGGACTTTTGACATATCATTTGTAATGACGTATTTAAGGCCTGTACAAAAATCCAGCTTGTTGGGAATTAATGCAAACTGGAATGTCTATTTTGACTGGACTATAAGTTTGGATTTGGGGCGTGATAAAGGGTTTTACAAGTTAGTTACTAGATAAATATGTTTGGAAATTTGTAAACGGAATTAATACATATTCTTATTCTATTTAGAATGCCAACCGCGTTCTGTGCTTTGCCGTGAATTAGATAAAATAGTACTTGTGGTCAGTAAGTCATGACCATTACTAACATTACAAGGAGCTAAAAAAATTCAAGCTGATAATTTTTTGAATACTTTTCTTAACCTACTTGTTTTGTCATGCAATAAATAATGTCTTTTTAATTAAATGAAATGAATAAAAGTCATGACATCTTTAGACTCTGTTGATATATCTTCAGTCTAGTCATCTGACTTTTTTTATACGTCAAAAAAATCCGGAATCGTACACAGGAACTAAGAATCAGAAAGTCATAAGGGTCCCACTCAGGCAACATCATTTCATTGGAAATAGCCTCCAAATACTGTTTGTTATTGAATTCTACAGACTTATGCAACTTTACGCTTACGCTCTTTAGCGCGGCTGAATCACTACAATACCATTAGTTATTTGACAACACCAGACACTTATCTGAAAATCGTCAAAATACGAGTAAAATGTGTCGTAAAAACTATTTAAAATGAGCACCCAAAGTATACATAAACTGACACCACGATATTGTTGCTTAAAATTTGTACGCGACATTATAAACATGCATACTGACACGATATTTCTCTTGCGCAAGATGACCCTTATAACGAAGCAGACGCTTTCTACACGTGAATCAAGAATATTTAAAATTTATTAACATAACTTGGGCCTTTCCTTTTTAACACAACAGTAAACATAACGGGAACCAACATTGAAACGGATTTCAGTGAACTCTGTCTTATTCGTCTCATCATTTCCAATCAAGCGCTGTTTGGCTTCGTACCGTTTTAAATTCAGTTAAATTATATATCTACATGTGATCCAATTAACAATTAATCCTCTCTCCGCAGGCTGCTCGGTATTCAATTCAGTTTCGGTTTTACGTTTCAATTCCGTTTGTAGATAGCGTATTTGTTTGCTCTACAAATTAAATGGCAGGTTGGAGTTTTATTCACGAGGAAAACACTTTCTATCGATTTGTCTTTAATGCGCTTGTAAAATATTTAGAAACGTTTGTTTTTCTTTTAGTTTCAACGTTCTTGTCTTTGTCATTTGATTTCTCTAAATAACGTTCGACGCTTCAGCTGCAGTGTTTACACTCTTGATTGGGTGTCTGCATGTTTTCAGAACCTATAGTCACACTTATTCAATTTTGCCATCAAGTTTATTTACTTACAGATGTTTTATAGCTATACGAAACATCATACACATCGTAATTAAGTCGGAAATGTAATTGGATTTTTTTCCGGGTTTCCTTCCAATAATATCTCAGTTGTTAACATAACATCTTGCGTAACATTAGAGTAATCCTGAAGGACTTTAAAACTGGAGCAACTTTAATCATGCAAAAAAAAATGTTTATTTGTTTTACAAATTAAGTATTTATTGTGTAAATACAAGATGATTCAAATTACCCGTACATACTTAATATTTTATTTTCACAACGAAAATCTATTAAGCAGATCCTTATTTCATAATCAGACAAACTCACTGTCAGCATACTAAAATGACAACGAAGTAGTAGGTACTAGTGACACAGAACAGAACGCTATTACCAATTCACCAAAGACAAATTTGGTTGTTGAGCGATGGAGTCCACCAGGATTTTACCGTAAATCTTAGTATGTGACATGTGTATGAAGCATGCGTTGCGGAGATGATACAAACACATTCACATCACAAAAGTGACACAGAACGTACGTCACCCGGTTAGTTCATTGTTCGCGCCTGTTGTGGTGCGCGCGTTGGTACAAGCTAATGTAGTCGGCCTAGCAACGTTTGCCACTTCCAATGTTCCATTCACCTCTCACCGAGCGTGAACGGTTATGTTGCATACAGCCACTCGTTCAAACAACCATATAGAAAAGAATAGTTTTCTATTTATGCCTGAATCGATGCAGCAGAACCAATGACGTAAGTCTGAACGCAAAGTGTTTGTAGTTCCCACAGACTGAGTGCTTAGCTTCCACTCCTAATTACAGCGAAATCATAATAATCGTATGTACTAGTCACGGACACGATTTTACTTTGAATTGTAGTAGCCTAGTCATAGAATCTATGAAAAACAATAGAAAATGACCCTTTATTTTGCTTTAGTGGATTTATTTTCCTGTTGTGTATGAGGTCATTCAAAGCTAAACTATGTCAAAGTGGTTATTATTTGGAGCTATGACTCTATGGGTGTGTTGCAATCAGGCCTCATGTAGTTCTGCGAAAACAAAGAACATAATGGATTAAATGAATTCCTACTAATGGTGTATCAATAGCTTTAGTTTCCTCTCCACGTGTACTCGAAGACGTCACGGCAATCGCGATCACGTGTGGTGTTTGTTTGTTTACTGCGTGCCGTTCGAACTTGCTAGATTAGTTCGCTATCGGACAAATTGACCACTCAGCTAAGATTAACCAACCAACACGAGGAAGCTCGACAACATCAATGTTGAAACATGCTAAATTTTCAGTTCTCACGGCCTAATATTAGTTTCCGGTAACGTATACAAAGATAAAGCAGATATTATTTTCTTGCATCAATTCGATTTGCGATCGGACTTCAGTAATAAAACCAATGATTATCCTAAGGGAAATCTAAGCCTGTTGGCGCCACCGCTATCATCATAAAACTAAGGAAAATGTATTTCCAAGTTAGAATAGTTTTACTGTTATGAACATTGAACAGTTTCGGTCATTGTGCCTAGTCAAGAGTCGAGCCGACGGCGGCGCGAGGGGACGCATTCACTTACCTTTCACTTCCCGCTTTTGTCATGCAGCCGCTCTAGGCGACGGGAAGCAGATGGCCTTGTGAGTTGTATGCCTTCTAGGCATCCTTTCTCATCCAACATAGATTTACATGAGCATACAGTTCTATTAGTTAAGGCCGGATGTATGCCAACCGATAATTTACAGGATTTGTGCTAAAGTGGAATTCCTAAACTGATGATTCGATCAAAAAAGAATACGAAAAAGTTGTTTTTTTATAGTTAGACCATTCACCCTTGATCCAATTGACCATAATAACTTCGAGCAGTTCATTTGACGGCAATCAAACAAGGTTACATGCGGTCAGTCGCTAAGATTTGTCAACCACTTTCAACGTCTCTCATACGATTCGTGAGTCGTTATACCAATAACGCTAACAAATAGCTTGTATAATAAACAACCCCATTAAATGACATCACGGCCAAGCAAATATAATAAGCAATCAAATCTATTATCAAGAAGCGGTCATAGAACATTACCTAGCATGTGTACGAGGCTCGAGGGCCGCGCTAACCTTGGCTTTTGAGCGGCGACTTTCACGGTTAGACGGTCGACGTTACATAAGATGAGTAGTTTGCACCGCCATCTGCTGTGACGACACCGATGCCACTCACCGACGCGACGCCGACCGGTTCCTAGAACCTATCGCCATCGTCGATGTTATAAATCGATTCTGTTTACAGATTGTTATATATTGATAGTACCTATGATTGCCGTTTGAATGATGGTAATTGTTCTGGACAGGTTGATGTTAGCTAACTTGTTTTATTTTAGAGCTTAGCAATTGCATTATGTGGATCCGACGTACAACAAGATTTCTCGAGTACTTTTGTCATTCGATTACATTTATTCAGGAAGGTATTCTAAAACAAGTGAAATCTTCGGAAGCGCTTGCTTGATGTAATGATTCATTACATTGCTCCTACACAAACCATGCTGCACTTACTGTCCTGCCCTCGGTGCCCGACCATATGCACTAAAGCTGATCTTATGAGGGCATCCGATAAGGCCATTGAAGTTGCCACTCACTTGAGTAGAATAGTTTGAGGATGAACCATTGATACGACGAATGAATGAATGATGTAATGATGTAGTATTAACAATATGTAATGTTTGTTCCAGGTACAAGAGCGGGGTGCGCTCAGTGAGGAGCGGGGGCGGCGCAGGTGGCGCGGAGGAGGCGCGGCGCGGCGGCCTCAAGGCGCTGCCGAAACGCGCCCGCACTCGCTGCAGGGGCATGAACATGGGGCAAAAGCTCTCCGGCGGTGTCAAGGTATCCTTTCATCTATATCACATTGATCGTATTTTTACTGCCTATATCCTGTTTGGATTAACCTATGATTATACTAGATATCTCTTCCGAAGTTTAAAGAAGTTGAACCAGGGAATCCTGAGATGGTTATTTGAAACTGCTATTGCTGTATCTGCTTTTTCTGATGATATTCAAGAATTCTTATCCCCAGTTTTCGCCAGGGTGACGAGGTTTACTGCGTATGGTCTGAAGGATAGTTATCTTTCAATCTCCGTTAAGTGACGTGTCTAGTCGCGGTTGCTATAAGGCTATATTCTTGTTGATTCCAGTCGGTGTCGCGCGACTGCACGGCGCCGTTCAAGGCGGTGGTCGCGCGCGAGCTGGCGCCCGAGCCGCCGCGGCCGGCGCGCCTCGATGCACTGCTCGACGCGCCGCCCGCGCATCCTGATCTACAGATCAAACATGCATGGAACCCGGATGATAGGTAACGGATTTTAAAGGAGTGTTATATAATCGATGATATGCAGTAGCAAATACATGCTGGTCACATTTGCTTCTGGATACTGATCTACAGATCAAACATGCATGGAACCCTGATGATAGGTAACGCATTTCAAAGAATAGAATCCATGATACCATCGGCCATGATATCCAGTAACAAATACATGCTGGTCACATTTGCTTCTGGATGTCATGGATGAGG
Organism: Ecliptopera silaceata; assembly: GCA_932527185.1. Classification (NCBI taxonomy): domain Eukaryota; kingdom Metazoa; phylum Arthropoda; class Insecta; order Lepidoptera; family Geometridae; genus Ecliptopera; species Ecliptopera silaceata. The sequence goes on along the minus strand of OW052207.1, from coordinate 3,916,648 downwards.
TTATCAGGGGCTAAAGACTCTGTCGCTTTGACGTGGAATCCTGATGGATAGGCTGAGGCGATTGAAGGAAGAACGGAGGGGCAAAGTAGAGGCTACACCGTTTTAGAAAGTAGTTTGTGCCCTTAGAACTGGGGCCAGCGCATATGGGATATTCCATTGTCATTTTTGACAATGAAGATTGAACCTGATCCAATCTCAACTGGATAAAAACTTTACAGGAACAGTTTAAATATTATTGTGTCTTTATTAACGATACTAAACTGCATATCCTTCTTATTCCAGATCACTAAACATATTCGTAAAAGAAGAGGACGCGTTAACGTTTCACCGGCACCCGGTTGCCCAAAGCACGGACTGCATTCGAGGCCGCGTGGGTTATTCCCGCGGCCTGCACTGTTGGGAGGTAGTTTGGCCGGCAAGGCAAAGAGGCACACACGCAGTGGTGGGCGTGGCCACTTCACATGCACAACTACACTCGGTCGGCTACCAGAGCCTAGTGGGAGCCACTGACCAGAGCTGGGGTTGGGATCTTGGAAGAAATAAAGTAAGTTGACCCCAAATGCTGTATTCCTCGTTGCTATTCCAACGCTCATGCAACAAGTAGAACGAATAGACTTACTAATACCCTGAAATGATACTATTAATAAGTACAAGTGTCTTTGAGTATAACCACAAAAAAGAGGGGACCCTTCTAACACGGATTGAAAAACTTGAAAAAAGAGTTCCTACCCCGATTATGTATTTATCTTGTCTTACAAATAAAAACTATTAAGATTTTGTAAATGATATCCTTATATGGATCACAAACTATGTAACTTTTAACCATGTGTGCTAATACTCTACGCCGTCGTTTGGTTGAATATGATCCATGATCTAGTTCTGAGTCACGAAATGCAGTTTATTTTTACGATTAGTCCTCGTCAGTCTTTCATATTGCCTTCTATGACTAGAAGTTGAGTCCTCATTTATAACTATGGCTCCAGGTATACCACAACGCGAAAGGTAACGGAGGCAGCGGCGCCACCTATCCCGCGCTCCTTCGGCCCGACGAGCAGTTCCTGGTTCCGGATAGATTGCTGGTTGTCTTAGACATGGACGAGGGCACGCTGGCCTTCTGCGCCGATGGACGGTATCTCGGGGTGGCCGCGAGGGGGCTCCGGGGCAAGACGCTGTATCCCATCGTGTCGGCTGTTTGGGGACACGCCGAAATCACAATGAAGTACATTGGAGGATTAGATCGTGAGTATTCTCATTTTGCGTAGCTTTTTGTTTCTCACTTTTGTGTGCTTTGCACTTCAATCGAACTCATGTGAAATTTGATGGGTCAACTGGACTTTTTGTATATAATAAAGATCAATCTGGCGTAGCGAGTAGTGTCAACTCCTCGCTGGTCTTTTTTTATTATGTCACTCTCGACACCCAAAAAGTCGGCTGATGATTTCAAGATGACTCTAGTAAGCTTTTACCATCACCTTTAAAGGTTCAAGGCACATTCACGAAGCTTTGACACTATTGGTGATCATGAGGTATTTGAGTCTTAGATTAATACCCGATACCCTTTCAAAGAGCCCCGATTGTATCGATTATTATAGGGTCTTATCAAGCAGTTTTAAGTGGAACTGCTAGATATCTGTAGATAGTATCCATAGTGATACTAAACGCTAGGATCCAGGTCTAGTTTCCGGCATCTAGAATCATCTAGTAAGACGTTTCAAAGTGATCGTTGTGATTTTATTGAATAAATGTAATTGAAGTCTGACGACCGATGTGGCGCGGTGGACGATGGTCCGCCTGCGACACGGAAGGTTGCGGGTTCGATTCCCGCCTTGGGATAAATGTTTGTACGATCTGCAAATATTTATTCCGGGTGTTCTGGGTATTTTATATGTAAAAAAAAAATATCTATCTATGTAATGAGTATGTATTAAGTATGTCAGTCTTCTAGTACCCATAACACAAGCTCTGCTTAGCTTGGGGCTAGATGATGTTGTGTGGATTGTCCAGCATTATTTATTTTATGTGCGTTATTTCCAGCGGAGCCTCTCCCTCTGATGGAGCTGTGCCGGCGCGTGATCCGGCAGCGCGTGGGAAGAGGCCGGCTGCGCGCGGCCGCCTCCCGTCTCGCTCTGCCGCCCGCGCTCACTGCCTACCTACTGTACCGCGCGCCCTAACCTCCCCCACACCCTACCCCTACCCCCATACCCACCACATGCTACGGACAACAGATTATGTGCTCACTGATCATACGCTCGCTTAAGACCAGACAGTACTGGCGAGTTTTTGTTTGGCTAAACTTAGCTATCCTGCATCACTCAGACAGATATGGTCAGTAGATATTGTGCTCCCTGATTATACGCTTGCAGATAGCTCAAGGATTGTCTAGTGTCAAAAAATAGTACAGTGTTACAACGGCCTACACCAGACAAAGTTATACAGTTCAGAGGCATCAGACGTGCTTCTGTTCACTGACCGGATAACACTATCATAAACTACATACAGATGAAAGAGAAAAGGCTACTGTAATACTAGCTACCACTGAACATTAGTGATGCTGCAAAAATAAAAGCACCTGAATCTTTCGAAGATGAGCGCGAAAAAGCAATGTTTAATTCGGCTAATCACCTTGTGAATTGAGAAGTTTTTATTCGGATCGATGGAATAATACTAAAGGATAGTGCAGTGATGATATTAAAATTGTGAACGATTAACGATCGCGTGGACACTGCTAATTGTGCAGAAGTGACGTTTCGAACTGTATTTTATCAAGGACTGACTTGCGAACATTCATTATCATAGTTATTTACTGTTTACATAGCTGATTGTACTAAAAATGATCGTCTCGAAAAGTTGTTCAGTCACTTCATTAATTTGTATTAGTTGTTTTTAGAGAATGTAATCTTGTGGTAACCTGTATCTCAACCTATTTTGTATGTTAGGTAGGTATGTATTTGAAATCGATCCTTGATCTACCTACATAGTAGTAGGTTATGTACTAATGTTTTATTGGCTTGCTGTTTGTTTTAATGAGTAAACTTTAACATTTGAAAGTTTCAAACCGAAAGGTAGGTCACAGGTGTCTGCAGGTTTTACTAGTAATAACATAAATAAATTTAGGTACATTGTAGCAAGCAGAGTTTACCCCAGAGCTGTATTGAATTTTGATAGCTTTGGTTTTTCGAATAGAAATGTCTAATCATAGCTTTTCGAGTCGATCACGCCTTGTCTGTGTCTGGTGTGAGTTTGAAAGAGCAAATGTAAAGGAGGCCAGTAATCTAGTGGTGAGGTGTCGTCGCGGCATTTCGAGTGCAGTTTGCACCTTTCAGAACGTCGGTTCCGTGATGCCAATAATTATAAATCCTGCACCGAGAGAAAACATAACTTATTTGTAAGCACGCGAATCCGTATTCCATAGACATATTTAGGTATTTTTTTACAACCCATGCAGAGACACGAATACCTTTTTTTATTTTAATGTTATCTGTGATAATTACTTTAATGACAAATTTAACTTACTTCGTTTCTGAATTCAATGCATTTTTTTCTTTTCTTTTCTGATCAAATTGACTAGTTGCATTGATATTGAATCCTCTATCGAATCTTTATTCTTACGGTGGCTATGTGGGTCTGTAATGTTATAATTTTCCGCCCAATGCTCATGTGACATGTTGTGTCACTATTCCGTTACCGATAAAATAATTGACAAACGCTTTATGTTGTAAGTTAGGCTGGCAATGAATACAGGATTTTCAAATCACCTTATAAACCTTACGTGTAAAGCCATATTGATCTCTGAGAATGAATTGCGGTCTTTGCCTGTGGTTATAAGTGAGTGATACAGGCAGAGGCGTATCGTATACTTGTTAATTTAGATAAACAAGTGCAAGTTATGTAACTCACGAGCCTCTGCAATTATTGATAACTTTATTATTAGAATGTGATTGTTGGTATAACATTAGCGTTACGGCGGCTCGTCCGCCTCTAGGCCAGTGTATCGTTGGCAATCTTACATTACTATTTTATAGCTCATTAAGCGACTGGTTTAATTTAGTTTAATATTTTAATTCCTATTGTAAAAAACGTGTGAGTGTGTAATGTATATATATTAATGTGCGCATCGCATAGACAAACGTCACCGGGATAAAGTGCTGTACATTTATTTAGGATATTAGAAAATATAACGCTAATCGATGTCTTCATTTCGTCTTCGTTTGCGACAAATTAGTCTAGGTACGGATGCAATGAATCAATGATTGATAGAATTTTTAATGCACTATTTGTCAGCCATTTTGATCCAAATTAGTTGTAACCTATTACAAAGGTGTAAGTACTTCCATTTTAATAAAGATTTTTTCGATGTAGTTTGTACGGCATAGTAGAAAACCCGCGTGGAACTCACTATTTGATTGCTGTTGATATTCACATCTTATCTCCGTTACAAATGAATATTGTATACCCATAAATGTGTATTTTATAATCATAGCATATTAAAACATAGCGCTTTTATAGTGTTGTTTTGTTCGCGACGAGTTTCATGTGAATATTGACGCGTGTGAGTAACTTTAACTGCCAAATGCGTTAGAATGAATGCACGAGAAGTGTGTTTGCGAGTGTGGACCCGCAGAATGTAATGTGTGCAGACGTGTGGCAGAATCATGCGGATATTTTACCTTTGAGTAAGATAATAATAATCATGATAACGTAAATACAAGCTCGATGTATTGTTGAATCGGTTCTTTGCGGTAAACCCCTCTGAAGGACCAACACTTCCTCATTTAACGACACCCAACGGTTTGATTGTTTCATTTGCGACTTTAGTATCTGTCTCCCGCACTTCTATCTATATCCTAGCGACCAGGGGTTTACCGTTAAGGATCTAGATATATAATTATTAGACGAAAGTAACCATTTGAAATCTATGAACCGTCAAATTTAGTCCTGTATATATAAAAGTTTATAATTTTTGCGGTGTTTAATGAATATTGTAAGAGGAAATGCATTTTAGTTTCGTAAGTTGTAGGCAATATTTTTAATGGTCATTTCTAACAGATAACTGCTCGACAGTCGAATCTCTTAGATGCAATGATTAAAAAAAAATAGGAAAAACGATTGGAATAAATATAACTGGTTAAGAAAATAATAAATGATATGAATTAAACATCGCTTTTTATTTTACTTCAGGTTATAGGTAGGTACAATAGGTTTTAGAATATTTCGAAGGACGGATAACAGATCTATAAGTCTAGTTCATTTTAAGAAATCAGTCTTACACTTATTTATTTCTACAGCAACTCAAATACTAATTACTTAAATATGGCATCTAATCACACAGCGTATGATGCTCTACCATAGTGTCGTCGGTAATCACAATGGTATTTTCTTCTGCGAAATCTTGCGGCAAAACTATCTGAGCTGTCAACTCGTGGAGGCCTCCAATAAGCTCGTTCAGAGATGTCTGGAAGACAAAAGTAAAATTGTAAAAGCACAAAATAAGACATTTAAATCATTGAAATAAAAAATACCAAGATAACATTAAAGCGACCATAAAAGAGGTTACTGTAGTAGTAGTCATGCTTTGGATTAGATGAAAAAGTTTATTTGTGGTTGTCAGAAGAAAATTACATTTTTCACTTATTGAGGAATATGTATTTACGGCCGGTTTCTCGAACAAGTTTCTCGTTTTTCGATGATCAACGAATAATTACTATGTGTCAAACTCGGATCAATCGTGATTTGGGTTTCCAGAAACCGACCGTTAATGTTATTTGTTATACACTATTAGTTGAATATAAACTAAATATTACCTTGGTTTCTTTGAATTCTGATAGCATTTGGTCTATATTAGGATCTTCTTTCTCAAACTGGCCCGCCAGCACTTTCAAATGTTTATCTAGGAGAGAAGTATCTAGCTGACCTGAAGACTCATCTCTGAGGACCCTGCAATAAATTTAAATCATTGTTAAACAATTGAATACTCAATAATAACTACAGGATGTTTCGTTCTATGATCTTTATAAATGTTCTAATTTTGTTGAATTTCAATTATCATTAGCTTTATAAAGTTTGCCAATTTCATATTCATTTATTCATTGCTTACAAGTACATTTTAAACAGCTTAGGTGTAATATAGCTACAGTAAGTACATGTACCCTGCAAGGGCGCTGCAACATATTATTGAGTCATGCATTTTAAAACTAGATATATTGTTTCATGTCGCGTATGTTTTAGAATTTGATAAAGTGTAATTTAAGTTATTAACAGTAGTATTGAATAAAATGGTTAACTTTGCAAGTCAAAAAGATAAATATTATGTCAAGATGCGTTATAGATACAATGTTCGAATCAGTTAAGATAGATTAATAGGTAGGCAATGTCAAAAGTAAAACAACATAATTTCCGACTCAGGAAGGTAGGAATAGATTATTGCAGTTGGTCAGAAAGGAATTCTCCTACTGAATAATAGCTTTTACTTATCAATAGCGATTTTAGTTTCTTACAAAATTATGGTGTCCTTATCTTCATTTTTCATATTTCTTCATTGAGTATCCAAAAGTTTTCTTAGAATCTTTGGAGGTCTATCAGCAATCTAGTCTCAAACTAGACTAAACTAGAGACTAGAGTGTGAGATATCCGTGAATATTTATTATTAATACTTGAAAATTCGAATAATTCTGGAATATGTATAGTGTGTTTGGAATATGTACCTCAATATCCTTCGTCTAGTGATCTCAGCGCCAGTCAGCGCTGTGACGGCGGCGAGGGCGGACGTGCCCGCGTCGCGAGCGCGTCTCTCCACGCGCGACCATTCCACACACAGTTGGAGCGTGTGCTTCGAGCGAGGAGGAATTATAACGTTGTTACCCACTAGACGAGCAGTCGATGCGATAGAGTTGTATTGCACTGGAAGATAATAACTGATTAAAGGCCAATCTATTTATTAAACAATCATCTTCTGTATGAGCATGAGTGGTCCAGACTATTAGAGGATCTTGTATTTTGAAAAAAAAATCTGTGATCACTGAACGCAGAATATTTCACTTGGGTTAGAGAGGAGATAATGATATTGTTAGAGCAATAATTTACACACAAGATAATTGGCAGAATTTTTTTATGAAAAAAAAAATAGTTATGAAACTTGCCTTCTTTTTGTTTTGAAATGTAAACCAATTGTTTATTTTTTTTAACATGAAGCTTATTTATTTTATATATTAAAACTTCATGTTTAGCTTTCTTGGCAATTTATAGAGTTGATAACGTCTTACTTCACCTTAATTTATGAAATGTTGCAACAGCTTAGAATTATTAGTAAATAATAGCTTTTATTAGTAGTTGTTTTTATAAGTTGTTTTTTTGTTATAAGTTGTCTTTAGGTTACGATGGGGCTGGCATACCATGTTTGGCAAAAGCCTCAAATTAAAATTGAATAAAAAAAAAAAAATAGCGCGTTTGTTCCGTAGTGTGATACTTACAATTGAACTGCACCTGTGCGCTAACAAAAGCGGCGACATGCGACTTGTTGTACAGCTGTAGAGCGACGTGTTCCCGCGACACGCACCGCACCAGCGCCGTGTCGCCGTACGTCACCAGTCCCAACCAACGCACGCTCTCGCCGGTCGCACAACCGAATAGTTTCACCTGGAAAGTATATTGTTACGGTCTATCTTATAAAAGTTAGCGCAGACTTGATGTCTTGATTACCATACGTAATGGTGACATAATGTCAACGCTAATTTTTAAGCTATTGCATATCTTCTATCGCGGGCCTTGAGCGTGGAGACCGAATCCAGAAATTCAGTAACGAAAATAACCTAACACTTCGCATGCATAATCCAGCAAAAAAGCTATGGAATAGCTTTACCGCGTCAGTCTCCGAGTGCCACACGTCTTTTTTTTTAAGATGGGAGTTAGATTGTAGCGCCATCTATCTCACTACATGTACAAGCCACTTTCAGGACTATCCACAGTTAAATTGGCTCACAGGTTTCCGCCCTACAACTTTAGATGATAATGATATGCAATGCTTTAGATAATTGATTGATACGAGAAATTAAAATAATAATTGATTTATTGATGCTAATATACGAAACGACGGATAGATACAAAAGATGAACCGTATGCAAAGGTGCCATCTGCAGTTTACATTAACTGTATACTCACCTTTCTAGCTAAATCGTTGTTTTTATCATACGCCAAATGCAATGTAGCCGCCAGCGGTACATTGGAAGTCGGTGCAAATATAATCGGAAGCGTTCTACACTCTCCCGGACCGAATGCCAAACAAAAGACATCTCTAGTCTCAACCCCCGGTACATCAATAGCAAATCCTTCACCAAATATCTGGCATCGAATATGGATCTTCTTGTCTGATGAGTTTTTTAAGCTGAGCTCTTTTCGGCCAGTTTTTATCCATGACATAATATTGTGGTTGGTTTTTATCGGGAAAGATTTCGGCTTGTCTGTCCCACCGGTAACTTCGATAGATGTTTTGTTGCCTGTTGCGATGTCTTCTAGGAATACCGTCCTGGAATATGAGAAATATATATTAATTTAATATAAAAAAATACAGATTACAGATAAGAAATCTTTGAGGTCCCTAAGTTCCAACGATTTTAAGAAAAGTCTCTCATCTCTCATCAAGGGGAATACAAATGCAAATGTTTTTCCTGCTCAAGTTAGCGTTATATTATTTCTTAAAAGTCCACTGGTAGACATGACCTTATTTATTTCAAGTCTTATAAACATCGAGACAGGTCCTAAAATCGTCAGTTAAACGCCTTCGAGAGCTTACAACAACCTACGAAGTATTCGTCTTTTGGTTTGTGTGTTTGTGGCTTATTATTAGCAGGCCTTTGTTACATACAAAATAAATCATAATTGCCTTAGCAGTTAAATAAGAAACAATAATTAATAAACTCACGCTTCAGAAACAGCATCTGCAGGTCCTGCATAAGATAAACAGATCACCCTCGTAGCGCCAGGCCGGATCTCGAACTTACAGGGCGCCACTTTGAAAGGAATTGTGTCGTTGTTCATGAATTTGACAAACCACACGCCGGGAATCGAACCTGTGTTGCATACTGTCAGGTTTGTGGGCTCTGGAAATATTAATTATATTTTAATTAATAAATTAAAACAGATATTCAACCATAAAGAGTGGAAGGAGGGAGGGGAGGCCTTTGCCCTGCAGTGGGACAGCCATGGCTGAGAAATAAATAAAATAATAATAAATAAATAGATATTCATAGGCTTTGCACAAAATAAACAGTCCCTAAACCAACAAAATATTATGTGTTACTAATATGTTTTACTTTAACATTTTTAATACATAGTAGAATTATTTTTTCCGGCAGCAATAACAATAGTATCGAAAAAAATAATATTTAAATAGGGAACCGGGAAAAGTCGTAATTAATCGCTATAAAAGTTATAACATATATTAAGTGAAACAAAACTTCTCAAACTGTAAGAAAAAAACTATTTACAAATCAAACTCACCATTAGTAAGATGCAGTTTATTAGCAGGCATTTTGACCACCAGATTGGCAACACCAACGCTGCCGATCAGATCTACTTTCCTTATAACTGAATTCACGCCGATAAGATTCACATTTAGTGCACCGTTGAATGTATCAACTGTAAAAAACAACAACTACATCGAACATTGAACTATCGAGCAAAGAATTATGGATAACTGAATTTTAGTTATAGGTACATCATGATCGGATATAAGTATATAAGGGAAAACGAGGGAATAGAAGTGGCTAAGTTTTATTCGAACTTGGTTTTAAATTGTTGTCGTTGAACCCATTGACACGCAAGAAGAAGAAGAAGTATATACGTTCTGCTGCCTCGTAACAATACACGCTCCCACACATAGACATTCCGAAGTGCGTGACATACTATTTTTGAGGAATCTAAATAATTAGGGAAAAAATAAAATAAGTAGCTGTTGAAAAAACGCTGTTCGCCATGCCCTTATTAATTAGACTGCTTGTTATTATTAGGTATATCTCTTGATATTTCTTACCCATTTTCAAATCCGATATTCTCGGCGCGTTGAATTTGATAGTGACCTGTATCGCATTCCCGTTTGACAATCGACAGAGCTGCTTATTCATCCCCTTACACTTTCCTTTGCTCTGAGCATCCTCCGTCAACCCTTGTCTGTCCATCAGCACCTTATTAACATCACTCTTCTTAATCTCCTGAACGCTTCGGATCATAAAGATGTTATTACCTTCAGTTATAGATAGATCTAGTTGCAAATCGCAAGGGCAGTCGCTTATAAGTACGAACGATTTGATGAGAGATGAATTCTCTTGGATCGCTGGGAAGGTGACTTTATTGACACCGTCGCAGGACATCGCTTGTATCACGGGCATTTTGATGCTCAAATCTAACGATCCTCTTTGCTCGTGATCTATGTCTAAGGATGCATCTTTCATGTGGATGGTGAAGGGTAGAGTGGTGTCCATTACTATGTTTGATGTGATGTTTACGATGAATTGTTCCGATTTTCCGGGAGATAGGAGGAGAGGTAAGCGAGGCAGTTCGATAGTGAGATCTTGGCTGTTGGGAAGGTCGTCGAATTTAAACTTTGCGGTGAGCCAGCTGTCTGTCAGAGTTGTCACTGTAACCGTGACTGCGCAGTTCACTCCTGATGGGAAAAAAATAAATATTTTATAACATGTAACAAGCATTATCGGGTGCAATGCCGCTTTGAAAATAATACGATGTTTCTACGACAAATACTGGCAAAACTAATATTAAGTGACTATTATGTATTACTTCATTATTTATATTTACCACTACTTGGCGTCAGAAATCAGTACAAGTACTTTCTCTGATGAGCTCTTACTCAAGAAGTTCTATCAGTCTGATTTACTGTTACAAAAGTGCATAATGAAATATCTTACCAACAAATCCTTGTGCACTTGATATGGCGATATCTGCCCACTGTTCTGTAAATCCAAATAAAATGCAATTTTACAATACGCTTTGAAGAATACAAAACCTGAGGGTTTTTAGTTTCAGTGTTCATTACCTACCTTGTATTTGGGTTGATGTTACATACAATATTTATAAAACCATGTTTTATTAATTTCAAAATATTATGGTATGGAGATATTTTATTCCTAAAAACGTGTCTATTGAGCTGCTTTTATGGCTCTAGCTGGTATGATGGCATAATAATATTTCGGTCATACAGGTAAAAGGTAAAGAATGTTCCTGACGCTGTATAGATAGAATTGTGTTTAGATTAGATGCTCTGTACTTTTTTTTTGAATGAATGCCGTGCAATATAGAAAAAGAAAGTTAATTTATTAAAATTAGTATGAATGTATAGTATTAATATTGTATGAGAGTTTAGTATTGATGTTATTCTTGTTATTCCCATTCTATATAAGCCCACAAACCTTTAGCCAAGCTTTCCTGTTTTAGCCTTTTCTGCTGTAATATCTCGTGCCAATCTACAGACTTATCTAATTCTCTATACTCAATGTTTGGGGAACGTACATGTGATGTGTTTACCTCACCTGGAAATTTCAACTAATGTTTTAAGATAACCAGAGTTATACCCCCTTCGAAATAAATCCCCTCACCCGTCGTAAAGCTCATACAGATTAGCCAACGAAATAGCCTTGTAACAATAACTAAATAGTTTGGTATAACATATTATTATCAATAAAAGGTAAGTGTATTTATATATATTCTTAAAGGTATGTTTTATCGACTAGTCATGTCTTTCGACACCTTTATCGGCAGTGCTGAAGCGGCATGATGACAGCATTACAACTTTCATCACTTCAACCAAATGAAGCTTAGAGCCATAGCATAGCTTGTACTTTTTAAATTGTTCAGCCATTTTCTCACAACACACGCCACCCAAAGCAATATGCGAAAAATGTTGGCTAATTTTGTACCCTGTTCCTACTTTTATACACATTGTCACAAAATATTTACTAACCTTATTTTATAGTGCTGGCTGGTATAGAATTAAGCTTACTTTATTAAAAATATATTAAAGTATCAAATATCTAAAACTGGTTTTTAAAAACTGTACCTTTGCTTGTATGCAACGGACTATCCGCAGACTTGAAGCTTATATAATTATCCTGAACAGTACTCAACGTCGAAGGGCTTTTGCTTGACGGCGATTTGGACCGCGTCGATCTTTTGGGTTTGAAGTCATCATCAGTCGAGTGATGTGTTACAACCACAGATGGTACTTTCGCTTCCTCGTTTATTTTTAATTTATCAAGTGATATGACAGTGTTGATCGTGCCAGCTGAACTGCCGGTTTCAGTCTTTCTGGAGTCCCGCAAGGTAGTGACATCTCGTTTGCTTTCTTGAGCGTTCAAATGCAATTCCGTTAGCGGTTGTTTTTTGACGTAGGGTTTTTTGTGGTTCATTTGAAGCATGTCTGATACGCTGATGTTCGATTGTTTACCTGTAAGGTTTTTATTAATTGGGTAGTAGGTAAACTATTGATAATAATAATAAATAAAAAATTTATTGCCTGAATAAACAACGTACAACTTAGGTATAGATTAAATACATTTGATGACAGATTTAGGGATTGTACATTAATATAAACATGTGGGTTCCTTAACTCCTAAACTAAGTTAAAAACTTGTATTTTAGGAGCTAGTGGTCCCTCTAAAAGAAGCCGTTGCCTTTAACGTTAATACATCCAAACATGGTAACAAAGAACCTGCCATGAGGTTTTTTTTTACTACGAAAAATAAACCAATATGTATTGTATTGAGTTGAGGGAAATAGTTTTATCGATGTAAATAGTAAGTAATATAAAGTAATAGACGAAAGTCAAATAAGTTAGATTCTCTGACAGATAGGAAAGGGGTAAAAATTAGGATGATCAAAATGAAAGGAATAAAAATAGTGCACTGACAGCTTGGAAAACTACCAATAAGTAGGTCATCATATCGCTTGTATGGAATGCTAGAGGTGTGCAAACACGAAACTGACTATTAATTAACTTGTAAAAACGAAATAAGAAAGTAACTTACCAAGATAATCAGCAATTTTGGAAATACTCAAAGAATTCTCCGCAGACCCCTCTGTATCATCCGTCACCAATCTCATTGATGATTGCAAGTTTCTTATCAATATATCTGTAGGTTTCGAAGTCCCCGCATGATGTTTATGAACAAACGGTGACGACGTTACAGGATTCAAGTTCTTAAGAAACTTTGGTACTTCTGGCATAGTCATATTGCTAGGAAAGATCTCTGATTGGTTGTAAGTTTCGTTTTTTTCTTTGGCGATCGCGTGGAAGGTTTGTTTTTCGTAATTTTTTCCTATGGGATTGTTGATGTTGAGTTTTTCAGATTTTTCACGCGCTTGGCGAACCGGCACGCAATCTAGTGTTTCATCTAATTTGTATTTTTTCTTGTCGATTGAGACAGGATCGATTGGTGTCATTGATGATACTGAAATATTAAAATAAATATATATTTGTGTGCATTTAACACCACACCATAAACCATTGAGAACTTGATTACTACTTAAATAAATATATAGACCCTGACACAGAGAGTAGACTAACATTAACACTTGCCAACATAGAAACGATTGTATCGAGGAATCGAACCCATAACTCACAGCGCCGAAGGTGGAACTAATACTAACAATAATGTAGCGATCACTCTAGATCTTAGATGAAACTCTATAGAGTTTCAGGGCGTTATTGGTATGATTGTAAAGCTATTACCGTATCAAACAGTCTTTCGTCGACTTTCGTAATCATTAGTACGAAGTTCGTTTATAAGAGTCTAGTTGAGAAGTTTTGAGGCTACTATATGATCTTTTCTGTATTTATAAAGTTACACTAACCTTCAGAAATACTTGGCATAGTGGAAGCTAGCACCGATCTGTCAGGACTGTCGGTTTTACCGAGGATTTTCCCGAACTCCGGGCACCGATGTTTGAAATACGCTCCCACAGACAAATTTGAATTATTGACCCTGTAACTTTGAAGTGTTAAGGTTCAAGCGCTCAGTCAGGACGGTAGCAGAACAACAATAGATGGCGCTAGTTTAAAAAACTGCGGTTTTTCTTCTGATTTGTTAATGGTTTTTTGCGTTTAGTTATCAAAATTCACCTTTGCGAAATTTTATTAATAGATACCAACTAATCAATACACAAAACTATAATTTTAGTAAATAAAACGTGCAGGGGCTGTTGAAGAATTTCAAGCTTGCTATCTACTCAGATACACACACATGTATACAATATTTGTAACGCACTAGTATTTGATAATTTCAACGTCAAATTAAAAGAACGAATGGTGCGGTTGAAGATGCTATGGAATTCGATTTGTCGTAACCGAGTTCAATTCTTGCGGAGGCTTACTTTTTTTTTGTTTTTTGTTGAATCAATAGTTTTGGTTCCTGGCTCACGAAAATTTATTTTTTAGTTTTACCTCTGCTTTGAACAATATCTACTGTCTTATAAAACCTACTTTATTTAAAAATGGTTTTTACTTATGTAGATACTATAAATAGAGAACCTCCATAGATTACCTTCTAATAAAACTGCTAACATGTTCCGAAATATTTTTAGTATTATTATGAAATAATTACCATAAAAATATGAAAAACTCATCAAATAAAACACATGAATATGTTTTGCCCAAATACGGGCTACGTTTATGTAATTTTTTGTGGCGTCGCTAAGATTCTTCAAGTGCAGCTATTAGCGCATTGTCTTGTCCAGAAGGTGATACATTGTTTGTGGGGCAGTCACATTATATTGCTAAATCGGAGTATCCCCATGAATCCAAGTCATACCTGCAGTGGCCCACTTGGCCCCGCTCTTGGCTCCCAAATCTGAGCTCCTGTAGAAAACAACATAAAACAAATTATGCGATAAGTACCTATAAAAGTCACTTAGGTGGTGTAGCCTAATGAGAAGGTTCTATGTGAAGGATGCGAAGTAATGCGTGCACGCCTTGATCACCACGCACGCATGCTTCTTTGTTATCACAATGAGCACAATATAAAGAATTTCATAACAAAACAATTATGCAGAAAGCAGAAATGACAGACAGAGCAAACGTTGACAATTGTCAGTGATGTTGCCATACATTGGTATAATTGACCCATTTCGGTATGCATTTATTTGGAGATTTTTAATTTTGCTTGAGTTTTGACTAAAACTTTCAGGATCCGATACGACTAACTACGGGTATTTGTGTACTTAGAAATAAATATTATTTTTATGGCAAAGTAAGTTCTTTTATTTTGATAACTTGATCATTATAGAACATTAAAAAACAAACTGTTTGACAAAGCAAAAAATTATGTTGGCAACACTTTTACAACCAAATATTTTGAACTAGCAGTTAGACGTGACTTGGAACGTGCTGCCTATTTCGACTCGGCAGCGAGTTCTTTTACTGTATTTCACGTAAAAAGTATTTTTCAAATTAAATTAATTTGTACTCAATACAGCCTATGTTACTCTTTTTAATAATGAAAGAATTATTAAAATAGATCATGTAATTTTGAGTTAGTTTTTTTACTATATAAGTAACTGACAAACAGACAAATCCTTTCTTTTCTAGAATATTAGTTTCTAGAACAGACCACAGAGTGAAAGTATGGCAACGTAACATTTTCAAGCAAAAAAGAGACAGCTATAATCTTGTTTCTTTTTCTACGGCTGGAGAGCTGACAACAAACTTAGAATTTTGGCATGATAGATAATTTCATATTGTGAGTATTAGAGCGGATAGCGTAGAGCGGATAGCGGATAGCGTAGTATTAGATTTATATTAGGTAGGTACATACTCATCTCTCGGAAGATGGTTCATATATTTTACTACCGCTAGTTTTGTTTATATATACTAAGTAGAAACACTTGATTGTGATTTTATAATTGTGTAGAAATATGTATTTGAATTGAAATGAGAAAATGTACTATTTTCAATAAATAAATATTCACGGACAATTCACACATCACACTCTAGTCCCAAACTAAGCAAAGCATATAGGTACCTACTATGGGAACGAAATCGCTGATAGAATACTTAGAACTAGAAGGCAGAGCTACTACCAACTGAGTTGTGACGCTACTGTAGCATTATTTATCGATGGAATTCAATGAAAGGAGAATGGGCAATTTTCTATGGAGCATGGGCCATGACTAAAAAACTCGTCCCTCAGGATTGCCACATAATATGTTTTATAGGGCTTTTACAGGCCTACATTTTACAATTTTTATTTAAAAAATCGATATATTTTGAAAAACAGTTTTTTATTTAACCGTCGTATTACTCCGAATTCCGAAGGCCCACATAAATGCCTGTAGTTTTGTCCAAAAGGGCATTAAACGGGCTTCATTTGTTTTTCAGATTGTTTGAAAATCCAACCTGTCGGAATCGAGATATTTCCGAAAAACTTTATTTATTGTTTGCAATACTACAGTTTTTCAGGAATAACTCAATTTCCACAGGTTGGATTTTTAAACAATCTGAAAAACAATTAAAGCCTTTTTAAAGGCAATCACAGTTATTCTTGTGGGCCTTCAAACTCTAAGTAATATGATGTTAAATGAAAAACAATATCATCGGAATATCTCGATTTCCATGGGTCGGATTTTTTCCGTATATAGTAAAATATTGGTAGTCCGGTCAATTTAGACAATTGAAATAAAGAAAATTCCGACAGAGCCAAATCTTCGTAAAGACCTTAGGTTTACCACAAGGAATAAAGTCCCCATCAGTCCCTGGAGACTTTCTTAGAGAGAATTTTCTTTATTTCAATTGTCTGATTCTTACAAGCGCAATATCTGGGAAATAGTGGGTCTTAGAAAAAAAAATATTGGGGTTATTTTTATAGAAAATTTTAAGATCTACAACTTTGCTTTTAGGTACTTTTTCGATAAAACTTACCGTTTTCAAGAAAAATCCAAAAAACCTAAAATTTTGACGTTGGGCCCCGAATAAGTCCCTAAGCCCACATGGGACTGATGGGGACTTTTGACACTTTATTCCTTGTGGTAAACCTAAGGTCTCTACGAAGATTTGGCTCTGTCGGAATTTTCTTTATTTGATCACAATTTTTATGTCTAAATTGACCGGACTATGGCCTGTAAAGCCCTTTTAAACGTACTATCTGGCAACCTTGAGGGACGATTCTTTTAGTCGTGGCCCAAAGTGCCCATTCTCCTTTGATTGAAATCTGTCGTTTCGCAAATCTATACGCGCCTTTAGGTAGGTATCTATTTTCTTACGTCGTTGATTCATTATGACAACGTTTCAATAGAGCGCGAACTGAGTATTTGTGTTTTTTTTATGCTGATATACCTAGATGTTTTACCTAGATTCATCCCTATATGAGTACCTACTTTATTATAATCAAAACATGATTTCCAAGAAACTATTTCTTTTTCTTTCTTTGGATTTGTTATGGTTGATTGTCAGTCAGTGTCAGATTCTGTCAGTGTCAGATTCTGTCAGTGTCTCGAACCACAAAGTATCATATCCTTCAGTCAAACTGAATGAATGAGACACACCCACAGACTAGTAATACACAAATCTAGTTCTTCAACATACGTACCATACCGAATGGTGGCAGCACTTTCATATACACGGCTACACGGGTCGCCATCACGCACACATAAGGATTTTACGTTAAATTTTAGGAAAAGAAACAAATAAATTTATGCGTTTTCTGAATAAAAGCGTATGAATTTATTAGATAGATGTTTATAAATATCTCTAATGAGTATACTAAGCATATATTTCACCCCTTTCACTTATTAGTTGTCTTGTAAAATCTTATTGCTTTTTGTATGAGAAAGGAACCACCTTAAATGCAAAATTCTTAAATATAAAAACTTAATTTCATTATATTGTCATCATCAACATCATCAACCTATATCAGTCCATTGCTGGACGTAGGTTTCTCCCAAGATGCTCCACTGAGCCCGGTCTTCGGCTCTTCTCATCCAGTTCTTGCCAACACTACGCAGATCGTCGCTCCATCTCGCCGGAGGGCGTCCTACACTACGCTTGCCTAAACGCGGTCTCACTCCAGTATCCGTTTGCTCCAACGATTGTCAGTTCTTCGGTGAGCATGTATGATATAGTCAGATTATTTGGAAAAACTTTTCTTTAAATGTTTAGGAAAATTGAGTATGTAAATGATAATTTTGCATTCACTTTTGTTATGCTATTAGTGAATAACAAGTTAATAAGCAATAAGTAACAATTACAAGTCTCTAGCTGTGTAGTCAAAACTACACAATTTCTTACTGTTTTTTCATATATTTTAAATATTTTATATATTTAGATTTAGAATACAAATATTCTTTTAGCTGTTTTGAGTGGGTTTTGGTTTGGTTTAAGAGCCTCCTCGTGGCGCACACCGGTAACAGCTAGGCACGGTAAAGCAGTGTCTAGTCTGGCTAATCTTTGCAACACGATGCAACAACAAAATACAGTTGTAGCATCGACACGATAAGAAGAAGTGGGTTTTAACTTGATGTGTCTAACTTACGACATGTTTTCCACAAAGTAGGATTGGTTTGTGTTCTGCACTGGCAAGGGAGCTTCTCGTCTTACAAATGAGGCTTCATCATCTGTCAAGTCTCTCTGAAATAAAACAAAATATGTTTTATGTCCTAACAATTTGTAGAGAAGTAAAGCTTGTGATGAAGATTAATATTTTTGCTATTTCTCTAGAAATTCTTAATATGTACCTCTTTTTTTTGTTTATTATTTAAACAACTAAATAACTGTTCTTCAATATCCACTAATATTTTCAGTAAATATGTGTGAGTGAGTGATATGTAGGCCAATTGAAGTCCTTGCAAACATACTATATGGCAAGCCCTGAAAGACTGTATGCGGCCTAGAAAGTCCCTTTGAATTATAATGAATATTTTTTTTATATTACCTTAGAGCGAAATGAGTACTCGGTAGCAATAGAATGTCTCATGATATCATGTATTTCATTGGTTTGCTTGTCCATTTGATCAGTGATGCTGTCAAGAGCTATGGAGTGACGTCCAATCAGTTGAATATCATCAGCACCGGTTGACCGACCTGTCATTTCACCGGGGTTGAAGGCAGTCTGTAATTAATTGTTGCATTTTAAGTGTTAAAGTCCTGATTTGTACTTTGGCTTAAAACATCAGTAATAATAAGATAGTTAGTGATGTGGCGCGGCGGGCGAAGGTCCGCCTGCGACGCGGAGGTTGCGAGTTCGATTCCCGCCTTGGGATAAATATTCTTCAAATATTTATTCCGGGTGTTCTAGGTATCTTAATATACTATGTAATGTATTGTATTAAGTATGTCAGTCTTCTAGTACCCATAACATAAGCTCTGATTAGCTTGGGGCTAGATGATGTTGTGTGGATTGTCCAGCATTATTTATTTATTAATTTATAAGACAATAATTACTTACAGATCTACTTAGAGAGTCATTTGCAATTCCTGATTCTCCAAAAGCTGAAATAAGAAACATTTTATAATTAGATACTTAATTATTTTTTGACCATGATTTTTAATTTCTATGTTAAAAATTAACTTGTTTCAGTAGTTTTAACTTCTAAC
Organism: Ecliptopera silaceata; assembly: GCA_932527185.1. NCBI lineage: Eukaryota > Metazoa > Arthropoda > Insecta > Lepidoptera > Geometridae > Ecliptopera > Ecliptopera silaceata. Next base: position 3,897,063 of record OW052207.1, on the reverse strand, counting down.
TTTTAATATAACACAACATAAACCTAAATGATGGAACTTGCAATTATTATCATAATTAGGAATAACTAATTAAATAATATAAAAAGTGTTACCTTCAACTCGTTCAAGATCGAGGATCCCAGATGAGGATTCATAGTTTATTGTAGACTTGCTCATGCATGCTTGGTTTGCTATGCTGAAACATTTATTGGATAAAAAAATATTTAATAAAAACATATTTATAAAAAACTGACACTTGAACTAACTGTATGACACATAATATGGTACATAATGTGTAATGTCAACCTTAAGTTTATATGTATCCTTTAATAGCATTAATTAGGTAGCATATTGGTTAGCATTTGGTATTGATTGGATATACCTAAGTACATTATTTTTTTCATCTGTGTATGTATTTTATAAAATTGATTCACATCAATAATATACAGTGTTCTTTACTAACAATCAATTTAAATCATATCAGTAAAGTTATAGGTATTTGTTATCTCTTTAGATAATTTTAAGAGGTCTTTCTCTAAGTCCTCTAGAAGAGTCATCTTGTCTGGGAAGGAAGGATTATTGAATAAAATACAATTTATTTTGATCAACAAGTAGCAAATCCTCTTGTTGATCTAAATAAGTTGTGCTGATGTCCGTTGGCTAGTGAAGACATCTGTTTACTTACCTATTTGCTTCATCATTCAGCAACAGCCGCCGAGGAATAGTAAACGATCTGTCTTCAGCCAAATTGATTAGCCGTCTAATTTTGTTGGGCGTCAACGGATTATCCATTCTTCAATAGTATTTACTTAAACTTCCAAATATTTAATCAATTCACTTCACTTGTTTCTATCTCTTGCTTGTTATACTTTACTTTGACTTTATTTAATGATGCAGCCACAAAATAAATTAAAGGATTTTCTGAACAGTTTAGCGAAATGAAATTCGTTATTTTGAAATTATCTTCAGACATGTTTGGTAGGAATACAGAATGTCAAGGCAATGCAGCAATCAGTTGTCATTTCAAAGTTAGGTCAAAGTCACACACATTTTTTTACAGATAAAAAATGTGTGATTATTGTATAGTTGCATACATTTTATATTTTTTCGCCTTTCCATGTATTAAATTTATTATTCTTTTATAGCTATCGATCTAAAGGAAAATAATTATTAAATAAACTTGAAACCGGGTGCTAGTATAAAGATATCCAAAATGAGTTCTTTGGATTATCCATTTCAATTCAAAACAACTTTCATGGTATTTGCATCTTATTTATTTAATTTCTGGGTTGATCATATTTTACAATCAGTTACAAATCAGATACCTTATCTAGTAATATTTATCTGAACATAAGCTCATTATGCTAATAAAACATATTAAATTATATTTATAATATAAACCCACAATGAATGACAACAAATTCAGCCTAAATAATTGATGTGACAAGTAATTTTAGCTAGAATTTGGCCCTGTGAGTGGTAAAGCACTAATTTCTTTATTCAGCCTGATTTGATCATTGATAGCTTTCCATGCATCCTCCTTCTCTTTCTTAGTAATAGGTCGTTTCTTTTGCTTGGCTGCAACCATCTTTTTATAAATATCAATACATTCAACATCCACTTGGTCAAGTTGCTTCTTCAAATTCAATCTGATCATCTCTTGTTTACAGAGACCAATGAGGTTTTTAAGGTTTCTGCAGTTTTCTTTTCTTACAGCAGTCAGTTCTGTCTGGCATTTTTTGATTTCCGCTAATATCTCATCATCAGCTGGATTTGTTAAAGGAGGCAGATCCTCCGGGTCCAGTATTCCTTGTTCCACCAACTCTTTTCTGAGACATTTCTCTAAAGTCAAAGAGTTTTTGTAGCTATTCTTAGTGTTAGTCAGTGGTTTAACTTTAACATCTGGAACTTCATAGGGCATAGCATTTTCTTCCATCAATGCAGATACCAGTCTTTGGGTTAGAGGACCTGTTATCATGTTCTCATTAGTTTTTTCTAATTTCTTGCGGATGCTTGATGCATCAGGTGAAGAGGACTTTTTATTTGGGTTTGCTGCATTCTGATCTTCAGAGAGGTGTTCATCCGCCCACACTTCAGAGTAATGACGACCCAATGGAGGTATCGGAGGTAATGATGTGTTACTGCTTTGGCTCATTAATGATTCAAGGAACTTTATATCATCCATTGTAACTGGGGCACAGTAAGGTTCAACTGAGTTCCAAAATTTGAATGGAATATTGTTCTTAGGTAAAGTCAACTGTGACAATTCTAATTTAACAGAATTTTCAGAATTGCCAAGTTCATTCTGGTAGGCGAGGGATCCTGATGAAGTGTTGGAGAAGTTCTTGAACTTAGGGATTTTAGGCTGGTTAGAAAGTTTAGTATTTGATTTAACCAACTTATCATCTTGGAATTTTCTTTTTACCGGATACTGTAATTGTTTGCCAGCAGCTTTACCCTTCTTCTCACGCTTGGATTCATTTGTGTCAATGCTTTCTATTTCTGACTGGAAGTATCTTACGCGCAGTGCTGTATTGCACAGAAGGGATTCCAATTCCAGTTGAAGTGAGTCAAGCTCATCCATAGCAATAGTTTCATCGGCAGACCTGGCTGCTATAGCGGTAAATCGTGGTAAATGCACAGCATTATCTTGTATCTTCGTGTATGGTATTGGACACGACTCCACTTTGGTTTTACCGGCTGACACAGCTCCCGGAATCTTAGCAGGCTTTGTGTATGGTGAAATACCAGGGCTTGAAGGTTTTCCGTTGTCATGACCCTTGCTGGCCAGCCTCCCTTTACTATTGTGATGCATCCTTTTCCCCATCATTCTTGATTATTTCAAATGTCCGCGCCAATTTGAAACTTGTACATAGAAAAACCATGTATGGTGCAGAACGTCAATGAATTAATGTAAAATAGGATGAGACATCTGTTACAAGCTTATTTTAAAGTTATAGTCAGCAGCGCACATTTTTATTTTACGATGTCACTACCGCATGTTTAAACACACAAGAAAATAAAAAATATCCGTTATAATTACCAATAACTACCACAACACAACAACACAAAATGGCGGATGATATGGTGCCATGGTGCGCCACTCGCCATCGCCAGGCAGGCAGAGCAGAAGTACTCTATACTCTGTGCTGCCAACTCTGAAACCAATAAATATATATTATGTAGTTGTTCAATATTTTTTAATACAAGTTTTATAAAAATATTTTAATGTTAACAGCACCAGCACAAAATGTCCTGCTTATTTAGCAATTCACTTAGTCACAAACTTTGTAGATTCTTGAGAATGTTCCTTAAGCGTAAAAATTAAACTACTTGTAAAGTATATTGAACTGGAATAATTTATTTTAAAATGTGCAATATATATATATTCATTCAGAACTAACAACTAATTCGGTAATAGCTTCACTTATACAAAATGACAACCAATCAGAGAACTTTCTTTTCAGTTAATCTTTATTGGGCTATACTGCACATTAGATACGCGTTACTGTACTTATCTAAATTACAGAAGTTTAGCACCTACGATTCTTTGGGTGGATCACTATATAATACGAATCATCCATAAATAATATTATATTCCGCGATATTTTGTCGTGATTTCTAAGTGAATGGTAAAATACCTAATAGCAAATAAAGATGTGGTTTATGTTTCGTTTGATCCTTGATTATTTTCTCCCTGGATTTCGAAATTGTGATGCGGCAACACTGCCGGTCAAGTATTCCTTTCGGGTGCCGGTGCCGTGAATATAATAAAATGAATAAATAAAATCATAAATGAAACACATGGAATGCGCAGCTGTGCATTGCATTCCGTGGCTACATTAACCGGACCCTTGGTATTTAAGTAGGTAATTGTTTTCTATAAAGTTTGTGGTAGGTAGTTTATTTTGCCAAAATAAGTGTTACAAACGTGTTAGAAAGGTTTGTAGTCTGAAAGTAGAAGATTTAACTCTCTCAACGCCGCCGTAAAAATCTAGCTTCGTACTAGATAGCTAGCTTAAGAGAGAAAAATAAAGCGACAGGCATGAGATGAGATATATACAAAGAGTTACCTTGTTACAGTACAGTACATTTTTTACTCACATTCCTAGCTTAAAACATTCTGTAAAATCTAGTTACTATGTAAAAAAACTTCAAAATTATATGCTAAACGACACAATTGAACTGAAGTAAGGGCTCAAATATTTCCCCTTAGACTAAACTTTTGTGTTATGGCAAATGTTTGTTATTGTCTGGGTGTTGTACCTAAGGTTTATTTTGTTTATGTACGTAATAACAAAGAAATTAACTTAATTTTATTGTTCTAGCAAACAAGTCTAGTTTCATTAGCTAAGTGCTAAGTTAGTGACTAGATAGTGATTTTTATTTATTTGTAGGACCAAACAATTTTTATAAAAATTATTTACTTAGTTAAAAGAAATGTTAAAGTTATAACAAAGTTTTGGGGTTTTAAATATTAAAAGACTTTTTAAATTTTCAGGACACACAACTCGGCAACAATGCAATCAGCTTATGATCTACATACTGAGATTGACATCAAAATAGAACATGAATTCATAAAAGAAGAAATAAATGAGGATCAGGCTCTCTTAAACAGTGAATCAATATTTATAAAAACAGAAGAAATATCAACAAAACATGAAAAGGAACAAACAATGGCCAAAAATAAGGTTATACATAATCACATTGATGTTGATAATGAAGAGTGCGAGTTTAATCTAACTAAAGATGGAAGTAATGATATGGAACATACAGAAAAAAAATATTCGTGCAATACATGTCATAAGTCCTATACCCACAAATCTAGTCTAACCAATCATTTGCAACAGCATTCCAAGAAATTACACTCATGTGATATATGTGTAAAATCATTCACGCGAAAATATACTTTAATCTCCCATATGCAACTTCACACAAAGGAAAAACCATACAAATGTGATACATGTAACAAAGCATTTACTTTAAAGAACACTTTATCTCGTCATATGCGGACTCACACAAAAGAAAAACCATATAAATGCGATATATGTGTAAAATCATTCACGCGAAAATATACTTTAATCTCCCATATGCGGACACACACAAAGGAAAAACCATACAAATGTGATACATGTAACAAAGCATTTACTTTAAAGAACAATTTATCTTGTCATATGCGGACTCACACAAAAGAAAAACCATACAAATGTGATACATGTAACAAAGCATTTACTTTAAAGAACAATTTATCTTGTCATATGCGGACTCACACAAAAGAAAAACCATATACATGTGATACATGTAACAAAGCATTTACTGTAAAGAGCACTTTATCTGATCATATGCGGATTCACACAAAAGAAAAACCATATAAATGCGATATATGTAACAAAGCATTTACTGTAAAGAGCAATTTATCTGATCATATGCGGATTCACACAAAAGAAAAACCATATAAATGCGATATATGTAACAAAGCATTTACTGTAAAGAGCAATTTATCTGATCATATGCGGATTCACACAAAAGAAAAACCATATAAATGCGTTATATGTAACAAAGCATTTACTGTAAAGAGCACTTTATATGGTCATATGCGGACTCACACAAAAGAAAAACCATATAAATGCGATATATGTAACAAAGCATTTACTTTAAATAAAACTTTATCTTGTCATATGCGGACTCACACAAAAGAAAAACCATATAAATGCGATATATGTAACAAAACATTTTCTGTAAAGAGCACTTTATCTTGTCATATGCGGATTCACACAAAGGAAAAACCATATAAATGCGATATATGTGTCAAAGCATTCGCGCTAAACTATACTTTAATCTCCCATATGCGGATTCACACAAAGGAAAAACCATATAAATGCGATATATGTGTAAAATCATTCGCGCAAAAACAAACTTTAATCACCCATATGCGGATTCACACAAAGGAAAAACCATATAAATGCGATATATGTAACAAAGCATTTACTTTAAATAACACTTTATCTTGTCATATGCGGACTCACACAAAAGAAAAACCATATAAATGCGATATATGTAACAAAGCATTCGCGCAAAACTATACTTTAATCTCCCATATGCGGACTCACACAAAGGAAAAACCATATAAATGCGTTATATGTAACAAAGCATTTACTGTAAAGAGCTCTTTATATGGTCATATGCGGACTCACACAAAAGAAAAACCATACAAATGTGATATATGTAACAAAGCATTTACTGTAAAGAGCACTTTATCTGATCATATGCGGATTCACACAAAAGAAAAACCATATAAATGCGTTATATGTAACAAAGCATTTACTGTAAAGAGCACTTTATCTGATCATATGCGGATTCACACAAAAGAAAAACCATATAAATGCGATATATGTAACAAAGCATTTACTGTAAATAACACTTTATCTTGTCATATGCGGACTCACACAAAAGAAAAACCATATAAATGCGATATATGTGTAAAATCATTCACGCGAAAATATACTTTAATCTCCCATATGCGGACTCACACAAAGGAAAAACCATACAAATGTGATACATGTAACAAAGCATTTACTTTAAAGAACAATTTATCTTGTCATATGCGGACTCACACAAAAGAAAAACCATACAAATGTGATACATGTAACAAAGCATTTACTTTAAAGAACAATTTATCTTGTCATATGCGGACTCACACAAAAGAAAAACCATATACATGTGATACATGTAACAAAGCATTTACTGTAAAGAGCACTTTATCTGATCATATGCGGATTCACACAAAAGAAAAACCATATAAATGCGATATATGTAACAAAGCATTTACTGTAAAGAGCAATTTATCTGATCATATGCGGATTCACACAAAAGAAAAACCATATAAATGCGATATATGTAACAAAGCATTTACTGTAAAGAGCAATTTATCTGATCATATGCGGATTCACACAAAAGAAAAACCATATAAATGCGTTATATGTAACAAAGCATTTACTGTAAAGAGCACTTTATATGGTCATATGCGGACTCACACAAAAGAAAAACCATATAAATGCGATATATGTAACAAAGCATTTACTTTAAATAAAACTTTATCTTGTCATATGCGGACTCACACAAAGGAAAAACCATATAAATGCGATATATGTGTAAAATCATTCACGCAAAAACATACTTTAATCTCCCATATGCGGATTCACACAAAGGAAAAACCATATAAATGCGTTATATGTAACAAAGCATTTACTGTAAAGAGCTCTTTATATGGTCATATGCGGACTCACACAAAAGAAAAACCATACAAATGTGATATATGTAACAAAGCATTTACTGTAAAGAGCACTTTATCTGATCATATGCGGATTCACACAAAAGAAAAACCATATAAATGCGTTATATGTAACAAAGCATTTACTGTAAAAAGCACTTTATCTTGTCATATGCGGATTCACACAAAAAAAACCATCTAAGTGCACAACCTGTTATAAAACATTTGCACGAAGGGATTCTTTGCGAAATCATAAGCTGAATCATTCAGGGGTCAGGGCTTATTCATCCAGAAAATGTGATAAGTCATATAGTTTTAAGAGCAGTTTAACTAAACACATGTCGAGCATTCAGTATTCAGTATTTTATTGTCCTCATTATGTCCACAAGGTCTTAATAGTAAGTACATAATGTATCCAAGTTTGGGTGTATGTAGCAATAATTGGAGAGCGGACCGACTTTAACATGCAAATAGATTAATTTTAATAATTCTAAGGAACTACTGCCTAAGGAAGCTTCGTTAGTGTAGTAGATATAGGTGTATAGGTTGGTCAGTTAATTCATAAATAAACAACTTTACTGTCATCGAAGTACTCAGTGAGAGAGTAATATGACTTTATGCATTCATGCGGAGAAGAAATATACCAACGAAAAAATTTATAAAACAAAGACGTAGGTAGTGAAAAAGTACTTAAACATATGTTACGTTTTCGCAAACAAATTATTTTATGGCTACAAGTAAAATTATGTTAAAAAATCATAATATATTACAAATATACACCTGTGTTACAATAACTATAACATAGTACATGTAATAATCTTAGAAAGATAAGAAAAAAACATTGTTAGTAGGTTCTACCATTTAGTGTTTCCTCATTATTATGCGTGTAATAAGGTGATACCTCTCGCTCTAGCGGGAAATTCAAATATCCGACATAATAAAACGAAATTTTTAGAACATAATAATATATTCTTCACAAATAACACAAAAACAATCAGGATTATTTAAACACGTCCTTCTTGAGGAAGACATAATTCAAATTCTTTATTATCTAATAAAATAACATTACAGACATACTCCAAGGCGTTATTCTATTAAAATCTAAATATAGTACAAGTAAGGTGATATAACATCTAATATACCTAGGTATACTAGTATGTATTAAGAAGGTACATAAGTAAGTATTTACAGACATAAACAAATAATAACAATGAGATCAGCTTAGACTATCTAACAAAATTAAATTTCTAACAAGTACAAAGTAAACTAGGTGATAAATCATATTTTACATTAGAACAATGTGTGGGTTGTACTACTTATCCTACTTAAATCCTGTATTTAGTTAACCGATTTCCACGGTGTTAGAGTAGAGGGCCAGGTGTCTCACAATAACTGAGGCAAAGTCTTTCGACTACTGCCCATCTGTCTGCGAACAAGTCGATTTGTGGGTTGGCAGCGACTAAAGCGTTGAGGTGGCATAGATATAATGAAAATAAAATAACGTTAGGGACCATTCCATGTGTGAATGCGGCCTGGATGAAGGAAATGCGAACCACATATTTTTTAACTGTCCGAAACTTCGCTGCACTCTTTAAAAAGCACTTAAAAAGCCCCTGCATAAAAAAGGTTCAAAAAATGACATGGCCCATTACAGGCCAATAGCTATTCTTCCGAGTATTTCTAAAATTTTTGAAAAAGCTATTTATAACAGATTGTTTTCGTTTTTTGAATCTAACAATGTTATAAACCCAAATCAATTCGGATTTCAAAAAGGAAAAAATACAACACTTGCAATCTTTAAAACCTTGCGACAGGTATGGGAAGAAATAAATAACAATAAACCAGGAGTAGCATTGTTCTTAGACTTATCCAAAGCTTTTGACTGCGTAGTCCATGACATTCTGCTTGATAAGCTAGAAGAAATAGGAATAAGAGGAACGGCATTATCTTTAATGAAATCATACTTAACTGATAGAAGTCAATCAACTATAATAGAAACATATAACAGAAATAACAAATCAATCGAACGCATAGAATCAGGGTTTGAAAAAACATGGCTTGGTGTACCACAAGGTAGTGTACTTGGCCCTCTATTGTTTCTCATATATATATAAATAATCTTCCACAAATAACTAAACATATCTGTGTTATGTTTGCAGATGACGCTACGATCTTTATACCTCACGAAAATAATAATATAAACCAATTTGAAAATGAAATCAACAATACTCTTAAAATCATAGTGAACTGGTTAGATTCAATTAATCTCAAGGTAAATATTGATAAAACGAAACTATTAAGGTTTAAACATTACAGAACACCTTCATTAAATCTAAACATTCTTCACAATAATAAAGCTGTTGACGAAGTAGATGAAATTAACTTTCTTGGTATTAAAATTGACACTAACCTAAACTGGAAATCTCATATCACTAAAATAAATCAAAAAATTTTAAAATATTGCTATGCAATCTCTACGCTTAGTCATGTCTCCTCTACGTCAATAGCAAAAAATACATATTATGGTCATGTGTTTCCTCACTTGTGTTATGGGGTAATATTCTGGGGAAATTCAGTAAATGTAAATTCTGTTTTTATTATGCAAAAAAAATGTGTTAGGGCTATATATAAATTAGAAAATACTGATTCTCTTCGAACAATTTTTAAAGAAAATAATATACTCACTTTAACAGGGATATTTATTTTAGAAATTTGTCTTTTTGTTAAAAATAATTCATCATACTTTAGCACAAAATCTAGTCGATCTGAATCTCTACGCAATAAGCACAAATATAATATTTGTATTCCACAAATAAATAACTCAACTTTCTACAAAAGTACTTATTATACAGCTATAAAAATATTTAACAATTTACCAACAGATTTAAAAGAACTAAATGGAAACATATTTAATTATAGATTAAAAATATGGCTTGTGATTAAAGAACATTATAATTTAGAAGAATATTATGATACTCAGTGTTAATTTTTAAGTTTTGGGCTGTAATTAGATTATAGTGATAATAAAATAATATTTTAATGTTACTCGAAAATAATAATTATACTTACCTAAGTCCCTAAATTTAAGTAAAATAATATTGTACGCCCAAAATGGGTAGGCTGTTGAAACATATAAACTTACTTTAAGATCTTTATACACAGTTTTACAATAAATGATTCTTATTCTTATTCTTACGATATCCTTCCTCTAGAAATCCCCCGCCCTATATCCCTCAAAAGACTTCTTTCCCATATCTTTTCACCACAATAAATGATATATTATTTAAGTTAAAGTAGATATAAGTACTGTAGGAACGAATAAAACCAGTTACAATATATAAACGAATATTATTGACGTAAACTGTATTTTTAGTTAACAGTTTATTCATATAAATTCGTATATAATACCCTTAACCGGAATCGCTAAATTGTTCTACATAACTGGAATCGTGGGTCCAAATGGACCCATCAATTAAAATCCATGTTATTATCTAATATATATTAAATTACTATTTAGATTAGCTATAAGTGCATTCAAACAAGTTTTATGTAAAATATAAATCAACTTTTACTCAGTTACATCGTGAAATAACATATTTTTTTTTTAATTCTTAGTCTCTACATTTGGTAATATATTTTCAGTCTCTTCTTTGACCGTATTATACAATAATAAAAACATAAAAACTTTAAAATATATCAACACTACAGGGTTTTATATATCTTCATGTTAACAAAAAACTGAATTACTTCTGTGATCTGAAGAAAATAAAAAAAATAACAACATATTCTAAATACGTAAAATCGTATGAGTCTTTTACAGTCACAAGGTTCAAAATCACTCAAAGGTTCTGAATCTAAATCATTTTCATCAAGCAATAGTTCCTGGATATCCTTTTCTGTAAGATTACGCGCCATTATTCCGAAAAAGGGTCTAAAACAATTAAAAAATATATATATGTAATTACATTGAAATAAAAAAACGTAACTGGAATCGCGGGTCCATGTGGACCCACCGATGGCTCGTACTCACACTTCCAATAAATTCTAAGCGCCACGCGTCTGGCACCCGCCGCACCTTGTGACGTAATGACATTACATTGGCGCGCAAAAGTGTCGATGCGCGCGTTTCGAAATTAAACGGTTTCTTTGTTGTTGTCGGGTCAAAATGGACCCACGATTCCGGTTAAGGGTTAACTACTAATAATTCTAACTTTTGTGTTTTCTTTTGTGTTATTGTGTTGTAGGTAGATCAATCAAATTAACGAAATTTTGGTCAAATCTCCCTCTGAAAACTGACCATACTATTATTCCGCACTCCCCCCAATGTTTAAACTCGAGACTGGCAGAATGAGCGATTTTCCAGGGAGTGCTCCTAAAATACACGATAGATGGCGCTCAACGTCAAATGCATTTCAATGTCAATTGTCAACACAAAAAGTTTTCATATTTTATCTGTGGTGTGAAATTTTTGTCCTAGAAAAAATTAAAACTGTTTGACAAAAGTTAAAAGTCTTCAATCGTGGCAGAAATCAGAAACCAGTATACAGTCTGTTGTCGTCAAAAGTAAAATCCACAAGAAGGTACACGAATGCTAAAATAAAAGCAAACAAAATTTATCAAAACGCTGAATACACCGAAACGGACGTGACAGGATGATAATGACAGCTACACGACCGAGCTACCAATAGATTATACAGATAAAAAAGAGAGGGATTTTGATACACTATTTGTCTACTGCCATCTATCGACTATTTTTGAACTATTTTTTTTTTTAAAAGCCATTTGGAAAATCGCTCATTATGACATGTGCCAAGCCAAGCCAAGCTACATAAATAAAAAAAAAATATGCAATGCAACATTGATATCGGGTGCCGTGAGTACAAAACCATGGAAAACACAGCCACCACAGCCGTGGTTGTGTTTTCCATGGTTGTACATTCCCGACACGTGTTGGGAATTTGATGCCAAATGACGTCATAGCATATGCTTCGTTTGCACTTACTCGATTTTTTCTTTAGCCGATCTTGTAGGTACAAGTACAAGAAAACCGAGCCAGAACCTACATGCGTTTAACCATTTTCTAGACAACAAATATTGAATTGGATTGTTTTCTTTTCATATTATAATCTGTGCAGTTCATCTTTATCAAAATGGGATAGTAACATTTTAATCTGTGGTTTCATCTTAACGAAGCATAGGCTAGGCTTTCGACCAATCAGAGCAATGGTCGTCAATTCCATGGTCGTGTTTTCCAAGGCTGTACATTCCGTGGTTGGACATTCCCAACACGTGTCAGGAATACGCAGCCCGGATGTACATTTCATGTACATAGCAATTCCTGGCTGTGTATTCCTGGCTGTGCTTTCCGTGGTTGTGTTTTCCGGGTCGTGCTTTCCATGGTTGTACATTAACCTGACCCTTCCTTTCTTTTGGTGCCATTGTTCACGTTAATTTATCAGTGTGAAGTTCCTCATATTAGAGAAATTGGTTGGATGTTTGTTGATACAAAACGGCTGGATTGATGTAGCACTTTCCCAAAAGCGGCAAGGACGTAAGTCCGCTTTTTCTCAAAGAATGCCCATCTTGCACTAGCATCCGAAGCAGCATCGCTCCAAAATGGGAGACGTCACATTGAAATGTCCCCTATGTTGTAACAATACATTTAATTCAAAAGAGCTATTAATTGAACATCTCAACAGTACAATCGGAAGCTTATTTTGTCCTATTTGCAACACCAAATGGCCAACAGTTATAGGGCTGATTAAACATTTGAGTCATGAAAATTGTCTACAAGCACAGGCTATACCATTACAAACCAGTCAACTCAGAACTATGATATTGAACGAATCTTCTGAATATGAAAGCAAGGCACTTGATCTGAAAGATTCCAACATACTAGAATTCAAGAATGGTAAGTAATTTTGTCGCTATCTTGATATTTAAGTAAAATGGTGTTTACCGATGATCAGAAAATCCCAAAAGTTACTGCAGAGCAGGATTTGAACCTGAGCCCTTAGTCCGAAGGTGCATTTTAGAACTCCCTACTCTCCATATCATCTCTAGCCATACAAAAATGTATGGACATCCGAGAGACGACTGTCGGCTCGAGAGTAGGGAGTTTTAAAATGCGTCTTCGAACTAAGGGCTCTGCACTACTTTTGGGATTTAGCACCATGAATAATAAAAATATCAAAATATTTGATTTATTGCAGTACCTCAAAATTCTACAATTGGGTTACCGGACAATATCGATAGTACAGAAGATGTCAATCATATGTATGAGGAACTGTTGAAGCCCTCTGGTCAAAGTCCGGTCCTACAATTCATGAAGGATGGGGCTGACCAGTATGTGATACTAACTCAAGACAATGAAGAAAGAGTTGTAACTAAACAGAATAATGATGGTACTATATCATTGACCACTGTTAAAGGTATAGCATACAAGAATATCATTTGTTGAGTCAATAACTAAATAAATTTGCCATTAAAACCATTTCAAATCATGGAGGTAAGATGTACCAAGTGACAAGGTTTGATATGATATGGCCAACAAGAGACATCCATTTTTATCATCTTTACTGATATTATAAAGAAATGTGTTTGTATATTTGTTAAATTGTAAGGGGTAATCTCTGGATCTACTGAACTGATTTTAAAAATTATTTCACCAATAGAGAGCCACATTATTGCTGAGTGTCATAGGTTATATAAAATAAAAAGGCTTTTACGTGGTAGTCCGTTTTGCAAAGCGAATCTGAGAGAAAAGGGTCGAATTATGTCTAAGGAAGTGGGCACGGGTCAGCTAGTTTTGTTATAAAGGGCTAACCTACTACAACAAAATCATTTGTGATCTCAAATCAAATCACCAATAATTTAGTTTACATTAAATCTTTAGACATGTTTGTAATTTTAAATCCTATCTTATTAATTATACCTATCTGAGTTTTTTATGTTATAAATACTCTGTTATACAAGGTACTTTAAATCTATTTCAATAGTTACCAGATGAAATAAATAAATAATGCTGGACAATTCACACAACATCATCTAGTCCCAAGCTAAACATAGCTAAATAGACCCATCTCCTGTCTTATCTAATATTTTTTGTCAATACATTTTTTTTTGTTCCATTTTTTATCTGCAATCAGTTGGTGTACTATGGGCAGATGGGTTGATGGTTAAGGGTTGACGTTTGGGATCCAGACACAACTGTCCTTTTTCCCTCGTTAAATAAGATTGTCCAGGATGAGGCTCCTTTTCAACCGCCTTGTTTTCCTGGGATTTTCGACCAGTGCTCTAGCCAACGGATCAATTTGTCAATACATAAATAAAATTCTTGTAGATATGAAATTGGAGTCTAACTCTCGGATGAGCACTCCGGAACCGGAACCGGAACCAGAAGAAGCTCAGGAAGGACTTTACAGCTGCAACACCTGTGGAGTGTCCTTCAGCTCTGTTATAGATCACATACAGAACTACCACAATGATCAAGAAGTTGTTGTCGAGGTTTGTTAATTAGAATAGAATTAATTTCAGTTATTATTATAAAACTTAATGTTAGGACATATTAAACAATATAATTATAATATGTTAAAATAACTGAAAATGGTCATCACGCAGCTTGTGCTGGTGTAGAACCATTGGGCTTTAAACCAGCACTGGTTTTGAGTAATGCCATGAGATGATGAAGAAGATGGGGGAGTAGCAATTAAGACATTAAATGATGTTACTTAAGGCTAAAGCATACCAGAGGTATTATTACTAAGTTAAATTGTCACCGCACTGGAACTTCAGTATTAAATTTAATTCTAATTCTTTGTAATGCTGGGGCCACACTAGCGGGCTACGACGAATATTCGTGTTAACGCGATGTATGTGGCCGGGTACATCGTGTCATCGCGTAGTAATATCGCCTTTATCCGGACACGATGTTTTTGTCGCGCCAACACGATACGAATATTCGCCCGCTTATGTAGCCGAAGCATAAGAAGGATCATTTAACAAAATGGTAGGAATCAGTCCATAAGTTTCTTGGCCATTCTTCTAGGCTCTGGTCGCATGGAACTAGCACCTAAAACACCGAGTATGTAAGACGATTCTAAATGATCCTTGTGACTTTATTGAACTAAGTAATTTTTTACTTGACTTGAAACCAATCACAAATGAATCTGATTTTTGCTGTGCAATATATTATGTTTTGTATAATGTTCCAGACACACTCTAAAAATACATGTACAATTTGACTCTTACAGGAACCAATGGATGACACCGAGAGCTATGAACTTCCCATAGAGTTGATGGAACCGGAAAGTGATACTCCTGACAAGCAGACTTCAAGGCGTGTGATCACCGACATGGGCAATATTGTTGAAACTCCCATGAATGGGACAGAAACTGAGGAGGTTGAAGTTATGTACCAATTTTTATTTATTCATCATCATCAAACTATGTCAGTCCACTGCTGAACGTAGGTCTCTCCCAAGACGCGCTACTGAGCCCGGTCTTCGGCTCTTTTCATCCATCTCGCCGGAGGGCGTCCTACACTACGCTTGCCTAAACGCGGTCGCCACTCCAGTATCCGTTTGCTCCAACGGTTGTCGGTTTTTCGGCAAACATGGCCGGCCCACTGCCACTTCAGCTTGCTAATTCTTTGGATTTCTGTCGAATAACTTCGTTGCGGATTCTGTCTCGCAAAGAAATTCCGAAAATAGCTCTCTCCATAGCGCGCTGAGCGACTTTCAGCTTGTGGACCAACTCTACTGTCAGTGTTATTTATTCAAAGTATACTAAAAGCTAGAGACTTGAAAGAGCTTGTCTCGGTAAGTACAGTGTACTACTAGTGGTATTTTTGCCGCCATGTAATAACCAATGCTGTGTTCCGGTATGAAGAGTATGAATATCTAACACATAAGACTTGTCATCCTTATGTACCAGAGAGGTGGATGCAGTGTGATAAATATTTACAGACATTTCACACATCACACTCAAAGTTAGCTAGTTTCAAACTAGGCAGAGCTTGTACTATGGGAACAAGATTGCTGATAAAATACTTATATAGGTATATATTGTTTGTTACCTTAACAAGCAACTCAATGGTTACTACACTATGTTAATTAATGTGTTATTAAAGCCTTACGGTACTTAAAACAGGTTACCATCGGATGTTTCCATAAAAATACAATGTATATATGCAAGATCCCTTAAAATTCTGGTTATCTTCATTTATCAGTATCAGCAATGAGAAAATAGTATTTTTGTAGTTTAAAGTTTATGATGGTTCTTGTTTATACGTGACTGTAAGATGACTAATGTGATTCTTTGTTTGTACCTCACAGATTTTTCTATGCCGGTAAAAGAACAAGAAAAAGTAGCGGGTCCGGGATCAAAGCGCTATTTAAGAATGAATAATATGTGTGACAGCGTCATAAGGAATTTGAAGACAAATGGTAATATTTTCTCAACTCGAAATTTATCAACTACTAGTAGTACGCCCCGGCTTCGCACGGGTAGCCTATATAAAAAAATATCATTATAATATAGCTAATATGTTACTCAGTATAAATGTATTTTCCAAATGATAAAAAATATAGACCCTATAGTATGTATCCCCCCCGCACATACTCCCGTGGCCGGCAGCGGCGCGGCGCTCGCTGACTTTTTTCTAATAAGTAGGTACTTACATTTTTGAACTCGTGATATCTTTCGAATGGAATGTCCGAATTCAATCATTTAAAAAGTAATAGAAAGGTATTGAAGCAGTCTTAATTTTAAAGTAATTTATTTAGATAAGGATTAATACCTAAGTACAAATATAGAACGTTTTCTAGCGTCGTCATTTTAATTATATTTTTTTGATATTAAAACACTTATTATGACATATCTATAATAGTTAGACATATGCTGTCGCTGACTTTTTTGTGGATGATGATGTGTTCTACAAAATTGTAGTACATAATTTCTTTCTATCATCAATAGTTTCCGCAGCGCACGCGATGTAAGGAATTTCTTATACACCTTGGGTTACATAATTGAAGTTTTAGTAAAGATCCCTAATTTTTTTGAAATTATAATATAGCCTATGTTCAGCACAGATAATGTAGCTTCACAACAGTGAAAGAATTTTTGAAATCGGTCCAGTAGTTTCGGAGCCTATTCGATGCAAACAAACAAACAAACAAACAAACAAACAATCAAATCTTTCCTCTTTATAATATTAGTTTAGATAAAAAAAATTGTGTATTTGCATGTAGCCATTACATTAATAAAGACAAATTCGAGACAGACACAGCTTATTAGCAGACTAACTTATCAAAAAGCTTCATTCTTTATTGAAAAAGTTTCGTTTTATAATAATTATTATTGCTAACTTAAGTGTCTCGTAACTAGAACGTTCCTTTTAGAACGAGAAAGATAAGCATGAATTCATAAAACAATCGTAAACGTATAGTAACGGCTGCATATGAGATACACTGCGCGATAACGCTGCAACGTTAGGCTAACGGCCGGTTTCTCGAACGATGATCAACGAAAAAATCAAATAATTACTATGTGTCAAACTTGGATCAATCGTGATTTGGGTTTCCAGAAACCGGCCGTTAGGCTGTTATTGACGCGCAGTGTGACTCCAAAACGCCAGACTGAAATAATAGAAAACTTTATTTCAGTCCCACCGATTTATATAACTAGCACAGGAGCCTATGGATTCAAATTATTCTGTTACAAAATAATTTGTCAATAAAACAATTCTTCCTTTTTTTTACTTTTTCACTTTTTATACTTTCAGAAAGAAATGCTATAAGTCACAAAGTAATGATTCAAGAGATCCTGACAAAAGAAGGCGAGCTGGTCAAATATTACCACTGCATGTTTTGTAAAGTGAATGTCAGTGCACTTAGCGATTTCAAAACAATTCTTTGTAAAATCAGTAAGTGCCATTCAACTTATTCACACTTCTTTTTATTTTTTTACTAGTTATAGATATCACCTTTTGATAAGTGACGATGCGGTCTACGATGTAGCACACTTGCTTAGAAAATACCTACCCATTCACTCGTCTCTTAAAAATATCCAAATTGTAAGACTCAGAAACACAGACGCCGGCAACGAGTTCCACTCTTTGGCTGACCGCATTATAAAAGTAGAAGCAAAACGCTTGGTGCCGGCAGCGAACTGATTTATTTATTATTTATTTATTTATTTTTATTTTTATTTCACAGGAAAACAAACAGTCTTATAAACTATATCTAAACTAAAATTATATCTGCTGACCAGTTATACGTTCTGATAAGAACTTACTGTGAACTTATAAGACTAATTTCCTTCGCCATGTTTTCCTTTACCGTTTAAAAGCTATTTAAGAGGTTAACAGTTGGTAGTAGCTCTGCCTTTCATGCTGTGAGGTGGGTTTGATTCCCACACAGCGAATGTTTGTGTGATGAACACAAATATTTGTTGTGGCTGGGTGTTACTATGTATGTATTTACAAAGAAAAATATCTATAGTGAATATTTATAGCTTTCATAAATGTTAAAAATTTTATCAACTTTTCTAAATGAGACAAAAAGAGTAATAAATAATAAGTTCAATTTATTTCTAGTAGGTTATATGTACCTACTTTTAAATCATAAAAAAATCATTTCGAATTATAACTGGCACCTAGAATCACCTAGTATGTAAGACGATAATAAATAATCCTTGTGACTTTGTTGAATAAAGAAATATTGGATTTGATTTGACTTTTTATGTTTTGTTTCCAGCAAAGTACTCTTGCCACCAATGTCCAGTTACGTACGACAATGCAAAATCATTATGTGCACATATGAAAGTGCATAAAGTGAAGACAACAGGTATATTTTTCCTTCATCTAAGATAAATCCTAAATTTTTAAGCTATTGCATATCTTCTATCGCGGGCCTTGAGCGTTGAGACCGAATCCAGAAATTCCGTGACGAATTAACCTAACACTGCGCATGCGTAATCCAGTAAAAAATGCCATGCAATAGCTTTACCGCGGCAGACCCCGAGTGCCGTTTTTTTTTTTTTTAAAAAAAAGGTAATTTCGTTATTTGCATGTATGCATATATTCATACATGGATATTTGACTGTAGATTTTTAATGTTTTTGACTATATTTTGTATATTTGCTAAAAGGGATCTATTTAATTTTCTTCATTTAGCAATTTCGTTCCCAGAAGCGTGAAATGTCCGTAACAATATGTATAATCTTTCTGACTAGATAGCGTTGTGTTGAAAGTAATATATTTCATAAAAACTAATAATTATTTATTTATTTATTAAATCGTATGACATAATAACATTAAACAGGCGCAACCTTTTAAGCCTGTTTAGTCGGTTTTCGAGCTCGTTTAGCACCACCCAGGGGACACGTGCAGGGTTATAAGAAGGTAACTCCTGCTTATTAATTATTATTAATTTTCAGACACGATCGACCCAGCGGCTATTACCGACAATTTTGAATGTGAGATATGTTGCACAGTGTTTCCATCAAACAAGTCATTGAAACTACATAAAAGGATGCATGATCCTCCAGTAAAGTGAGTACTTATCACATAATACTACTAAGTTTGTACAAATCTTACGATTTATAACCTTAGTTCGTTTAGTGCACTAATTTAGTACTCTTTTGAATAGAAAACTTAAACTCAAATATTCTTTATTCCGTAAAATCACAAAGATCTTGTAGAATCAAATTGAAATATTAGTATGCCAGTTTCTCGCGACGATTAGAGACACGAAAATTATTTTCGAGGAATGGTCCCTTTATTATTTTTTTATTTGAGTAAGTTATAAATATAAATTTCGTTAAGAAATTTCCATTTTGAACAATCGTTAAAAATTGATTAAAGATACTTGACGCGGTCGGTTTTGTTATATTTGATAAATAATATAATCTATACTATCTATACTAATATTATAAAGAGGTAAAGTTTGTATGTTTGTATATTTGTTCAATTGTAAGGGGTAATCTCGGGATCTACTGAACCGATTTTAAAAATTCTTTCACCATTAGAAAGCCACATTATTGCTGAGTGTCATAGGCTATATACAAAACCGAAAAATAAAAAGGCTTTTACGTGGTAGTCCATTTTGTAAAGCGAATCGGAGAAAAAACGGTCGAATTATGCTCAACGAAGTGGGCACGGGTCAGCTAGTTATTATATAAACATAATATATTTATTATTTTCAGAACGCGCCAAATCGAAGGCCCCAAGAACTCAGATTTAAGTGAAGTAAGGTACCTATGTACGACTTGCAAGAAAATGATCCCGGTCGACTATAAAAAGATACACGAAAATTCCCATTTGAACGATAACAGTTTGCTGAACTGCGGTATCTGCAATAAGAAGTTCAGCACTGTGGAGTATTTGGAGATGCATATGAATGTACATAATTTAGAAAAGGTGAGTGGTGTCAATTGTATGTTCGAGTTACACTGCGTAGTGACGTTGCAGTTCTTCGTGATAAAGTGTTTATTGCTGCGCAATATAACTCTATATCCTTTTAGTATTCGATTTGGACTGTTTAAGTTTTTTCGTGCTAGATTTTTTTAGGCTAATAAGAGATATTTTAGAGGATGGACGTTATTTATGTATCTAGGATCATTTTTATTTAAGACTTTAGGCGTTTGGACACTGTTTAAAGTAAAAATTATAAAATCACATTTTTTTTTAATCTAAACAATTATTTTATGTATGAACTATATGTAACTAAAGGCGTAGGCTTGTTAATAACCCTGGGAATAAATAAAAATAAAATTTCTACAAGTTCATTTAAGTTTCAGATCTTAAATAACCGCAATATAATATGAATAATACTGAGTAGTTATAATAAATTTGTGAATATTCCAGGCGCCTCTACTTAAACAAGACCAGTCTCTGCCGTACACATGTGTTTACTGCGACAGAAGGTTTGCTAGACCGCATGAAAAGGTCAAACACGAAAGAATTCATACAGGTACACTTTTGGAGATATTTCATATATCGCTATTTAGTCCCAAATTAGTTCCAAACTAATTAATGCACGTATCTAGTTACCCCTGATAGTATTTTCAAATACCTATGTATATTTAGCTTCAGGTATATATTGTTTGATGATATCAAATAGAAAATATTCAATGAGTTCATTATTTTATTTTATTTATTTATTAAACAAAATCCACAGCTCTTAATATATACAATTTACAAAACTTATAAACAACACATATAGCCAATTATGGATTTACATTTTATAATATAATAAAATATATAATATATAAAATAAATAAATAAAATAAATAAATAATGCTGGACAATCCACACAACATCATCTAGCCCCAAGCTAAGCAGAGCTTGTGTTATGGGTACTAGAAGACTGACATACTTAATACAATATAATACATAGATAGATATTTTTTATTATACATATAATACCCAGAACACCCGGAATAAATATTTGCAGAACATACAAACATTTATCCCGAGGCGGGAATCGAACCCGCAACCATCCGCGTCGCAGGCGGACCATCGCCCACCGCGCCACATCGGTCGTCATATATTTTGTAGTTATTATAATTTGTTATAGGTGAAAAACCACATTCGTGCGAGATTTGCGGCAAGTCATTCCGAGTGTCGTACTGTCTCACTTTGCACATGCGCACTCACACCGGAGCCAGGCCGTACGGTTGTCCACACTGTGGGAAAAGGTAATTACATTCATTATAATTAATTTTATATTTAAGTGCTACTAATTAACAAGTGCACATATTGAGACATCTCAAATTTCAAAGTAATTTAGTCGGTGTGTACAGTATAAATTGCACCGTAATCTGTGCAACAGTCCAACAGATGGCACAGGTAAATCCTAGATCGCGCAAACGAAGTGATCACGGATTTCAGAGTCAAGGGTTCGAATCTTGCTTGGCTCAATATCTTTGGGATTTTAAAAAATTGACATTAAAATATAAAATAAGCAAATATTTTTTTACACACACAACCCAAAAACATATCGGCATAACATAGTTAAATATTTTTGGAACTTCATCATTTAAGTTTAATTAAATTTAACGATCTTTGTCATTTACTAATGACGTTGTTGTCTGTACATGCCTTATGAACTAATTCCATTTAAGAATAAATAAGAAAAAAAATATCTAAAGAGTGAGAGTAGTTGAGAGAAAGTCTGAATGTATCCTGTGTGTCTACCATGAGTTGTCACAGTAAAATCGCCTGACTTTACTACAGTAGTTACGTCAATATTAGTATGGCGAATTTTAGTACCCAACTTTCCGCTAGAGGCGCTGTACAAATCTTCATACATTTTTTTAACTACAGACGCTAGCGAGTGTAGTAAATATAGTATAGTAAAAACTCATGGTAGACCTACTGTGTAAAAAGTAGTATTTTTCTATACAGGTTCAAAGCGCATAGCGTTTACAATCACCATCTAATGACGCATTCAGAAGTTCGCGCGTACAAGTGTCCTTACTGCCCGAAAGCGTTCAAAACGTCCGTCCAACTAGCTGGTCACAAGAATTCGCACACTAAGCCGTTTTCATGCACACATTGTAACAGGTAAACTATTCTAGACTCTATTTTATAGAATACAAGCTCCTGAATTCTAAAGCTGGGTTAAATATCCACCCCTAACTTATAAAAAGCTAGCTTGACTTTATGTCACCATTACGGTAATCAAGACATCAAGTCTGCGCTAACTTTTTATAATATAGAC
The DNA here is from genome assembly GCA_932527185.1 of Ecliptopera silaceata. Lineage (NCBI taxonomy): Eukaryota > Metazoa > Arthropoda > Insecta > Lepidoptera > Geometridae > Ecliptopera > Ecliptopera silaceata. Next base: position 3,874,089 of record OW052207.1, on the reverse strand, counting down.
CGCCACTGTTCTTTCTGTTTGAAATTGTGACCTTATTTGATATCTATGCTGTTTTTATAAATCTGATTAGGTGCTATTACGCCAAGCTATTATAGATATTTATTAGTTAACGTAAATGTTCTAACTAGCTAAGAAGAATTTACACTTTGTCTAATATCATTTTGTTAATTTATTATAAATCTTATGTTAATTTCTCGTTGATAACACTTTTATTAAAGCGATGGACGCAGTGCGATGCATCATTGAGCACGTCCTCAGTGAAAATACACACTAAGCACTTTCTCAGTGGACAAACTCAGTTATGCAATGTACTCGTAGTTGCTGGGACATTCCTTGTTACTTAATACAGTTGCATAAAAGTAACTACTTCTTTTCCCAAATCTATTTCGACATTCAATCGTGTTCTCTTCATACATAAGATATTGTGTGAATCATCCAAAATATAACGTCAATAAGACGAAGTCACGCACCAGCTAGTAATCTATATTCCCTTAATTCGTTTTTTTTATTTGAATCGTTTTCTACCCCTTTTAATAATCTACAGCAAAATTGTATTAAACAGGCCATTCGCGTCTCTGTACGCAGTTAGAGTGCACACAGAAACGCACGCGCGACAGAATAACTTGAAGTTCTCGTGTACGCTTTGCGGCGCGAGTTACGCGCGAGCTTTCGCACTCAAAGATCACATCAAACAGCATCATAAAGACGAAGATGTCAAATCTGAATCGGTATGTTACTTACCCCCTATCTTATAAAAAGTTAGCGTTGACTTTATATCATCATTACGTATGGTAATCAATACATCAAGTCTGCGCTAACTTTTTATAAGATAGACCGTAAAACTTATGTTTAAATATCGTATTGTTTAAAAATTCTGTTTTTATAATTTTCTTTAAAATAAAAATAAAATATGTTATACAGCTGCTTACGCCTGTAACGGTGCATCACACCGTCCTAGACTGTAATAAATTTACAATGTATGTAGTGTAAAAATACCGTTGGTGTAACATAAATAAATAAATAAGTAAGGTGAATATCAATGTCAATAGACAGACTAACTTAGAATTTATCAATTAAACAATTGTTGTCAATAAAACATTATTCCATTCTATTCTACTTAAAAACCCATTGTGGTCTTATGACAACCGGTAAATATAAATCTTAATAAATATTCTTATTATTATGCGCAGGCGGTAGTTATTGATGAATGGGTGTCCGGCCAAAAGCAAAACACAGATGTGGACATGAAATCTACGCTACAAGTACTGGACAAAGATATTGCAGTTGACTCAAGTAAGTAGCCGAACGTACTTTGGAATTTTGACGTTTTTAAAATGTTATTTGACTATAAATAACCTATCGTAGAATGTTATGTTTCTCCTTGTTTTGTGATCATTATTAGAATAGTGTACAAAAAAAGACGTGCGGCACTCGGGGACTTTCGCCGTAAAGCTATTGCATAGCATTTTTGCCGCCGGTCGGAGTGTTAGGTTATTTTCGTTAGGATATTTCGTTACGGAATTTCTGGATTCGGTCTCCACGCTCAAGGTCCGCGATAGAAGCTATGCAATAGCTTAAAAAACGATCTATTTTACAATTTGAAAAAGGACAGGCGTAACAGTTCAATTGGTAGTAGCTCTGCCTTCCATGCTGTGGGTTCGATTCCCACCCAGAGCTTATGTTTGTGTGATGAACATAAATATTGTCACATTAGTATTGTATCAGCAGTCTAGTTTACATAGTACAAGCTTTGCTTAGTTTGGGACTAGAGTGCGATGGGTGAAATGTCCAAGAATACTTATTATGTAAGTACCTAATTAAATTATAGAGTTTTTTTTCAAAACTGAGCCACTTATTTTATCTCGGAAAAATCACATAATTACACTATTTAAACTATTAGATTTGTATGAAATTAAAAAATTATATGTTTTTATTTTTACAGATGAACCTATGGGTAGTACCTTTGACGAATTAATTATTCCTAACTAATTATAAGTAAAGTAAGACATTATGTATAATAATTAGACTTAAAGTTTTTATTAGGGAACTACATATATTTTCAACGCCATTTTTATTATATACCATCAAATGTACAAAATTGTATCTGATATTATGATGTAAATAAGGACAATAATTTCTCGATATTTTGTTCAAATTGATTCATTTCAATTGATTCATTTACTTACCTATTTTATTTTTACAATGTTAAAGATTTTATTATCATGCACTAAAATATACAACAAGTAATATTGGCAATGTTCTAATTAGTTAAAGCTACATTATATTGTAAAACCCTTAGGAATCCCAGAGCGAAAATTATTTGCTCAGTTTTTAGAGTTTTTCCGAGAAAATAACATGAAATTCTTTTTTTTATGCGGCGAATCAAACCTCGCGCTATATTGCATTATATTCATTATATTGATGTCAATTCTTTTAAAACATAAATTTGTTGATACAAGTGAAATTGTATTTTACCTAGCTGTTTGTTCCGAACTATTTTTACTAATTACATACTTACTGCATAAAATTAAAGTGTGAAAAACTGTAAACACATAATTTACAATACATTTAATACAACGCTTTACAAAGCTCAATTTCTTAACGTGTTAGTGGCCTTACTCAAAGCTATTGATAATCCTACTATCAGAGAAATGGTCTGAATAGATTTTATAAAGTGCATTCAAAAGCCTTGCAAAAAATTGTACTTACCTATAATATGTTAATTACTGTCCATAACTTTAATCAGAATCAAATGTGTATGATGAAAATAAAGTTTTACCTATGTTAATCTTCTAGTTTTGTTTTTATTATGACCTAACCCTCTGCCTCAGAGAATAACCCCCAAACTTATAAAAAGTTAGCGTTGACATTATGTCACCATTACGTATGGTAATCAAGACATCAAGTCTGCGCTAACTTTATAATATGATAGACTGAATAACTTTCTACCGACGACGTTTGTTTCATAAATTTCATTCGAATGTTTTCAAGAGTTTAACTATTAATTTTTTTTTCAAGTAAGCGATATTCAATTATTCGATTGCCCATCTAAAAACTTGAAGCATAATAATTTTTGAAGCGTTGTTACTAAAATATAATGGTTATTTATTATATAAACAAACTTTAATAAAATTATTTTTATTTATTCAAGTTTTATAATCTAAGTAATCAAATATCTATCATACAAAATCATTTTTTTAATGGCACATTGAATTATTTTTGGTATACAGCTGTACTTTCATTAATTTACATACCTTATTAATTAACATTTTAGACAATTTATATACAATCTTGGAATATTAATTTTGGCTTAGGCGTACACCCGTACCCACTTATTTTAACTATCACAACTTTCACTGGATATTCCTAGCATAATTAAACTAACATTAAAACAAAATGGAATATACGAAGCGTCTTTTTAGATTCACAAAGATCACGTTTGCCCGCCATTCGTCCACTCTCCTTCCATTCTCCATACAGAAAATGCGTAGCTCAACTTGTCCTGTGCGAGATACTTTCCGTGATCGCTTCCCGCGTCACTGCTACTATCGCTACTTCCTGAAGTAGAGTCACTGCTCGATAGAATCTGATATAAGAATTCTATATACTGCGTCGCCAGTTGCAAGGTCTGGATCTTAGATAACTTATCGCTGGGTAAGGAGGGTATGATCTGTCGTAAACTCGCGAAAGCCTCGTTCAGACTCTGTGTCCGTTGGCGCTCTCTCACGTTCGCCATTACTCTCTGAATCTGCATTTCCTCAAACGACTGCGCTTTCTTTCTAGAAGCTTTCGCGCGCTTTCTTGACCTTCTTTGCTCCTCTGTCTCTTCTCTCCTTTCGTCGCTTCTGTATTCGATCTCCGGTCCTAGCTTCGGGAGTTCGGTATTCTCGTAGAAGCTTCGAACTCTATCTTGAGAGTTGGAATCGTCGAAGTAGAAGCTTCTAGGTAATTGCCTCTGTCGTTGATCGATGTACTGTGCTTCGTAGGGGTAGGGCTGGTATTCGTGGTCGTCGTTCTCGTAAGTCGGCCAAGGCGGTTGTTGCGACGGGCGCTCCGAGTTGCTGAGGTCCATAAGGCGGGTCGGCGATGACGGGGCGAAGCCTTGGATTTCGTTATGGCGTTCGGCCTCTATCGGAGTGTAGCCGTAGTATCTCTCCTCATCTTCCGTATAGTCTAGGTCCGTCTCGCGTTTGATCGGCACCGGTGTATTGTCACAAGTTTCGTAGTTCATAGTAGAGACTCGCGGGTGAACGCATGCGTGGTGGCGCAGTCGAGCTGCAGTTGGAACTGAACTGAATCCTGCGCGGCCCGCCCCGTCCCTTCATTGACAAGACAAAAAAATAACCATCTCCACAGCGCGCCATTCGCACCTCCCAGGGAGCCGCCTCCCGCGGATTATAGCTCCTCGCCCCGAGAGGGAGAGAGACGGAGATAGATGGAGACGTGTTGATCGTTTTCTGTTTATCTTGTCCATCATCTTTGTTCATTTACTGGCGGTGGGTACAGTACATAGGTAGGTAGGTACGGTGGTGTGGGTAATCATGCATCGGTGAGCACGCATCCTGTGAGGGATCAGAGACTTCAGTATTCAGTGTCGAACTAATGGAATTCTACAACGGATCATTTTATACGAATGCTGATTGAATTGTAATCGATACCTGCGACTCAATCGGAAATACATTATTTTTTTAATCATCTTTAGCTTATGTTTTTGCATCCATGAGGAACTGATTGGTTCTATCACTAAGGTAGTCTTCATGAATTATTCACTTAAATTTTCACCGTAGCTCCTCTTCTTCTTTTTATTTCTCAGTTAGGTATGCTCTTTGCGACATATTAGATCCAATTCGCTAGGTGTTCGTAGGCAGCGTACCTACCGTAGTTTTATATTACTTTCAAGATAATCAAACTGTCTAGGTATATAAAATAAAACTGTTTGTATAAAACTTTCAGGACAGGCATTTATTATGCTTCCTTTGACCACACATCCATTCCTAGAAATTAAGTTGTCACGGCGTTTAGGTTTCCAATTTTTATTACATCTCACTTTGGCGCCATACTTTACTCGTTATTTTTTGTCGGGTCGCGTCGTCCTGTCGCCTAAAAATACCCGTGACGCAACCCAAGGCTCCTGTGATCCCACGCCTGTATTATAAATATTTAATTTATATCTGTGTAATAACAAAGGATAATGGTGCCTGCGTTGTGTCTGCTGATAGCTGAAGGCCTGAAGCCTGATCATTTAACATGATGAATGGTGTATGTAAGGTAGTATGGTTACTGTCGACTTCGAAGATAATGAAAAATTTAACATTGAATAATATTTACCTAGCAATTCATAAACATCTCTACGATCATGGATAAGTATCCACTCGATATAATAATTTGGTATAACATCTAAATCACCATCTCTACATGCTTGAACTTTGTCTAAATTATTGTTGTCAATTGACACGCTAGAAGAAGTTAGGTACTTAGGTATAACATCAATTATAGAGTTAATTTAAACCGTTTAAAAGAGTACCTATTAAATTATGACTATGATCGTTTACTAATTTAATATTCTCTTTAAGTTTAAAATTAACTTTATAATTATTAGTTTTCATATTAGGCATTTTCATCTTCAGTAATCACCTACTTAGATTCAAAGCCAGAGTTTTTTTTAATGTTTCTAAAGAGGTCGTAAGAGCAGGCATAAGTGAGTATTAAAGTAATGATTATGAAAGGTAGGTAGGTACTTTTCAAAGTGTAAGATCACCGAACATGCAGCGCAGCGTAAAAAACTTTAAAACCGATTTACCTACTTTCAGCCGACATCTGGCTTTGCCCATGGGATCTCTTTTTCGCTTCAAACAGGAACTCGTACTTACCGTTATCTCGGGTTCTCAGTTCTCACGTTTGTAGATAACTATTTGTTAATGAGCCGAAATTATCGGCATATTGTGTGAAGAAAATACTATTAGAGAAAACGGTAAAGAGCAAAGGTATTTTTTCATGTTTCGGTAGGAAAAAATAAATAATGCTGGACAATCCACACAGCATCATCTAGCCTCAAGCTAAGCAGAGCTTTTGTTATGGGTACTAGAAGACTGACATACTTACATAATACAATACATTACATAGATATTTTTATTTTACATATAAAATACCCAGAACACCCGGAATAAATATTTGCAGATCGTACAAACATTTATCCCAAGGCGGGAATCGAACCCGCAACCTTCCGTGTCGCAGGCAGACCTTCGCCCGCCGCGCCCAGCGGTCATAAACCATTATAAAAATGCATTTGACTCCGCCGCGGTTACTCACATGTAAAAATAGTTTACAGATACAATATAAATGATAAGGTTATTGTCATTGGTTGGTCAAGATTTGTGACCAACTAGCTAGATTTGTGACCAACTAGCTAGTGCAAAGTGAGCAGAGCTCAAATTATGTATTTTTATATTGGTTTATCTTTACCGTTATTAAAAACAGAACAAACTTTCATAAACGCATAGTAATTTAAATTAAATGAAATGTATGTAAGTAATATTGAAATTCACGCCTTATAACTGTTGTAGAGCTAACATTTGGACTAATACTAGGCACTTTATTGTATATCTGTACGCATTCGGACATTCTCATTACATAGGCGATATTTTAAGATGCAGACAGATTCTAAGATAAGATCTAGATTTACTTTATATAAATAATATGTAGGTACGGTAAGGTCTACGTAACTCAATATCTTTAGGTATTATTTTTATTTTTTTATGCTTATATAAATCGTTTAAAAATAAGTTCTCAAGGTTCATGAAAATATATTGTTTTATCACATCAGTAGTCATTATAGAAACATTCATAATTATCTTCAGCCGTTTTAAATATTCTATTTATTTATTTTATTTATTTAAAAATTTCACACAAGCTTAGTGCTAGGAGGACTTAATGCTAAGAGCATTGTCTGCCAGTCTTCCTGGATGTGCAGAAAGATGGTGAGGCGTGTTATATAGAAAAAAAAAAACCAAGATGTACTTACCTAAATATAATACCTAATCTTACTACAATAAAAACAAATAAAATACCTAAGAATACATAAAAATAAATAAATTACACAAAATATTTTACCTAATAAACTAATATTCTATCTGTTAAATAAATACCTAACAAATATATACATAAATATAAATGACATACATAATACCTACATTCATTTACCCATATAAGTATAAAAATATAAATATAAATCCGTATCATAATCCAGAATGTTAAGGAAAGGGAACTCTTTAGGAGGTGCTCACGCACCAATCTTTTGAAGGACTCTCTGGAGTCCGTTTGTTTGATATTCAGCGGCAGATCATTCCAGAGCCTTACCGCCACGACAGAGAAGGAATTGGATAGGACAGAGGTGTGATGGGACGGGGTAAACAAACGGAGATTGTTATGTGACCTTAGAGATCGACTATGGGCCTCTGTCAGAAACCCAAAACGATCCTTCAAGTAACACGGTGAGAGCGGATCCCTCAAGACAGAAAAAAGAAGACACAAAGTTCTAAGGTCTCTGCGTTCGCGAATCGGGAGCCATTTAAGTTTGGCACGAAACTCACTGACGTGGTCGTATTTCCGCAGGTTATAAATGAAGCGAATACAAGTGTTGAGGAGACGGTCGAGCTTATTAATCTACTCTAGCCGAAAGTCAAAACTTAGGTTACGTACTTATGCGTAACCTAAGAAAACTTAGGTTACGCGTAGACCTTAGACAGTCAAACACTACCGAAAAAATATCTTACAGTTCCAAACAGCCCATAAAGGTTACAGAATCACACAACTCGTTTCCTAAATAGACATGCAAGACAAAGCCCCAAAATATTCTTGTGGATAATAATAGAAGCTGCACCTCTAATATGAGTCAAAGTCAACCCTAGGCTACAGATGTTTTAACCATAAGATTAACGCCTCGCTAAGTTTATTTGGCTAAGGGTTTACGGCTGTGGTTTATTTTGTTTTTTTTTTGTAAGTGACACGACACCTGATTTAGATAACGAGGTTTAACAAGCTTAGGTGCTGCTTAGATATTGATCTGTGTACAGGGAAAATAAATACTTGGGTATTGACAAGCAAGCTTAGATATCGATAGTTACAAAATATATAATTTAAACCAAACCACATTTGATCTACTATTTTATTTATATTTTATTAATAAATATGTATTTAGAAATACCACTTCTAAAATATGATCCATCGAACAAAAAAAAAGAATCGCGTAACATAAGTAGGTACACATACAAACAAAACAGTCGAATTGAGAACTTCCTTTTTTAAAGTCTGTTGAAATAATCTAAAACCCTTCAAACTCTTTCAAACTTAATCTTGTGACAAAATATTACAAAATCTTAATGATTTCGATGATTTAATGACTGACTTTTGCTATGCACAAGTTCTTTAGTTAAAAACGAGTGCTTAAGTGTAGGTATACCGGTGTCTGTTCTTGATCAAAAGGTCAGCGAATAAAAGCTTAAATATTTTTTTATATTATTATTTATTTATGTGTCATTATCGTATTAAATTTCACAGTGACTCTTCTCCCTTGAGCCCTAATATAAGCACATATAATTAATCACTCGTACTCCCATCTGTATGTTTGACATTGAAAGTTTCAGGGAAAATCTCCTGCCGTCATCACTATTTTTATTACCTTTAGGAAGCGAGGAATATTCCACAGTTACATACTAATTACATTTAAATTTAATCAGTTTAATTAATATTTTAGATTAGTTTTTATAGGCATTATCTAAAGTAATATTCGAAATGAGTGTCGAAGTCTAGATTGACTTTTTTATTATTTTTTTCAATAGAAGGCTTAATTATAGAATGCAATGGTTTATTCGTGTATATTGAAGTAAATAAATAAAACAAATAAATGAATTTAAAATATATTGAACATTATCGAACTATAACACAAAAAAGGTTTAGAAAGTACTTAGTAAACCTTTTTGAATGAAACTTATGAAATGAATTTTATGAAACGAATCTTTTCATATTTAATTTATACGGTAACCTGTGTTTTCGATTTGTTCTAGACTAAACCTAGCAGCTATTAAGCAGGTATTAACACCTAAACATTGTCTAAGCAAACGAGACGTTGATAAATATTTATTACCTTCTGTATGCAACTGCGTTCGTCATATTTAGCCCTGTAATGAGAATATGATATTTTTTCAGGATTTTAATTAGCCAGTAATCAAAAAAGAGATTTTATGTAAAGTGTCTAAAAAAAAATAACTTAATCCATTTCGTAAAGTGACAAAAGGAGTTAGATCTTTGATTGATTATGCAAATAAATTTTTATTAAAAATATTGCCGTCCTAATGATATCTTGGCACAGTGCCACAAATTGTATGCCAACCAAACAAAGCGACCAAAGCAATATTCCCGCCATAAAACAAACCGAGAAAAATGTACTCTTTCCCACGCAAAGCGCAACTCTACACATCTGCCTACCGCATGCTAAAAATAGTGCTGGCCATTGATGACCATTGTTTCTCTGCATAATAAAAATGGAGATTAGGCTCTAAACAGTAATATCGTAATAAATAATAAAGCGTCTTGGAAATATTCAGCGCCATAAAACATCTGTGGAGGCCTACGCAGCTGCGCTTAGGAGAAAATACGTCACACGTGTGCCCAATCTATAGCCCCGACCCGACACCACAGATAACACAATACTTACTACAGATAGCAAAGCTTTGTAAAAACAATAGTTGCAAAGTACCCAGGATGACTTACCTGCCTAGCTGATAAGATCCCATTGTTCTCCCGATCCAGTAAATTGAACTGTGAATCAGGCTTGAACACCTGCTTCGGATATAATAGATAGGTATTAGAGCTTGTTGGAATTTGTCTATTATTTTTGCAGCTTTTTATCCATTCCGAGAATACAGCTGCGTGGTGCTATTACTATTTTCATTTTATTAATCAGCTTATGAGCGTGTTTACCAAATAAACCATTCAAAATGAAAAGAAAATGTCTAAGCAATTATTCTAAAAAAAAACATGTTCAAAAGCCAGTGTAGGTAGGTACGTACTAATGATTTTAAAAAATATGTTGTATTTAGTGATACCTTGAAACACTAAAACACCTGTATTTTCGTAGACACGCACGACCCCGTTTATGTCTTTTCTATGTAACTTTGAGCTCCTATCAAAAGATTTCACTTCTATACTTTTTATATTATCTCTCTAATACCTACCTACATGCTTTGTGTTTTAATCAGTTTTACGATTAAATCACTGAAATCGTCTGAAAATTTGTGACTATAACTACGGCCGGAAGGGTACACCTCCCGCGCAGATGCGTCCCATGTGTGTTGCTCTCTCCGCTTCGCCGACGACCGAAGACGCCCTGACTATAGTCGCCATCATTAAATTATTTAGAGGAATTATATATTTCATTATTATTGTTTCTTATGTATTTTATATGTAAATGTACATTTTGTAAATATGTACTGTATAGTCGTAAGTTTGTTTATGGAATTATATTAATAAATAATTATTAAATTAAGTACTTAAGTTTATTTAGTTTACCGTTTGAAACGGTCTGTAGATAGTTCAATTGTTCCTTATGTATTTTATATGCCAATGTACATTTTATAAATACTGTATAGTAAGTAGTAAGTATGTTTGTGAATAAATATATTGGTAGTAAGTATATTAATAATTTAATTATATTTGCACAAGGGATGACCTCAGTGCTACAGATAAGGGTTGAAAGTTGTGTCTCAATTGACACGCAAGAAGAAGAAGAATATAAAATTTAATAATGAGCGACTTATTTGCTACGATGCTGCTACGCCGACTAGACTACGATCGATCATGAGGTATTTTTGAAAGTTATACTGTAAGTATTAAATAATAAATGTGATAATATGTAATTTTATTTTTGTCTTGTTTTTTTAGTACTTAGGTACATATGTTTTATATCACGACAGGTACAGCTAGTTATCCAAATAAATAAGACAATTGGTTTTCAGAAAAATAAACGAGACACTAGACTTACAACATTTCCAACAGCATGCCTAGTATTTGATTCTGAAAAACATGGCTTGATTGAGGAATTGGATTTTTTTAGTCCTCAGTTTAAAATTCTTGAAAATCCCAGTTCTTCGTGACATCGATTCCGTATTCCTTATACATACTTACCCACATACTACATTAGATATGTACTTACCTATGTGTCCGTCTAATTAGTGCATTATGGTCACTGCGTCGTCACCCTGCATTGTCCGGCGTTCACACGAATTGTTTTGTTTCAATCGCGCAACCCCAGAATTCTTACCTACTCGGATCCTTGCCAACTAATTACTAAAAGCTCATGTTAACGTCACGATTTTACATGCTTTTCGACGCAGTTGTATTGTTTACTAGCTGCTGCCCGCGACTTCGTCTTCCTATCGTTATATTATGGTCAATTGGCACTAAATACTTATAAATTATAGCCTATTAAAATTTCATTAAAATCCATTCAGTAGCTTTTGCGTGAAATAGTAACAAACTACCGTACATACAAACCTATAATATTATTAAGAAAGGATAGGATGGGAGCTATTACAGTGACAAGATAATATGACTCAAAACGTTTACCTAATTCAAAGTTGGTAATTTAATATTTCTAGGTGTTAATTTTATTTTTGTTTTTTGTTTTGTTTGAAGTAATATAACTTTTTGGTGTTACTGGACCATGCAGTTCCGATACAATATTTTCTAACCGAAGAATTTTATGACCATGTAGGGTCATAGACATCAAATATAGTTTAATATACCTAATCTGTGTTACTACCAATAATCTTGATCATACGTAAGCGTAGGTATTCTAATTTCAAATAATACTTCGAATAATTTCGCATTATGCATTTGCATTCTGCATGCATTTACGAGCGGTCGAGGATGCGTATGTGTGAGGGGACATTGCTAATTCTGGGTTGTGTGGGTTCGTTTCCTGTATCGATTCCTTGTGTTGTGTGTCTTGTCGTGTAACCATTATTCCGATTTTATTGCGCAGCGAAATTGTCATGTGGTTATAATAACTAACTTTAAAAATAAAAATATAAAATGATCCAAATGTTAATTTTATTTTTATTTATTTAATCCTTACACGTATTTTTAGAATATTATCTTCATATTTTTTTAATAAGTACATTTTATTAGTTTTTTCATAAGTACCTATGGTATTTCATCTTTGGTAACTGAGGTCTACAGAATTTCGTAGCTTCGTAGCATACAGGCATTTTAATTTATTTTAAGCCCCCTGCATCATCATCATTCCCCTGCCCTTATCCCTGCATATAAGATGTACCTATTAAAATAGTATCTACTAATTTATATGTTGTAAGTTTTAAAACAAGATTTATAAATCTAATCTATCAAACGAAAAAAATATAGATACCAAAATAAAATATAAAAAAAAATATTTTCTGTCCCAGTATGTACCTACCTACTTACTTACATAATTTTTTATTTAATATCTACTTACACTCACAGTTTCAGGCGCGCCGCATACTTTATTTTATTATTTTAAACGCGTGAAAATTATCGTATTTACTTTGAAATCATTTACGGTGTTGATAAATTTAGAGTTTGTTTCCGTTTTCGTCGGCGTTAGTGTTTTCGCACTCTCTTCCCGATAATTTCAGGGCGCCATTGATTGTATTTCATTTTAATTAGGTGACAGCGGATTTTAGAGTTCTACTCTCGTCAAAGATTTTTTTTTATACAGGAAATAGGAGTGAGGGCTGTCATACCATGTTTGGCAATAGCCCCAAATTAAAATGGAATAAAAAAAAAAAGGGGTGTAGTAGGTATACCTACTCCTGATTATTTCACGGGTTTAAGATAAAGACAGACGTTGCGGCTCAGTACTTTCATGATAACATGCAAGATTAGACAGTTTTTTGATGTTATGTCAAATTATGTCTATCTACACATCGAAGATAGCACCCCAGACGGTATGGCAGTAGCAGTATAGTATGATGGCTCTGCCTTCCATGCCGTGGATCGTGGATTTGGATCCCACCACAAAGAAACAGCACATTGGTAGTACAAGATACAAGATATTTATTTTGCCAAAATAAGTGTTACAAAAGTCTTAAAAAGTAGGGAGGCACTTACAAACTTATTCACTTTTCCCAGGTATCGCAAAAAGGGGGAGTGGGGTTGGTATAATCTTGTTTAGTGAAGAATATCTTAGAATATAAAGTAGGCATGGCATTTTTGATTATTTTATTACTCACATAACTATGCAAATGGCAATAATGATGGGCGGTTCGGTTACACCAGACATCTCTACTTCGCAATGAAACATACTCAGTTCAAAATTCGCTCGTATCCTAATCTTTATTGAGCTTAAATTAGCTTATCAATAGAAACGTCGTAAAAGGATAGTCGCAATCAATTTCGGCGAAGCAGCACAAAGAGATTGACTGATGACCTCACATATCGGCCGACATCGAGGAATGGTTTCTGTCACGCAGCCTCTTGAAATATGGCACACCGTGTTTCTGTTCTGTTGGTGCATAGATTTTTAATTAGTCGATGGCTTAATGAAACTACTTTCTATCCTTTACCGATATAAACTTTTCTTTATCTGTATGGTGTTTATATTATTTGTATGTAACCGAAAAAAAACTATTTTTCATAATGTTATCCGCTGAGATGAGTGTGTGCTAATAGTTAGCTAATATAATCACAAGATATTATGATAGATAGTTTTTTTTCATAATACATAATACTTACGCGCTTAGATACACATAACAGAAAAAGCCAAATCATGCTCCAGAGTTTGATTTTTTTTGGTTATGTTGGCGACATTCCCTAAATAAAAACAGGTGTAAGTATCTAATATAAAATACATATTTCGTGAAAATAATCTCATTCGCACAATTTACCTTAGTACCTACTATTTACTTAGTAGGTACTATTTATATTGGGAGAATGGAACTACCTATTTTGAAACGCATTATTGGTAATTTCAGTTTAACTCCGACAGTTTGTTTATTTTCAGCTGCTTTACGATCGCGCGATGAGTTATTAGCCGTCAGACTGTGACAGTCTGTCTCCGGTGACTAAATAAATAAAGCTATGTATGAAATCTAATTATTATTCCTGACATAGGAGGGTAATAGTTGAGTTTTATTCTGTTTAATGTGTATTGGTAGGAGATAGATCCCTTTCAAAATTAGGGTAAAGAGCTTATAAGTAAAATGAATCAAATCAAATCAAAAGAAACTTTATTTAATCTTGATCACTTTGAAACGTCTTTAAATACCTATTTACCATCACATCACAGCAGAAAACGGTGATGCTGTATGCGTAGTGTTATTATCGTAAATAGCGCCTGCAGCAAAGCAAGAAGAAGATTAATATGACATGTGTTTCAAAAGTTACTCTTAGAAACGCGTTTGCAGATACTACAAAAAACGATTTAGCCACCTTATGACAAAGTAGCCACTAAAAGATAACGTATTTGGCTGTTTTTTGAATATCGCGCCAAACCATTTTATTTTACTCGTTCCTTCCTACGTCCGCTATGTCAAGTATCCTTGCGTTTAGTTCATTCGTTTTGTTATCTATGTTTTTATTTTGTTCAGAACGAACAGACAAAAAATATATCGAGTGGAGTGACGTTTGTTTTGTGTACGTTTTGCATGCAATCAATCAAATGCAATCCAAGCGAAATAAATTGGGTTTTCAATAAAGGGGGATTTGTAAATTAAAAGTATTCTCTAAAAATAAAATGGAAACTGGAGAGTCGTTTTTATCATGTGCTGTAACTTTAGAATGGATGACAACTCAAGGCTCTATCTCTAGAAAAGTGAATTACAAGACTGCATCACTGCGGTTAATACGTAACGAATTTCGTGAAATGTTCATGGAGATTTCTAGTGATAAACACGCTGCTATCAGATTGGCTTTGAAAGGCATTAATGTGTTCAAGAAGTTCATGGCTGAAGGTAAAGCCAGTGTCAAGTTTCAGGACGCTGGATGCACGCTGTTCATATCAAACGCGCCACCGACGAATCTCGTGTCGTTCTTGAGGACTATCTTTGTGAAAATGACTGGAGATAAAGAACAGGGTGCTCTCAAAACTCCCTCTAAAAGTGGTATGCGGGCCAAGTTACTCAGTGGTAAAGCTCAGGCGTTCGAAGAGATCAGTCCAGTAACTGGAAAAGATATTCAAAATGCTAAAACTAAGATTTCTAAGACCACTGTCACAACACCCTCGCCGCCTTCTAAGAAACGAAAGTGTGACGATTCCGTTCGTGGACCAGCTCCAAAGAAACTTTATTCTCCTTCCCCATTAACTACAACAAGTTCATTGAACTCTGAACAACAGAGAGTGTTAGAGGCTTGTCTTGGTGGAAAGAATATTTTCTTCACGGGATCCGCTGGGACTGGAAAGAGCTTTCTGCTGAAGAGAATAGTTGCAGCTTTGCCCCCAGATGTGACTATTGCAACTGCTTCTACTGGGGTAGCAGCTTGCCATGTTGGTAAGTTACTCATCAAATCATCTTGCCACTTTTTAAATTCTACAATCTGTATAAAATAATATACCTAAATATCAGTTTAAAAAAAAATGCCTAGCTGTCATTTGTCACTCAAGCTCAACCTAGTTTCACTTTTGCTGATACAATTGACCTAGTTATAATTTTTTTATAATTTTTGTTTTTAACTATAAATGTTATAATTTGATTTCAGGTGGCACCACACTTCACGCTTTTGCTGGCATAGGAGATGGAAGTGGCTCCATCGATAATATGTGTGACAAAGCTACAAAAATACCATTAATCGCTCAGAAATGGAGAAAATGCAAACATCTCATTATTGATGAGATTTCTATGGTTGATGGCAATTTCTTTGAGGTACCTATCTAACATGTATTATCATTTACCTTTATCTTACTGAGTCAATCATTCTACAACTCTATTATTGTTCCAGAAACTAGAAGCTGTGGCAAGACATGTGAGGAAAAATGACAAACCATTTGGTGGTATTCAACTAATATTATGTGGTGACTTTCTGCAACTACCTCCAGTTGTGGACAAAACCAGAACAGGAAAGAGATTTTGCTTCCAGTCTCCATGCTGGGATAAATGCATTGAACTTTGCTTCGAACTAAAAGAGGTGCATCGCCAAAAAGATCAAGAATTCATCTCTATATTAAACAGCATTAGAATCGGCCGAGTTACAAAAGAAATTACTGACCGTTTAATAGGAACATCTAGACAGAAGATAGAAAGTGATGGTATTCTAGCCACAAGACTGTGTTCCCACACAAATGACTCAAAGATGATTAACCAATCCAAATTGACAGACTTGGATGGTGAAGAAAAAGTGTTTTCATCACAGGATACTGATCATGCAACTAAAACTCTTGATATGCAGACTATAGCACCATCAAAACTTGTACTCAAAGTTGGTGCTCAAGTTATGTTACTAAAAAATATTAATGTAAATGCTGGTTTAGTTAACGGAGCAAGAGGAGTAGTGGTGAGATTTGAGGAAGGTTTACCTGTAGTGCGGTTCAAGAATAAGAAAGAATACATGGCCAGATCTGAAAGATGGTTTGTCAAGAACTCGAATGGTACTTTATTGTGTAGAAGACAGGTGCCGTTGAACTTAGCATGGGCATTTTCTATCCACAAATCACAAGGCTTGACATTGGATTGTGTGGAAATGTCTTTGTCCAAGATATTTGAAGCTGGTCAAGCGTATGTAGCCTTGAGCAGAGCCCAAAGCTTAGATACTTTGAGGGTGCTGGACTTTGATTCTAAACATGTGTGGGCTGATACTAGTGTGTTGGAGTTCTATCAGAGATTCAGAAAGCGTTTACAAAGAATGGAATTCATTCCCCTCGGAAGACCACTTGCTGATAAGACTAATAAGAAGTTAAAACTTCGGGAAATTTTAGAGAAACAAATGATGAGGAAGTAGAATATGTAGAAAGATATGTAAGATAATTTATTTATTGTAATCATGACTTTCTTACTAAGACTGATTTTTAGCTAAGAGAACTTTATATGTAACAATATGGTTTTATTTAATGATAATAAATGAATATTTATATTAAAACTTGGAAATTAATCAGTTTTATTGAATAGAAAATACTAATTCCTTATTATCTAGACTCCACAGCTGTCAATATCTCAATTTGTTCTTCAAGAGTAGCATGCTTCTCTTGAAGGCACTTTACAATATACTTTTGGGACTCCACAATCTGTTCCTGCTCTTTTCTGACTGATCGTAACTCTTCCATATTATTCTGTAGTATCTCCACATGTTTCTTGGTTTGAACTACGAGTTCCATTAGTCTTGTGTTGAGATTGTCTTGTTTTTTAACCATAAGCCAAAGTTTAGCTTCCATTGGAGCATCACCCTTGCATTTCAGATCGTCATTGACAAAGACGTCCAAGTTAGAAGGTTCCTTTAGACGGAGTAAACTGTTTTTTATGTCTGTTTGAAGTTCAGCTTGTGAAAGTTTACTAAGTAGTCTTTCAACTTTAGTTTTACCTGGAATATCACCCTGAAAACAAAAACTTAATTTTATGGACTGAACAAAATGCATTTCTTTACTCTTTCAGTTATGGACATTTTAGTATAGACAACATAAATATTTATGTTTTAATTATTGGTAAAATTAAAGAAGTAGCTATATAAGCATTGGATAGCCTAAGTTAGCTGATTGTAGGAACTCTTCAACATTGATCAAGTCAAATGGCCAAACAGCAGTTATAAGTTCTCTTGTTCATTGAGAATTTAATTCTAAAAACAGCAAATTTCCTATTGAAACATGATAAATATGATAATCCCAAAAAAAGTTACCTTTCCTGAAGCAAATAAGGTTGGCAAAGCGTTATCTTTGAGTTTTCTCTGTGAATCAAAGTATTTTAACTCGAAATGCTTTGTGCAAATTTTGCTCCGGTTCCAATCTAGAAGTTGACATTTAGTTCTCAGTATCTTCATCCACCTTTGTCTCATTTCAGCAGATTGGGGGCATCTGGATAAATAACTATTAAATTAGTCTCTGCACGAATATTACTTCAAGATAGTGATATAATTAAATAGCACGATTTTTTATCTTATTGAAGGAAGAAAGGTGTTAATTAACTGTAACTTACGAAACAAACGACACTCCGGGTGTTTTGTTGTAAATGGTTGTCTTGCAGTTTTCAACAAGGCAATGTACGCTTGACATTGTTGAGCGGCAATTTTTAACAGTTATAAATTGTAGTTGACAAATACAATGATTGTGTTTAGATTATTACAGGTTTCTTTCTGGACGATTCCTGTAAATTTCACGTCTTCGTCTCTTTACAAAACCGACCGCAAATCAAAACAAACACAAAAAGAATGAATGAACGGATTGAGTCCAACCACAGACTGACTAAAAAAATAATACATGAACCACAGATGAGTCGGAAAAAAAAATCGTTTGGATTAAAATACCCGATTGAATTAATCATGAAAACATCTCAAATGTAAGGATTTTGGATAATAGACCCATACTTACTTACGGCGGGGATAAAAAGTTGTCTTCCTTACAATACCGATTTAGCATCTTACACATATTTCTTTTCTTTCTTCTACTCCTTTTGGTAATATAAAAAAAACTCAAAAGTATATATTGAATAAATAATTTACTTAATTATTAGGATTACATAAGAAATTATTTGAATAAAATTAAAATATATGTCACTTAAAAATAAATTAATCCGTGACGCTTATAGCAACCGGGGGTATAAATCTCCATACATGACTGATTTCTCCCGCGCAAGGAGTTATAATGGAGGGATGATCAACCTCTTTTATAACGGGTTCATCCATCGGTTCTGTAGTTGAGCATTGAATGTCGATCTTGTATTCTCCAGGCGTTAGGAATACTACGGTGCACTCGTGGTATGCTTTTTCAGACTCTGGCAGTGTTGTTAGCACCACTCTGGAAACATTACATATTTTAAAGACTCGACCCATAGTTGATTCCACCAAAAAATCGACTTCTTGTACTATGAAGACGATAGTAAATAAATAACTAATGCTGGACAATCCACACAACATCATCTAGCCCCAAGCTAAGCAGAGCTTGTGTTATGGGTACTAGAAGACTGACATACTTAATACAATACATTACATAGATAGATATTTTTTATTATACAGTATAATGCCCAGAACACCCGGAATAAATATTTGCAGAACATACAAACATCTATCCCAAGGCGGGAATCGCACCCGCAACCTTCCGCGTCGCAGGCGGACCATCGCCCACCGCGCCACATCGGTCGTCGATCGAAAGTAAGTTCAATAGCTTACTTATTATTCCCAGCAGTAGCGACTCGATTATCCAGCTTATAGCTCAGTACGCCGTTATTATAATCTTGGTAGAACTGCACAGATAGACACAGTTTATGCAGAGGCCGATTAAGATGATTGCAAACAGCGACACCTAGCGACAAACACTCGCCGGCTGAACAGTTGTATTCTTCTTGCGGTTTTATATGCTGCCTGTTTACGCTTACTTCTGTAAATTAAAAAAAAAACATTGTGATGTTTTTGTAAATGAGCAAATGACTAGCCTAGTTAGTGGTGATCGGTTACGTTTATAGGGATTCGTACCCAAAGGGTAAAATGGGACTTTATTACTAAGACTTCGTTGTCAGTCTGTTTGTCTGTCACCAGGCTGTATCTCATGAACCATAATAGTTAGAGACTTGAAATTTGCGCAGGTAGTGTATTTCGGTTGCCTCTATTACAACGAATACTAAACAACAGAATACAGTCAATATTTGAGGCTCTAATAAAAAAATGTGATTTTTTGTATGCCATTTTTGGCTCATTTAGGTAGTTTAATTATAGAGGCAACAGAAATACTATCTGCGAAAAGAATCATGCCCAAACCCTGTACCAGATTGCATCAAAAGCTAATTATCATCAAAATTAATATTTTATTTATACGTGTACTTCGTTAATTTTTAACCGTCTTTTTTAACCGGGTTTAGAAAATTAAAATTAATTATACATAAGATGATTATCAATTTCCTACTTCCGAGTGCTTAGTCCGAGCTTGCATTTTAAAACTCCCTACTCTCGAGTCGAGAGTCGTCTTTCGGATATCCATACAAAAATACAAGGACATCCGAGAGACGACTGTCGGCTCGAGAGTAGGGAGTTTTAAAATGCAAGCTCGGACTAAGCCTTCCGCACGTCAACTATTTTGTTCCGATCCCAGCTGTCACCTATTTTCGTGAGTGGACATTGAGCATAAAAATCTTGTTTGCCAAGTAAGCTTTAGCTGAGAAGGCAAACATGATATAAAATAAAATAAATTTTTAAATATTTTGAAATGCGGTTAAACATTGAAAAAAATATTGTTGGTAGCGAAAAGGTAAATAAAAATTAGGGCTTTGAGAGTAAATTCAAATTGATGCAAGTTGGTACAGATTCCCATAGCCCATTGGGCATTGTCCTTTCAACTTCCTAACTATAACGGTTTTTTGTATGCTACATGATTCGTTAACTCACCCCAGTTCAATGGCGACATCCGTACGATATCGATCATAGTTTGCGAGAGCGTGATTCCCTTTACCGTAGCGCGGCCCGATACATTCGATTGTAAGAGACTCCATCTCAGATCTATGTTACTGGTGATGTGTTCCGAACACATCAGTTCTAACGTGTTCGATGCTCCGCCCGTGCTTATTGATTTTGGTTCTGCTTCTGTAATAAAATAAATATTGCTAAACACTTTTTCAAATTAATGCAAGTAGCATCACAGAAGATAGAAAACACTTCAAGGTGGTGAAGAATATAGCAAGACGTAGGGGGCGCGTGCTTTATCAATTTTGAATAAAAATACAGGTTTGAGCTCAGTTCCCTTGGATTATTAGAGAGAAGCGTGTCAGTTTCGAGATAAGCATTTTTTTATGTCTGTTTGTTTGAATTTTAACGAAAATCAGCACACATATTCCTTGATTTAGAATGATGACAATTTGCTACAGCGTTATTTATCGATAGACTTCAATCTAATTTGAAAGGCACATTTGAAGTAGGCATGAGCAATCCTCTCATAAATATGTCAAAAACAAAGTGAAAAGAAATTCTGAGCAAAGCTGTTCCAAAATAATTTTGCTATGTATGTATGCAGCATTAATTAAATATTATTATGTTATTAATGCCTTGATCACACGTACCGAGTAAACCGACGAGACAGTGACGTATTTAAGATACACTGCGCGCTAACGCTGCAACGTTCAACAGTAAAACTGATCTGCACTTTCTTCTGTAACACAGTTTTTCCTAAAACTAAAACAGAAGCCAGGGCCTACCCTATTTTTGTGCATGTATTTTTAAAAATAAAGAATTTTGTATTTGTATTTTGTATTTGATGTCGACGCGCAGTGTATCTCAAATACGTTACTGTCTCGCCGGTTTACTCGGTACGTGTGATCAAGGCATTAGTTTGTATGTTTACCTTCATGGTTGAGATGGGGCGCGGCGTGGAATGGACATCTATCGAGCGGCACGGGCACTCGACACGACTCCTTGCTTTCCACCAGCAGGTGCTTGCCTTCAGCGTAGTGGAACTCCATTTCTTCTGAAGTTAGATTCGTTACGTCTAGTACTAGGTACAGTTGGGATGGACTGTGAACAAAAAGTATTTTATTTATTAGGTAAAATTATATTGTGAATTACTCATTACTACTGGTTTGTAAGAACTTTGAGGTTTTTATTTTTTTTCTATACTTACTTAACTATTTCGATTTTACGCAAATTTACTTAAAAGAACTAAAATAATAACAATAATTTAATTATTTATTAGGTTTGTAGGTTACATACTTCGGAAAATGTTGCATTGATGAGAACTTTTGTAAGTTAAATATGTAAAAAGCCAAATAAATGTATTGAGTACTGACACGACTACAAGATTCATAGATTTTAATTTGTGTAATTGGTTTCTGCCGTTCAAATGAAATAAATATGTAGAGCAAATCTATATGAAGGAACTTCTCGAGATCACTTTAAAATGAGGTAAAGATTTCCGTGATTATTTATGAAAAAATGTGGTAATTCTTACATTTCAGCTGGCAATACATCCCAATGCGTGATGGAAACGCTTGGCAGTAACTCCAGGTTGATTTGCAACGTCGACTGACGACAATGCTCGTCCATTCCTTGCCCGCCGGAATACCTTATCAATACCTGTTACATAATTTTTACTTAGATTAGTATTTAAATTAGATTACAAAGTGGTATTTTGTGGAAACCACGAAAGTTGGAGAAATATCATGAAAGGAGCCCTTGATATACAAAACAATAAAAACGGCATACATAGTTTTATAATAAATATTTAAATTTAGGAGAAAATTGCAATTAGTATAGGCGACAAAGAAATTGGTTTACCACTTTTGATGACATCTCCCAGTAACATAATTATTCGCTAAGGATTACAGATTGACAGATTCTGACGTATGTCAAGCGAAAATAACCCTTGATGTTTTGTACGTGCAAATGATATTCAGCCTTAGAGTGGTAAACCAATTTCATTGTCGCCTATACTTTGAAAACATAAGGTTTTGGAGTTGAACATCGCCACCCTGTTTTAACTGTTACAATGACAACTCAGTCGGGTTTCTTGGTACATACTTGTAGCTCTGCCGTGTTAGTTAATCCACATTAAACCAGAGATAAAAATATGTAATTCATTTGTTTTTTTGACGTGACAACGTCATATAATTCGATAGAGCCGGCTGCACGCACGAAAAAACATGACTCATTAGGCGTTCTGAGGCGTTCCATGAAGTGCGAGAGCGCGGAACGAGCGACGAAGAAGCACAATCGGCCTTTGCGTTCGTTGTCACGTTCAACTATCGTCAGTAAACCAACTTTACAGACAACCATTTTTTTTTTTCATTCATTTCGTACCTGAGTTTCAATTTGACGGCCTCTTGACGGCGGCATTACTGAAATAGGCGCTGACCAATTTGTAGTATGAGAGTTAGATGACCTGAAAAATATAATCATCAAAACCGGTTCACCTAGAAAAAAGTTGTCAATCTTATACAGAAGACAAAGTGAACTCCTACTTATTTCAAAGATGGTATAAGTGACTTTTCGTCATAAAATGATCATGAATATTTATTTATGTAGGTACCTGAAACTTCCAGAAGTTCTATTCGGTACAAGTCCGCTGCTAAGCGATGTATGCGTGTTAGAACTTTGCGGCAGTGACGATTGCGCGTTCGGTACTGGCGATCCAACGCGCGACGGGTAGTTAGAGTTCAAGCTATTAGGAAATAGGGTTTCTCCCACACCCCCTAGGTCTAGGAAATCAGCTTCGCCATATAGTTTGATGCTAATAGATGCGGCTTCGTTCGGGGGTATTGGAAGTAAGGATTGTATGTCTTCGTTTGAGTATTGGAACACTTTCGATTGTAGTTGGTTATCCATGTTTGACTGAAAAAAGAAATAAATTAGATTGTTTTTTATTTGTTATCTGTGATATGTTGGTGTATCTGTGTTGTATGATTTATTTGCAAACTAATATTATCACACTAGCCTACAATTTAATCCACATAACGTTGATCATTGAGAATAAAAACAAGCCTGTGTTAATTAAGGTCATAAACTGTGGTTTCATCCAAATTATCGAAAAGGACCACTTATATTTTTTTTTTTACTTTTTCACCAAGATACTATAAAAAACTCACCTGTATAGATAAATCCAGATACTCAATAGCCACATCGCTAGTATTAGTAATCTTCAACGTACATTCAGTACTCTCCCCATTATACAGGGAAATATTAATGTTCCCATAGTTTTCGCCGCTGGCAACACTGATATGTCCCGATTGGGCTACTGTAGTGTCTATGGTTATTGTTGGGAGACTTGGTATAACTTCTATAGTGTAGTTGGCGGGAAATTTGTGGGGTGTTGGCATGTTTTTGAGACGACAGTTAGATTTCACACCAAGTGTGTGGGTTGAAAATCCTGAAAATATTATAAGAAATTATAGTTAGTTTGATATAACTTTTTGAACATGATAAAATATTTTGATGTTTGATGATCGATAACTTTATGAAATATTCTGAATTGCATTTAAAGATTTAGTAAAGTAAATACAATTAGTAATTAGTACAAATACCAAAGACAACAAGTTACGACATCCCATTTCGATGTATACTTATTTAGAATACAGCATAAAAAAAATCCATAACACAAATGTAGTAGGAATCAAACCCACGACCCACAGCACGGAAGGCAGAGCCGCTTTTAGAATCACCTAGACGACGTTTCTAAATGATCCTTGTCTTTTTACAAAATCAATAATACAGACTATGATTATACGTCCATTGGACATGGAAAAAGCTGGAGGAGGCCTTTGCGTCAGTTGGACGAACTGAACATCTAAACTACACTAAAATATAAGTTAGTTAAGTAGTTATTAAGTAGATAAAAATTGTTATATGTAAACTTTGTTCAGTAAATAAAGGCATGATTATACGTACCAAGAATCTGTAATTCTCCGATTTCCTTAGGCGTTCCATGTAGATTGACTGTTGTAGGTGAATCCGGGGGTAGTATAATAGTTTCAGGCATAGACTCGAACACAACGCCTGAAGTCAGTAGACGCATGTTGGACACTTTCAACTCGAATGGAAGCGGATTGGTCAGTTTAAGTTGAACCTCGCAGACGTCGTCCTCTACCCATAGATATTCTGAAATAAAAAAATAAAAATTATTCGAATTTCGGATCTACGTTGAACTAACATTGCTTCAATGGCAAATGCAAAAGAAGTGCGAACCAGGAAAAAAAAATCCTCAATATACATAATATAAGAATATTAATAAGACGGGTACAATACTCTTCTTTCAGACTTAGAGACATTTTTTTTTTAAATGAATTCCAATTTTGGAACTACAAATAAACATTGTTTGTAGATCACCTACTCCTCTTTTGGAGACAATATATAATTTGTATTTTGTTGACTAATTGTATTGTATTAATTCATTTTCTTTTAATAAAACATACTAATTTGTACTGCGTTCTGTGACGTAATTAAACGAATATCTAAGTCTATGTGGAACTCTTTCAGAAGTAACTTTACTTCTACTAAAATATAAGTTAAAATAGGATTTTTTCCACATCAAATACATACATTTACATACATTTTATAAACATCCGTCTAGATATAAAAACATACCCATTTTCCCTTCCTCCTTCTTAGCATTTCTCTCTAAGCTCCCAAAGTGTATTGGTGTGAATATAAACGGTCCGCTCTGAGTCTTCAGTTTGATTCTATGCGGGGTGTTGGCGGGCCGCAGTGGGCGCGGCGAGAATAATGTACAACGAGGCACGTGAGTCAAGTTCGCTGGGGGAATCACTTCCCCTGACTCCAGGACTAAGGGAACGGGACCGCCTTCGCATTGAGCTGATAAAGCCTGGAAAATTAAAAAATAAAATATATAAATCTAATGTTTTTAAGCTTATTTAATTTAAGTCTCTAAAGGCCGGTTTCTCGAACGATGATCAACGAAAAAATAATAACTATGTGTCAAACTCGGATCAATCGTGATTTGGGTTTCCAGAAACCGGCCGTAAATTGCATTAAAACCAGGCTAAATTGCAATTAATTAGCAATTATTTTTTTATGCATTATAGGCAAACGCTTGACCGCAATCTCATTTGATGTTAAATGATGATGCGGCCTACGGTGTAGCGCGTTTGCCTAAATAGAACATACTAGCTGACCCGTGATTATTATTAATATTATTATTATATCATTATTTATTTATTTATTGCCTTTCGTTGGGCATAATTCGCCCGTTTTTTCTCCGATTCACTTTTATTTTTCGGTTTTTTTATATGTATAATAATAATATTATGGCTTTCTATTGGTGAAAGAATTTTTAAAATCGGTTCAGTAGATCCCGAGATTACCCCTTACAATTTAACAAACACACAAACTTTACTCCTTAATAATATTATAGTATAGATTAGTTATCTATAGTCCCCTACTTAATAAATAATGCTGGACAATCCACACATCATCTAGCCCCAAGCTAAGCATTAATTACTTGGATAATAATTTGTAGCACTGTCACTGTACGGCCCTGACGGAAGACCAGCGTTGGTTGCCAGTCAACCAACCTATGCTGAGTCAGGGTACGTTTTACGATATTATTTCTGTTATTATTTCTAAGTTAGCATGTTAGCATTAGTAGATATATACATATATCGTAAATAAAAGTATTTGATTTGAAATAGGATTTGATTTAGCATTGTTTACCTGTAACTGTATAGCCAGGTCCCTATGCTCCTGTGCGGAGAGATGCGTCCACATGGTGTGCAGTAGGAAGGTCATGTGTCGCGTCGCGAGCGCGGGGTGCCCCATGCGTCGCGCCGCCACCACCAGCTCCTGCAGTAACTGGATCTGCAGCGCCGGCCAACCTAACACCAACAAATGAAGACATTCTATTGTGTAACATAGGTTAATACTTAATAATTGACAGGCGTCACACACAGCTCAGTTGGTAGGTGTTCTGCCTTCCATGCTGTGGGTCGTGGGTTCGATACCCACCGAGAGCAAATGTTTGTATTGTGTGAATTGTCCGTGAATATTTATTTTATTTATTTATTGATACAGTGTAGTTGATAATTTTATGATTAAGTCCATTATGTTAACCGAAGTTTGTATACAATATTAATTTTATAATAAATTCTAGAAAATTTAAATACTTAAATAAAATAATTAAACCAATTAAACAATATAATTAATAAATACAATAAATTATGTTCATACAAAATTGTGAAATTTCAATACTAATAAAAAAACAAGTCAAGCTAAAAGATAAAATGATAGAATTTTTCTTTTACATATTTAACTTAAATGGAAATAAATTATAACAATAACTTTTTTAACTAAAAATATATTTTAAATTATAACAAAAAATTATCTGTTCCCAGACTATCCTTTAGTAAATAAATACATAAATAAGTAGATTTTATCTTATTTTATCTTAGTAGTAAGTTTTAAAAGTCTAATATCAACAAGTTTCTTACCAACTTGATGTTGTATGACGTAATTAGGGTCCAGACTGAGCCGATGTCCTGGGAAGCTGTGCAGCATTAGGTAGTAACATCTCTGCCAATCCGGGTTCGGATTGTTTGGGCTCACTTGTCGAGTGGCCGCTAGGCGTTGGCAGAATGCGGCTTTACGAAGAAAACCTATAAAAAAGTTATTTGCAATAAATAC
This sequence comes from Ecliptopera silaceata, assembly GCA_932527185.1. NCBI lineage: Eukaryota > Metazoa > Arthropoda > Insecta > Lepidoptera > Geometridae > Ecliptopera > Ecliptopera silaceata. The sequence goes on along the minus strand of OW052207.1, from coordinate 3,846,807 downwards.
CTATATCTGAACTTAAAGGTACATAACATTGTTTGGCTATAAATTAGACTAATAAGAAAATAAACAAAAATCAAAAATAGTATTTTTATGGCGAAATAGAAGAAAAATTTTTAACTTACCCGGTTTCCGTTTAGTTTTTCTGATGCATTGAAATCACACGTATACGTATAATGATAATAATCAGCATAGCTTACCTATTTCTTTATAAAGTTCCGCAAGAGTATCAAATCTTTGTATCTTCTCCTGTTCACTTAGAGTAAGGTTGATAAAAATAACGTTCTGCAGAAAACTAGACGCGTGCAAACTGTTATTCTGCTCCACCGCTATTCTAGCCGCTTTGAAACAAGCCTCAGTCTCAATGATACCTGCATTCTGGTATTTACTATAATGAATTATCGCTTTTCTGTACTTCTCGGCCATTTCTTCAGAGTTCAGCAAATACTGATTGTTTATCGACGGCGGTTGTCGGGGAATGGAGGGTAGATCTGAGCCTAGGTACGACCTTTGACTCTGGTCGATATCGCTTGATGAAGCTATTGATTCTGTATCAGCGTTCTCTGTCTCCGAGTGACGAGATGACGTGTCGATGCTATCGGACGATGTAGGTGTCAGTTCGCCTGGAGGATTGACAGGACTTGATGTTTTAGAACCGCGCAATGGAGAAGACATTTTGAATTTACGGAAAGGGTCGGTGGGCTGGAAGAGTGAGAGTTTGGCTTTGTTCGGGGAACTTTCTTGGAGGCTGGCGTTTCGTTGTAGCGGTGTGGAGTTCCGGAGATTTGGGTATAGAAGGATCGCTGATGCAGCGCATAGACCTGGAAAGTAAGCTCTTGTAATGTATACTAAAATCTTTGGTTTGGGACTTTGGGTATGTTTTTCATTATGCTTTCATTAGTAAAACCATGTTACACCAATCACTGATCACATCCAAAGGTAATAAAGTTTAATTTATTTTGTAGAATTTAGGTACTTTGGAACTTATTAGTTTTCACAGATTTGGATAAATTAGGCAATAAAATTATGAAAATATACTTTTAGCTATATGATGATGAGATCTATGAATTTTGTGGCAAGAGTAAACCTTGATCCCTTAGAATTCTGTGAGTCAATACCCAAATCGCCTAAAGTTGTAATCATAACTAGAATTGAACATCATACCTTCCTTAGCCGCAGCCAACCACAACCAGTCATTGACAGATTTGAGTATTTCCGCTGCAGAATTGTACAAGCTCAAAGAATCAGCCACCAGACCCGCTTGGAACGTAAGGTCAGCCAGGTTCTTAGTGACGCGACCCATGCACCGCTTTTTGTTGTTACGGGATTCCATGTCGAGACCTGGAATATGATTAAAACAATGAAGAACTTCAGTGCAAGAATACGTAACAGCAGGATAGCTGATAATAAAAACATAAATATTTACGATTTTTGGGGGGGTTCGGTGTTGGTCTTAGTGGGGTATGTTCCATGTCGGGGGACATATCTCTATAAAATGCTAAGCATACCGTAGTGCACGCCTAGGTGTGTGGAGCTAGGCTATCAGGCACGCACCGAAAAGCGCTTCATACACGTCCTCGCCATTTGTACACTGCCGACGCGGTGTAGAGGTGGGCCTACATATTCACCCATGTAGGTCGTCCCCTCCGGGCAATGCTACGGCCTACTAACGAGCTTCGCACAACATCTACCTCGTGGCCGTAGTAGCTAAGTATGAAGAGCGAAAGCGAATCTTCGGCGCTTAAACCGAATCATCCGACTAGGGGAAGACAACCCTGACAGATAAAAATCACACCGAAAAATGGAAGCAAGACTTAAAGAAAATCTACCCCAGGAGGGTACCGGCCGCGCCGGAGAATCCCTCCCTGAGCATAGCTCGGGCTGCCCCACGTATTCTGGGGGGGGCAAAGTACTGCTACCCAAGGATATATCATCGGAAAAACCTAAGAAAACCCTTACTCAGCAACTATTCCATCCAGGACTATTCAACCGCCAACGATCGGCATCTCTTAGTGATGCCATGGAACAAAAAAAAGATTCAACAAGTTTCACCAAAACTGACAGTGAAATTCAAAATACCTCATGGCAGAGAGTGTCAAGCCAAAAAAGAAATCGTTCTCCTGATGACAAAGAACTTAAACTAAACCAAGCCAAACGGACGCAAAAAAGAGACGAGTTGATTAACAATAGCAGAGGCCTAAACAATCCAGATCAAAATAACGGCGCCGCAATTGTAGAAACAAGCAATAGTTTTTCGCTGCTAGAAGTAGAAGAGGATAGTTTGACTCAAACACAAGCAGAAAGAGAACCAAAGCCACCGCCGATTTTCATTGACAATGTAACCAGCATCCAACCACTAACTAAACTACTCAACGAAGCCGCAGAAGGTTTATTTGAAATGAAAATACTCCAGAATAACCAAGTGAAAATCCAACCAGCCTCAGGTGAGGCATACAAAACAATCGTCAAAGACTTAGACGCTAAAAGCACAGAGTTTTACACCTACAAACTGAAACAAGAGAGAAACTTTAGAGTCATTCTCAAACACATGCACCCATCTTCAGACATTGAAGATATCAAAAAATCTCTTGCAGTACTCGGTCATTCTGTTACCAACGCATGGAATATGAAACATGCATCGTCTAAAAACCCTCTGCATATGTTCGTAGTGGACTTAAAACAAAACCATAACAATAAAGAGATTTATAAAATTAACAACCTTCTGCACTGCCGCATCAAATTTGAACCCCCTAGGCCAAAACGCAATATACCCCAGTGCTCCAACTGTATGGCTTATGGACACACCAAAGGCTATTGCCGACGAAACCCCCGATGCATAAAATGCGCCGGAAATCATGCCTCCTCAGAATGCTCTCGCAAAGATCGGTCTGATGACGTCAAATGTGTTTTATGTGAAGGGAATCACCCAGCCAACTATAAAGGCTGCACGGTTTACAAGGAACTTCAAAAGCAAAAATACCCCTCTCAACGCGTAAAGCCAACACTCAAAAACCACATCACAGACACTACATCAAACATATCACACAAACCGCAGAAACCCTCATCCAACAAAAACTACGCAGATGCTGTTCGCAACACTCTGGCCGAAGCCAAGCCAAACCCACATTTAGTGAATCCACAAATTCTTTCACAGCCAAAACAATCATCCCCGTCTATTTCTCCAGTCCAAACACTTGAAAAGCACTCAGTGCCAATACATGTCTCACCAATTAATAAGCCGCAAAATGAGAATCTACGAGAGAACAACACTGACTTCCGAGAACTCATGGACATGTTCAGACAAATGATGTCACAAATGACGACTATGACAAACCTCTTAATGAGTTTCATGACCGAACTTCGATCACATCCGAGGTATGGGTATAGCCAGGATTTTATCCAAGGGGGAGGCAAGGAGCCCACCTTGCCCCACCGAGGCTCCACCCATGCAAATCGCTAAAGATTGCAATGTGGAATGCCAACGGGCTGTCAAATCATATAGCTGAAGTAAAAGCTTTCCTTTTCTCCCACAACATCGACTTCATGTTGGTTTCCGAAACGCACTTTACATCAAAGAGCCATCTAGAGATACCTAACTACAAACTTTACCATACAAACCATCCTGACGGTACAGCCCACGCAGGCTCAGCATTGTTTGTTAAGGCAAACATAAAACACTACGTCACAAACTCATTTTGCACAGATGAAATTCAAGCGACAAATATCATAATTGAAAGCTTAAACGGTCCTTTAACTGTGTCAGCATTATATATGCCCCCTAAACACAACATGAAGCGAGAGTCATATACAGCATTCTTTGAAAAACTAGGCCAAAAATTTATAGCTGGCGGAGATTATAACGCAAAACATACGGACTGGGGATCAAGGATTACTACAACCAAGGGACGAGAATTACTTAACACGATACATCAACTAAACCTGAAAGTCTCGTCCACTTGTGAACCAACGTATTGGCCAACAGCTGTAAATAAAAAACCTGATTTAGTTGACTTCTTCGTAACCAAAGGGTTTCCCATTTCACACTTGCGCTGTCACTCCAGCTACGACCTTTCATCAGACCATACCGCAGTCATAGCTGAATTGCAAAATGACACTGTAATGGTTACGAAAGCATGTAAATTACACAACAGGAAAACCAATTGGGACTGTTTTCGAAAACTCATTGTCGAAACGATGACCACACAAATACCACTTCAGTCTGATGATGACATAACGAAAGCTGTAGAAATTTTTAACAACATTATTCAAACAGCAGCCTGGCAAGCTACTCCCATGCATACCAATAACAGTCACTTTATTCCTACATATCCCCAAGTAGTGACCGACATGATACGTGACAAGAGAAGAGCAAGGAAACTCTGGCAAACAACCAGGCACAAACGTGATAAAACTCTTTTCAACAACTTGGCCAAAAAATTGAAGAAAACACTCGAAAACATCGCAAACCAACAGGTTGAAAACCAACTATCCAACCTAGATGCAACAGCTGCCAGTGACTACTCCCTGTGGAAGGTCACAAAAAGACTTAAAAAGCCCTCGGTATTTCAATCCCCTCTACGTCAAAGCAATGGAAGCTGGGCTAGAAGTGACGCTGAAAAAGCAAACCTGTTTGCAGAACATCTGGAAAAAGTTTTCTCTCCAAACCCCGACACAGGATCGTCAAGATTACATGAAATACTAGCTGGCTTATCTGAAACTCACCAACTGTCTCTTCCTATTCAAAATTTTTCCAAAACTGAAGTACACTCTGCCATCAACAAACTAAATCTTTATAAAGCTCCCGGATATGACCTAATTACTGCAAAAACCATGAAAGAACTCCCAGATATCGGTATCATGTATCTTACGCAACTGTATAATGCCGTTCTGCGTAGAGAATTTGTCCCCACCCAATGGAAGGTAGCAGAAGTTATACTAATACTAAAACCGGGCAAGGACCCCGCTGATGCATCTTCCTACCGACCTATAAGTCTACTTCCAGTCGCTTCTAAATTGCTGGAAACTCTGTTTCTTAAAAGAATAATGCCTGAAATAGTTAAAACTCAACTTATCCCTCCACACCAGTTTGGCTTCCGAGCATCCCATGGAACAATCGAGCAAGTCCACCGCCTGGTTTCTACGATTAATGACACATTTGAAAACAAAAAGTACTGCTCGGCTGCCTTCCTGGACATTTCACAGGCTTTTGATAGGGTATGGCATGAGGGTTTGTTGTACAAAATTTTAAGAGCTCTACCTATCAACTACTACCTATTTATAAAATCCTACCTCAGCCAAAGATACTTCTACGTAAAGCACGGTGAAGAACAAACTGGACTTTTTCAAATAAAAGCTGGTGTCCCACAGGGCAGCGTCATGGGTCCTGTCTTATACCTTCTATACACGTTCGACCTACCCTTGATGGAGGGCATCCTTGTTGGAACTTTTGCTGATGACACAGCTCTGATTGCGACCCATGACAGTCCAGCTATGGCATCATCCATGTTGCAAAAAAGTCTAACTAGCATCGCGACTTGGTTGAAAGACTGGCGCATTAAAGCAAACGAAACCAAATCAGCACACGTTACCTTTGCTTTAAGATACGGTTCATGTCCTACTGTTGAGCTGAATGGTATACAAATTCCTCAGTGCGAGGACGTACGCTACTTAGGTATATACCTTGATAGACGCCTCACTTGGAAGAAACACCTCACCACAAAAAGAAAGGCTCTTGGCTTGCAAGCTAGAAAACTACACTGGCTCTTATCCAGAAAATCAAACCTATCCCTGAACAACAAACTTCTACTCTACAAATGCCTACTAAAGCCGGTATGGTCATATGGAGCCGAACTATGGGGTTCAGCAGCCAACTCAAATCTGGAAATTATACAGCGTTTCCAATCCAAAACTTTGCGTATGATTGCAAATGCTCCTTGGTACATCACAAATTGTCAATTACATCACGACCTTGAAGTCCCTACAGTAAAACAGGAGATAACTAACAAAATTACGTCATACGCAAAACGTCTGGAACTACACCCGAATGATCTAGCCAAACATCTCATGCAAACGCCTAGTGCATTCAAGAGATTAAAGCGAAGAGCCCCACAAGACCTCTTATAGTTGGTGTTAGTCTAAATTCACATGGAGACACTGCTGGGTGTTTACCATACATGCCGAATGCGACGAGAAACAAAGAAACCAAACTCTAGCTCAATGCCCGTATAGGCAGATTGCAAGAAACAGAGGAGATAAAAAAAAAAAAAAAAAAATATTTACGAACAGTTTTCACATTACGCTATAGTCTCAAGTTAGACAAAATTTGTACTATGGGTACTAGATTGCTGATAGAATACTTATATAACATTATTTTGAGGTGTATGATACACATGAAGACATGCAAGTATTCTATCAGCATTTATTATTCAATGTTCTATCTAAGCTAAGTTTGGGAATAGATGTTCATGAGCCTTTATTTATTTTGTGGCAAAAACCAACAAGTTTAAGTCAACAAACTTATGTTGAGGATTTTGGCTATCAAGAATGTTTCATTCGTCAGTGGATACATTAAAACTTATACAGGTTTTGATATTTACCAACAAAATCCTTCTTTTCAAACGGCGCCAATAACAAGGAAACCTTGTCAAGTTTCTCCCGAGACCTCTCCAGCCGTTTAGACTCAACCACCCAAAACAGAGAATTTATAAGTTCTGCAACATTCTGTTCTAGGTCTGGAACTGGATCATTCTCTCCGTAGAACATGGCATGGGTCTTAAAGTTGGATGGTGTGGTGAAATTCTCTTCTTGAGGATATGATGCTGTTGAAGATATAGATTGGGGGAAGCTTTCGGCTGATGATAAACTGTCTGCTGGCTCACTTGGTAATGAAGCTCTGAAGATAGAAAGTTATTTTGAGACTATATTCTCTAATCTATTTCAAAATGATAGGGCGATTGTATATATAGATATAGTTATATATAGATTTCCAGAAAAAAGTACTTCTTTGTTACATTGTTTGTGATGACTGCATTTTGTGAAAGCAAAAAGGTTGAGTCAGGAAATAGGTGCAAATGAAGTCAATAAAAATTTACATATGTGGCTAGATAGTAATTATAATAGGGTTTATACTAATTAGAAATTCATTAATGTGCACTAGTTATTAACAAAAAAGGGAAATAGAATAAAAAAGGTGGAAACTTTTATGGTTTGTGTTTTCATAGTTTGTAGTTTTTTCCTTATAACAAAATATAAATAAGGGTATTTACTAAATAAAGACTTACTTGTCACTCAAACTACTGGCTTCCTTAGACCTGTCATCATCAAATACACTATAAGTCTCCAGCTCCTGTTCTGGTTTCTTCATGTTACTGTTTGGGCCGAACATGAATGCCCGTGAGTCATACAAGGTGTTGGAATACTTCACTTTCAAACTCTCATGGACACGGCATACTTCATTCAACTCTATCTGATTTGTAAACTTACTAAGTGTAATGAGACCTAGTAATCTCCTGAAAAAAGTAGTAAAACTTGCTTAGTGTGATCAGTTTTAGTAAATTCATCCTAATGTAAGTGTAATTTATAAAATTTTCTGAATCAGTATCAGCAGATAGCTCAACTGTTTTTATGTATTTTAGATATATACCTATGTACATTATGTAAATATGTACTGTAATAGTTCTTAGTTTGTTAATGAATAAATTTTATGTATTCAACCTGAATACAAACCTATGTGTTTGGAAGTCGCCCCAATCATTGTTTTCCACAGGATAGTCTCTGACATAGCGGACCCAAATGTCTCTGACTTGACCAGTTGAGTCTAGAAATGTGCAATCATACAAACATACTATAATTGAATTGGAATGAATATATGATGTTAGATGCAATATGGTGGCTTGCTAGTTTAGTGTTGTGACTTTGTCACATTAAATGTGCTCCAATCATTAGGCTTTATAAAGTCAATGGTCTATGAAGGAGACGTAAAACACACTAGTTACCATCAGTTCTTTCAAACTGCAAAAGAAAACATTGCAGGAACACCATCTTTTTCGCATAGGCAAACAAACTACTCAAGAATGTAAATACAACGAAATTATCAAGTGTTCATTGTATCTAGCTATTATAGCTATCAGAATTTTTTTTCTAGTAGGTCACTAACCAGTAACTTTGATGTTGTTGACCCTCTGTATTCGTTCCCAGAGTTTGTTGAAGTTCTTGAGCATGCCCCCGATGCCTTTGACCAGCACCAGCAGGCAAGCGTGGTGCTGGGCGTGCTGCCCATAATCAGGGTGGGACATCACGGACTCTCCCGGTGCGTGCGATAATATGTAGCTCACGGAAGAGCGCATTGAAAGATTATTCTATCATCAATTTGAAGAGGGGCGAGGTTTTATCAGTGCGATAGCGAAAGCCATCCGAGTATTTCTTGTAGACAGACCGAATATCACAGTAGCAGACAGAATAAATAGAAAACTCGTGAAAAAAATAATAAATGTAGATTGGGGAGGAAAAGTTCACCTAAATTTTATTTGTTTACGTCGCGAATTTGCAGATATTATTTATTTCACTTCCTTGACACCTAAATGACATGACATAACACCACAGAACATATATACCCTAAAGGCATAACACACAGGAAAAAAAAAGGCCTGCGTCTAGTTAGCAGGAACAAACTAGTTAAATTTCGTTCAAAAATTTTTATGCATAAGTTAAGTCCACAACTACCTGGAACAAACCCAAAATCTGTGTGACAGTTATTTAATGTTTTTAAACGAACTTATAACATAACCTGCAATTACGAAGTGTTTGTTTTGGTTTTGCACAAATTACTTAAATAAGTAAAAACATACAGCTTCCGTTAAGTTTTCTATACTTAGAACAAGCGAATAATGTCATCAAAAGAAGGGGGTGGTGGAGATAAGGCTAAGGTAAGAAAACAATTAAAATGATATGGTCACAAAGTTTAAAACATATCGCCGAATCTTAATTAATTTAATTGCTTTTTCTGCTGTGTTTTAGAATCAAAATGCAGGAGACAACAAAGAGAAGAGAAGAAAAGAATCTATTCTAGATCTTAGCAAATATTTGGAGAAAAGTATTCGAGTGAAATTCGCCGGCGGACGCGAAGCGGCGGGAATTTTGAAAGGATATGATCCTCTGCTAAATCTAGTACTTGACAATACCACGGAGTTTCTGAGAGGTAAACATTTTTAGATAAAAACTTGAATTGAAAAAAAAAGTGGAACTTTCTTTGGTAGTTTACCAAAAATCAACTATCAACATAAAAAACTATTTATACTGCATATAGGTCTCACTGACTATCTAAACAAAAAGAGAGTACTTAAAAGTAGTACCTAGATGATATCTACACGAACATATTTTTTGTAATATACCTGGATGGTATATTACAACTTCTACATAAACACCTATTTGTAATGTATTAATACAAAAATTGTCTAGTTTCCATAGACCATACTGCTTAGTTTAAGGACTAGAGTTTGATGTGTGATACATCTTTAAATATTTATTTATTTGTTTAAAAAAAAACTTAATTAAATTCAGATCAGAGAGAAAGAGTCTGATGTGTGTATTATCTGTTAACATTTATTTATTTGTTTAAAAAAAACTTAATTAATTTCAGACCCAGATGATCCATACAAGTTAGTTGAGGACACAAGACCATTAGGTTTGGTGGTCTGCCGCGGTACATCTGTAGTACTAATCTGCCCGATGGACGGCATGGAGGCCATTCCTAACCCTTTCATCACTCAAGAAGGGTAGCAAGTATACTTCTAAGTTTATGTAATATATTCCATAAGTACGACAATAAAATAAGGCATTAAAGTAAGAAAAATATCAATTTTATTATTTGAAATCTTGTATTAGGAAAATATTGCACAGATATTTCCAATTAAGATCCAGAAATAGCATATAACACTTAACTCTACTTTATTTACAATCAAGAAAAAGTAAAAAAAATGGTTGTCTGTAAAGTCGGTTTACTGACGATAGTTGAACATGACAACGTCACTTCATGGAACGCCTCAGAACGCCTCATGAGTCATGTTTTTTCATGCGTGCAGCCGGCTCTATCAAATTATAAGACGTTGTCATGGCAAAAAATCAAGAATAAATATCTAAATGTGTTACTGATAATTATTGACTAAACTAAAATAAATTAATAATACTAAAACCCACATTAAAAAAAGTAAGTTGTTACATAAAAGATACTGGTAACTTGATAACTTAGACACAACTTTTAATACTATTCAAAACCAAATTCGTTTCTCAGCCACGGATAACTCTTAGGACAGTCCATACAGGTGATCATATACTTGTCATGTTCTAGGACTCTTGAGGGTAGTTTACAAGTGTTAGGTTTAGCACAAGCTATTTCTGCTTCTTCGAAACGACGGCGCTTGCATAACCATGGGTGGAACTTTTTCATTTGTAGAACAGGGGTCGGCCGTTTGATCCAGTCTAGCACTTGTTTATAAGTTACGAAGTAAACATCGGGCAGTTTTTGGAGTTCTGACATAAATTGCTGAAAAATAATGTTTTAGACAGATAAATAAACAAATCAATGTACAAAGTTTCAAAGTTTGATGATTTAGGTAGCTAATCAAGTTTTCAAAATAGTCTTGAACTGTCTTAGTTTTTTGCAAATGCAATAGTAACGTTAAATATTCATTGACTTAACGAGTTCTGAATCAATTCTCGTCATTCAGAATTTTCAATGACTTTTCCCTGTAAATGAGTAGACAATAACTTTGCGTTAGACAAGCCAGCTACTATGTATAGATAGATAGGTATATCTACTACATCTTTACCTTAAAAGCTAGAAGATATTCATTGTTCCTCAGCCAAGTCGAGCTCAAGTGAATGCCAAAAGGCGCTCGATTCGTCAGATAATGTCTCTTGAAGTTGCTCATCAGAATATTGTACACGTCGTCTCCAGATAGTGTTGACGGACAGTACTCTAAGGTTGCACAAGTGTGACCTTCGTTCACCAAGGGATTGATCACCATTTCCCAAAGGCCAGCATAGCTTCGGGAAGGGCAGTATTGGTTGTTTCCTAGAAAAAAATAACTTAGTTTAAAGTCAGGGGCAGTATTGGAAGTTAAAAAAAATAACTTAGTTTAAAGTCTGGGGCAGTATTGGTAGTTTAAAAAAATAACTTAGTTTAAAAGTCAGGGGCAGTATTGGTAGTTTAAAAAAAATAACTTAGTTTAAAGTCAGGGGCAGAATTGGAAGTTAAAAAAATAACTTAGTTTAAAGTCAGGGGCAGTATTGGTAGTAAAAAAAAATAACTTAGTTTAAAGTGAGGGCCAGTATTAGTAGTTTAAAAAAAATCTTAGTTAAATGTTGCCACTATATTTTGATTTTGAAGTTCAAAAACGGTTGAAGTATAACTTTGTTGGAACTTAACTTAGGTAAGTTCGTTTAGTCGATTGTACAGTCCACTGGTCATTGCTAAATATTAGAAAGTTGTAAAATACGGAGATGTATCTTTAAGTGTGAAATCTATTATACCATTTATTTAGTTAGGTATGCATCATCAATTGTTAGACATTTTAAATGAGGGAATCCACCTAGTACTACTGACTGAAAAAAACTTTCTTATCTGAGATCCGAACTATCGATTGCCAGGATTTACATATTTTTTTTGGTCAACCAATAAGTGTTACAATCTTACATTCAATCTAAATACTGTAAAGTACCCTATTAAAGAGGCAATTTTAATAAAAAAGCTACGGTATCAGAAGATCTTAGCAGACAATCGTAAACCTATTTCATCTTAGAGCTATGCTAACCTAAACTAACTAATCTTTAACCGCACCATTATTGTTACCAAAGCTTAGCCTATGCCTCTTGACATCTCATACCTCCGAGCCCTATTGACAAACAAATGGGTATTCTAAATCATGAAACATAGTTGACTCATAAATCCGCATTCCTTCTGCAGTTACAAATGTTACAATAGATAGAATGCATCTCGCAGACTGCAGTCATCGACCTCCATATACATCTTATGTAACAGTTCGCACGCTCTACTTATCATAGGCCGTGTTGTGAATTTTTTACGTATTTATTATGCGTGAAGGCTTACACTACTATTTAACTACCCAATTTATACAATTAATATGCAGTTCCTATTTCCTTACGGATTTCAGGGTTTATGCACCTGTATCGTCTACTATGCTCACGGAAATTAAATGATTCGTGTTTAGAACTATATCTTTATTAGTATCCCCACAAAATAAAACCTAAGTTAAATCTACTCTTAAATGTTTTTAGGGCACTATTTGTTAACATTGTTGCTCTAAGATTGCATCTGAAATTTTGCGAGTGTAACTCCGCGCGTTGTCGAAAATATAGTAACTTATCAATGTACTGAATCGCATTTTGATACCTGTGCATTTATGCGGCATCTTATAATCCAAAGTGTAAGGCCAGTAAGGTGGGTCAGCCATCGGTGCCACGACTGTCGCATCGTACACGAATCCAAACTCTTGCATCATCAGATACTGTCGGTTCCAGCCCACAGACAGATAGGGCACTCGCATACCCCTGTTACAAAATTAATATTATAGACTTTTTAGATTAACTTTTCATTCAATGAACGATACAGATAAAGCCTACTACTTATAATCCTACTACAAAGCTTACTTTATTAGCTTGTAGTTTTAAAAAGCTATAAAAACCCTGATAATATCTCTTCAAGATCGTAAGTTGGTTAGAATCTGGGACATGAAATCTGAATGGATTATGAAATCATAAGTTATGGATACTCAGAATGTCCTAGATTTTTCCCTCTAGGGTCCCCAAAATCCTTATGGTATCTGCAGTCAGAGGTACAAATGAGGAAATAATGTATGCAAAGAAAGTTCGTGAAACCATTCAACTAGAAAATAGAGCGTATCTACATGCAAAATGATAATAGGGGTATTATCGCAGACATTAAATCCTTTCTAAAGCCACGGCGGTGCAATGATTTTTGTTTCTTGATTACTATGTCTATTTGCTTTATTATTCCAATATGCCATCTAATATCACTCCTTTGTTGCATTTCCTTAGTGATATTGCGAACAATTAATTCAAAAAGATAAAGTCAATAAACGTCTAAATATCAAAAGGATCATTTTTTTAATTCCACTACACTTTTTAACGATTCCATATAACTCTACCGGTACACATGTAAAATGTTGTAATATTATACCTAAAGTCTTCCATACGGACTCTCCCAAATCTGTTGATGACGTTGGCTTGACCAACCATCTCGTCGAACCAGTCTTCTACCGTTGCGTTTTTGGACCACCAGTCTTCTGGGCCTCTTTGCCTGTAATAATGTCGAGTGTTATAGTTCTACTACTGATGGATTTGGAGAGAACAGGACAATCATGCATGTCCTGTTCTCCCCAAGTCCAAGTTGACTAGAACTTAACCACATCGTATAATAGAACCCATTAGAAAAACTTTCAATCATTGATTGAATTCCCTCTCATCAACTCTTGAATTACAATAAGCCCAAACCGATTAAGTTATTGTCATACCTACGTGTAGTGGGTATTGCTAACCGATGATGTAAAGTAAATATTTCAACCAATGGTGACTTTCTTCGAGAAAGTGTGCAGGTTTACACTTACGTGATAGAGTTGACTGCGATTTCGTGGCCATCGTTCCACAGTTTCTGCACGTGTCTATAGTTTGTGTAGGGGTGGGAGACGAAGAATGTGGCCTTTACGGGACAGCCGTTAGGGTTTGTTCGCCCTGGAGTGAATATCTGCTTCGTGTAGACGTCCCAGTTCTCATGGTTCACGGCGCCGGCGAATGTGAGGGTTATCATTTGAGGGGTCTAAAAATTGTTTAGATTATCATTCGTCCGGTAGATTGTCAAAGCAAAACCAAAATGTTCAGACGCTTTATAGCATCCAGCAAAGTTTCTACATAATGTTAGTTATTCTTATTCGTAGAAATTTGCAACCCATGTAATAATTCAACATGTACTAATAAATAAAAATATATAATATATAGTATAAATATATAGTGTTGATAATGCAGTCAAACGCTTATTGTGTATGAGCTGAATTAGGATTTACCTAATTTACATACACACAGAAATGATTTGTTTTGCGGCTCCCAAAAGGTTGCCACATTTAACAACAGTTAACGGACGCATTACACTTTTAGTAGTAATACACATTCCGAAAAATTACCTGACTGTGCACCAGATTTCCTGGTATTGATGTGCCATTCTTGCTGCAGAAGCATTCCGGCAGTTGACAGAGAGTCTCGTCACATGGCTCGGCCGCGTTAGGGTCGTAGTTGATGTCACACCAGCCCTGGTTTAATATTACATTAATGCACACTTTGCCGAGGGTTTTATTTATTTTTTCTGATATATCTTGTCCCTGATATCAAGATTTACCAGGGACAAGATATGTCCTGTCCCTAATAACAAGATATTATCACGGACAAGATATCATGTTTTTTATATCAGGCGTAATTCTCGTAACGCTAGTTCGCACAGAAAACATGTCTTTAATTGCACCATATATGTACCGGCGTCAAACATTATCTAACGATAGGTAGGTCTATGTAGTACAAGCAGTTCACAAGTCAGTGAGTACTGTCATAATGGCACTTTTAAGAGAAAGCAGCCGAAGTAATTGCAATGTGATTAGAAAACAGATTTCAGTCAGTAAAGTATACAAACTACCGAAACGGCCAGTCATTATGATCAAAAAGAAAACCTTCAAATTGGTGAATTTACATTATTTTACCTAGTTATAGTCTCAATCAATTTCTATCTTGATATGTAAGCACTGTCTGCGGATAGTTTGTGAGTTTACCAACAATTTTTTTTAAATAAAGTTGTGCAAAAGTTTTACTTCGTCAGAAGCGTCTTCGCAGTCGATGGATCCATCGCAAAAATATTCAGCTGGTATACAAGATCCATCGTAGCATCCTATGTGGGTGTCGTTAGCGCAGTCTGCCATGTCTAACAAAGGTCTGGGTATTATGGTCTCTGAAACAAATATATTTTCTTTATAGATAAGATAACTAGCACCTAGGTACTTTATTTAAGGTTAGCATTTGAATACTTGGACCAACTAGTTCGGTCTGGTTGTATAGAATACACTGACGAGCCGGAAGACCTATTATTTTTTTATTTAACAGCCTTTAGTGTCTGCTATGCAAAAGCCTCCCTTTCTTCTCACCAGTCGTCTCTATTGTGAGCAATTGTTTTCCAGTCTTTTGTAAAGGCGTCGGAGCCATCCTAACTTAGTTTAAATTAATTTTGTTGGTATGTTACCAGTCGTAAGTTCACAGTTGTGCACGTTCTGTGGCTTGTCGCATAGCTGTCTGTTGACATCGAACAGCAAGCCGGGCGAGCATTGGAACTCGAACACCTCTCCGTCAAGGCAGAGGTAATACTTTGCGCATTCCTCCGCTGTCCATACGCTTAGGTCTGGACGGTCTGGATCTCTAGAACGTAATTTAAATAAAGCTTAGACAGCTTCGTAAAAGCGTATCTACTGCATGGTGGTAGACACGTTTTTAAGAAGTATAAGTATACAACAAACTACAAATTCTTATCTCTGTGAGAAATTCGAGTCGTGTTATAACTTATAGCAACTCATTTCTCACGGAGATAGAATAACATGTAGGTATTTTAAGCAGAATCGCCTTCTACAAGTTAAAGTAGGTATCTAATGACCATTGTATCGAAGTTTATTATTTGTTGAATAAAGTAAGTAATCAAAAAATTAAGAGTATCTTAAAATAATAAATCAATTTTACCACGTCTAGCTATGTTTTTGTCACGTCCAACAGAATACCGTGACGAAGGACCATCAAATAGAGATCGCAGTAATGATTCCGAATCAAACAAACGGCGAAAGTGATTTTCTCAGGCTTTAGGAAATTGTATGTAATGTAATGAGCGTAAACGCAGTAGCTGCCACACCTTACCTAACAGTTAGTATGCCAGTAGACACAGTATTAACAACAGTTAGTATTACGAACAACCACAGTCAAGGTTGCGGCGAAAGTCGTGAGGGGTGAACGTACGCGCAGCGGAAACTGCAAAATGCATCGCGTGATTGTGTCATGCATTTTCCGTCGTTACGAGAAAATGTGCCAACTTACCTAATTCCAGATTTATGAACGTTCAAAATACGTAATTTTAAAAAACAACCTACATTTTATATAATACCAGACATTAAACGCAGCCAAGGACAGATACACACGCACAAATACACAACGATTCACCCAAAATAGTGTGAAACTTCCGGGCTTCCGGAAGTTCGGAATAGCTTGAATTATAACAGACGAGAAAAAAAAGCGTTGTCAGATTGCGGATGTCCGGTCATTTTGGTACGAATTCCAAGGAAGTTTAGCTTTAAAAGTTGTATTGGTTTATGTAAGTACCTACCTACATATATTATTTAATGTTGGAACACTTGCATAATCTTTTAAAAAATTGTTTGTTACGCATTTTGTGTTTGAAAGTTCTCAAGCTTGTAATTATTTAAAATGTGATAGATTTATTTTACAACGTGGTGTTAACATTTAAACTTAATTATTTTAGTATTTTATTCGTGTCAGTAAACAAAGGTTATATATGATTGGATTATGTAATGACGTTAAGAAGCTTTTACATAGCTAATACAATTTATACAGGTACCGGTTGGGTTTTTTTAAATCTATAAATCTCGATGTGTCAAACTCTAAATTACTTAGGTAAGACTTTAAAGAAGATTTTTAGATATCCTAGTGCATTTTTTAAGCTTATTTTACTAAACCATAATAAAGTCGTTTCGGAGGACCGTTCCCAAATAAAAAAGTTATCTACCTACTACTAGGTTTAATAGTCGGAATTAGGACATGACCTAAATACCTAAGTATTAATAAAATATTCGGGTAATTAGATGAGGTCCAAGTAAAAATATAATATTGTGCGTATAAGATGTTCATTAAAACTGTTTTACTGTTGAAATAATTAAATTACAGTAGTTAGTTACTTGTCTACCTACATTATTAAAATGTATTTAAAAATAAAAAATAGGTACCCAGCATAGTACCTAGGACATGTACCTGTAAAACTTTCCATTTTCAAAACATTTGACATCTTCAGCGCTCCTTTTATGCACACGCTTTCCATACACTCCTGAAATTCAAAATAACTTATTACTTGTTTTATTTATTTTGATCCTGTTATGAACTATCGACGGTGTCATTACCAAGTAAAATACAAGCAAGTATTATGTTAGTTAGCACTCGCGAAAGCAATGCCATGTTGCAAGCCCGGTTTTTCAACAACTACTGAGCCTCAGTTATCAATAAAGCATGCTTCCAATGTCGGATGCGAACATTACTTTCTTTTGCGCACATAACAATAATGTTTTAAAGCGGTTGAAGTTCGAAAAACTTACTTGCGTAATCTAAGCACAGAAAAATTCATTGTTGCTGATTAATTAGAATAGGTAGGTACAGATACCTTTTTTTCCTAATAAATAAATAAACACTTAGGTACGTTCAGTTATAAGTTTTATTTGAATCCGATCTTGATTTTTCGGCGTGTAAATTTTGAATAAGGGTGGCTAACGATCGTCGAAGTTCTTTAGTGTTCCACAATATTCTTATAATCCTAAAATTATAATTATAACCAGCGAATAATGCATTAAGGAAAACAACATAATTATGTATTTTATGTGTCACACCACACACAAAATAATTAGATGGAATGCTAATGTGTAATGAATTGAGTAAATATTCCAAGGAAAATGAATTAAAACTGTATATTGGTAGAATAGCTACTAGAACTTTGCTCTGATTACTACATATTTTCGCGTTCAGTGCTTCCAGCTAAAAACATTTATCAGGATCATTTTTATTAAAATAAAAATGCTAACGTGTATGAAACACTTAAACTATGACAAATATATGTAAAATAATGCATATGTAAGGTTTTTGAAATACATCATTTCAAAACTACATAAAATCAGCAGGTTCTCATTTATTCAACACTTTTGTTGGGGAACTATGAAATTCAAGATGGAAATACATTTTCGCTACCTCCCCCTCCCTTCACCACGTTCCCCGGCGAAATTGATCGCGGATTCGCGGATTGATAAAATTACAATTCCACAGGGGGAGGAAAAAGGTGGCGAGCTAATTTTATTGTTTTCTTGCGTAAATTCGAGTGTAATCGACCTTGCGGTCTCGAACATTAGCAGTAAGATGAAATGCCTCAAAACAATTCTGCAAATAGTTTTGTTGCTAAACGTTTGTTTGGCCACGTTATCACCGCCTTCGGATAAAAAAGGACAGAAGGGTGTAAAAGCGCAGGAAGGGCCGAGGAAGAACAATGTTTTGGATCGGAAACTAGTGTCGGAAACCCCCCTAGTCAAGGATATTCTAAAATACCATGCTACTTACCATCAAGATGTTGGAATTCGCAAGTTTCAAAACACAGTGCTTGGCTATGTTACCCCTGTAAGTAAACACAATCTCGCGTTCTATTCTGCAATTTATGATAAAATGTACACAAAATAAGTGAAACAGGTAGTTACAAAACTCTTACAAAAAGATCTTCATGCAAACCTTTTTACAAATACGCTAATATAATATATTATGTACAAACAAACCAAATAAAAGTTACAAAATGTATCGCGTCTACTATTATAACCCTATTTGTTTTATTTATAAAATATTTTTTTTCTTCTGTCACCTCGCAGCCATTCATCATTATATTTTTTAATATTTTTCATATTTCAGTGGAACAGCAAAGGGTATGACGTAGCTAAAATATGGGCTCCCAAGTTCAACTATGTGTCTCCAGTGTGGCTGCAGATCAAGCGGCAATCTCCTAACATTTACATCATCTCTGGACTGCATGATGTGGACCATGCATGGATGAAGACTGTTAAGACGAAAGGAGCTGTGAATAATTTGAAAGGTACGAGTTTGAGTAATCTCTCATTACTTACTGTTTAATGTTACAGACTGTCCAATCTGGTGTTATTTGTTTGATTAATTTACGATATTTGTTGAAAAATAACTTTTATTAATTTCACTAAGCCCCATCTGAATTTAGTGAAGTTAATATAATTTATTTCATTTTTCATATTATGAATTGCATTTATGTATGAAAATAAATAATTATTTACATTTTCATGCACCACAAGTCTTTTTTGTATTTCCATAGATCTTAGTAAGAAGAAAAACTGATGGTATATCTAATTAATATTTTTAGTGATAACCTAACCAACAATGCATTCACCATATATGCATATATCCATTATATGAATACCATAAATCAGAAAACTCTAGGATTCAATTGAAAAATAAAATGATGTCGATTTTTTCCAACATTACCTGAATGAAAAGCTATAATTCTCTCATTTCAGTGGTGCCAAGGATTCTGTTTGAAAACTGGCAGGTTACCGATCTAAAAGCATTCTTCACCGAATCCTCGTCCCACACGGAGCAGAAAGCTCTTATTGATGAGATAAAGAAGGCATGTAAGCAATGGAAGTTTGATGGAATGGTTCTAGAGATCATGTCTCAGATCGGGAAGTATGTTGATCGCTCTGTGAAGTTTATTCAACAGTTTGGTAAGTTTTATTGAATTGCATATGCTAAACCTTTATTTAATACTGTTAGTATAAACATGTACAGCCATAAATAAGCCAATATTTTTTTATTATTTGACTCATATTTTTTCTGTTGTCTGTTTGTAAGGCTAAATAACTACACTAACTTAATAAATGAATGAGCTTAAACCTAAGTTGTTAAGACTTCTATCTTTTGAGCAGTAAATTTTCATTACAATTCTGAAAGTTGTATTCAGACAAGAGCATGTATTCAGACCACATTTATAGACCATTGTTCTAATCTCACATTTCCAAAAAAACCTATGCCGATTTTCGTTATAATATTAACCCTTTATTTTTGTAGTTCAATGTTTATTAGCAAGACTAAAATTCACACCCTGTATATTCTAGGTTTAGAAATGGCGCAGGATGACCTCAGTCTAATTCTAGTGTACCCACCATTCCGAGGCTTCCCCACTGATGAGTTCTACCTGGAAGCGTTTAATGACATCTACCCATATGTGGATGCAGTCTCTGTTATGACTTATGACTTCTCCAGTCTACAAAAGCCAGGTAAACCATAAAAACCCACGTCCATGCTATTATATATAATAAGTATGTACATAGTTACGGATATTTCACAAGTGGTAATCTAGTCCCAAATTGGTCTGAACTAGAGTAGTCGCAATCTGAAAAACAAAAGTAATTTGATAAATGCAGATCAAATCATCATTTTGTTGCAAACATAAAAGTTTTCAAAATATCTTACTACTCATATTTGAATAGTTACTTGATAGTTTCAAATATTACGATTTTGGACATTTTTTACAAACTCCCAGTTTATAATATACTCTCTGAAATATCAGAAAATAAAACTCACAAATGATGGTAAAAATCCCGTTTATAAAGAAAACTATTTTACTACTCTAGTGTAATACAATTACAGGAAAGTCTCTTTGTGTTATATAATTTTTGTATGTCCAGAAAAGTTGCTCTGCAATGAATCCAATCTCATAATAAATATCTAATTTAAATTATTTACTTACTGTAATGTAATTCCCAGGTCCGAACGCACCTTTACACTGGATGCGGCTTTGCGTAGAGAAACTCATAGACAACGACGAGAATTCATCTCTCAAGCGTTCGAAGATTCTCATTGGTCTAAACTTCTACGGGAATTCGTACACAGCCAATGGGGGCGGACCTATCGTCGGCACAGAGTACATAGAGCTGTTAAAACACGCCAAAAGTAACCAGGCGTTGTCATATAACAATAATACAGCAGAAAACTATGTGGAGATCAGGTATATACATAGAATATTGTAGTGTAAGCTCAGAAGTATGTACTATTAGTAAATACATATGTATGACAGATAAATATTTTCATAAATATTTTCATAAATAAAAAATTTCCTCACGAATCGGGAAATTAACCGTTGAGATTGCAAAGTTTTGTATGTAGAGTTCGTTATGCACACATGGATTTCTGTAAGGATTTGCAGTCTGAGAAAAGGATATACTTCATGTGCTTGTCATTTTACTGGCGCCCATATTTTAATAACTGGAAAATGTCATCATTTTTATATCTAACCTATCTCGTCACTGTCGGTCAGTTCTTCCCCAAAATTTACCATTCCTTGAATAAAATGTAGTAGTAGATTGCGGTTTTCCCTACCCCACTTTTTTTTGTTTTGAGTGTCTTGCCATCAAAAATCCTTGTATTTCCTTAGTTTCTTAAAGTAAGTCAAAAACTTAATTACCGTTTTCTAAAATTGTTAATTTCAATTTTTTTTTTCATTCACAGAACCTCACAAGGTGCCAAGAAGATATTCTTCCCTACATTATTCTCCATCCAAAAAAGGCTTGAAATAGCTCGCGAGTATGGCACGGGCATTGCTATTTGGGAACTGGGCCAAGGCCTAGACTACTTTTACGATTTACTATAATTCATTGTGATACTCATTTTAAGTTATTAAATTATTTTAATTTTTATAGGGATACACTTGTTTTTATTTCAAGAACTTCTGGTTATTAGTACTTGATATCGTTTAAGGAACACCCAAAAAAGATTAGTCTAAAAAGTATTTTTATTATAGGCTAGAAAAATTATATTATTTAAAAATATGGCGTAAGTATTTAGTTTCTCTGGACAACTCTGATTGATTGGCAATGAATAAGTAGAATATGTACCTACTATTAATGAACGCGAGGTACCTACTTATAAAATAGTATTTAGAAGTATTTAAACAAGATTCGATTTAAATTAATTTATGTAATCGTATAAATAAACCATATAAATAATAAACCGTTTCAGTGCGGGAGTCTCTTGGACAAACTTTAACGCCTGGCGGCGAACAAATATTTCGTGGCACCACAGTGGTGCCTAACGCCAGGGACTTTGATGACACCACTGTGGTGTCCTCCGCCAGGAAGTGTAACTTATCGCTTTTTTGCCTGTTTTCACGTGCTGAAAGTTTAGTCGCCACCCAAAACCGAACGTAAATTGTTTAACTTTTCGATTAGCGTGTATAAAAGTAACTATCTACATGTATTAACGGAAATAGAAGGTAAATCCCTTATTTCTATCAGAGGTTGTAAACATTTTTGTAGTTTTTTGATGGATCGATTGATTTAACGTTACTGTAGAATGAAATATGAACATTCGAGACATGCAGAGCGCTATGAGTCTTTTCTAGTGTTTTGTTGGGAATTAAAATTCATGATAAGTTTTTAATAGAATATTCTACTGGCTTACTAGTAACGTAATGTACTATTATAGTAATACAACTATAGTAATTAGATATTTGGCTTTTGTTTATGGTAGATATTTAATATTATACAATAATATATTGTTTTGATATAGAATTACGTAAATTAAAAAAAATGTCTGTCTGTAAAGTCGGTTTACTGACGATAGTTGAACGTGACAACGTCAACGAACGGGATTGTAAGCGGTTCTGAAAAATAAATAGTCGTTCGAAACAATTTAAATATTTTTTTCATAAAATTCTTCATTCAGAAAATGATTTTAAATTTAAAAAATAAAAATACAACAAAATACTTGAATAAAATTTATTGTTTAAATTTCTATTCATTGTCAAAATTTAAATTTTGATTTTATTATTTTAATAATATAATTAAATATTTTCAATTAGTTAAGTTAATTATTTTGATTTATTTTATTTTATTACAACGAACGCAAAGGCCAATTGTGCTTCTTTGTCGCTCGTTCCGCGCTCTCGCTTGCACTTCATGAAACGCCTCAGAACGCCTCATGAGTCATGTTTTTTCGTGCGTGCAGCCGGCTCTATCGAATTATAAGACGTTGTCACGTCAAAAAAATTATATTCCAGAATGAGTTTGGGGAAGAAACCTATTTCGAACAAAATTCCCGTCTGAGAACCTAAGAAAATGAGGATGAAAAGAAACGTATGAAAAACGATCCAAAAAAAAAACTACGAAGGGTTGTGCAACGTGCACAGAAATAATAACCAAAGATATTTCAATGTCCACTGAAAAGACTAGTAGAATAGTAGAAGATGAAGAACAGCCTTAGATATTCATGGCATTAATATATTGGGCAATTTGTATCTAACGACTTACATTTCATATAATTTCTTTATGGAAAAGGTTGAGAATCCCTGAAGTGTGTGAAATCACGTGATTTCCTGAAACTGACACTGTAGGGAGGATCTGTGTGACAAATAAAGACTCTTTTGTTTACGGGAAGTTTTTGAAAAACGTCAATTTATTCGATTTTTACGGGTTTCAAATTTGGCACCACTGTGGTGCCACCCGCCAGACGCAAAGGATAATCCATGGCACCACTGTGGTGCCACCCGCACGGAAACGGTTCAATGAGCGATTTTCCAGGGAGTGTTCTTAAAATACACGATAGATGGCGCTCAACGTCAAATGCATTTCAATGTCAATTGTCAACACAAAAAGTTTTCATATTTTATCTGTGGTGTTAAATTTTTGTCCTAGAAAAAATTCAAAACTGTTTGACAAAAGCTAAAAGTCCTCAATCGTGGCAGAAATCAGAAACCAGTATACAGTCTGTTGTCGTCAAAAGTAAAATCCACAAGAAGGTACACGAATGCTAAAATAAAAGCAAACAAAATTTATCAAAACGCTGAATACACCGAAACGGACGTGACAGGATGATAATGACAGCTACACGACAGAGCTACCAATAGGATTATACAGATAAAAAAGAGAGGGATTTTGATACACTATTTGTCTACTGCCATCTATCGACTATTTTTGAACTATTTTTTTTTTTTAAAAGCCATTTGGAAAATCGCTCATTAAAATAACGCTAGTAAATACAGTCGTCTGTGGTTTTAAACAAGTTTAAATCCACCTTTTTGTACAAAGTTGTACAAACAAATCCAACCCAATTAGCCGACAACATATGAAGCTAAATGTAAAATAGCTTGCTTAATAGGAACTTATTTATAAAAACGACTATAAGTTCAACTTTATTTACGCGCCATTATAACCTTAAACCCTGAAAAAAATGTTTTTTTATCTGGTGGCTACTTTAGGTTTCCCTTTGAAATCCATCATTGATTGAGGCCCCTTCATCACTCGATGCATCAGATCCCAGCACATTTTGGCTGGAAGCAGGCTGAAACAATAAAAAAATATATATTTCATCTATTTATAGGTATACCCGCCAAAGCACATCCGATAATAGGTACTTAAAATTTAAATCCTTGAGATTTTCTCAACAGTTTGACTACTTTGTGTGCACCAATAAATATTACAAACTTCTTACACAAACCTTACAAAGTCTCGATGTTTCCATCCTAGCTAGGTTTAGGTACCTACATGATTTTTTTTTAGGTTAGTTCTAGTGTTATAGAAAACTAAAGGCACAATGACCATTCGTTTTGTACGATAGTCATTTGAAATGCATTTCATACATAACGAAATCTTTTTAGTGGAGGGTTTTTAAAACGCAGTGTTCATACTCGCTCGGAAGACGGATTTATCCTGATCATAATTTTTGGGTAAACCCTCTTCTGCTTTCTAAGCTCGCTATTTTAAATTAGTGCCTATTCTAAAAAGGTTACTTCTGCATATTAAAATACAAACCATTTGAGAGGAAGTAAGTACCGCACAGAACCAGGCATGATACAATTCACTTCGTTTTTCCTGATAGAGTCGATCATGGTTTCCGCTACATAGTCTGGCTCCAACATCGGCATAAGTCTAGGAGTTACGCCGTCAAACATGCCTGTGTTGATGTAGTAAGGACAGACTAGAGTCGCGTGGATTGTATTGTGATCGTGTGCCTGCAAAGAAAATTTTACATAAAAATCCCACAATATAAAAAAATCGAAATATTTTATGGTACATATGTAGTGAAAAAGATTTCAACGCGCTCTTGGTACTAGAAATTAGCATCTTCTATATGTACCACCTACATGATTGTAGTTGTATGCTAAAAAAGATTTAAACGCGCTCCCTTTGCTAGGCTAAATAATGGCTAAATTTATGTGCTAGAACTTCTAGGTTGTACACATGAAAATAATGTGAAAATAATAAATTGTAGGATCATCACGATAATTAATCGACAGAGATCCTAAACTGAAGATAATCAAAGTTTAGTCTAAATATTAGGTACCTAGGTACCTACCTATCTTTCTTGATGATAGGTACCTACTTACTTATTATTTATTTATTTATTTCTTAAATTTGAAGGACTTTGATGACTATGTCAGCCCTGTTAGGTACCTTATCTATAAACAAATCTACCTACTTCTTAATTAGGTAGGTACTTGTACCGTGGGTTCTGAATGGGTAGGTACTGGCCGCAATTAAAAAAAAAATAATACATACGGAATGGTAGGTACCTAGGTACCTACCTATCTTTCTTGATGATAGGTACCTACTTACTTATTATTTATTTATTTATTTCTTAAATTTGAAGGACTTTGACGACTATGTCAGCCCTGTTAGGTACCTATATCTATAAACAAATCTACCTACTTCTTAATTAGGTAGGTACTTGTACCGTGGGTTCTGAATGGGTAGGTACTGGCCGCAATTAAAAAAAAATAATAATACATACCCTGAGTTCAGTGAAGAGACTTTCATGAAAACCGACGGTTGCAAATTTCGTGGCGCTATAGTCTGTACACCTGTATGTGCCCAGAAGACCAGCCACTGAGCCGACCGTCACTATATGACCCTTGCCGGATTCTATCATGGCGGGCAAAAAGGATTTTACGGTCTGGAAATGTAAAAAAATAGTTTTAAAAGGTTTTAAAACCACTGGGTCAGAGTTATCGGTTGTAGTAATACCACTTAGCGTGATTCTAAGAGCTGTCAGTAGTCAGTATTGCTATAATGTAGTATTGCAACATATTGCATGAAAAATATTTCAAGGTGACGGAATAGATGTAGATTTTTTAAGCTATCGCATAGCTTCTATCGCGGGCCTTGAGCGTAGAGACCGAATCCAAAAAATCCGTAACGAAAATACCGAACGAAAATGACCTAACACTGCGCATGCGTAATCCAGCAAAAAATGCTATGCAATAGCTTTACCGCAGCAGTCCGGCGTAATAAGTGCCTATGATGGTTTTTTCCACTGCACTTTTAAAAAGACAAGGTTAGGTTAAGCAACTTAAAGCATCCATCAATGCACTGTTGAGCAAAGGTTGTAATATACAAAATACACTGGCCTGCAAAACTAAGTATCACACTTTTAGAATTTTTTTTTTCTAAACTATACAAGTTAGAGATTTCAAATAAAAAATGTTTTATAGCTAATTTTATCAGTTTTCTTTATCATATATTAGCAACATTTTTAACTTAAAAAAATTATAAACAATTAAATAGCCATTTTTAGCTTAGTGTCTGAAAACTCATCTAACATTTTCTAAGTATGTTTTCCATGTTTTTTCATTTTTAATGACTGGTATTGCCTCCTCG
This sequence comes from Ecliptopera silaceata, assembly GCA_932527185.1. NCBI lineage: Eukaryota > Metazoa > Arthropoda > Insecta > Lepidoptera > Geometridae > Ecliptopera > Ecliptopera silaceata. The sequence goes on along the minus strand of OW052207.1, from coordinate 3,820,267 downwards.
GGCTCTGATTAGAGGTTCAAACCGGCTTGACATACTGAACACGAGGTTTCGGAGCCGATTTTGGGGACCCATTCTCTTCTATCAGGGCCTGTTTTAGTGCCCTGAGGGTGGTAAATGGTGGTCTGCGGCTTCTGAATAGCCTTCTTAGCTCGTCCCAGGCGTGCTCAATTGGGTTGAGATCAAAGTATATCTTGTTTACTTAAAAAGTTATTGCAATTTAAAAAGTGTGATACTTAGTTTTGCAGGCCAGTGTAGATTCAAAGTTGAGTGATGTGATGAGTGCTTACCCAATAATGAGATAAAATGTTGACTTTGTAAGTGGTTTCTATTGCAACATCACTCAATTCCAGCAGTGTCTCTCCGAAGACTGTTCCAGCATTATTGATGAGCACGTCCACTTTACCAACCTGTGATTAAAAAAACATTATTTTTAATTAGACATTACCTATGCCATTTTATTGCGCACGACTTATTTATATGCTGACCACAACTGCTGGCCCTAAATAAAAAATATAATTGCTCTCAGTAACTTCACAACTCATCACTTTTACTACTCATTTATTGTTTGCGCTACATTAACAGATAGTCGCTTCGTTATGTGGGCGTTATACACCCTCTACGCTTAATGAACGCGATTTCCTATGAAAGTAATCGTTTGCTCCAACGATTGTCTGCTCAAAAGAGATTCTACATAATACTAACCTCTTTTTTAACTTTTTCAGCAGTCTCGTAGACGGCACTACGGTCCGATAAATCGACGACATAACTTACAATAGAGTAACCTTCTTCGGTTACATCTGAACATGTCTTTAGTAGTGCTGAAAAATAGATTTAATTAGGTATTTTCACATGTCTTTTGTAGTACTAAAAAAAATAATTTGGGTAATTTCAAGTGAGAGTTGGAATCCCACAACATGTTTTCTTCTTACAGTAGGTATAGCTAGTATATCTACCTACTGTACGTAGCCGTCGTTTTAAGGTTCTTTAGAAATTGTTCAATAAGTGTCAGTGTCGTTGCTTCAATATTGCTCAACATTCATGGTTTACTTACAGTTTTGTCATGGTAAATAGGCATGTAAAGTTACGAAAACTGTCTCTGCTATGAGCATAAAGTCATGTTCAAAACCAAACTATACCAATTTTTACGAGTCAATTTGTATGGGCTATTTTACATGTTTTTTATGAATTTCAGTTATGAAAAATCGACTATAACTTGTTGTTTTAAAAATCGCGGAAAGATTTTTTTGACCATTTAAAAAGTTAGTAGTAAGTAGTAAAGTGTAGTGGAAACAAAAACATTGGTTACAAATTTTACAATACATTATTGAAATCTGCAACGTTCTAATGTTTGACGTTTTGATCTAAGTCTGCTCATGAATTTCTCAAGTCTATAATGACCACGTTTTAGTCTCAATTACTATTTACCATCTAGGTTTAAAACGAGGTTAGACAGAATATCCGTTCTAAGTTTTAACTCACCGTCCTTGTTTATATCCCAAACAACAACTTTGGCTCCTAATCTTGCCAGTTTAATGGCCAACTGCCGTCCAACACCGCCCCCTCCACCGGTCACCAGCACTATATCTCCCTTCAAACTCTTCATAGGCCTTATAGCATTAGGCATTAAGGTCCAGAATAGTGATTCCAGGATATAAAAGCAGGATAAGAACAGGAATAGGATTGTGTCTTTGGCGATGTTGAAAACGGTCGACATCTGGGATGGAGTGTTGATCTTAGTTCCTTCTAACATTTTAGCCTGAAACAAATTAGTAAACCTCTTTTGAGAAGAAATAGTAATTTACATCATCAGTTCGTCATTGCTTTTAGTACATTTTAAGACGTTAGTTCAAAAGGGCCGCAATTGTCAAAATAACTACGACCGATGTGGCGCGGCGGGCGAAGGTCCGCCTGCGACGCGGAGGTTGCGGGTTCGATTCCCGTCTTGGGATAAATGTTTGTACGATCTGCAAATATTTATTCCGGGAGTTCTGGGTATTTTATATGTATAAGTAAGTACTTAATAAAAATATCTTTCTATGTAATGTATTGTATTAAGTATGTCAGTCTTCTTGTACCCATAACACGAGACTATATTAATTATCAGCTGGTGCCCGACTTCGTCTTACTATCGATATAATATATCTGGCAACTCGCACAATATCTCTATAAATTATAGCTTATGTGTTATGATGTAAGTATAAACCATATTATTGTAATGTTTAATTAAAATCCATACAGTAGTTTTTGCGTGAAAGAGGTACATCCATCCGCACAAACTTTCGCATTTAAAATATTAGCAGGATAGCAAACATTATAAACATTATAAACCTACTATGAAGTCATTAAGAGTCATTTGAAAAATTGATCAATTTTATTAATTACTTTTTATAGTGTCTTTTGTTAGGCTGTATTAATGAATAACCTAATGTTCCTATGACAAAAATGTATCATCAGACTGGCCGCACTTTGGCAACATTTTATATTATATATTTTTCTTTATGTAGATAGATACATATGTGCGATAAGTCAATCATAGTCTGCAATAGTGTTGAGTTTCACCTGGATCTAGATATCTAGTCAGCAGAGACGATATCTAGATTCTACTGTGTAGTTATTATGTTACTTAGCTAATAATACTTAACTAATAAGCCCAACTAACGCACGGTTTCTGGAAACCCAAATCGCGATTGATCCGAGTTTGACACATAGTAATTATTTGATTTTTTCGTTGATCATCGTTCGAGAAACCGGCCGGTGTAACATGAATAATAATATATTTTTAGCAAAAAATATCGACTTCCATTGCTATCGTCAATACTAAATACACATATTTAAGGATAACTCAAAATGTATGATCCACGAAGAAAAAAAAGAATCATCAAAATCCCTTCAACGTTGGCTCTATAGCGAATTGAGAACCTTATTTATTGAATTTGTTTAAAAACATAATCAATTTATATATATATAATAATCAATGTATATGATAGAATTCAACTTCATGGACAGGTTTAACTTTTATCGTAAAAATGTAAAGTGTGTCAAGTGCCGGCTTTCAAGGCTAGGTAGAAAGCATTTAAAGAAAGTTTGGTCTGCATCATAGATTGTTTTTTTTTCCAATTTTTAGCTAAAGTTTGTTATTATTTTATTTTTCCAACATCGGTGATTTAAAAGCAATTTAGTGATGAAAAATAATGAGTTTTAAGTCAGATATTCCTGGGTCAAAATATTCCGTTATTTCTCGTAGTAACGTGAAAATGTTTTTCGTTAATTTAAGACAGATTTATTATGTAGTTAATAAATTAAAAATGTCTATAAATAAATTAAAACAAACCTTTTAAATAATCCAGCACAAAAATCACTTCACTGTATTTTCGAATCAGAAGTATCTTAGTAGGGTACAGTCGCGTGCGCAGTTAGAATAACAACTGACAACTCGTGCGCATGTCTTGGCTTTCTCTCATAACGGTATCTACCACAGTACCTATACCTACTCACATTTCTGCACTAAGAGCGCATGGTATTTTTTTTTTATTTTTTTTATATCTGCTTTGCTTACATTGTGCATATGTTATGGTTATTTGTAAGTTCTGTCTGTCCGTCTGTCACTAGGCTGTATGTATCTCATGAACAGTGATAGAGTTGATTTTTTACAGATTATGTATTTCTGTGACCGTTATAACATACACTAAAAAACTGAATAAAATAAATATTTATGAAGGCTCTTATAAAACATGTAATTAGGTACTTGATACGGAACACTTGGAACGCGAGTCTGACTCGCATTTGGCTTGTTTTATTTTTTATTTAAATATATAGGGAAATAATTTATTTTACATAATACAAGGTCAACGCTTTGCATTCCGGTGCGCAGTTCCTACTGTCTTCTAAATCTACTTAGCGTCGTTATCAACGGACACCGGTCACCCATCATAGTCTACTTTATCAGTCATCATCAATGTTTATTGCTCTGTTTATTTGTATGAGAACCTAGTGCCTAGACAAACCTAACATAGGCTTAAGGGCATTAATTAACAAAAATATGTAAGTACCAACTTATGTAAAAATAAATAAATCATAGAAAGACCTCGCAAAACGTTGCTTAACTTATTGATTAGGATAATAAATAAGTCACCATGAGCTAAAATCATTGTCAATGGGTAACATAAGTCATTTGTATGCAATTCGCGTAAAATCTTATTGCAAAGGCCGCACGCGCCAAGCTTAGATAGATAGTGTTTGTTTATTGACAGCGTACCTATTTAGAATAATCGATGGCTAAATAAAGTGTTTTGATTTGATAAACATGTACCTAATATTAGTATCTCATATAAGACAACACTTGATTTCTTATTAAATTGTGATCTAGTTATTATTTTTTTTGTTTTCAATAAGAATGGGGTTAGTCTCATAATCCCCATTGAACAATCCCCATCATGGGGATTGTGAGACTTTGAGTCTCATAATCCCCATGATTTTGAAATCATCAGAATCATGGGGATTATGAGACTCAAAGTCTCACAATCCCCATTGAGGCCCATTTACACCGTAATAGCTAAGTAAATCTTCATATCATTAGAGGCCTTAATACCCATTACTTATTCCTTTCAAAATCTCATATTCTCATATACTAAAGGCGTGTAGAATAAAAAATAAATTGGCGGCGATGGCCGGAAGTTCTGATGATAGTAGATTTGAATTTATTAAGAAACTAAGTGCAACATTACTTTTGAAGGAAGGTTTTCGATAAAATGAAGTATAAAAGTGGTGCAGTTTTATGGGAGTGTTCAAGCAGAAAATAACTCAAATGTACTGGTTCTGTGACAATACAGGTGAGTTGCTATAACTTGATAAATTTATTGAAAATCCTTAGTAAATAACGATTACTTCTTATTAATTTAATTAAAACACTTCAAAAAATATAGTGTCGTGTATAAAAAAAATAACATTTTTTTTTAATATTATTAACATTTATTTTGTTAAGTACAAAGCCGTCGTGATGGTATAAAGACTAATTGAATGTGCAATTTCGAAAGGGGCAACTTTCCAGGAAATTAAAAAAACTGATTATTTTTTAATTAAGTAAAATATTTAGCAAAAATTTTTTTGAGTTACATTTTGGGGCATATTAACTCTTGAGAGTTACAGAAATATTTAGATTTTAACGTTATTAAATATGTTTATTTCGATATTATACATTTATGAGATGTGCCCTTTTCGAAATTGACCACGTTGAGTACTCATAATTTGAAGAAAAAACCACATAAATTGGGCGAAACTTTTATTTTAGTAATTTAAAATTAAATATAATACTGAAACAAAAGATATAGTTTTGTTAAAAGTCTCTGATTATTGTTTTATTTTTTGGCTATTTACTTTTTGATTTTAAGGCACATCTTTTCCATAACTTCTTACTGATAAGGTTTATATCTTCTGTATTTACTTCTACAACGTTAAATTTTTCGGTGTTGCTGGATTGCTTTATAAGATATTTTTGATGCGTGAATACACGATTTTCGCGTCTGATTTTCCGTTTCACGACTGAAAATATTCTGTCACAGTCATTAAAAGAGTGACCGCGTACTGAAGAATATAGATGGATCATCACATTTCTTTGTACAGATAATGCCATTAAAAATCCCAAAAAAATCAAGATTGATTGGGATGACAAACTTATGGGGCCTCTCAATGCTTGTCCTTCATGATAAGAATAAAACGTTCCTTTGCCAGTTTTCATGCTATGAATACAGAATTCATAGACCCACAGCTGTGTATAATAGTTCTGTCAAAAGAGACAGAGTCATAAGGGGCGCTTAACGGTCTTATGTCTAAGCAATAAATTCGAAAAGGGCACATCTCACAGAGATGTGACCTTTTCGAAATTATTTCTGTACGCGCCATAACATCTAACTTAGAACGAATATAGAAGATATGCCTTTTACGAACTTAATAGATGCATACAAGTATTTAGAACGCAATGACATGAAAAAACGTATTTGACAAAATATCCGACTTGTGCCCTTTTCGAAATTGCACATGCAATTATTTTTAGATAATTTATTTATTTTTTATTCTACACGCCTTTAGTATATGAGAATATGAGATTTTGAAAGGAATAAGTAATAGGTATTAAGGCCTCTAATGATATGAAGATTTACTTCGCTATTACGATGTAAATGGGCCTCAATGGGGATTGTGAGACTTTGAGTCTCATAATCCCCATGATTTTAATATTTCAAAATCATGGGGATTATGAGACTCAAAGTCTCACAATCCCCATGATGGGGATTGTTCAATGGGGATTATGAGACTAACCCTAAGAATGTGGAACATTGTAAAAATCTTAAATAACAGTTTTTAATAGTTCTGCTTCTGACACTCTTAATATTAAGAGTTGGCCTCCGGAGGCCATAGGTATTTCAGCTGATTAATTAAGTATTCCAAGTTCAGAAATAAATACATTTATCACACAAAACCACCATCATACCAATATTATTACGTATAATAACGTCTTCAAGACATTATTATTCATAATGATGGTAGTGTTTTGTAAAGATACTTTATACTTTAACCACAGAATTCTATAAAAATTAGGTCAAGAATACGATGCCCACCATGTTTAGTTAGTACATAGCGCCATCTATTGTTAACAATTAATAACTCAGTTTTAATGTGCAAGGCACAAACACGAAAGGCATGAACCATTTTTCAGGTTTAGCTTAGTAACAAGATTCGTTCAGTAACACATAGATGGCGCTGCAGCCTATCATTTCAAAAATGTAATGTAATTTTGAATTAATTTTATAACATTTGTTTGTTATTCCGTGACGACGTAGCACACCGAAGAATCACCGTAGAGTTAGATCTGTAACGAAAGATTTCAACGCGCATAGGATAAGCGCACGTTTCAATAACTTATTATACCTCTTTATTCCGTCCGGTAGGTAAAAGCTATGTGGAAAAGAACCATCCATTCCTTAATCAGATTGGAAGGTTATTGATATTGGTATACATTTTTTCCTTGTTCACCATGCAAAGTGCATGTTCTACATACATGAACATTGCACAGGCTAATAATATGATTACTTACTACAGTTATTACAACAATTACACTTGCTGAATGGCAGAAACACAATCATGAAGTTTTTTTTCAGAGTGCTTAATCCGAGGTTGCATTTTAAAACTCCCTACTTTCGAGCCGAGAGTCGTCTCTCGGATATCCATACAAAAATAGGCGGATATCCGAGAGACGACTCTCGGCTCGTGAGTAGGGAGTTTTAAAATGCAACCTCGGATTAAGCACTCTGAAAAAAAAAACTACATGATTGTGCTTTTGCCATTTTGCAATTATTATTGTTTCAAACAAATTATTATTGTTGACACTATATCTTATATTTCTTTTGCAAGATCAACGAATTTAAAATTTACCTAACGTTAGGTTTCATTATAGTTGAGACTGTTATGTTAATAATAACAAAAAATAAATCTCTTTCTTTTAAAAAGTCATAAAAGTTGGATGTACATATTTTGAACTTCTTCAAGATCTGCAAAACGTCAATGTTCTAAAATTCGCTACTGTAATGCAATCAAGGAACTTAATATCCTAACAGATAATGTTACTCGCTTCCTAAAAAAAATACATCTTAGCCCGGCCCATATTTCAGCAGCTGGTGGTTTTGTATTCTATCTATGGCCATTATGATGAGAAGAGAAGTCACCCCAGTGCTAGTGGAATCGCGCGCGACTCACATGTGAAGGTCGTGCGTGAGTCTGAATGTCGCGTCGCGTGGCTGCGCGCGCACCTCGCCTGCGCTCAGTCGATCTGCGAAGCCGCGACCCACCACCGGCCGGCTCACACCAGCCGGCTTCCGCACAAACAAAAACATTCTAATTACGAAAATTAAAAAATAAACTCTCTACATATTGTGCCAGTAACAATAGTGTTGTGATCGAGCATTATCGATAGTTTTATCGACCTCTATATTTTTTTGGTAAGTCTTTTTTAATGTAAAATTAAACGTTTATTTGGCGTAAGGTAAACGTTTTCGCATAGTTCACGTGCTTTGAAAGTATTTCAAGGCGATCTTGGGTCTGCTTGCTCTCGTGAAGTAGTTAGGAACATACGATTTCATCATTGGTTACCTATACCATTTCATCATGTCATATCTTCTAATCTCATTGAAATGTGCTGTGAGGTATTTGAAGACTACAATAATAAATTAGATGCCAAATGTGTCTATGCATGCATTATTGCTCAAAAATAATATTTGTTGACGGTGAAGTTGTTTTATGTAAAACTACACAACTGGGTCAAACATTCTTAGAGAAGGTAAGCCTTAATCATAGTGTAATTAGCGTGCTCGATTAACACACTATGAAAAGATTTACAGTTAATGACTAAGGTTTTTTACTTTGTACTAAATACGTTCAAAGCAGTATAAAACGAAGCTAAACATTACAAACGATTTTCTGAAGGTCTCACCCTAAGCAATCTATTTTGAAATATTTACCCATAGCTCAGACTATAGACGTTATGAAATAACTACAAGCTCTACAAACCTATAGTTAAAATTTTCGAAGTATCGATTATGAAATATTTTAAGTCAGAAATAAGTAATTTTAGCCTCAATTCAAGGGCAGTCAAGCCTTAACGAAAGTAGTTTCATTTAATACGGCCAAATTCATTAATATTTTTTTATGTCTAGGTCAAATCAAATTGTAACATGGCATTCAAACAAAGCTAAATACATTTAGCGATAACCACCGAATTTTATTTAAGAATTTATTTATTTATTTTGTTTTATTCGGAAAACAAACAGTGTACAAACTATATTAAAAACTAAACAACTTAAAAAAACTAAACTCCAATTATATGTTTTCACATTGTATGCTTCTGCATGCAGCCTTCTTCAGAGATTTTGTTCCTAAAAAGCGAAAATCTTAACGTCAACTTGGGTAGATTGAGATCAATATTGAGTCAGTTTCAAGATCAGTTTTTTTGGAAACACCTTTTGATATTAAGCTTTGAAGGAATGCTAATTAAGCTTGTCTTTTCTTTAAGTGCGGTTAAGAATATTCGTTTTAAATCTAATCTAATCACACCTTGTGTCAAACTACGATTTGCTTCATGTTATCTGGAAACTCGTAGGTCATGCATTTCCTAGATATCTAGTCAGGTCCAGTGTAGCAGTGGATTGACATAATAAATAAATAAATATATATATATTGCTGGACAATCCACACAACATCATCTAGTCCCAAGCTAAGCAGAGCTTGTGGTATGGGTACTAGAAGATTGACATACTTAATACAATACATTACATAGATAGATATTTTTTATTATACATACAAAATACCCAGAACACCCGGAATAAATATTTGCAGATCGTACAAACATTTATCCCAAGGCGGGAATCGAACCCGCAACCTCCGCGTCGTAGGCGGATCTTCGCCCACCGCGCCACATCGGTCGTTAAACATAGGTTGATGGTGATGATGATGATGCATTTCTTACTAAGGAAGCGTAATGAATTTTATCCTTTACATTTTCTACTTCAGGCACGTCTCTCACAAAGTTAGTAAACTAAACTTGCACTGTTGTGTTTTATTTTCCCTGAAAATGTTTCTTTGTGAGAGAAAATAAATACATATTTAATTATTTTATTTTATTATCGATCGAAAGTATACATTTGCTATATAAACTATACTAGACACTAAAGCGAAAACAAGGCGAAACATGCCATTAATATTTACAGTCTATTCAAAGAAATTAATTAATAAAATAGTTCTTATATAGCAGCTGGATGTAGCATATAGCGTTAGACATTATTATTTTAATGCCTGTGATGTTTTTAACGAGCTTGTCTACTGGCTATGAACCTCTCTTATAGATAAACCGAACATGCACGTACAGTCGACATTTTAATTCACTAGTTGGCTGACAGATCTAGCCATTCTTTGATAATGGTATCGTGTCAAGGTGTCTGAACAATCGATGACGAATTCTTCTTCGTGTCGACAATCCCCCTTGTCAAATGTGTCTGGCCCAAAAACGGGCCACGTCAATGGCACTCTCCGTGCCTTCGCAGAGCTCCCTTATAGTGCAGGTATTGGTGCACTTTGGACAAGATAACAGATGAAGCATTGTCTGAAAAACCAATTTATTTGTACAGAAACCATTTTTGAACGTAAGTGTAACCACGGTGGTGGCGTGTGCATTTTTACAATTGTTTATCGCGACCGTTTAGTACGCCTTATCGATGGGAAAGACAAGGTTAGTTCGTGTTGTGCCTCGGGTTTTTCACGTTTTCCTTTACCGTTTGAGAACATTAATATTCCGCAGATAACTTTTCTAAACAGAAAAATCAGAATCAAACTCACGATCTTAGAATCGAATGGTGAAGTTACTAATAAACTAAAGATGGTCATCAGGTAGTTTTCTTTATAAACGGGAAATTTTGATTTGTGATTTATCGATTATCCTGTCTTAAAAGAAAACTATGTTCAAAGCCGTGATAGTTTGTAATATTTAGCTCATTAGCTGTTCTCAATGAATGTTCTAAATATACCTCTTCTTTCTAAATATATTAGATATGTATTTTATTATGTTTCTCTGTTTTTGGTGTACAATGAAGTTATATTCTATTCATTCTCTGATCGAAATTGACACCTATCTCTATGTTTTGTAAACATTTATGGTGTAATAGTTAGCTAGCTAGTAGCTACTGTCAAATAGATATGGCTATAGTACGTCCTTCCGTCGTTAGCGGCAACGGGCGCATTGGGCAACCGAGGTCGACCGGTTGGCAGGTATTCGAGCGATAGATCGGACATCTCGATGTTATATCGATAAATTTTGATTGAATTTTGTCCGAACCTACGGTGGTTTCCGCACTATTGAGGCGTTGCGAGGGGTGTATAATTGGCAGGTATTATTTTTTGTTTTTAAATATATGGCAACTTTGGCACCTTAAATTTTTTAAAAGGTTTTTTACAATAGGTACCCTGGTAGCTAAAAAAGCACGTACGTTTAAATTAAATTGGTATGACGTTTTTGTACGCTCTACTTTTTGCTATAAACTTCTTTGTAGTTCGTCATCACAGAGTTTCGATTAGGTATTTTATAAAATCATGAATAAGTATTAACACAAAACTAACATTTAATCACTACTTGGGGTTATTATTAGAATAACATTGACATTTCCTCAATGAGTTAAGATAACACAAGCCGAGACGAGAACGTTGATGAATTATACTTATGCCTAAATACGAGAATCAGATGGTCGTTGGTGAAAGCAGAGAAAGCGGTCGCAAAAAAACTCGACAGGCCGAGACCACCGAATCTTACAGCAAATCCAACGGTGATTCGGACAGAACAGGTTTTAATGTAATATTTGAGGTTTTAACAGACTTTTTTTCTGGCTTCGCACATCTTGTGCATTTGTCATGCGAGATCTACGAAGCAGGTTTTGCCGTTTATCATTCAAACTCTTTGATTCAAGAATCTCATTCTGTTTTTGAAACGGTTGAATCAAATCGAATTATTTATTTGCATAAATGTGGTTTAACAGTTGTCGTCATAATTGTATAGCTTGAAGCTCTATATCGAGTTATTTTTTCATGGCCAGATAGTTTTTTTATATGTAAATGTTTATTTTTATTTTATTTGAATGGGGTTTCGTTTGAGTTTGGACAAGATCTGACTAGTGGCTTCTGAGTCAAATTTAGCAACAATTAGTTGTCGCTATAATATTTTATCTATCTATTTTTTTCGGTAATTTAAACGTGCGTTTACATAATTATGTTAGCTATTAATTTAAATAATCCGCTCATTATTCACACGTACATAATAATTGAGGCATCATTTATCTTGTATAGACAAAATGGTAAATGTTTCGATAGTATCTCTATTGGCCCTATTAAGTTTATTAAAGGTTATAAAAAACCTCGCAAGTGTTGACCTCCGGTAGTTTTTATGGTTTAAAATACATATTTAGGGCCTGATAGGTAGCTAATAGCTAATTTACATGCCGAATAAATTATTGCATTAATTTAACTTGAGAAAAAATAACTCAATCAAATTGCTTAAATGGCCCATGTTACAAATTGATTAACGAAACTTCAGACCAGTTTTTTGTCAATATGATGGGCACTGGTGGTTTAGTGATGGCAACTGCCGTCCGAGTCTCAGGTCGTGGGTTTGAGAACCGCTTCTAGCTCTATCTTACAGTTTTGACTAAACACTATGAAAATATAGCTTTATTCCTCTATTTTTTTAGTCGACCATTATTATTTTTTTCCATTTTCTGCGAGGTCTATGTCAATCAGTAATATACAAGCTCATTATTTAAATGACATTGGCGTTAACTATTTATTTATTGTATTTTATTTTATACAAATAAATAATAGGGACATCCAAGTACCAACTTAATATAAACCACATGATAACCGTGATTTATTACATGTCTGATGATAAGTAAGAGTATAAAATGCTTATATCTCTCAAATTATATAGTTACCTAGTTGCTATACTATCTATAAAGGGACCTTATCTTGTTCTTGACCCCAAGATCCCTGATTGTCTGTCGCCAGTTGTCGCTCGTTTTATAGTCTATTTATAAGGTAGAGTTACACTGTGCAGTAATTACTCAACCGCAGGGTACTGTTCGATCGCGCAGTGTAATTCTAGTTTAAGGTGAAGGGTATAGCCAAATGCGTGTTTTTGGGGATGTTTTCTGAAAAAGTCATAGCATGTGGAGTTGTGAAACTTATTATTTCCTATAACACATATTTTGAACTAGTATGATATTATTCAAACTGTGTGTATATCCAAGAATATAGTCATGGTCTATTTATAAGGTAGAGTTACACTGTGCGGTAATTACTCAACCGCAGGGTACTGCTTGATCGCGCAGTGTAATTCTCGTTTAACTCAGTTCCACACTTTCTGATGAAAATATGATTACAGCGTAGAAGACAAGCTGTACTAATTAAGCTGTGACTTCTGTCTGGCTGACCATATTGGCTATACCACTCCACTACAAATAAGTACACATCTTCACTAAAGACTTCACACCTGTATTTACATTGCATTCCGAACATAGTTGTGATAGTGTTGCAAGTATAGCACTAACCTATATTTTGTTATCTGTCATAATATTTTATTAGCTACTATACAAATCTGGTCCAATAAGTTACGGCATAATATCAACGATATTACATTTTACATACTATAACATAATGTTGTACTTGTGTTAACATTTGTATGAAGCCCTGTCTAATTCTTGTTTGTTTAAATACATTTTTAAATGATTTAAATTTACTACATTAATTAATCAAATTCCAAGATAATTTATATGAAAAAATATTGGTGTCATAGAGTTTAGTTATACTTACATTATATGATCTGATTGGTGGTTCTGATTGCTATAAAAAAACAACTTTTCCCCAAAATTCTGGAATGGAAATGAATCCCTAAATGGAAACACTGCTTTGCTAGCGAATACTGAAGTGATGTTGTAGATAAGAAGTGTTTGCTTCTTTTGTTGACTGTACTTACAACAGCATGCAAGCACTTTGCGTGTTATCTGAAGAGTAAATTAGCACTAGGTACCTACTTAGTAACTCTCGAATGCTTTCTACTCTACCAGCCGTGTGACTGAAACTACTCTTCAGATGCATCTGACAGGCGTCACAGCACAGTTGGTAGTGGCTCTGCCTTCCATGCTGTGGGTCGTGGGTTCTATACCCATCTAGAGGAAATATTATTGTGATGAACATAAATATTTGTTCTGTGTATTTACAAAAAATAAAATGTATTCTATCAGCAATCTAGTTCCCATATTTCCATAGCACATGCTTTGTTTAGTTCGGAACTAGAGTGTGATGTGTGAATTGTACGTGAATATTTATTTATTTATTATCTAGCAAAGCTAGTACTCGGTAGCAAATCCTTGGCAATCACTAATTTGTAGTTGGTAACAATGCAAGATAACAAGATGATGAAATATAAAAAGAAAAATAACGCAATAAACTTAGCAAGAGTGACGTTGTAACCTTGGTATTTTTTGCTCGGGAAATAAATTAGTTACACTAAGAAGGTACTTTTTGCAATAACATCATATTATCTAGGTACCTAAGCCCAATCCTAATAATTTATATTAAAAGATCATGGTCAAAATACTTACTACACTTACGCTAATCTTAAAATAAACTAACTAACTAAAATAAGTCTTAGGGAAGTACCTACTTTAGAATAATATTTTTCTGTTGCTTAGCACTAAAAATAAAACAATAAGCCATTGCAGATCTACGATCTAACCACACAAATTGATTGTAGAGATGCAAAAAAGGTAATTGACCTCTACAAATTAATTGGTTGAGGAAGCGAATATACACAATGGATTTCGGTCTAACTTTGCTTTGCTTACCATTTTTATTATACCATAACATTTTTAATGATTTCATTATTAGACAAATTTAATTAATCGATTACAATTTGATGGCACGACTTTGGGCATTTTATGAAACATTGTAAAAAAAATAATTGAATTTTCCTATGTCCCGACTATAGTAAATTCAAGACATTTATCGAGAGACGTCCGAAGGGATCTGTAACTAATTAACATTATGTTACACACTATCATTAAATAATTTTTAAGTAAATTATATTATTTTTAAATTTAATAAATAATACATTGATAAAATTAAATTAAAATACAACCAAAGTTTACCATCACACTTGGCGGTCAGACAGAAGGTTGAACAAATCTTTTAAAGTCAAATGCACAATAAATTATTAAAAATAACAGGATATTAATATGATGGATTATCTTCTGGCACTGTAATATATATGTGGCCTTGTCTTTCGTGACCTTCTTAGCAAAGTTGACGCTTTAAAAACAAATGAAAATCGATTTTTCTTTTGATATGACGGCCGATGTGGCGCGGCGGGCGAAGGTCCGTCTGCGACGCGGAAGTTTGTAAGGTTCGATTCCCGCCTTGGGATAAATGTTTGTACGATCTGCAAATATTTATTCCGGGTGTTCTGGGTATTTTATATGTTTAATGAGAAATATCTATCTATGTAATGTATTGCATTAAGTATGTCAGTCTTCCTGTACCTACCCATAACACAAGCTCTGCTTAGCTTGGGGCTAGATGATGTTGTGTGGATTGTCCAGTATTATTTATTTATTTATATGTTCAACGCTCTACCGGATGCAAGATGCCGACTTCTACCGTAATGTCTTGATCGCATTGCTGTGTTCCGGTTCGGAGGGTATGGGTGTCGACAATGCCGACACATACCAAGACTTGAGTCTCGGTGCAGGCGGAAGAGCCGAAGACCGGGCTCAGTGGCGCGTCTTGGGAGAGACCTACGTCTAGCAGTGGACTGATATAGGTTGATGATGATGATGACAGGCATATTTTTTGTGCCTATACGAAAAGAGCAATGCATCACAAAACACGACTTTGTGCTCAGTGAAGCAATGTATCAGACATTGTTCTATTATGTTAGACAAAAAATGACAATTTTGTTTAATTATAAAATAACACCCTCGGCTCGGGTCGAAGATTATAAGACCACCCGGATGCAATTTGTTCCTTAGATGAAGAGTACTTTAACACCGCCAACTGAACGTTGCTAATTTCAAACCTTTCATATCATAGGTATATTTGCGAAATGCGCCAGCACATACCTAATTTGGCATGCATATTTGCACGGATATTTAGCTTTTAGACCTTCACACTTATTTATTTAACCAAACAAATAAAATAACAATGTGCACATCGTTTGCGGACAAGACAGTTCCAATCTTGCACACTTCAGTACATTGCTGTAGTGTAGGTTAGTGAAATATGCATAAGTTATATAGAAAAATCAATAAATTAAAAGTTGACAATGTTTTATGAGTGTTCTAAGACGCATTATGTCGTAAAATGTTACTGTGCAAAATATATATTCTCTAAGCTTAATTTTTTAGGTGGGCTATCCCCGTCATTTAGATGAATAAAAACATACCTATACCACATAATATATTTGATATGAAGACCCCCACATTTCTTATATATTAAGTATATTGAGTAAGTATATTTGTATTGTAACTACATTGTATTTGTATAAGTACAAATATAAGTTACTGGTTAACCTTTTTCTGGTCAGTAACTTGTATACAAATATAATGTATGAGGAAGAAAGTATTTGTAGACGACATTCAATTCAAACCGAGCTCTTGAATGCCAATAACATTAAACACAAAGGAAAAATCAATAATATGACTCAGGTAAATGCGGATATTCAATGCAGGCAACATCGATTTTATTGTACGTTTACGAAAAAAAACAGCGAGAATGAAAAGGTCAACCTTTTCTTCCTCGCAGTTTTTTTTTTTACTTTTTTTTGTTTTCGCATTAACATTGTACCTATGTTTCGTTCCACCATCTACAATTTGTATTAATTTTTTACTTTTGTATGCTACATCAACTAAATTGCCTCAAAGTAGGTTAATATTCGAATTAAATTAAGCTCTTGAAAGTGAATAATAAAACTTTTTTTAAAAGAAACGAAATGCGTTTTCAAGTTTAACATATAAAGCAAGCAATAATTGGCGAATTATAATATTTTTATTAAATAATCAAGATGTTTAATAAAATGACTGTTGAAATCTAAACACAGTATTTATGGGTGAAGGTAAAATCCGTCATCCACTGACTAAGCACGGTTACTATGGTTAGCCACAAAACACAGTTACGGTTTGTAAAATAGGTGTCTCTAAATAGGCTGGTGGTCTCTCCATTATCTATCGTGATAGATATAGATGAAAGCCATTTAAATTTACCGGTTGTGGAATGGTTTTAAAAAGTTAAATAGAAGAGTCTGACAATCGAAAACAACAAATAGGTTTCACCTATGTGTCATTTTGTTTTTTTATTTTATTTATATTTAACATTTGTGCTACATGGCACATCATTTGTGGACATAGTATAGTTTGGTAAATTGTTTTCACGACTAATAACAGAGAATGCTTCCAAAAACCATCTCTTTGGTTACAAAGTAGGTCGACAACATAGCTCCAACCTCATAATAACATGCGAACAATTAAACACGCGTCAACCATGCGTTCTTTTTCTTATTTTGTTTTTTTTATTCAATTGTCTATAATTACTTTATTTCTAGATTTTTAAATAATGTAGGTGTTATATAAATAATAATTATGTTAAGTGAACAAAATAAATTGTGTGTGTCTGAATATGTAATAATGCCAGTTTCATTGTAATAAAAATGTCATTGTTGTGATGGGTGAGTACAATGAAATTCCACAGGTTATTGTAGCATAAATGAAATGTTATTCTATGCTTTATGGCTTTTGTAACAGTATATTAATGGTAATAGCTTTGTGGAAAGTTGTTTCGTCGACAGTTAAAAGTTAGTCGTGAATTCTTTGGTTTCATTGTTCAGCTTTGCACTTCAACCTAGGGATAAAATAGATAAATTATCTAGATATCCTTACAATATTTACTTCCTTGTAGTCTTAGTAATGCTTAAATATCATGCAAATTTTATACGGAAAATGATTAGCTAAACAACTTTTATTGCGTGTACTTTGATCTCACTTTGCAATTTACGTTACGTTTACGTTTCAATTCTATTTTTTTTACTCAAATTGTTGTTCGCACTTTGAGAGAATAAAACCTTCAGGCTCTAAAACCTAAATACTTTGTGGTTTAGTTTCAACTCTATTTTTTTTTACTCAAATTGTTTGTCTCACTTGGCGAGAATAAAACCTTAGGACTCTCAAACCTAAATACTTTGTAGTTTAGTTTCAACTCTATTTTTTATACTCAAACTGTTGGTCTCACTTTGCGAGAATAAAACCTTAGGACTCTGAAACCTAAATACTTTATAGTTCAGCTTCAACTCAATTTTTTTCTCTCTCTCTTGGTCGCTTCCTTAATGGTTGGGTTATTCCCCACTAATTAATAATTACCGGTAATACTGATGAGTTGATGGGACGACCAAGGGCCGACCTTCATACCACCGTCGTTTGTGCAACGTATTGCATTCACCATTGCGACACAACTCTAGTGTGAACGAGTTGGTATTGTGCTGGTTGCTAGTAGCTTCCACCATGACATTATGGCAACCCTCGGTCAGTAATTTATCACTATAATTTATTTTATAACATAAAAATAAACTAGAAACACTGGTTGTGTTTTTTAAACGTAATTACACAAAATTTGTTTTCGTAAAAAAAAAATGAAACCCGCTGCATAAAAAAGTAGGTAGTGCAACAGCTGAGCTGTTATTTGTAAAAAGTGTGCTAAAATATTACAAACATGCCTTCAGATTTAATTAGAAGCTTTTCCGAGAAGAACCATCTTGTATTGTTTTTTACAAATTACCTACACAGAGGCAAAAAATGGATCTTCAGTACCCATAGTACGAGTTTGTGCATACACGGATTGCAGAGACGCAATATCCGAGCGCCACCGATTTTGTATGGAGATCCAAGCAGCCCCCCTAGATTTCTTGAGAAGCTTGGCTCTCCATACAAAATTGGTGGCGCACGGCGATTGCGTCTCTGCGATCCGTGTGTGCACAAACTCGTATTTGGGGTACTGGTTCTTGTGATTGTGGTCCGCCGGATGTCGGCTATTTTTTCTTGGGCACCTTTTCCACAGACTTATAAAAACTCGAATTAATTAGGTACTAGCAGAACATGAACCTCTTTCGTATTTTACATTAATAAAACTGTAATTGCATAAGTTGTTAGATTCACACATATCTTAACGATGCACGAGGTAAAATTTAAACTCGTTTACTAATTAGGTAATTTAATTTAAATAATGATAACGAAACATTTTAAGTGAAATGAAACATAAAACAGTAGCTACTTTTACATCAATCAATATAAACCTACTTAAACTTATGATAAATGATTAATTTATAAATGCAAATGACTGCAATGATTTTTCTTTTAAATTACTTTGCATAATATTTTGATTTTGTAAGTGGCTATAGGTAAGGTTAAATTATGTATATTGGAATTTGAAACCTGCGGCTATTTATCACTTTATCAAATTATGACGTGTTTATAATTAAATTTTATAAATTGTATTCCAAAACGTAATATTTTAATTTAAATTTATGAGCATACAAGTCATTTATCAAAAAAAAATCCTACCCACTTAACTAAATAAATCATGCAATAGATTACAAAAAGGCCAAACATTTTATATGTCAAAGTATGGCGATGGTGTAGCACAATTCACAAATATTAATATTATCACACGTCACAGCTTGACTGCTACTAATGCATATGATTAGGTACTGAAGTACACCTAGTTACCTATGTGTTTAATAAAGCTCGATTACTACTCACTGATTGACATAATTGTTCAAAAGAAGGGAAAATGAAAAAAGTAAAAATGCAGATTCACTAAACAAGGGGGGGCAAGTACCAGAATTATCTATGTGTGTTTACTTACTATATAGTTTTATTTCCTTGTTTCAGGTAACGCTTTTACATAAAGCAATGAACAGTGCATAAAAGTCAAAATGTCAGTGGAAACTCAGGAATACATAAACGGGATGAGGCCCGGCCCTCTCACCCGAGAAATCCCAGAGTGCATGAGGGACAAATACACCGTAGTGCAAACGATTATAGACCTTATAGCGTTTGTTATCACGGGCATAGGTTATGTTATACAGTCAGTGTGGAGGACGATAGTGGGGGTGAAGAAACGGGAACTGAAGGGTGGTGTCGCGGTGGTGACGGGTGGCGGTGGCGGACTTGGGAGTCTTATCGCGTTGAGGCTGGCGAGGCTTGGATGTACGGTGGTGTTGTGGGACATTAATAAACAAGGTTAGTAATTTTAATTTTATTTTAAATAGAAATTGTTATTTACACATAGAACATACATTTAAAAACAAATTATAAAAGAATAGGTGTGTAAAAAGGTCACCACTCAGCATATGCTATAGGGTTCCTATAGCGCTGATTTTTAATGGGACCGAGAAAGGATGGAGCCTCTGCGACACACGCTTTAATATTTAATTAATATCATCACACGTCACACCTTGACTGTTACGTACATTATTTTATATATACCTATGTACATTTTATGAAAAATATCGAAGAAAATAATTAAAGTTGAAGAGGTACTTTAACTTCAGCACCGATAAAAACTATACTAAACATGCGAATTGTCTATCTATGTCTATTTGGATTTTGATTTCAATTCAGTAGAGAAGTGTACTTAATTTTCATCATTGCATCAAAATTTAAAGGGGTGTGTCTGCAGTTAAACAAACACAAGACAACTCTTCATCACTCCTTACCCGTTTCCTATAGTAAGGTACACGTCAAGTTACCGTGACTTTAAAATACTTCTAGTATTACAATTTTGACACATTGCGAAGTGTGGCGAAAAAGTATAGCCTTTTGCAAGTGAAGTGCAAAATGATCATAAGTATTTGAACTGCATTGCGTAACAAACTACTAAATATTTCATGCATCTGTCATCACTTTGTCAGGCTCACTATGAAATATGTACGACATACGGTAATACAGCTATTTTGGGTATCCAATAGGTACTAATTTAGAATAGTTGAGCTATAGATCGTCTATAGATCGTTTGAATGGTCTGCAGAAAGTTCAATTGTTTTTTATGTATTTTAAAAACATGTAGGTACATTTTGTAAATACTGTAATAGTTGTAAGTTTGTGTTGGCAAAAATCGTCGATTTGATATCGTCAACGACAACGATATTTTTGCTCGAGTAAAATTATTGGATAATGAATGATGTATGTGAGTTTTCAGTTACAGATAGAACAAAATATAGATCAGATACATATGTGTAGATTGTAACCATGAAGTCTACATTCTCGCACAAAAACATTAAAAATATTTGATATTACAAAAGGCAATTACATTAAGGCTCCAGTACACAATGGCGTATGCTGGGCCACGCTTTGCAATGCAC
The DNA here is from genome assembly GCA_932527185.1 of Ecliptopera silaceata. Lineage (NCBI taxonomy): Eukaryota > Metazoa > Arthropoda > Insecta > Lepidoptera > Geometridae > Ecliptopera > Ecliptopera silaceata. The sequence goes on along the minus strand of OW052207.1, from coordinate 3,799,281 downwards.
CACTGTAGGCCACGATCACTTGGTGTTCACACAATGGCGCATGTCTCATTGCTGCCTGGCAATCCACTTGCGATGGACGTAGAAGAAATGTCTCTTTTTTTTTAAATAGGTATTTTCAGGGAGTCTATTATACGATTAAATGCATCATTCATCTGAAAACATCGTACCTAAAATACTACAATTATTATAAATCAATAAACTTGAAAGTTGTAGGTGACAAACTAAACAATGGCCCATTGTGTGAACACCACAGGCCACGCTACGCCACGATTCCTTTGAAGTGTGCCCGAAAAACCGACAACTTTCCGATTGCGCGCCACGGTTGACAATTGTCCGCCATCATACGCCATTGCCCCGTGTACAATGGCGTATACTGGCCCACGACAGGCCATCGCCATTGAGTACTGGGGACTTTACAGGCGATGTTGGAATTACATAAACTTCGTAACCAACGATCGATGATACAGTATCATAAAAACAAGGCCAGCTTCTAAATTGACTGTGTATTTTTCCACTGCTATGAAAATATATGTTTAAAGTTCGTTGTATCAATTATTTACACCATTGTTTCGTGTTTTTGTGGTTGATGACGGTGTACTTAATGATAAAGCTACAATAATCCTCATACTAATGAGGATATTTACTTACTTATAGTGTTTATGAAACACCTTTTGTGTTTTTAAATAAACACAAAATGTGTTCGGATAATAATGATCTAAACCATAACATACAGTTAATTTACAGCGCAAAATACAAATATTTATTTACAAACAAACTTACGACTATTACAGTAATTTACATAATGTACATATTTATGTACTTATCTATGTATAAAATAATATACATATTGTTTAGTTGTAAAAGCTCAAGAAAAGATCAATAAAGAGGAGAACCTAATCTTCTAGATTTACAGAGACAAGTTTACACATAAGTATATTTGGATCAGTTGACCTATCTATAGATCGTTAGCAAAGATCTGCAGATAGCTCAACTGTTTCTTACCTATTTTACAGTTGAGCTATCTATAGATCGTTTGAAACAGTCCGCAGATATCTCAACTGTGTTTAATGTATAAACACATAAGTACTTAATTATCAGAACTAGGCATAGCCCTAAGGAGTGTTACACCATGCATATTTTTACAACATTCCGATTTCATTCATAGTCTAAACTCTCGGCTAGTAGCCTCATTTGGTAGTTATTACAACAGTAAAATATTATTTTTGAAACCTTCAACTTTGCCGTTACCACGGTGAGGTCAAGCTATATAACTCATATGATTCAATGTTTTGAATGGTATACACATTATAAACTCTGTAATAGCATTAGGTCAACATCGTGAAGCAAAACCGCGAAGCATCTTTACTTCATCTGTTTGTTTCATAAATTACTTAAATTATTAAAATAAAAAAAGTTTAAAGGAGCTTTTATTTAACTCATAAAAAACTTTACAGTTCAGTTATAATGAGCTTAAACTATGAACAGTTTAATTTATGGTAAGGTTAACATTCATTTCCGTGCTTACTATGTTCCTTATACCTTATACCAACTATCTTCAGATTAGATCCAATATAAATAAACATACCTATAAATTAAGCTTTATTGGGACGATAGTAGCTAGTGATCACTTTTATAAAGGAAATTAGAAGGATTCAAATATTTAACGGGGCATTACATAGTTATGCGTTAGCTGAAAAATTCAATTCTAGGCTGCTTGTTTACAATATTTTGTCTACGTAGCTACGTAGGCAAGCACACAATAGCGTAGTTAAGTAGTTCCTCTACGACAATTTGATACTTATATTGCATTTCAAAAAGGTTTCCTAGCGTGTTTTTACTACAACTAAAGTAGCAATCCAAATAGGTGTGTATTACGCACATGACCCTAAAACCAGACAATGCATACGTATTAGTATCACAATGCAACATTCATAGTACTTAGTAGTTTCCATGTAAGCGAGTACCGTGCGTCATATTTTTGCCGCTATTTTAGCTCTACGCAAAGAATCTACTAAGGCTTATTCAGATGTTCTGTCTACTCCTCATTGATACAGATATGGATTGTAACATTGTAGCTACATTGAAGTATGCTAAGGGCTATATATCACCGGGACGCCATGACGGCGCAACCAGTCGCCGCCACCAACAAGATGTATACAGCTCTATAGAGAGTTACTCACCTGGTGTCCGTTTGGTCGCGCAACCAAACGTACATTTTGTTGGTCGCCATGGCGTCCTGGTGAAATATAGCCCATACACGTTACCATTTAGGAAAGTAGGAACGTTTCCGCATTGCAGCATAGTGACAGCATACTGTCAGCATAGCCTCGACTCGCTATGTCAGGAGAGGCACGACAATAGGAAGCTTTTGCAAAACATTAGCCAACAGAAACATGTTGAACACATCAAATCACAGATTACAAAACTATCCATCTCTAACGTGTAGCAAAAACGTTATAAACAGAAGTTTAAGCAAGAATTGAGGCTTGGTGGTTGCCCAACACTGCACCACGCACTCGCACTTCACTTAAGAGGTGTGGGTTGAGAATCGCAAGTGTTTTGTACCTTTTTCTCTGTAAACATAATAAATAAACCAAAAATCAATATAGACACTGAAAAATCAAAGCTATGTGACCTAGACAGCTGAATAACTAAATATTTTTTTAAACAGCAACACATAAAATAATATACTAGCTGACCCGTGCCCACTTCGTTGGGCATAATTCGACCGTTTTTTTCCGATTCACTTTGCAAAACGGACTACCACGTAACAGCCTTTTTATTTTTCGGTTTTTTATATAACCTATGACACTCAGCAATAATGTGGCTAATGTTATTTCTTTATAATAATTAGTAAGTATAGATATAGATTAGGTACAGATGACAAAAACAGGTGTCAAAGTCTAATAACAACAAAAGCCTTAGGCTAAAGCTAGTAGCTACTGTAAGATCAGTATGTTGAAACTTTCAAGTGCATTCGCCACAAGCGATTGACCTCCTCTCATTTATTTTATTTGTTCGTTGCTCTTGCTCTGATTTCAGTGTAAATAACGGAATATTTTGCGAACTTAGCCTCGGTTCGTTTATAGATTAAAGTAGCAAGGAAATCAACGGACGAATGAAAAAGTTATAAATATATTTTAAAACATTACGCCTTTATGGTGTGTTATTATGTAATTATGTATCAGAGTTCATTTATAATGTAGTTTAAATTGGAGTTATGTTATCTTAATATTTTTGAAATAAATATGAATTAATTTTAGTAATGAAGGCATTTGAGGGAGGAAGCTTATACCCAGCAGTGGGCTATGCTGATAATGAATTCTATTAATAAAACTGTTTCGTTAGTTTTTCTCCAAATATTCATTTGAAAAAATACAAATGAAATGTAATGGATTTCATTTGTATTTTTTTGAATGATTTGGAAACAACGAAATAATTTTATACATCAAGAAACAATAAGACATACCTAATATAATTTAGCAGCTATTAAGTTGGCTATTAAAGTGTAGTTAGCCTTAAATCCCAGATGTCTTAAATTTAATCTTGATATTAAATAATTAGGTTAATTAATGTAACAGTTATAAAATTCATTTATTCAAAAATATAATTATAATTGTTTTTTTATTGTTACGACGATTTATTTTGTAATAATTGTTACTTGACAATGATATATTAAAAAAAAATTATAAAACCATATTCGTTTGTAGTAGAGAATATTTGAAGTCTTCTTCTTATCGTGTCGATGCTACAACTGTATTTTGTTGTAGCATCGTTATATTTGAAGTAATACCATAATAGTGATAAAAAAATCAAAAAATCTGTTTAGTAGTGTCGATAGAGAGCCTAAACAGTGAATAAGGGTTTAGAATTACACTAGTGCCTCGTGACGTCACAGTATTTTGCGGTCTTTTAAGATCCGTAAATATTCATCCGATAAAAAAACTTGCTATTTTTATAGGTAGAAATCTGCATACTATACAATAAAAAGCATGACTGGTCCATTATAAGTCAGACAAACATAAACCGGAATACTAAAAAGTAAAACAGACATGTTTTTGCTAACAGCATTTATTTAATAAATGTTATTACATAGTCTAACTCTAAATAATATGAATATCTGTAACAGCTGCCAACCAAATTTTATTAGTAGGTAAGTATTGCGCTTGTATTACATTTTATCCGCCTGATGACAGATTACTTTGAACTTTGGACTATCCGCCTGAAAAATAATCCACATTTTGCATTTTAAAACTAAAATATATGCAAAATATACGCCACTCGTAGTTGGAGAGGCCTTTACTGTTCAATATTGCAAGTACTTAATAATATCATGAAAAAAAATGGCGTATCAAACCTGCATGAAAAAGGATTTTTTTTCTTTTCCTGTAGGTACAGTATGTTACTCGTAGCTATAAAATAAAACTAGGTTCAAAATATAAAATTTCTCTATAGATTGAGAGAAAGCCGTTGTAAATAAACTATCGTGGATTACTTACTGCGTACGTTTTACTGCGAATTGCTTATTTATAGCCTCTAGACTAAATTGTTTAATCTTTCCAATCACTGAGAAAATCGATGAGCTCATATTATTTTATTTTGTAGAAGCGCAGGTTCGTAGTGGTAAAATCTTATATGTACCTATAAATTATCGTTATTATGGTTATCCGGTCATTCATTGTTAATCCAAAATTCAATGAAATTTTACCAACTAGTAAAAAATCTTAAGTTTTTTTATTTCGTATTGAAAAACCTGATCGAAGCATCATAGTTACTGGAATTTTAATCGGTTATTATAGTAGTCTTTTGATCCAGTAAAAAGCCAAATCATATAGATTGCCAGTCCCAAGTTTCTGATGAACTATGGACTTATTTTTTGCTGCTTCCTTATCCCTAGGTGATGCTAAACACTACGTTTTAATAAACGCAATCATAGCGCGATTTGAACAAGTTGTTATAAACTGTATTTTAATCTTCTTCTTCTTGCGTTTCTATGGGTACAACTAGAACAAGTACAAACCAAGTTCGAATAAAACTTAGCCACTTCTATTCTCTCGTTTGTTTGTTTCCGGTAACGCAGGGTCTAGTCTAGCTAATTCTTTCAACACAATGGCACAACAACAACTGTCTTTTAATAACAGCCTTGAAGCTTACAGCCATTTAGGGCCGGTTTCTCGTACGATGATCAACGAAAAAATCAAATAACAATGTGTCAAAACGTGATTTGGGTTGTTCATTGCTTGTCATCTGCGAAATACCTATTTAACAACAGTTCAGATGACAAGCAATGAACAACCCAAATCACGTTTTGACACATTGCTATTTGATTTTTTCGTTGATCATCGTTCGAGAAACCGGCCGTTATTAGTGTTCTCTAATTTAACGCCAATTGACGTTGAAAATAAACCCTTGAATTGTTGCGCCGTTTTTCTGTTTCAATCTAGATTCTGTTATAATTACAGGAAAAATAAAAAGGAATGATATCAATGTTTATTATGCCTTGTGTTGCACGTGTTTAGTCAACTCCTCATTGTCCTTGGTTTGTTTAAAAGTAAACTATTGTTACAACTTTCCCAGGCAGACGTTTTGTGTGAAATAAAATATAAGTATAGTATTTAAGCAATAAAAGGAGGTAGTCTTGACTATTGTGAAGATTTCTCACATCACCCACTCACAAATGTTAGATATAGAAAAAAACTGTTTGTTTTATAACCAGTCAAGGCTGCAGTTAGTCTGGCCTGAATCAAACTCTTTTAGCAAAACTGCCGACATTTGGTAATTAACTACAGATATACATAAGTATTTTTATTAACTTTATTGGCCAGAACTCTGAATGAACTTAGAATACACAAGTAATATCACTATCACCTAACAATGCTATTCTCTCTACTCTAAGCATTATTGACATTTACCGACATTTCGGTTACGTTGTTGCATTGTCTGTTGTCATGGGGATTCTATTGATTTTTGTTGCGCCTTTTATACGGTTTTTTGTTCAGATTGTAAAATAACTCGGAACAAATGAATACAGCGATGCCTAACACCTGAAGTGTTAATGTTGCATGTCTAACGCTAAATTACAATAAACTGCAGCAATTATACCAAAGAATGCTGCATATACCTATTAGGTAACTATCTGTTAATGTATATTATTTATAATATATATAATAGTGAATCCCTATTTCCCTTGGTCACGCCATCTCGCTTGAGTTTGTTATTGTCAAGAGATGATTCTTATGAAAGAAAAAAAATAAAAATTGCGCGGAAAATTAGAAAATTAAACAACACAGACAGGACAACGTTTGTGGCGTCAGCTAGTATTATTATATAAAAAATGAGTAGATAGAAAAAATGGTATAAGGTTCTATAAGTGTCTAAGGATCATCTCGTCGATACATGACATTTGTATCAAAATTGCCCACCTCTTTTTTTATGTGTTATGCGGCTATCATATGCGGCGCAGATGAATCACACCGCGCTATACATATACAAATGGGGCGACTGAGGGCGTGCCTCAGTCGTCCATTTAACATGAGATAAACCATCAAATAAATATAAAAAAATAATGCTGGGCAATCCACACAACATCATCTAGCCCCAAGCTAAGCAGAGCTTGTGTTATGGGTAGGTACTAGAAGACTGACATACTTACCTAATACAATACATTACATAGATATTTTTTTTATTATACCTACATATAAAATAGAACACCCGGAATAAATATTTGCAGATCGTACAAACATTTATCCCAAGGGGAGAATCGAACCCGCAACCTCCGCGTCGCCACATCGGTCGTCAATAGTTATTTACATCACTTGTATAAAACACCTAGTGATGAAACTAAGGGATACAGGAATGTAATACATCGGCAGATCTAGGCTGTGGTATAAATTTTGTTGAATCACTAAGTCCAATCGCATACTTACAATCAATAATTTCAACTTGATACATACGGTTGTACCGTTTCGAGAGATTACCCTGATTGCTTATTGCTCATTACCTACTCTCCATCATTAGACTAGACACCTGCTAGTAATGAGCGATGTTTTTATAAGAGCGTGTTATTTATACTGTTATACCGCATGTAGTTTATTTTTTTGCATAATAAAATGAACATCGAGATTCTTTGTCTTTGAGTTTTGAACAAATTAGTCAAACTATCTCAGGATCTTCATTTTTTATATAAATTATTTAGTTTACATGTTTAGTTCTTTTTTTTATTTCAATTGGACTTAGTTGAAATAAATAAAAAATATATGGTTCGTAATTTAGATTTAGACTCAAAGGTTATTTTTTTATCACAAATTCGCAAGCGGAAGCATAATGTATCCTCTTATGTTCACTACTACATAAGTTAATTAGTGTAATTGGCTGAGGTCGTTCTAATTAAATTTAAAAATAAGTGTAATAATAACATTTAAAATAATTTTATTGTTGCTATCGTAAATACTTCGTCCTAAAAATGTGGAAAATAAAATCAAAGTTATTTTTTAATTTTTTCGATCGAAGTAGGTTTACATTACATTCATTTTTAACCGACTTGTGAAAAAGATAACGTTCCTTCTGTTTTTCACGGACATTTCACAAATTTTTCAGTCTATATTCGACTGAATGTTTGGTTTTTTATTGTATGTAGGTCGTTACGCGATAGAACCGTCAATTATGCATCGATTTTAATAATTTTTGTTTTATAGATTACAAATCTTCAGAGTTTCATTTTTATAAGATTTATCCAGTACTTTTTGTGTTTATGTATTACTAGTCGATGATAATTAAAGTTTTTCATAGTTTCTAAAAAAAATAAATCAAAAAAAATATAAAAATTATTATTTTTATATACTATTATTTTTATTATCCGTTCTGCGCAAAGCCTTATAAAGTAACTGATGACCGTGATTATGTTCTTGAATACATTATATCTATCAATTTAATTGCTTGATGATCACAGCAAAATGAGTTTATAATAAACAGAGTTGGTTTTATCATTTTAAAAATAATATTTACTTACTTGGAAAAACTAGATATAGGTACTTTGTTTTTATTTTATAACTTATCAAGGTAAAAACATATTATATAGATTTTAATCTAATTCTGAAAGTCTAAAAAGTCCTGCCCTCGATTTGTAAAAAAAACAATAACTGCATACTTCGTTTGTCGTTTTTAGCTGTAATCTGAAAGGAATTAATTTTTTTCTAGTTTTAAGAAAAATCAGAAATCTAGGAACATTTGGGTTTCTGTTTTTTAACTTTGTAAATATAAAGAAACAATTGTTCAATATCTATAAGTGCTGTAGGTACAATCATTGCAAATTTAAATTCTACTCTCTCAATGCAAGATTACAGGCTCGCGGCATAAACAGAATCATTACAGACTTTGAGGACAACGTTTTGCTTCAGAATTGTTATCACAATGGGCGTTTTGTACATACACTGTTACACGATACATGCATCTTGTATGCTTGAACTTAACATAATATCAGCTTTAGTGTCTCCCTCGACGATGGTGAGAAATCGTCTTGATCTAAATGTTTTTCTGAATTGTTTGTTCTCCGATATCGAATAGAAGTCGTGTCGGAAATAAAATAACAGCAATTGACAACACGTTTTTTGTAGTAATTTGCAAACATAATACTCTTTTGACTCTCAATAACTTCCTGTTCTTTTCAGTAGATCTGATTGCCTTGTCACGGTACATCCTATTGTCTATCATTATTTGAATAAATTATAAAATTAATTTGACTTTACGTCAAACAGTAATTGTTCAGCCATCAATCTACCAGGACCTCATGAACCGTGAAGAGCTTGAACTTAACACTGACATTGTGTACATTAACGAATCAACAATGTAGATATACCACTGGCGTTTCTAACACCTTTCTAAATGCATGTTGTATGACTTTGCAAAAGTTTTAATAGACTTTTACTTATGAGTTTGATTTTAAGTTTTTTGAGCATTATGAAAGCACCCGTTAATGGACCCCATGATCTATATATATTTTATTTACGTATTGTACCAACCGAAGTCATTTCATAAATAAATAAAAAAGCCCATTTATTCAATAACTTTAAATTCTTAAATTAACATTTTAAACTTATCGTGCATTTTTATTTGAGTAGGTAAGTACAGAAATAGAAGATTTAAAATAAATATTTATAATTCATTATACAATTTTGAACTATCTATAGATCGTTTGCAACGGTCTGTAGATAGTTCAACTGTTTCTTATATATTTTATATGACTATGTACATTTTGTAAATACTGTATAGTCGTAAGTTTGTTTGTAAATAAAGTATTTAGTAAAGGTAATCTCGAGTAAAGGCCTCCTCCAGTTTTTAAATTTTTGAAGTCATTTTATAGAGCGTATATATTACGTGATGAAAGATAATAATTTATGCGATATCGTGCCATCAAAAGTACGAGGAGAATTGACAGCTACAATTAAAAGGCGAACAACATCTGTAGAATACTGCTAAAAAGCTAAAAGGGTTGACATTGACCTACTGGCCCGAACGATCGAGAGTAGTAGGGATTCCCCGGTTCTGGCTCACGCCTCAGATCGTTGAAATAGTGGCGGTTCGGGGTTGGCTCGGGGAAAAAAAAAAAAAAAAAAAAAAAAAAAAAAAAAAAAAAAAAAAAAAAAAAAAAAAGGTTTTGGGGGTCGCTGAGTTCGAATCTGTCATCCTTTTTTCTCTAGCTCGTACACAGCCAGAGATAGACTTTACACAGAAAAGCCCTAGATAGTTAGCTAATTACCTGCGCTCGGATTTCTATTGTTGCACTAATCACTTGCTCGCTCGACGACGGTATTGTTTACTTGCTAAGGTGATTAGGGTATTACTCATAAAAGCAAACGCTACATTTTATTTCGACTTTTTATTAACATTGAAACACAAATCAAATAATTTATGGAGAAATATATCATTGCTTAGCTCACTGCTACGAAATAATTTTATAAAATCCATCATACTATTTCCGTTATATTTGTAAAATAAATACGTCAAACTATACTCTCCACAAACTGAGGTCAAGTCATGCTGTAGCCTGTATCTATTGAAATCCCACTGTCTTGTAGTCCTGTTCAAGAAACTTCTATGATTTCCGGTAGGTGGTCGTCCATAAGAATCAAAATACTGACCAACTCCATTGCTGTCTATGTGAATGGCTACCCAATGAGAGCCTGGTTTAGTGTCAGGATCCAAATTACTTATTAAGTACACTGGTGTGTTTATATGAATAGGTAATCTGTTTGCTGGATAAACATGTTTTTCCAACATAGGATGTATTAAATGTAAATATTTTTGAATTTCGATTGTATTCATCGCAAAACTGTGATATGATCTATTTTCAAATCAATAATGTTAAGCTTCATAAGCTGAGCTTCTTTATAAACTAAGGGAAGAAATAAAATAACTGGAGTAAGGGTAAATGATTTTTATTTAATTATATTTATAACTAAGATTATACAATGTTAACTAAAACTAACTACTATAGTCTACGGTTACATTACGGTTCTTATCTATTTCAATAACATTGTCAAATTCGGCATAAACAATACAATTAATTGTCTGAGTAAGAGTAGATTCAAATCGAACCTCTAATCTAACACTACCATGTTTTATAAGATTCCAATGGGTATTTGAATTAGAGCTAAGATCAGCTGTTAGATCAAACGCTAATAAGCAGTAACCTTTTGCATATTGCTCCCTAGATATCCCATTACCTTCATTGAGAAAATGTATACCTGTCCCCGAAAAAAGTGTGTGATAAGCTGTAGTAAAAATATTACCCTCAAACGATGGTTGCAAAGCTTTTGAAGGAATTTGTTGACCATCAATGTATAAACAAAATGTATTTAAATCAAAGTTTTCGAAATTGAATGGGTTTTTAGTCAAACTTCCATTAAACGCTGCATTGTTTACAAATCCAATAATACATCTTTTAGGGACTTGTCCCAGAAAAATATTATCGAGAGTTTTTCCCTGAATACCTGAAGGTATGGTTAACACTTTGACTTCTGCTCGTGTTATCGGATATTTAGCAGTTGTAGCAGCTAACACTTTTTGATGGGCTAATAATACAGTTGGATTGATTCGTGCTCTACGAACAATAAGAGTTGCATCTGTAATGCATACTTTAAATTTTGAATCCGTTGAAGAAGTCATAAGATTAAATGATTCTCTAGACCGAACTAATTTAACACTCATTTCTACTCCATTAATTAAAAACTTTTCTTGGTTAAATATATCACCATGCAGATGACCAATCATTTCTATTTCTTTACTTTCACAAGCTAGCTCTTGCCTTTTAGTAAATCCTTCATTTTTTTCATCGGTTGAGTTCATTTTATCGGCTGTATCTTGATACCAAAGAGCACAAGTCAAGTGAGATTCTTTGGCTGCAGGAGCATAGTTCAATAAGGTTTCTATGTAAGCACGATAGGCATATGTATTGTTTGGAGGTGATACAAGCTTCTGATTCAAATAAACATCTAGTTGATTGAAAAGAGAATGAAGCCAATTATTGACTGGTGCTACAATGCTTGATGATGTTATTTTGGTCGAATCCAGGTTGACTATTTTAGCTTTTATGTGAATCAATGTATGTGATAAATCTATATAGTCATCTCCAGTCCCTGGTACTTGAAACTCAATGGGGCCATCGTCAGCGAGGGATGAAATAGGTTTGTAGTGTATCCATAACCCACTTTCTATGCTGGTTTGCGTTGATGGTAAAGCGAATAAATCCAACTCTGACTTAATACACTCACAAGAATGACTATGCAGAAATGACATTTTTTATTTTAATTTTATGAAAATATATCTTTTAAATTGTCAGCTCTCGCTCTTTTAGCAGCTTTCTCCTTAACAGTTGGTGGTAGACTGTATGAAGATAGTCGTTTCCTTTTTATTTTATATCCCGAGCCCGACATATTTAATCTATCTATTTTATTATCCGCCTTCCTTTTCAAATTTAAACTTGCTTCTTTCAGTCTAGATTTTATAGAATCCTCCATGGGGCGAGCGCTAACCATGTCTGATAGAAGACCAACACCAGCGTTTAAAGCTTCTTTACCAATAACTTTTGCTCCACTAGAAAGTAATGGTAGAACAGATCTAAACAATCCACCTAAAAAACTACCGATACCATGACCACGTTGATAGGGTGCACCTTTATAGATCACTCCGATCCCCGAACCAGCTTGATGTGAGTAATAATGTTCATATGGACAAGTCATATTATTATGGTGATACATTATATTTTTTTGAAATGAAGCTTAACACACACTGTACCAAACTGAAATGGTATTTTTTGACCCGTGTTAGATCTTATATCTACTTCGATGGTATCAAACTCTCTACGCATAACAGGTAAATAGTGAGGGGGTGAGAAGACATGCATTTTATTTGCCCCATAAATATATTTCGAAGGATCCAATGGTATAATTCTCAATAAATGTGTCATAACATCTCCTACTATCTGAGGTTCAATAATATCACAATAAACAAACAATTGATAAGGTAATCCTAAATGTAAATTTGCGGGGCATTTACCTAAACCGTTACTCACAAGATTTCTGTTCGGTTCAAATCCAAGTTGTATACCTAACTTAGGTGATAATGTTACTGATTTGATAGATTCATCCATAACAGCGACAGAGACATACTTGGATATTTCATCATACCGAAATTTAATTTTTTCCTTTATATTATTAATTGCAGTTAAAATATGATTAATATTATCATAATTTGTTGCTGGAATGTGAACCTTGTAAAACACTAAAGAAGGTTTAACTTCTAGAGGCATCATTTGTAATTTTGTTATGTAAATTATATTTTCATGTTCTTGTACAGTATACATTGTACAGGGATATTGAAATTCAACAACTCCAACTGACCATTCTCCTTCAAGTTTTATAGATTTCGGTAATTTTGTTGAGAATCTTGTAGTCATGTTGTCTGGAAAATATTCCATGGAACTATTACTAAGTAAAGTTAAATAAAAACTTTCTTTTATCATATTTCTGACAACTCAGAAATAGGAACCCAACTATTAAATTTATCTGGATAACCTTTCCACTTCACCAACACTTGCTTTCTGTTACCAGAATAGCGTGAACTAATTATTTTATCTATTTTATACTTCGAGGTGGGGTCATAAGATACTTTCTGTAATTCCTTTTCATAAAAAGTTCCAACTATGGCTTCTTGTTTTAAATCTTGTAAAGTGTACACAACCATTGGAGACCGTTCTATTATTGAAGTTATCATAAATATTTCATCACTCCAATTAGATTCATAACCTTTTTGAAATATATGCTTATACTTTGTTATTCTGACATAGTCTCCAATACGAAGTTTTGGTAAAGCAGTACTTGTGATACTCAGAACATTTTTTCTATCATATAAGTTATTCCAGACAGTCATTATATTATTTTTATTCACATCGCAGGGACACATCTTGATACTTGAATGATAGCTATGATTATATGCATATATTAAATTTTGCAAAATATCAATATATTTGTATGTATTTTCATGAGTAAAATAGCGCCACATTCTCATCTTGAGTGTTCTTTGAAATCTTTCTACAATGCTAGCTTTGATATCAGGGTTATTTGTTGTATAGTAATTAATATTTTTCGATTTGAAGAATCTTTGAACATCTTTAGAAACAAACTCAGTTCCTTTGTCCGATTGTATATGAGTCGGTGTTGTATTAGATTCATTAAATATACTGTCAAAACATGATTTAATAGATTCAGAGTTTTTATTTTTCAAGGGACGAGCATATGCATATTTAGTAAATACATCTATAACACAAAGAATGTAATTAAAACCATTGTTATATTTTGAATAAGTTCTCATATCACTCAAGTCAGCCTGCCAAAGTTCATTAAGATTAGATAAAACATATTTGTTTCGTGGAAACTTTCTATGAACCGGTTTATGTAGCGTATAGGTTTCTTGTGATTGTAACCATCTTTTAACATCTTCTCTTTTCATTTTACCTTTCATAGCTTTAGTTAGTTTATCTATACTGGCATAACCAGCAGGGTGTGATGGGTTGTAGTAAATGTTATTTATTTCTAATAAGGACTCCATTTTTCCCAATCAATCCTTGGTCTGACTCTTCTAGTAATTGGTGTTGAAAATTCCTCGTCTTCACATGATTTATTTAGCTCAAGCTGTTTCATAAAATCAAGTCTTTTTGTATTTCCAATGTAAATAAGTGGTACTTTAATATCTTTCAAGGCTTGTACAAATTTTTGCCATCCTACTGGATCATTTCTTTTAAGTGGTCTCAAAACATCATTTACTAAGTCAATAATATTACTTCCAGAAACTTTTTCTTTGTTTACAGTGATTGTACCGTCATGATCCCAACTTATTATATCTTTATTGGCAAATAGCAAATATAACAATCTCTCACCTTTTTTAACATATGTTTTGGGTATCAAGCTGAGGATGTGTTTGGGAGAGTAAATATTTTTATTCAAGTCTGAAATATTTTCCTGTTCCTCGTCTTCGTTTGATGTTTGATCAGCAACTACTTTTTTTGATTCAGCATTTTTGTTTTTATTTTCCATCGCACCATCCTCCACAATTTCATCCCCTCTTTCAGTTTTCAAAATTTTCGAAACTAAAGGTATTTCAAAAGGTTGCCGTCCTTCTTCAGAAAAATGTAAGTATCTTTGCAAAATTTGTAAATATAATATACATTTTTTTCTATCTTCCATGTCAGTTTTCAAAATGTTTTGCATTTCAGCATCTAACCGAGACATAGGGTTATCAACAGATTCATGTTGATTCATTTTTTCGATTACACTTGGATCAATTAATAACATTTTTTTAGCGTGTTCCATTTTTTCACACAATAGAGCTAACTAATGAAGCTAATATTGACCCCAATATTATCGGTAAAAAAGAACCTCCTTTTTGGATAATCAAACGCTTACGGATTTGATTAGTGCTTTTTCGTACTAGTTTGCGAAGTAGATCTTTATATTTCTTTAATTTTTTCTTAGCACTTTCTTCAAGAGGTACTTTTCCCTTTAAAACGTTATGAATGCATTCACAAATACAATTAATTTCTTCTTCATCACAAGATTTTAAAAGTGCTTTCTGATATTTTGGTTTTAGTGTATGTAAAGCACTAAGTAAATCTTTATGCGTCTTCAAGGTTTGATGCATTATTTATGAATGACAGAAATTTGATTATTCTTTGCATATTTATATAATTTCGTTGGAACATAAACAGTGCAATATCTATCTGAAGGAAATATTTTGGTTTTAAAACGACATACATCACTTGTATCTTGTTTTAAATCTATCATCAAATATCCATGCGGTTCTTTAGTTGCATCATTGTAAGAATCTTCCATAAACTTTGTATTTTCTGGTGATACTTGTCGTGCTAAATACCGAATTTGAGTTTTATCACGTGGGTTTTTAAAATAAATTATATAGCCAGAGTTCAAAGATATATCTCTCTGACCTCTACCTTGATGAAATAAGTTTTGTGTTATATAAAAAACACTTAAGTTTCTATGATGACTTCCTTTTGTAAATATATCAACAATGCGTCC
Organism: Ecliptopera silaceata; assembly: GCA_932527185.1. Taxonomy (NCBI): domain Eukaryota; kingdom Metazoa; phylum Arthropoda; class Insecta; order Lepidoptera; family Geometridae; genus Ecliptopera; species Ecliptopera silaceata. Next base: position 3,783,694 of record OW052207.1, on the reverse strand, counting down.
ATCAGATTCTCTCATGAGATCATCAATGATTACAAGTTGAGCACCCTTCCCATCAAACATACTGAGATCTGGGATTCCTTGGCAATAGTTTATATTTTTAAGGTTATACAATGGTTGCATTTCGTCAAAACACCAAGTAATTTGGATAAATTCAACACTACACATTTCTTTCACATACTTTAAAAAAATTGTTACGAAATTAGATTTCCCACATCCACTTGGACCAGCCACTATTGCCGTAAATGGATGAATAAAATGAAACATTTTTATTTTTATTATTTTAGTGTTGATTCTGAGAGGTTCGTGAAAATAATGAAACGAATGTTAAAATAGCAATTATTTATATTTTATCAAAAAGAGTACACAACAATATTTTAAAAAATAATAATAATAATCTAGTTCTGAAGTTTACATTAAATAATATGTACATTAGTTGCTAATACTTATTACTTAAACGATAATTACATTAATTCATTAACATTTTTGTACAAACATGTTTATTACAATACAATAGAATCCTTATCTTAACTTATAATGACCCCAAGCTAATGTGTCAATATTATTAGGTAAAATATATCTTTTAGTATCATTATATGACAAACATATTTTATTTACTTGCTGTGTAAATATTTTATGTTTAAGAGATTTAAATAGAACCATGGTTCCATACTGAATGTTTTTGTTTAATAGACAAGACTTATAATTTTCCATTTTCAAATTTTTTGTAACACATTTTTTTACACCTTTAGCTTTTGAAACGAAATTATTTTCAACATCTAATGCATACATTTTAGATCTTAATCCAACAAACTCCCGAAATATTTTTCCATTATTTTCATCTTTAAAAAAACCTAACTTTTTTTTATTTAGTTTGGGGTAATTAAATATATTGTCATCTGGATAATCAGAAGTATCAAACTTTGAAGAAAGATCCGGTTTAATATCTTCATAAAAATTGTCAGTGAAAATATGATAAATCAAACTATCAGTATCAGTGTACAATAACTTAATACTAGTCTTAAACTTTTTAAGCATAAAATTATAATGAAAATCATACATTAAAGTTTTCGAAATATCTAAGATACAAAAACCTAAGTAAATGGGTTTATTATGAAATAATTTCATTTTCTTTAACTGAACTGCAACTAAGTTTTCACCAAATATAGCTGAACTGTGAAACTCTGGTTTTGCTACTAGATCTTGTACACCAAGAACTTTACCTTTATTTTCCCAGTGTGTTAATAATTTAACGTTTACCCTTTTTTCAATATTTTCCATTGTCTTCCCAAAAACTGAATTATTCATTAATTTATAAAAATCTTTTTCAAAATTAGATTTAGCAGATGTTCTTAAAGTAGTATTCAAATCAATATATTTTTTTAACCAAGCTTGTTGTTTGAATTTTAAGATCCGATGAACTTTTGTCAGTATCATACCCATTGCAATGCACTGTTTCAAATTCCTATAGTGAATTTTATACTTGGTTTTATTATTTAGGTTTGGTACTAATTTGATATCTTTTGAATTACCAATTTGTATGTTTTCGGGGCACAAAGGTAAATCTGAATGTAAATCATGAAGTTCATCAGGATACTTTAAATCTACTTCTAAAATAAATCCGTATTCCGCGTTTTCCGAAACATTGAAATTTGTATCAACATTTACCCATTCAAAACCTCCAACTGGAAGGTATTGAGACATAGCCCAACCGTAAAGATTATTCGCATCAAAATAAGTTAAGAATGATTTTGACTTATCTTTATCATAATCATCCATGAACTCATTATTAGCTTTTGCATAGCGATTACTACATTGCGATACACCACCTCGTATACCAGCTCTAATAAAAGCCACCTTCTCAAAATCTGTCAACAGTTCCAACTCTATTTGAGTATATTTTAACATAGCATCCCAACTTAGCCCAGGTGCTGTATAGTAATGAGCTGGATCTAAACCATATGTTTTTAAACATAAAGTTCTAAAGCTTTCAAAAACATCTGTTAACAATAAGACATCAGTTTTGAGGTATATATTGGAATAGTCTAACATATTTCGACAACGAAAGTGTTGCCAAATATCTTTAGCATGATTGTAATCATCATCTGATATATTAGAATCAGATAGAGAACTATAGAATTTGTCTTGGCTTGGGAGTGTAGTGTTTTTCAAAACATCTTCAGATGTCATAAATTCATATGGATAAACGCCTTTTTTTCGAAGACGATTAAAATCTTCATATTTTGGAAAGTTCCGTTTTAAAGTTTCAAATTGTTCATTGCATAAGTTTTTTGATAACTGATCGAGACTACATGGTAAAAATTTTATGGAATCTACAAATCTCAAGCTGATTTTTTGATTATTAACATTGATTGTTTTTGAAAATGAAATATATTTTTCTTTTGTTTGGGGGATAACATCAATTTCACCTTCAACAAAATTTAAGGCATGAACAATAAAATGAGCATCATAATTGCTTAGGTTATGAAAGAAAACTGGAATATGATGTGGTGGTCGAAATTTTCTTGTGCATATTTCATGCGCAACTCCACGAAAGCAACCTGTTTGCCAATCATAATCAATAGTATTTTCACCATTTAAATTACTTTCACAAATATGACACACGGTTGCATTTAAAATTTCATTTTCCTCTTTGGTTGTTAATGCTTTAGGACAAACTTGAAAACTGTTTTTTTGACAAATCGTTTTTAAATCTTTATACAAACGATTCATGAACTCCTGTGCACAGTTTTTCCCACTATATGTCTCATATTTTGATAATGTATCATTATATGAACATTTAATATAGTAACCAAAGCTATATGGTTCATGAAAATGAGTATTACTTGTATACGATTTTGATGGATTATTGGAACATGACTTAATTGGGTTCAAAAAAGCTTCAAAATCTGCATATATAACAAAAGGTATTTTTAACTTTTTATGGTATTTGTCGAATTTCAATTTATCATTAGATGTTGGTTGACCGTACCAATCTTTTAACGTTTTGCAACCATTTGGTAGTTCTGTAGCGATGTGAGCACAGTCGTGCTGTTGGTGATCAGTCAACCTTTGTTTTGTAGGAAAGTGAAGCAAGCATCCATCACAAATATAAACTGCGTGGTCTTGATTGGAAATTTGTTTGCTTACAAGGCGCGACATGTTTTTTATGTAACAATAATGATTATTAGTTCCGTTTGAAATCAGTAATAAATTGATATGAACATCTTTGCGAGATTTTGTTAAAAATAATGGTCCAACCACACTATGACACTTTTTATCTTTGTTAAACTCTAAACCAAATACATTGATGCTTATATTATTAAGGCGCTCAACTTTTGGTATATCAGATAATTTAACAGGAAAACGTACTCCGTCGAATTTTAATTTATTGGAATGCATTGTGTAAGATGATACTCGATCTGCATTTTTGTTTACTGGGTACAGAGCAGAAAGCAATGCCCATTTAAAACATAAATTATCGACATTTTTGACGTTGACTATAGCTTTTTTTCTTCTAATGTCCATTGGTAACTCAATATACGAAGTTCCACGTAGTGGATTGAATTTGTTTACATTCATATCAATTGCTTTTATTTCTTTAAGACTCCAACCGCTATCTTTCTTTTCAAAATGACTTATTTTACTTGCCATGGTGTCACACAAAGATGAAAATAAAATATTTAAATCATCACCTCGAAAAACTATGTAATTGTACGTTTGGAAATCGAACGTTTGAAAAGAATCTTCTTTAGTTTGTTGAATGAAATCCGCATACAAAATAAAGTTAACTTTAAAAATCGTATGCTGTTGAATTGATTCTTCAATCAATAACAAAATTTCATTTTTTATAGAATTTAAAAATAGTTCTGGAGTTTGATATTCATTTACAGGTTCATTTTTACTGTGAATCTTATATGAAATAATTCTTTGACCAAAAGCTGATTCAATGACAGATACATTTTTTAATGAATTGTGAACTTTTATAAGTTTCGATTTATGTTGGTTACTTTTCAAATGATTTGTATAGTACCTTTTTTTAACAGAAACATGACATGTGCTACATGTCACCATAGAAGGATCACTTTCATTGTTGGTAATGGATTCAATATTCACGCTGTTGGACCCCGCTGCGTTAGTAGATACTCCATCTTCATAACGTCCTCGTTTCACATTGATGATTTCATTTTCAGCGTTATGGACTCTCTTTAAAGCTCCTCCAGTTTGTTGTCTATAAAAATGAAAATAAATTAGATAAGTTTAATTGAAATTCAAGAAAATATAAAAGCGTTGATGAAATCATGTATATTACTTACATTATATTTTTTTCCACAATAACACACTCATTGCATAAGTCCTCATTGAATTCATCTTCAAAAACCATACGATTTTCTTCAAGAGCACAATGATTGTATAACTCCTCGTTGTATTCGTCTTCAAATATCGAACAAGTATCTAGAGTGTCACATAACTTTTCCTCGTTTATAGAACCAGTATTGAAAAATACACTAACACAGTTCACATCATCGTTTGCCATTTTGTTTAAGATTATAAAGTAACTTGTTGAAATTTTTAACTAAACTGATCCTATTCATGTATTTGTATGAGCTATTTATATGAAGAACAGGCTAAAGCTTCAATACGTGATCACTTAATTAGGGTTCATAACAAGTATGACTAAACATGACTACCTAAGGTACTTAGAAACAATTATAATACAATAACAAATTCACAATAAGTACTAATTATTAAAATGGTATTTTTTACTTGATGGCTTAGTTGTTATTTCTTTAGTAACGTTATAAATAATTTTTTTGACGCTATCGTAGTTTATGTTGCCATCATTGGCATAATATTTTAGTCGGTACATTGCATGTTTCCAATGTTCAGTTGGAGCGACTTTTTTAATTTCATTCATTTTGTATAGCTCAACCTTTATTAGGTATTTCGCACCGGGGGCGTCATCTTCATTGGTAGAAACAAGTACATTGCCACCCTCGCAGTGCGCACGGGATACAGTAGATGACACTTTCTTCTTCTTCGGTTTCGTGACTTCGAATAGAGTCTCCAAACTTTCACCACTGCGTTTTAACAAATTTTGAGATGGATCTTTAGTTATTTTTAATTCTTGAGTGTCATCATCATCAGAACATGCATAGTAATATTGTTTGAATGTATTTTCTTCTAGGTTGTAGGAGTTCTGCAAATTCATAATTTTTAAACATTAAAGATTTGAAGCTATGAAGTTAATTTACACATCAATTGTATATATTGAAAATACCTTACCTCCATTTTTCTTCGATTTATTACAAAGATCACTTTTACCACTGATTTATATTACACTGTTATATTAGAACCACTTTAACTAGCTAAAGTACAATGCACCGACACGAGAATGTGAATGGTTTGAAAATGAGCATTTCAACCAGTTTTATACAAAGTCTTGCAACATTATCAAGAACATTAGTAATCTTTTAAGTTAACAAAAGCAAAAGTCCAAACCCGTATTCACATTTATTATCACTTTAGCATACCATAACCAGTACTCACAGATAAGTAAGTAAAACTTGTTCAAACAAGTAATCGCATTAGTTATCACCTCATTAGTCATTCCTTTGCATTCCTAGCATTGTTTTGATATGTTAGTTCGGTCTAGAGAATCATTTAATCTTATGACTTCTTCAACGGATTCAAAATTTAAAGTATGCATTACAGATGCAACTCTTATTGTTCGTAGAGCACGAATCAATCCAACTGTATTATTAGCCCATCAAAAAGTGTTAGCTGCTACAACTGCTAAATATCCGATAACACGAGCAGAAGTCAAAGTGTTAACCATACCTTCAGGTATTCAGGGAAAAACTCTCGATAATATTTTTCTGGGACAAGTCCCTAAAAGATGTATTATTGGATTTGTAAACAATGCAGCGTTTAATGGAAGTTTGACTAAAAACCCATTCAATTTCGAAAACTTTGATTTAAATACATTTTGTTTATACATTGATGGTCAACAAATTCCTTCAAAAGCTTTGCAACCATCGTTTGAGGGTAATATTTTTACTACAGCTTATCACACACTTTTTTCGGGGACAGGTATACATTTTCTCAATGAAGGTAATGGGATATCTAGGGAGCAATATGCAAAAGGTTACTGCTTATTAGCGTTTGATCTAACAGCTGATCTTAGCTCTAATTCAAATACCCATTGGAATCTTATAAAACATGGTAGTGTTAGATTAGAGGTTCGATTTGAATCTACTCTTACTCAGACAATTAATTGTATTGTTTATGCCGAATTTGACAATGTTATTGAAATAGATAAGAACCGTAATGTAACCGTAGACTATAGTAGTTAGTTTTAGTTAACATTGTATAATCTTAGTTATAAATATAATTAAATAAAAATCATTTACCCTTACTCCAGTTATTTTATTTCTTCCCTTAGTTTATAAAGAAGCTCAGCTTATGAAGCTTAACATTATTGATTTGAAAATAGATCATATCACAGTTTTGCGATGAATACAATCGAAATTCAAAAATATTTACATTTAATACATCCTATGTTGGAAAAACATGTTTATCCAGCAAACAGATTACCTATTCATATAAACACACCAGTGTACTTAATAAGTAATTTGGATCCTGACACTAAACCAGGCTCTCATTGGGTAGCCATTCACATAGACAGCAATGGAGTTGGTCAGTATTTTGATTCTTATGGACGACCACCTACCGGAAATCATAGAAGTTTCTTGAACAGGACTACAAGACAGTGGGATTTCAATAGATACAGGCTACAGCATGACTTGACCTCAGTTTGTGGAGAGTATAGTTTGACGTATTTATTTTACAAATATAACGGAAATAGTATGATGGATTTTATAAAATTATTTCGTAGCAGTGAGCTAAGCAATGATATATTTCTCCATAAATTATTTGATTTGTGTTTCAATGTTAATAAAAAGTCGAAATAAAATGTAGCGTTTGCTTTTATGAGTAATACCCTAATCACCTTAGCAAGTAAACAATACCGTCGTCGAGCGAGCAAGTGATTAGTGCAACAATAGAAATCCGAGCGCAGGTAATTAGCTAACTATCTAGGGCTTTTCTGTGTAAAGTCTATCTCTGGCTGTGTACGAGCTAGAGAAAAAAGGATGACAGATTCGAACTCAGCGACCCCCAAAACCTTTTTTTTTTTTTTTTTTTTTTTTTTTTTTTTTTTTTTTTTTTTTTTTTTTTTTTCCCCGAGCCAACCCCGAACCGCCACTATTTCAACGATCTGAGGCGTGAGCCAGAACCGGGGAATCCCTACTACTATCGAGTTGTGGTAACACTTGTAACCTTGTTTATTATTGTAGCATTGCAGTTTTATGCTAATTACATCATGAAGTCTAACTTTGCATTTCGTCGATGCTAGTTTAAAACGTCATAAGTTTTTAATAGAACAAAAGCTTTTGAAAATTTAGATTTTATTTAAAAAAGTATTATTAGTCAAAGGTATAATACAAACTTAACTTATACTTAAATGTAGAGTTTGTATATTTGCAATAAACTGTGTTTTGATAACTCCGTGTAGATCCTGGTTACAATTTCAAATTCGCATCAAAACGTTTCAAACGCTACAAAAAATCTGACAGATAATTATAAATCGTCATAAAAGCTACACACGTAAAAAAACATAAATTTGTTTATAAAAAAGCCAGGTATCTACATAAGTAATATGTCATGGACAGATAAACAACAAAAAAATAAAACCAACAGGAGTACTTTGCAATACCTATTTATATTTTTATTGAGGATAACTAACTACTGGTCTGATCTTGTATTATTGATTTCAAATAAGAAATAAATAATGCTGGACAATCCACACAACATCATCTAGCCCCCAGCTAAGCAGAGCTTGTGTTATGGGTACTAGAAGACTGATATACTTAATACAATACATTACATAGATAGATATTTTTGATAATAGTTATAAAATACCCAGAACACTCGGAATAAATATTTGCAGATCGTACAAACATTTATCCCAAGGTGGGAAACGAACACGCAACCTCTGCGTCGCAGGCGGACCTTCGCCACATCGGTCGTCAAATGGATAAGAAGTCTTAGTAATAGGGTCCCGTTTTACTTTTTGGGTACGGAACTAAAAACAGTCGACATGACGTTATGACATGTGATAAATAATATAAATTCGTGACTGTAAATTATAAGTTATATAGACAGGTTTTAAGAAAACATTTATAAATCAAAATTCGACCAAAACAAAAACTAGATACAAAAACAAGACAGCTCTTTAGCTGTCTTGTTAAACTACCTACTTCCGCTACCTGTGGTTGTGTTACAGAATTGTAGTTGATCAAAATGTTCCGTAACAATTAGCAAGGTGAACAACTAAGTTATGCATTTACGTAATCTATAAGACTAAATGAAATATTTCGTTACACTGTGTTTACTGTGGTCTGATCTAAGTTTTTTTTTTTTTATGCTAAAGCAGTTAAGCTTATTCATGAAAATTTACTTCAAAAGTAAGCAAGAGAGTAAGAGCCACCGTAGGTTTCCGTCATCTTAAAAATCTGTATTTCAACCGACTTTAAGTCTGTACTTATGTAATTTCTTTTTTTGATAGGCGAAACTAAAGAGAAATTCACTTCAGAGAAAAAAAATCAGAGTAAGATCAGATAAACTTGATCTCAGCTTGCTTTGCTCGTCTCATAACCTAAGAGCTATTACGTCACTGTCGACTGTTCTATAAGGAATCGGTCGACGGCGACTTACTATTGTCAAATATATCGTATAATATATTAAAACTTAACTTATTACTAATAGGTGACTTGACTTTAGATACTTAGTAAGTATCTAAAGTCAAGTCACCTATTAGTAAGAATAAGAACCTACTTTGAATGGATAGTACAAATGTAAACCCATCAATTTAAGCATACAATATTGTACGCCTGAAATGGGTAGGCTGTTGACATATTTTCTATTTTGTTATTCTTATACATTATAGGTATTTTTGCACTTAATCGTACTTGTCGCCCGTCGACACTGGTCTACGTTTTGGAAGTCGAGGGACTGAGTCGCTCGCGACAAGTCGACAATGCGTTACGGCTATAAAGGTTACACGTTTATCATACGGCCAAGAACACTTGCAATTTAAGCAATTACCTCTATGAATCAATGTTACATCCTCATTATAACTATTTGCTAGTTTAATATGCAGTATACATAACAAGTTAGATAATAGACTTACGTGTTTATTGAACTCCAACATTAATTATAAACACTGATTATTACTTACAACGCCTATAAAGGAGAATATTAAAAGTTACATTAGTAACAGTCCTTTGTTCTTTTTTATTTTCTGCAAGCTATAAGTTAATTACCTTACGGTTAATTTTCATTGTGACATTCATTAGATTCTATTATCTACTATGATTACTAAGTTAAAAATAGAGGCATAATATATAATACCTACTTACTTCATAACGTTTTTGGGACTATGATATAGTGAATTGTTTAAGTGAAATAATTATTTTACTATTATTGATTGTGCAGAACGAAAATAAAAAAAAATTAAGGATCGATTTATTTCCTGATTCAAATGCTCAGGCTCTGAATACTAAAAAGAAACCGTTTGAAAAATGTTTAAACAAAAAATTACTTATCTTGATGCTTTTAAGATCACATTATACAAGGATTACTATGTAAGTATATTAGGGTATGTGTATGATTGGGTGAATAAACTATCTATATAATTGGCCACGTAATATCAAGAGTAACGAATCCGTGTGTTACCGAAACACTTATTTCCGGAAATGCGCACACGCAACTCATGATTGCCTCAAGTTAACTTCTATTTTAACTTGATATAATAAGATAAAAGTGAGGAAAAATCTACAGTAATTTAGTTTGCGTAACAAAAAATATCTAACACAGATGATCTGTAATCTTATCCTTCGCAGACAAAGTAGTGATGTAAAGTAATTACTGAGTCATTATAAAAGTGTTTCGTGATATTTATTAGAAACTTACCACTTTGTAAGAAAATCTTTTACAACACGGCAGAAACGGCAAAACGGCAGATCAATAAATATACTTAATCATTTAGGCGCAGAGAGACCCGCTTTACTTTAAGTGGGCCAGATTATTCACATACAGCAAATATTTAGGCATAAAAAATAAGGTAGGTACACACAGCATGTGACCGAACACAAAAAGCGACAAAGGCATGGTAGCGCAAGATTACGAGATGAGATGAAGAACAATCTTGAAAATACTAATTAACTTCCTTGTATGCGTACTCTGCAGACATTCCACAAAAACAATATTTAACCGACGACGACCCAACCAGGAAGAACTCTACTTACGTGCGCAGGCGCAGACGCTCTGACGCAAACCAATCCGTTACCTTCTTTATGTTATTATGTTACGATACAAAAAAATAGCGAGATGATTTACGGTTGTACATAAAAAAAAGGATAATAACTTGTATATCTTATTTTCCTGTATCATTTGTAGGTATTTTTTATATTTATCTTAACAGCACAGAAACGTAATTAGGACATTCAACGGGAGTAGGGGCAGTTCGCAACAATAGTTTAAAAATTAGTGTTTTATATTTTCGTTCCAGTTTAATTTTTTTGAAACATTACATTTTATATATTCTCACCGTAGTCACATTTCATTAAAATTTTACTTTGATCGTAAATTGTTTCCGCTTTCAGGATTAGAAGACACGGTAAAACTAGTGAAGGGCATCGGCGGGAAATGCTACGGCTACGTAGTGGACCTCGCCAGTCGAGAGGATATCTACAGGGTCGCCAAAAAGGTCGAACAGGAAGTTGGAAAGGTACACAATGTTATATTTCTCGAAGTAAAAAAACATGTATCATTTACGTAGTATATGCATTTTTATGGTAAATGTATTTTATATTTTATCAATAAAAAAAATAATGATACGCTAAACTTATGTAATTTACTCTAAGCACATAAAATTATAAAAATAAGTAAATATATTTTTGTGTATTTTTACAAAGTGATCAAAGTAGTTATTTACACCAAATCATATTTAAAATGTATTTGTATTGTGTGTAAATAATTAAATATCTGTTTATGATCCTAATTTATCTTGAAAAAAGATGAATAAAGTTCAGTGATCTCGCGGGATATGTTAATTTGCGATATTTTTAATTTTTTGGTGTTGTTATTCTTTATTGTGTTATTCAAATACCAATTTTATACACTGTATGCACACTTACCTATTGTAAATTATTTATCCTTTAATTAGTAAACCATAAAAAAGCGTTTTAGTCGAAAATTGCTCACTTAATTATTGTTTTGTTCCAGGTCAATCTCCTCATAAATAACGCCGGTGTAGTGTCCGGTCAGTACCTGCTCGACACACCCGACCATCTCATACAAAGAACGTTCGATGTCAATATTTTGGCACATTTTTGGGTAAGCATTTTGGAAAACCAACACATTTTTCCATAAAATTTTACGACAATAAATTATATGTGCTGGCAAACATTGAATAAGAGGACTCAGTGCGTTTTTGGAGATATCATACGACTAACAACTGACTAAAATATGTTTATGATGATGATTTTTGATTCTACCATCACACCGCGCACTTGTGAGATAGAGTTCATTCACACTTAAACATGTTAATTTAAGGGATTGGTTTTTTTAAATGCTTTGGGATATTGCCCTGTTTTAAGATACCTAAGAAAAACAATTATAAACGATCCTCAATTATATTGTTTTCATAAGAGCAGTGTTGCTAATGTATATAGGTATTTTAACAGAGATATGTATATGTAATATATCCGTCCGTAGGTAACTTTATTAGCAAGACAGTAATTACAATGTTGATTTATTCATTTTAGTTATGCTCGACCGCGTCTTTAAAAGTTTTATATTTATGCAAGGATATTGATTATTTATTTATTGCTTGTAGGTTACTAAGCAGAACTGAAAAATGTTATTTTCACAGTGCAAATAACAAAACTCTTAAAACAAAGGTTTTTTACAAGCGTCAGTCAACATATTTAGTGGGTTAAACGGTCCAAAATTAATAACAAGGATTTGATGAGATAAATTCTATGGAAAAGGGTCGCTTTTAGACTCAATTAGGCATGATTCAGAACATTTTGCTATCGTTAAGGATTCTCAAGATAGCATCAAAGTCATATCCAAAATTATAATTTATAAGTAAACTATTATTTTCAGACGGTAAAAGCCTTCCTGCCAACAATGATAGAGCAGAGTGACGGACACATAGTGACCATCGCTTCAATGGCAGGCTACGTGGGAGTAGCCAAGCTGGTAGATTACTGCTCATCTAAAGCTGCAGCGTGCGGGTTTGATGAGGCTTTAAGGCTTGAACTTGAGTCCAGAGGATTCAAGGGAGTGCGAACATCACTTATATGCCCGTATTTTATCAGATCTACAGGCATGTTTGAAGAAGTCAATTCAAGGTAATTTATTAATAAGTTTACTGACACATGTGTAGTTCTTCTGGGCTCTGGTCGCGTGTAACTGGCTCCTAGAATGACGATTATTTACGACGATTCTAAATGACCCTTATGTACGGAATAAAGAATATTTGACTTTGATTTTTGTCCTACTACTACCATAAAAACATTTTTAAAATAGCGTCACCAACTTACTTATTATATTACTCAAAAATGAGAACGCTGCTACCGATTTAATTTTAATTATGGTATTTTGAGACCGTTCAACTTCCATCTACGCAGATGTTTCCGTTCGCGTTTATCACAGGTTTTTCAAGCTTAGACACCAATGTTCTAGTTTGAATCAATATTTCAACTATTCAAAATTGTTTATTTTTTGCGTGGTGTCTCTTTGTTGTTGACACTTATATTTGTTGTTACTTGGCAGTTTACCTACATAGTTTAAAATGTGCTGTACAATGTTTATATTTGTTAATCTATTGAAGTAGAATAGAATATAATGTTTGTGTGATAAACAATAAATATTTGTTCTGTGTCTGGGTGTCGTTGATTTGTCCGTTAATCCGTGAATATTGATGTTGTACGTTGATTTTTTCTGTCAATAAACTTTTAATTATTTAATTATTTGTTTTTTAATCTGAAAGATACATAACTTGCTATACAAACTGTGATCACCGTTCCAGGTTCGTGCCTCAGCTGAACTCAAACGAGGTGGCCGACCGGGTGATACTGGCGATCCGCACCAACGAGCCCTTCGCCCTGATTCCTGGCTTTTTCCGTCTCTTCATTGCAGTCAAATGGTAAGAAAAAGAATCATTTATTAAAAAACTGTGTATTCTTAAAACTTTGATGTTTATGGCTTTGATCTTAAAGCATTCAATTCAGAAAGTGTTTTCTGTGCGTGGTCAGTTTATAATTTTTACAGACTACTTACCCTAAAATAAGTTAACTGTACTTTTAAGCTTGTTATAACTGAACTGTAACATTCTCTAAGTCAAAATTGAGCTTCTTTCCAAACCTAGAGTAGGAAATGTTTCAACAGCCTACCCATTTCTAGCTGAGTGATATGTTAAATCGTATCATCAGCTAGTTTTATTTTAAAATAATCAGTTCATTGTAATAAATATCTGCAACTTGATAGATAGCCCTCTTAACCTTGTTTGACGGTTTTGGTTTTGAATAAAATAACGATAAAAAACTTGTTCAAATTTAAATTGCATCTTCAATTGCTAATAAGTTATGCTATGCACTAAATTATGTAAATCATATTATAAATCATTCATCAAAATGATTAATACATCAAGTTTTTACTCTTTGTTATTTGCTTATTATTTTGTAAGTTCAAGAATAAAATATAATACACTGTAGATAGATTGTCATATCATTTATATGGGAATAGTTTTTTGTCTAAATTATTTTTTTTTATAAAATAAAAATGTCATATTTTGAACGATTTTTTTTGTTTATAAAAATGTTTTGACTAATATTTTATGTTAATTTTAGGCTAGTGCCATGGCAGTGCGTGTCAGAAGCGATTCGCAGTTTGGTTCCCGATGCGATGCCCCACGCTAACAGCCACGGTCATGCCCCAGACAGGCCTGAATCCACCCCTGAGTCGATAGACTTACTGGAAGCTAAACGTGAATCACGACCTATGACGTTACTCCCCCAACCATTGCATGACAGACATGTCTGACAAAAAACGTCGGTCTCGAGTTTTGACACTTTTAAGTCGCTATTAGCGATAGTGCTGCTTATTTGTTCAGTCAAAGGTCAATATCGGATATAAGCGAAATAAAATGACATTAAATATTAGGCTCTCTGTAGTTCACTGGGCAGATTAAGTGTTTGTAATAAGCTCCTAGAATAATATACTACAAGAGGAATATAATGGATCAAAATTAGGTTACTTTAAAAGTTGGGATTCGTGGTAAAGGTAATTTTAACAGTGTTTGTGGGGCTTAGCCAACATTTTAATCGGATTATCACCATCTTACTAAATAGGTACCTAATTATGTATCTATTTAAAAAATGTTTTATAGAGTGAATTGAGTAGTTAAGTATATTAAAAGTCGTAAGATTAATAGCAAGATATAATAAAAACTAGATTTTCACATGAACGTTATAATTGCATTGTTATTCTTTATAACTAGGCAACTTAAAAATATAATAATCCCATGATCAATAATAATAATAACATATTGTTTGTATATAGTAAAGTTTCTTTTTAATTTATAGTTTGTCAGTGATTATTTAATGTATTTACATTTTTTTTTGGTACTGTAAACTACATTATCAAAAACTGCCCTAACTGCCCCACTAATGTTATTAAACTAACCAAAAACTTCATGTTATTTTTATCATTTTTATTGCAGATACCTAATGTAGGCAATATATAAATATAGGGTGCCTTATGTGATACTAGCTTTAGGTATCTCTGACCAGGTCCCTCTTTAGAAAGATATGTAAAAATAACTGTTATAAAACATAAATTACATACACATCGTATATATATCACTTCATTGAAAAAAAATTGTACTATGTACCATAATTTAAATGATGTATAATATTTTGGTAAATCCGTTTTTTGCAAAGAGTACAAGCTTAGCTACATACATTTAAAATGAGTTATTACAGTCTATCTACCTAGTTAACCTTGAAAAATATAATAATAATGTGTTGAAATATAAAATCATGAGCAGTTATTTGAACATACATCTTTTTATAATCATACAAAGGTTGCGGCTAGCTCTTATATTTACCTATAATAAGGTATAGTTGCTTAGCAAAGTAGGCTTTTTATTATACGTTTGTAAGTCTGTAATTAATTTTGGTTTTGTTTGTGATAATAGATACCTAGAATGTAAAGATTTACCT
Source organism: Ecliptopera silaceata (assembly GCA_932527185.1). Taxonomy (NCBI): domain Eukaryota; kingdom Metazoa; phylum Arthropoda; class Insecta; order Lepidoptera; family Geometridae; genus Ecliptopera; species Ecliptopera silaceata. Next base: position 3,768,341 of record OW052207.1, on the reverse strand, counting down.
TGGGGCCTTTCTTGGCATAATCAAATTTGCCTAGCACTATATCAATACAGGTATTTTGTACATAGTTTTATTCTGAAAGTTTTTTAAATATGATTTAATTAATTAAGAAAGTAAGTAATTTTCAAGATTTCTGTACTTAAATTTTAAATATCTTGTCAAAATAAAATAAATTAGATACATTTGTTTGATACCTACGGAATCTCCCATTGATAAAGGGACCTTGAATACTTAGATTTTAAGGTGAACGGTAAAATTATTGAAATTAACTAAAAACTGTTTAGTAATAATTTCAATTATTTTGCTATGAATATTAACAATTAAATCTTAATCTTTGTACTGTAGATAATTATTTTATACAGAATAATTGAACAAAAATAAAAATAAATAAAGAATTTATAACTTGTATTTATTTAATGAACACAGTTTCCCGAAGAATAAATCTAGAATATACGTAGTTCAAAACTTAACACAATAGGAACTTATAAATTACTTATATAAATTACCTGATTACCTAAAATTAATAGGTAAGTAGAGTAGTAAACATTAACATTAAATACAAATATTAAGTACATTGTTTGGCTGTAAAATAATTATCTCGGATTTTTTAAACGTTAGACACGACTAGCAATTCATTAAATATAAAAACTTATAAAAACAAATACTTCGTTACAATAAAAATAAAAAAAAACAAACACTTTCACACCGTCACAAACAAACAAACATTTGAAGTTCCCCCAAACTAATCATTCTTATCCCTTGGATACGCCTCTGGCATTTTAAATTCGGAAATCGGTGAAATGTACAAAGGATTAATTTCTTGCATATGCAACCTACTTTCTTCTGCCTCCTTCAAGAATTTTGCATAGGCTCTCCTGTCAGATACGATTTGGGCACTTTTTACACCTAAAATCAGTATGATGCCTGCAGCTACTACACACGCCATGATCACAAAAGCACTGGTCATTATCTTGGCGCTGGTTGGCTGATAGCATTCTTTAGACCTGATAACGATGTCCATAGCTACTTTGGACTGACTGGCGGCAGTGTACGTGTATTTGTATTCGCATTCTAGGGAGTCTTCTTCTAAACGAAGAATGCAGGTGATGTCGTCTGCGCTTACCAGTTCTGAAATATATTATATATAGGTATATTATATAAGGACATTTATTTACTCTTCACAAAAGGGTCCTTAAGATTAATAGGTAGGTAGATGGTTAACAAGGATAGAAAAAATAAAAATAAGGATGCAAGATATGAAATTATTCTGATTATTTTAAGATGTCTAAAATCATGCCCACTTCCACTGTATAAGTACTTATTCGTTGTAAATATTCATCTATTGTAAAGAAAATAAGAAGTATTCTCTCATACAATTATTTAGATTTGTCTGTAGGTAAGCGGTACCTTAGCTCTATGAGCTTACCGTAATTAATCCTATCAAAATGTAAACGATATTAATGCTTTTTCGGAGATAAAAAAATTCTACTGCGACGCGTAAGTAGGTAGGTAGATATTTATATGTTTAAAGCCATAATTTTAGGGCCTTAAAGAGCTTAACATTCTGTCATCAATATTTTACAACAAAGTATTTTCTAATAAACGCCGACACTAAGATTACCTCAATTATAAAAATCCGTAGGTATATCAATTATCGAATCTACTATGAAAATAGAAAGTCAATAATTGTGGGAACCGTGGACTACTGTGGATAATTACAGCATTTAGTTTGTGGTGATGTGGTTGCTATTAAAGTTGAAAGTGCAATACGATCAACAATGTCATTATGCGGTTGTGAGACTGCAAATTACTTCGTTTAGATATTAGTACAAAAAAGCATTGGGATCTCGTGTATGGCGAAAGTCACATGGAACAATTTCTTTTTAAAATTAATAATATCTACAGCACCTAACTAGTTTTTTTTTAAATAGGTAGGTACATAGTCTTTATCACTGGTAACAAGTGATGAAATACTTTAATGGTTCAGACAAAAATAATTTTCCACGAATTATCCAAGTATTTACTGTCTATACCTAATAAGGTATGGCATTGGACATTTCTACATAGTTTAGATTGTCCATGTATGTTGTTTACACGTGTTGTCTGCAGCAGTCTTTAGTGCCTTTAGTTTTTACAGAGAATTTCCAATATAATACAATAACTAGCCCCAAGAAAATAGCTTTTATAACCCTTGTAGACTAAGTTTACTAGTTAGCTTACCAGTAGGCCCAAGTTTCTCAGTGACCGTATAGTTGATATTTCCAATAGTGCAGGCGTCAGTACAACTAGCCTGCAAATGACAGGCGACGCACGGCTCGGCGCTTGCGCAGAGAGGGTTCTCGCAAGTAGCACAAGTCTCGCAGAAGTTACCGGAGTATTTAGAGCCGGTTTCTTGATCGGCTGCTGAACATTGACATTTGCCTGGAATTGGAAAAAATGTTATTCTACTTTGTGAATTGAATCCTGAGCAGTAATATTTAGCATGAAGGTAAGGGTTGCCAATTAGTATAGCAAAAATTAAATCTTCTTCGTGAAGTCAATTCTGGGCATAAATATGTAGCTTGTAAAGGTTGCCTGTATTGCCTGTAGAGTTAACTAGGAGACTGAAAAGGCTTTCAGACACACAGTACCTACCTAATGTGTAAAATCAAAGTTGGTATAGTTAATCCCTCCAGAAATCACATTGGCTTTGAAGTGCCAGTTTTAAAGTATCAGTTCATAAAAATGGTAACTAGCGAGAAGAAACTACACGAGTGACAATAAAAATAGTAAAGAAGAGAAAATATCCATTGCTCACTGTTGGAAACATTTTTTTAGATTGTTTGGCCTATCCTATTGGCGTTTACTAATTCAAGAGGGATACATCTAAAACTAAAACAGTCGCTGAAAATTATTTTCTATTCTATACATTGAACTCACCACACACACAATCCCCGTTGCCAGAGCAGACTGCATCAGACCCAGGTGCTTGACACGCGTCAGTGCTCGCAGTACAGTCGCAGGCGTCGCCTGACCAACCGTTTGCGCAAGCGCATTGCCCACAAACGCAGTCACCGCGACCCACACCTCCACATTGTATGCCGTTCTCTCTGGAATTTTATTAGATACAGATTTAATAGAAGCAAGAAGAATAATAGGAGATGAAAATATGATGAGAAACACGTCTACGTCTGTTTGAAGATGATGTTGACTTTGTAGACTAAATACTAATGAAGAATAAGATAAAACAGAAAAGTGTAAATTTAAATAATAAAGTATGAAGTAAATCTTATGTTGCTTTTTTATTGGAAGAGATGATAAAATCATCACACGTCATACAATATAGGTACACATAATATACAAAAACTTAATACATTCTTATACAAAGCATAATGAGCGGTATTTTCGCCATGAGTTTCTTTTTCTTCCAGAGAGAATATTATGAAATTAATCTAAGAAATAAATCAAACTGCGACTCTTAAATGGTTTAAAATTATAACTGCTTAGAAGTGTGAGTAACAAAATAAAACACAGCTCAACAAAATTCCGTTACTTATAGTTGATTTATTGATTATCGATTTGATTTATTCATAAGTACATTTAGAAACAGGAAACATTTTTATGATGGATGCGATAAGACAGCACGACCGGTAGCAACCGTTTGTAGAATATCTAATGAAATTATATGACAAACATTCTGATTATAGATAAACTAAACATATGTTAATTTCTTTTATATTTGTCTTAGAAAGTGATAAAAAAATAAGGACATAGTAATTGGCTAAGTTAGTAAACCTAACCATAGAATCTGATCTTCTTCTTCGTGTCAATGAACACAACAAAAACATTTTAAACGCAGTTCATGTAGAACTTTGTCACATTTATCTGGTTTTAACGATTTACTAAGACTTTTTGTAACCAACACAAAACAGTAAATTAATTTAAATTAAAATCTTCCTTTAGAAAGAGATTGTGGTCGTAACCAAGAGTATCAAAACTACAAATAATACCGGTAAACTAGAATCTATCACTTAATGTAAGTTCATACAAGTATTTACGGGTTAACTGAGCCACATGAGCATCAGTCCAGAGCAAGCAACAATGCAATGGTGAATAGTGAATATTATTTGATGTCATTTATTTATTTATAGGTAAACCAACAGCACAAATAAAAAAGAATGAGACAACAAAATAAAAAACATATGGCCAATAAAAGAATATAAGAATCTTCTTCATAACGTGTCGATGCTACAACTGTATTTTGTTGTAGCATCGTGTTGGAAAGATTAGCCAGACTAGACACTGCTTTACCGTGCCTAGCTGTTACCAATGTGCGCCACGAGGAGGCTCTTTCCATGCAATATAAGAATAACAAAAAGTCATAGATATAAGTACTCACAGGCTAACCTCACACGCCTTGCACTGACAGAAGCGGCCGCTGTAGCCGCGGTCACACTCGCACTTCCCGCACAAGCAGTCGCCGACGCCGGAGCAGGCGATGACGCCCGTGGCGTTGGGCTCGCGACACTGCGCCATCAGCTCAGCTGATGCATTTTCATCCTCGATTGAACAGTCGCAGACAGGACCCGACCTATGCGTAAAGTTTTATTCGGATTTGAACCATAAAAGAAAGGAGTGAAATAGGAATCTGAAAGCGAAAGGGAATTCCTACGCCATATCACATGTTAACTTGTTTGGTTACCAATGTTGTCCAATTAAATTTTACATCTATGCAAAATTGATTTTATGTTATGTGGGATGTTTGTTGTGTGTACAAAAAAATTCTTCCCTAGTCAATCTACACAAAAATGACACCATTTTTTATTTCATTAGATAAACGGCACACGGTCCACTTGATGGCAAGTGGTCTCCGTCGCGAAGTCATCTACACCATGAGAACTACAAGCACTGTTGAAGTCTTCACATCAAGAACAAAATATCAGGGACCTCATAAATTTAGCAGAACGTTACGTGGGTAAGTATACTTTAACACATAGTAATAAGCTTGTAAATACTGTAATAGTCGTAAGTTTGTTATTGAATAAAAGGTTATTTATCAAACAAAATAAGCTTGTTGGTATATTACAGGTTATCTTACCACCCCTTATTGCACTGGCACACGCCGCACACTAGATGCGAGTTGACATGGCACGTCAGCGACATGTCATGCATCGAGTCTCCAGCACACTTGCATCCACATTGGATCTCCACCTCCAGGGTCAGCGAGTCCTGGCCCAGTTGCGACTCGGATATACGGATTATTTCGTTTGTCTGTAACAACATCTTCATTTATCATAATGCAATTTGTTAGTTGTAGAAGTCGGATTTCTTAGGTTAGACTTTTTGATAAGATATTACCTAAATATAATATTAATCTCTGGTTAATAAATTGCCCTTTGATCACAAGTTTGTCTCAAATGTATTAGATCAAATTATGTATAAGTATTTACTATTCATATTAACAGTGGATCGATCTTTTGAGCTTAGTTTCGTAAGCATTTTCATGTATGAATGAACTTTGTTTGACACAATGAACTCAATGACTCATTTTAAATTCCCAACTCACCGTCTTAAATTCCGTGCATGAATCGAGGCTGACATGCGCTTCGTAATTAAGGGTCATACCGTATTCCACACCAGTGCATCGCATGGCTTCTATCAACGAGCCGCCTTTCACTCCGCAGTCGGTGAAGTACCTGACCTTAACTGGGCCGGCACTCGAATCGTCTTCAAAGTCTACAACACTGACGATATCTTCGTACCCAGTTTTGACTAGTTTAAGAATATTTGAACTGTCGCTTTCAAGTTTGGCGACGTAGGTAAAGTCTTCGAGAAGCTGGTGCAAACTGTCGTAATGATCCTTCACGCTCTCCGTAACCGCGAATATCACGTTCACCTATTTACGTGTAAAAATAACCACAGTCAATACCGAGTTTACTTTAACTATGTAGGAAGCATTAGTTTACGCAATGCGCTGAATCTACAAAGGAAACAGAGAGTACAGTTGCCATCAGAAATTATCTTAAACAGTCAGTTTAGGAAACCACAAGGAAGTTTACTAATTAGGACAGCACTACATTAATGAAACCTTGGAAATAGATTTCCTACTTTAGATTTCCTGGAAAAATGGGCATGTGTCCGAGTACAATCGCGCTGTAATATTGTTCAACTAGTTTTGTTAATAACTGTACATTTTGTACTAAACATACTTTGTAAAAGTCGAGGAGTCTGTATATTTGCGCAATAGATGGATAGTCGTAGGTAGCCGCTTCAGAGTAGTAACCATTGTCGTCTAAATGGCATTGTTCGTCGTTCTTTCTTGTTGCACCACCTAAAACAAATTGCTTATTCAAATGACACTTTGTATAGCTAACGACCTACTCAAACGGTAATCGACAATATTTTTTGTTCCTCAGTAGTAGTACCTAATACCTATTTTTATTAATCATTCGTTATGTTGGGTCCAAGTAGAATGTCTAAGCTTACAAAATCAGCAAACATTTACTCACCTAGTCGTCCATCGCCAGCAATGTGGAGTAAGCCGTCTGACAATAAGATGACAATCTTCCGACTCTTCGTTGACCATCCGATCTTGTCTCCGCAGGTCAATACCTGCATCAGAGCGTCCAGCTGCGCCTCAGCATTATCCAAGTTAGCTGTCACTGAACTGCTGTTCACTTTCTCTATAAACTCGTTCACCTGGAAAGCAAAACATCAGATTTATTTTAATATACGTTAATTTTAGAATATTGTAGTGTTATTTTTTAATCTAAGTTGTAGTAAGTAGCTCTTGCTACAATTTGACGGAAACTATAGAACGTTGGATACCTACATATTTTTCTTACAAAGCTGTGTTATAACATGGAAAACACGTGCAGGAAATTTGTGGATGAGGAAGTTAATAAAACCGGATCTGAAGTTATTTACTTTATTGGTAAGTGATAGGTGGTGTTTGTAGGCGTATGTTGGTTCACAGGCCTCTTCTTCAACCGAGCACGGGTTGGCTCGTCTGCCTGCGTCCATACTGATAAAAGGCATTATTGGTTTCTCTGCGAAACTTCCAAAGCCGAGCCTGCAAGCAAAACCTGGTGGTTAACTTAATGAACTTGTCATATTCGACCAATCTCTCTAACCCTGTCATAAGTGCTCACTCAGCAATACTATTGTAGCGCCATCTATATCGCTACATGGTGAACTACATTGTAATCTACGCAACAGACCAACAGATGGCGACAAAATCCTAGATCGCGCTTACGAAGTTATCACGGAGTTTGAACATAAGTAATAGAACCGATGACTATCCATCGGTCCTCGGACCCCGAGCCAAAGGTCGCTCGGCGTGGAAGATCTTCCCTTTTCGTAGGAGATACCACACCTATCTCCACACTATTATGTAAAGGATTTGAGTTTACTATACAGAAAAATGTTGTGTAAACTCAGAGACCTAGCGGCACGACCAATGGCACATGTGGAAATCTTTGGTTACCATTTGCAGGATCATAAAATGACATTAAGTTTTCAATATAAACATGCAATTAACGTAGGTATCTATCGCTACTTTACTGTCATAATCATGTATATTTTATTCAGTAAATGGAGGTGGTAAAATGGATCGTTTAGACTTCTAGGATCGATTTCAAGTAATTGAACAAATAAACTAAGTACCTGAAATTATCAGTGAGGTTTGACAGCATAACAGGAAGGTCATCCCGCAAAGAAACGAGAGTTTTCTTGTCATCCTTCATCGACCACGTGAGATCCATCAAATAATATAAGTCTACGGGGTAATTCTTCGCTGGTCTGTACGAAAACTTGATCTTCTTGGTTTCTCCTAAAAAACAATGATGATGTATTAGCATTGCATTGATCAAGTCACTTTCGTATTAGTACGCTGGCATTAAAATAGATACAATATTACCGAGCAGCATACATTTGGCAAAGATTATACAAAAGTAATCCTTGCCAATAGTATCCTAATTTTACTTTTCCAGTAAGCCTATCCTATCCTCTGGAAACCTCCCAGGTTTTAAATCACGTTCAGTTTCTATGGTAACTCATCAGTAACCTTGCAGGTTTTGAGAGGCTAGGATATGCAGTAGGTAGAATACTTTATAATTTGTTCGTATAAACACGTTTCCTGTATTGAAGCATAGAAGTATTAAGTACGTTCTTACTAGGTTTAAGCGACATCTTTATCCTTTGAGGTTGTATCTGCACCACCGCCTCCTCGCTGTCTAGCTGCATATCCTGCAGTGTTTTGTTTTCAGCCACCTCCCAGATCGGCTTTTCTGGACGCTGGATCATCGCTTGACTGCATCCAGTAGACACCAGACTGAAACAGAGAATAAAATTATTTGTAACTCTTTTCATCAACTCACAACTGCACGTCTTCAACAAACGAATGATCGTTTGATCATACTAAACCTTGCAATAGCCCTCCACTACCCCTTTTTTTGGTTTGAGCATGTGTAGTGCAAAATCAACAATCGTTTTATGCAATTCTGCAATCTTTTATCTAGAAGATTATTTTGATGTTTTGACTTAATGAATAAGCAGTGGACGGAGAATAGGATGTTGAAGATTGGATCTTATAACTTTAACAGTCTATGAAAACTATGTCTAACCCACACATTTGATCAAATTGATATATTTTTATACTCTCGACTTCTCAAACAATATTACTAAACAAAAGAAGTTGATTCATAATACATTTCTTTCTGCGTTAGTAAATACCAGTCATCGCACCGGAAGAAACAAATGAACACCAAGGGAGCATAGATTAAAAGCCAATAAACTCAGTGTGTGGCATTCGATACCAGATCCCAATGATTGTCGACTTTACCAATGCGATGATGAAATTAACTCAGCACGTTCCATAAAGTCATTGAAGAACGTTTATCCGATGATAGAACACATTTACAAGTAAAGCAGGTGTTTCAAAAAATGATTTAATGGTGAATTTACCAAACCTTATTAGTACCGTAGTAGTTGTTTTAGAAGCCTAACTTGTTTATTCTTGGTTAAATCAAACCACAGTACTAACAACTTATCACGGTTACATATGTTCAGCACTCAGATACGGTTTCAAATTTTGGGGAAATCTTCTTTATGTATTTAAAGTTTTGAGACAGTAAATTTTTGTCTTTGTGCTCGTAACTGCAACCACTGTAACCTGTTTTATGTCCAAATGCTACCTAGATCCACGGCAGATGTAGATCCACAATCAATAATCAATCAAACGACGATCTTTTGATTAGTCAGGCGTGATTACAGAATAGGGTATAGTCACTGAGCCCAAATGTCGGTCAGAGAACGTGGGAAAGTACAATCGAAACGAAGAATGCGTTTCTCAGTACTTGCACTAATGTACTGTCTGTGAATCAAAAATAGTCGTGACAATGAAATGCTGCTTGAAAAAATTGCTTTGTTTTTCTTCCGGAGGCTGTACTCTATTTACACTGCTATTATTTGATGTGAATAAAGAAAATTCGAACTGTGTTACACAGTCACTCATAAAAAGATTTGTTGGTAGAGTACTACGTTTATTTGGCTACAGTGCAACCAGTCGAAAATTTATTAAGCCTACTTGAAAGTTATACAAACAAGATCATTGTCAGTCATTAAAATAACAGTTGACTTAGTCGTATTTTATAAATAAATAATGTTGGCTAACTTTAATATGACACAACGAGCAAATCGCATAATGGGTCAATAATCACGTGCTTTTCAATAGCATTAATTTCTCATTTTGATTGTATATTTATGTTGGACATTATTTTTCTAAGTGAACCGATTTTGATGATTATTTTTTTCTTTTTTATTTAAAAGCTGGTGCTCCTCAAGTCGTTTCATTTTCAAAGAATTAAGATCAGTAGTTCTTGAGTTATTTATAATGATACGTATTTAGTTATTATTACATGTCGAGGTCCAAAATTAATATTTGTATAAAATAACTTGTTAGTTGCTTTGACATTTGTACAAATCATTATATTGATTAGTATAGGCGACAAAGAAATTGGTTTACCACTTTTGATGACATCTCCCAGTAACACAATTATTCGCTAAGGATTACAGATTGACAGATTCTGACGTAGCAGTTATTAATCTGTCAAGCGAAAATAGCCCTTGACGTTTTGTACGTGCAAATGATATTCAACCTTAGAGTGGTAAACCAATTTCTTTGTCGCCTATACATCGCTGGCCTATATTTCTATTAACAAAACGTTTGATTATCAATCTAACGGCACACCTTTCTAATGCAAATGAACCTTATATTACAAGCATAGTTAGCATGCTTAAGGTTCAGACCGCATTTCTTTCCATAGATATCATCAGAATACCTATGCAAAAATAGAGAAATCGTTTCTATTTGTTTAAATTTTATTGTGTACACAAGACAAACAAGAGTTTGGAAATATTCGTATGTATTTAGGGTCATTGTACATAAAAGTCACAAGTTTTTTAATGACAACTAAAAGTTTTTGTAAAAATTAAATGTAAAACACTTTTCTCACTGTTAATTTTTTTTTAAGTGTTGTAGACAAAACAAGGGCACTTTGAAGTGCGATATGCATTGAAATTCAGAGGCGAAACGTAGCGCGGTCCGCGCCACTGAAAATGACGCCGGATTGCAATCCCTAAGCGCGGACTTACAAAATGGTCTAAATAGTTAATGTTATAATAAGAATCTTAACAAAAGTTATCAATTGCTCAACGCAAACATAAGTCCACGCGTATCTCAGTCTTAGATCGTTGTAATTTTTCAGTAAATAAGAAAAATATAAAGAATCATGCCCAAACCCTGTACCAGATTGCATCAAAAGCTAATTATCATCAAAATTAATATTTTATTTATACGTGTACTTTGTTAATTTTTAACCGTCTTTTTTAACCGGGTTTAGAAAATAAAAAATTAATTATACATAACATGATTATCAATTTCCTACTTCCGAGTGCTTAGTCCGAGCTTGCATTTTAAAACTCCCGACTCTCGAGTCGAGAGTCGTTTTTCGGATATCCATACAAAAATACAAGGACATCCGAGAGACGACTGTCGGCTCGAGAGTAGGGAGTTTTAAAATGCAAGCTCGGACTAAGCCTTCCGCACGTCAACTATTTTGTTCCGATCCCAGCTGTCACCTATTTTCGTGAGTGGACATTGAGCATAAAAATCTTGTTTGCCAAGTAAGCTTTAGCTGAGAAGGCAAACATGATATAAAATAAAATACATTTTTAAATATTTTGAAATGCGGTTAAACATTGAAAAAAATATTGTTGGTAGCGAAAAGGTAAATAAAAATTAGGGCTTTGAGAGTAAATTCAAATTGATGCAAGTTGGTACAGATTCCCATAGCCCATTGGGCATTGTCCTTTCATACAAACCTGAAACTCAGTATACGTAAAATGCCTATCATGCATCGTTAAACCTAAATCTTAGAAGAACAAACTAACTAACAATAAAATATATAATATCGTACCTCGCATCGTCATTGCACCTCGGAGCTCCCTTGGAGTAGTAGGGGTCAGCACACCACCTGCAGTGCGATGCCGCAGACAGGCAGGGTCCACACTCATCATGTTCGATGCACACCAACTTATTGAGCAGCTGCTGTTGAACTGCAAAATAAGTTTTAAATAAATTACCTGAAAAATCTGATAAAAAATGCACGGCTTTCGTAAAATTACATTTTAGGTGGAGAGGAAAGGAAAGGTGGAACTACCCAAAACATATATTTTCTATCGCTTACTAAAATATTATCTCGTTCACAATAAAAAAAAACATAAAAACACACACAGGCGTGTATTCTTATAATTAAGAATTTTATTAAAAACATTTTAAAAGGCATTCTACTAAATTAAAAAAAAAAAGTTTTGATGTTTCCTTGTTTCAACAATAAATTTAACAATTTCCAGAATCCATTTTAACACTTTCATCCTAAAAAGTGTAAATCATCATAAAATCCAGGAAGACCGAATTTAGATATCAGTCGGAAACATAGAAACGGGCTGAAACCAAAATATCTACGGCTCATGATACTAATAAGCTATCTGTGTATGCGCGAGTTAAAGCTATTTAGGGCTATCGAATGAGACGATAATTAATTTTAGTAGTAGTAATAATAGTTTCAATTTTATTGCACAGATTTTCAGATCTTTGGGCATCGACATCTTTTAATTTCCCCCAACCTCTACTGAAACATAAGACGTCAAGTAGGTATGTAAAAAAATAATTTACTAAATGTGACACTAACAAAATATTGTATTTTCATATTTTGCAAGAGTTTCTGTGATTATTTTTCCGACCCAAATATCGACCAATAGAATTGCAACATTCGACGTCACGTGGTACAACCTACATGGTATTATACTGATAATGTTTTGAAAATTTTCTCTGGTCGTTGCTATATATAAAAAACAAAACATGATCCAAACACGTCAAACTGACAGGTTGAATTCAATTGTGAAAATTGGAGATTTTGCATGAAAATGAGTCGATTTGGAGTTTGTTCTCTGTCCACCATCGATAAAAAAGTCAAAGGAAACGTCTCATGGTGCAATTCTATTGGCCGACATTTGGGACGGAAAAATAATCCCCCGAATACCACACTCTCTTGTGGTATTATATGTGATAAGTCGGTTGTAATCAGAAACATGTCTATGCAGTCTATGCTTATAACAATAATCTGAGACTTATTTTGAATTAATTTCTAAAGTAGGTACCTTATTAATAATATTTTTAGACGGGCTTAATTTAGTGTATCTGAGGTAAATGTTTTTATTTAACTATGTGCTTAATTTTAGATTGACTTAATTTTCTAGCTTAGCTTATTGTGAGACGTAAGAATGTTAATTTTTTATTTTGATATATCTACCTACCTGTTTTAAAACTCAAAATTTCGTAGCAACCCTATCGTAGCGAGCGCTACGAGGCGATATAACTACGATAGAACTACGATGTTGGAATCTATCTAGCGCAGAACACCAAAACCGATGTGTTTCCGTGCTGACATAGTTTCGGTGGGCGTTTACGAGATTACGGACGCACACAGATAATCCTAGTACACTCAACGACAAAAATATTACATAAAAACTTGTTATACTGCGATTTTGTCTTCTACTAAGTGTGCAGTCATTACATATATTCATGGACATTTCACACATCACACTCTAGTCCCAAACTAAGCAAAGCATCCTATGGGAACTAGAATGCTGATAGAATACTTATCATAATTTTTTTCTCAAAAGTCAAGGGGACAGACTCCATTCACGACTTCTTCTGAGTACTCTCGTTGTTATACGAGTGGTTAATCGTCGTAGTTTGAGACTTGGCTATCACCATTTAATCATTATAAGACTAGTAGTTCCAATATGGTAGTAACAAACAAAGAAACTATCGCGATTACAACGTTTTATGGTAAACTATTTGGACTTTTCTTTGAGCTTCGTTTTGTCAGGAACGTGATACTCCAAAAGGTTCGAGTGACTTCTTACAATTGCTGATATTTTTGAAATATTGCAAGTATCTTAAAAAATAGACAGTTTGTGTGATGAACATAAAAATCTGTTCTGTGTATTCTGTGGATGTATTAACAAAAAAATGTGTACATATGTATCCTAACTGCAAACTAGTTCCCATAGCACAAGCTTTGCTTAGTTTGGGAGTAGAGCGTGATATGTGAAATTCCGCGACTATTTATTTATTTATCTTCATATTTACCTGTGATTTACTATTCGATCATCAATGCATGTCGCGGACTGTACGCAGCACGACTGCCCACAGAGATGCTTTATGTGACACGTGCCATTTTATTGGATGTGATGTCATGTAGGTACAAGTTACGGAATCGATAGAAAATAACTTAATTATATTAACTACTTTAACGCCGTGTCGGACAAACAATGTTTTATAAAGAACTTTATTGAAGATTTTACAGTATTTGTATGCGAAGAAATGATGAAGAAGAATCATGTCATTTAATTTGATGAAATTGATGAAGATGAAGAAGGCATTTCTACCTTTTAATTATCTTCTTTTTATCAGAAATATGAAATACGATGATTGAATTGAATATTTTATTTTTGGTTCAATCCATGTATGTATTATAATTTAATATTAATACAATATTAAATAATACTAGATGATGTTGTGTGGATTGTCCAGCATTATTCATTATTTATTTATATTAAACATAACAGAGATCTAAAGGTGCCCGCGACTTGGTTTTACTATCGTTAAGTATTTTGGATAATTCAGATAATATCTTTATAAATTATAGCCTATAATATAGGCTATAATTTATTAAGGTATTGTGTGAACATATTATGTTATTCTGATGTACTTATACACCGTATTATTCTACTTTCATCAAAATCCATTCAGTAATTTCTGCGATAGTTTAACAAACATCTATATATTTATGCATCTATACAAACTTTCTCATTTAAAGTAATAGTAGGAAGAATTGTATTCAGTAAAACCCAGTCATAAGAAATAAAGTAGGTACCTACTCTTGCAATAACATGAAATCAAGGCCCGCCATGACGTCATTCTACAAACACACTTCACTTTATCTACGCCATGTTTTTTCAGCTGAAAGTGATTATAGTGTTACTCAGAAATAACTAAGTATTATTATTATGAAAAGGGTTATTAGAGTGTGAATACGATTTTGATTAAAGACTCTCCATCTCTTTAGCCACCCACTTTTAATACGTACCTACCATGTACCTACTAGGATGTCTTTTTTTATATTTAAAGTGTAATGTCGTCAAAGACCGAGATAAGTGGAAGTCTTTGGGGGAGACCTTAGCACAGAAGTGGGACAGGACAATATAGGTTAAAATAAATTAAAAAATTGAGCCATTTTAACTTCCCACTTTAGCCCAATAGCCTGTAAAAGACTGCTAGATATATACTTATTTGCATTTGAGTATTATGTGTGTATGCAGCAGCTATTATGTTTAAGTATCATTGTTTATCTATACCAAAGATCGCTTCTTATCGTACGTGATAAACAGACAGAAGAATCCTCAGCAGATATATGAAAGACACCCTTTTTTTGTATTTCAAACAAAACTTCAGTATTTATGGCAAATGCACAAGAAGTGCGAGCCAGTGAAAAAAAAAAAACAACTTAAATATAATAGAGCTACAAACCTAAACCAACGCGTGCACGTTATATTGAACTCTACGGTATGTCAATTAGTAAAAATAACTTAACAAATTCTTTCAGCCGAAAATAGGCATAAGAGTTACAGGAAAGACAGTCTTAATCCATCTTTAAAAATAATACTGTCACTATATTGCTTTAGAGATCTTTACAGCAGGTGGAGAGTCTGTTTTGGCTATTTTGGTTTACAAACAGACAAATCTGTACGCGCATTTAGATAAGTTATATAGATAGTTATAATAGCTGTATAGCAATAATGATAAGATTTATCTGTTAAATAGTTTCCTTTGACAGATGAATCGTACACTAAATTAGTATTAATGTTACCTATCTACCTTACAACTATTGTATCGTATACTAAAATATTACTGTTACCAATCAAATACCTTACCTATAGTATGAAATTTTTGAAGAACGGTTTAGTTTAGGTGCATATTTTAAGGAAAATGCTCTAAACAATGCTAAGCATAAATGAGGTTAACAATTAACGTCCTATTTTTATAAATGCACATGCTTTTAAAAACGTTTTCGGTAATTACCTATATCAATCAATTTTCATACTATTTATTCCAAAATAGACCTATTTATGAATAAAATATTTTAATTCTTATTATATTTTTACCTATCAATTTCCTAAACCGTTATCTTCACTCACCTACTCACAAACTAGAGCACAACACCAATACACTATCGATAAGTGATAAAAAAATTACTACATAATATAAAACTCACCTTGGCTATTCACATAATGCAGCAAGAACACCAAACAATTGACACTGATCACCACTCTCATTATAAGTTACCATTAGGGTACATTCGCACGTGAATTAGAGTTCGGTTCGTTGCGATCGGTTTCGCGATGTGATAAGGGCTGATAAGCTGATAAGGTGGGCGCGCGACGCGGTCGCAGCGCGCCCCACGACTCTTCGCGACCACATCTGGAACACTTCTAGCGGACTACGATTCTCTCTAGCTGTACGCTGTGTACTTGAAAGCGCGTTAAGACAAAGCTCATTCATTCCTAGACGATTCTCTCTAGCTGTACGCCTGTACCTCTACCATGAGTTGTCACAGTAAAATCGCCTGACTTTACTACAGTAGTTACGTCAATATTAGTATTACGAATTTTAGTACCCAACTATCCGCTGGAGGCGCTGTACAAATCTTCATACATTTTTTAACTACAGACGCTAGCGAGTATAGTATATATAGTATAGTAAAAACTCATGGTAGAGCTACTGTTCGCTGTGTAGGTACTTGAAAGCGCGTTAAGACAAAGCTCATTCATTTCTATTGTGTTTAAGTGCCCGTACGACATGTTTGTTTACTATTTCGTGATTAGATTTTAATAATGGCAAAGTTAAAGCAATAGTTTCTTGAAATGAAGTAGGCGAGAAAGTGTACTGACATAGTTTCTGACAAGATTTCTTCTTATATTAAAACTGAATTAGTTTGAATTAAAAAAAATATTATGTTGATAGTGCTGTTTACTCTACTTCTTGTGTTTTCTTCTTCTTCTTCTTATATATGATCCTTTTCTACAGCAGACAGTTTTGGCCTATAGGTACGTCACTTACAAGTCTAAGACAGTGATAGGATGCCCTAGAAATCACTTATAGACTTTTGAATAGACTGCTAGTACTTACCGTCTAACACGCTGTCGAGTCGAGTTCGTGTCGCGGGAATTAGTACAAATGACATTCGCAAACTGCCGATAAGACAGCGGATCCTTAGGTACCGTCAGTAAGCACTTATAATTATTGTTTTTATTATTTATTAAATAGGACATTCAACGAAAAAAACACAAATTGAAACAAATCTTATGGCTAAGGTCTTAAATCTACGTGTTCATTCAATTAAAGAATGCCTCAGCATGCACAAATATAAAACTCAACTTGAATACGTAAACTAAAGTAATATAAAAAGTTTAAAAAAATAACTATCGGATATTATTTAAAAAATATGGCCGAAGAGGCGTTGGAAGTATGATCTGGACGCCCAGGAGAAGGATTGGTTGAGTGCCGCCAAAGACCGGGTTAAGAGGAAGGCTTTGGGGGAGACCTTTGCCCAGCAGTGGGACAGTATACGTAGGTTAAGAAAAGATTTTTTTTTTCTTATTGAGATTTGTGTACCTACTCAATAATTTATTATTCTACTTTAGAGACAGTAACTACATGACATATACAGAAGTACATATGTACATTAAACAAATAATTATTTTGGTGAAGATCCAGCTACTCTCGGTATCAGAGATAATTGGACTGAGATGTGTCTATCACGCTTTTTTTTTTCAAATTATTTTTTTTTTTTTTATAAATTTAACAAATAGATTATAGTTTTTAAAATAATATACATTTGTAATAAGTTTTTCATTTTCGAAACTCAATTTATTATGTCGACTGTACCATCTAGCGGTGTTTGCTGTACCTCTGTATTTAATGATAATGTATCTACTTTTATGTATCTTCTCTGGAAACTGTGTAAAATGTTGCTGATTATTTTCATTAAATTAAGAGATAATAATAAAATATTATTATTAATAATAGGGAGTAAGAGTTATTCGGGCAATATAGATACTTAGTTGTATTTTTTGGCTGTTCGTTGATAGTTCCATAAATTATTACCGTTTCATCAAGTTTTTTATAATTAGTAGATTGTCATTTTACTTCTTCAAAAAGCATATATTTTTTTTTAATAAATGAATGCTATACGAGTTAAAAAGTATTATCAAATAAAATTAAGTGTTAAGTAATTTGCATAGAAGAATCTAGAGTTGTACAAATAGGTAGATAGGTATGTTTGATAAAAATCATTTCCAGAAGGCATGTTGACATGTACTTAAAATTTACATGTACAAATTGCCAGGAAATTGTACATCAATAATATAGCATGCAGAATCCAGCGTCCTTCGACTAATTACTAATTACGGCAGTCGGCAAGATTCACGACGTCTGATCACGCAGGAAGCCGCGCCCGCTTACTTCACCAATTTGTGACTATTATGTGACGCTTAACTTTAAATAAATAAATAACGCTGGACAATCCACACATCATCTAGCCCCAAGCTAAGCAGAGCTTGTGTTATGGGTACTAGAAGACTGACATACTTAATACAATAACATTACATAGATATATATGTTTTATTATACATATAAATACCTAGAACACCCAGAATACATATTTGAAGATCATAAAAACATTTATTCCAAGGCGGGAATCGAACCCGCAACCTTCCGCGTCGCCGTGCCGCATCGGTCGTCACAATTTGTTACGATTATGTGACGCTAAACTTTGTATGATCAACTCTGAAAGAAAACTCTGTTGGAAGTTGGCAGGCGTCACAGGTCAGTGTGTAGTAGCTCTGCCTTTCATGATGTGGGTCGTGGGTTCAATCCCCACCCAGAGCAAATGTTTGTGTGATGAACATAAATCTTTTTTTCTGTATCTGGGTGTTTCTATGTTTTCTATATTTATGTATTTACAATATATAAATAAAAGTATGTCTATAAGTATTCTATAAGCTGTCTAGTTTCCATAGTACAAGCTTTTGTAGACAAGGTTTTCGAAAACTAGCAAAATAAGCGTGCCTACCTACTTACTTTCGATTGTGATTGTATTTACGTTTTTCAGACCATCAATCATTTCAGGCTGTGCTGTAGGTTAGGTTTTAAATTACCTAGCTTTTTTTTAAGAAATGTCCGGTCTGTTCTGATTAGGCATTGTGCGTGGTAAGATAAGATCCGGAACCGCTCCTCTAATTTGCTATAAAAACACACCTTAGTGATGTAAGCTTTGAGCTTTCGAATTCTATAAAAGAAAACATTGTACTATGTTATTTTTTTTGTATGACTAATGTCCAAATTTTTATAAAAAAGGATGAGTCTTTACAGGACTTTATATATTGCACATCTATAGTAAATTTTAAACCAATTAAAATATGAGTTCTTCTGTAAATGGCAACCTGTAGGTGTACATTCGAGGCCAAAACAACAAGTCAGCGCTGTAAGTGTCGAAATAATGACACTTAGACCTTCTCGTTTGTTAGTTTGTGGGCGAGCTTCCGAATGAAGATGTAAGAATCAACATACAATTATGGTTTAGTCATTTTGTGTAGAAGGTTTACAAAAGTTACTACTTACTAACAAACTAAGGACAATACAATTCTAGATAAGTACTTAGAACTCCAAAACACGGTAGACTTTCAGATTTTTGCACTGTAAGTCTACTGAAGTCTAAAAGACCTATACCTAGATAAAGTTTTAAGCATAAAACCTTGTGTTTTAAAAGGCACCAAGTTTTAGTTTCTAGCGGAAAACCTTCAGGCGGAGGCGGACCCTTCGGAAACGGACATAGTCTAAACTAAGTTTATATGTGGTATTGACACCTAGATCAAATAAAGATGGGATTAGTCTACGCAACAGATAATAATCTACGATCAACAGTAGGTACCCTGCCGTAACCAGCTAGCAGCGAGACTTGATGGCGACAACGCAACATCGTCAATCTACGCAGTGCATTGCGCGATGTCCATCAAACATAATATTAGCACCTTTTGTAGGAATGAAGATATATTGAGTAACTCATTCAAGCTGTGTTTATTCACACAATAATGAAAAAATGAGAATGAATAGACAGTTTAGAATGTTATTAGATATACACCAGGTAAATGAAACTAAATAAAAGAAATATCAACTTAGGTTCAGGTACAATGGGTCTTATCGCTATAAGCGATCTCTTTCAGATAACTAGGAGGATATTATTTTTTAGTTTAGTTAACATTTATTTGTGACTTTAATCGCAGACTAATAAACTTTAAACAGGCGACACAGCTCAGTTGGTAGTAGCTCTGACTTCCAAGCTGTGGGTCGTCAGCAATCTAGTTCCCATAGTACAAGCTTTGTGCTTAGTTTAGGACTTGAATGTGATGTGTGAAAATTTCCATGAATACTTATTTATTTTTATGATTATATCTCGCACCTCTCCTTGATATATTTTGAATCTCGGGGAATCAAAAAAAGACTGTAAAGGTACAGAATTGTAGAGGTACTGAATTGTGCATTGTGCAAACAAAGGTTACAGAATAATTGAACATTACATACAATACAAGTAACGTGTATTTACCGTAAGTGGGTTCAAATGTTTTAGTGTGACATTGGAGACCTTGGCATAACTGTGAGTCGGCGAGGTAGGGTCTGGGCCACAAGCTACCGGTTTACAAGAACTTAGGAACTTTCTACAACACAAGATCTATACCTTACGTTGTGTTTCTTAAAAAGTACTCCTAAAAGACCTTAAAGCTTGCTCATTTATTCAGGAAATAATAATCTGATTCTGAATTGAAAACATGAAGAAAATCTATGAAACATTTGTAGCGAATTTGGAAAAATCAAGATGTGCAACAAGAATGCAGAATTTTTATTCCAGCATTGAAGTGGTTGGACGAAATATTCATATAGATACTTATCATTGCATTTTTTTCTGGATTACGCACGCGCAGTGTTAGGTTATTTTAGTTACGGAATTTTTAGATTCGGTCTCCACTTTCAAGGCCCGCGATAGTAGCTATGCAATAGATATCTTACACTTAACACGTTTTAAACTAGGTATATTACTTTAGTTACAGAAGTTAAAATATACTTACCTGTTGTAGGTAAATCCGGTCGCTTGTAGTCTAAAAGGTGCCTGTTTCCTAATCACGTCATTGTTTACAGTTCCTATCAAATGTTTACGTAAATGATTGTTACAAAATGCACTTTACAAGCTTGCACCGACAAACTACTTACTTCTAAACTAGTGGACTTTTAAAGTTAGCGAGTTAATGTTCTTTTAGACATTTGATGGGTTTAAAAAGTAAACAATATGGTTGTTATACAAGCTGTCAAAGCAGTTTTATAATTAGCTACCAAAGATAAGCTTCCTTCCAGAAAAAAGTTAAGTAGGTATCTTACAATACGAGACGACCTGTAGAAGAAATGTATTGTGTGTAGGAGTACCTATATTACTTCGCTGTTGATTTCTTTCCCGCTGGCGGCGAAGTCTTTACAGCAGCTTCTGTAGAGCCCAAAGTCTCCTTATCCTTATTTCTATGCCTTCGCCTTATCCTGTCCGACTCTCGAGTCTTCTCCAACATAGTGTAGAAATGATTCACCGGTTCAAACCATCCGTACCCCTGATCAGCTCGTCCAAGCCAAGTGTGGCCGTTAGGATCTGTGAGTGTCAAGTTCCCGACAGGAGCGTTCTCAACAAAGTCGCATTCTAAGATGCTACTGTCGGGATAACAGTATCTCCCTGCTCCAGAGTAGCACCAGTCTTTGAAGAGGCCTTCGTATCTAGAAGTGTCGGTGAAAGTGATGGTGACTTCTTCGTTGGAGCCGAGCCGGTCGTTTTCCCACATGCCAGTGTATGTGTCACCTTCCGCCGTGGTATACACTCCCGGTCCTGTAGAATCCAAATTATATCATATCTTTATTTGGAGCTAAACAAGTACAAATGCAAAAGTTTTCATTGTAAACGGGATATTTACCATGATTAGTGAGTTTGATTATTTCCCGATATTTCGGCACAGTTGTTAAATATCCCGTTTATAATGAAAACTATGTTCAAAACCATGATAGTTTCAAATAAGTACTAAATAAATAAGTGTAAGTCTATACAGATGAAAATGATGATAGGTTTGTACTTATTTCGTAGAGGTTTTGTTGACCAAGATAAAACGAAGAATGCACTAATTAAGTAGCGCGTTCATATCTACTATCTATCTTATATCTTAGGCGGTTAGGTAGTGCTAGTTAGGGATACAGGTAGAGAAGCAGCAATAAAAATAACTGACAGTAAATGACCGTGAGGCATCTTTCTCAATTAATTTGCGATAATTTTCTATTTCTCGAAAAAAACGGTAAACAAAGCAAGAAATAGTACCGAGCTATCAATCGAGCAGATTGCAACGCAGCTCTGGCAATTAGAGCGTATCGCCACAGCACAGAGAGAAACAGCTAACTCATAACAAAATACAAACCACCTATCTTATAAAAAGTTGACGTTGACTTTGTCTTTGTCATCATTACGTATGGTAATCAAGACATCAAGTTTGCGCTAGCTTTTTATAAGATAGGGGGATAGAAATTAGGCATTATTGTTCGTCTTAAAAAAAAAGTAACGTGGCCTGTGTATGTGTTTGTCAGAGACAATATTGCTTGTTCGTCAATCATTCTCAAACTATATCATTGTATGAGCCTCCATATCATAATGTTACGGTCTATCTTATAAAAAGTTCACGCAGACTTGAAGTAGTGAATACCATACGTAACGATGACTTAAAGTTAACGCTAACTTTTAATAAGATAGGGGGTTAATCTTTAAATGTGTGTGCTATTTTCTACTTTGCTGTGGCAGTATCGCTAAGCAGAGACATGGAACATAGAGTCCGAATGGATTGCGATACGCACCATTAAATCCCACTCGATAAAAGACAAAAATGTTCAGTCAACTTGAATAAAGGTTAACTACCTCGTGGGTAGACTTCCTAATACGATTTGAGACTTGTTACTAGCTAGGTACTATTTACAAGGAGGGACTTTAACGCTTGCTAAAATAATCTTTAAACTGAATACGTGTTTATGCCTTTTACAACAGCTCTACGAGTGAGCCTAGAGACCTATATAAGCATCCTAGTAGAATTGTAGGAAAAATAATTGTGTTTTAGGAAGGTATATTCACGGAAATATTTTTTTTGAGCTTTACAAGCATCAAGCGCGTGATTTTCACCATGAACGTAGGTATGCTCAAGCCGCCGCTATATAGCGGCATATAGGTAGGTAATAAGTTTACCTATAATAAGCTTTCCGTATGGTTTGTTAATTTCCAGTGTACTTACCATGCATTTTAACACTATGATCCTTCTTCTTAGCCTCAAAGAATCCATCGTAAGTGTCCCCCGTGTCATGCTGAAAGAATCCTTGGTCCTGAACCACGGGAACTTCTTTAATCGGCTTCTTTATTTCTAGTTCGGACGCTTCCGTCGTTGTATCGGTCATGGCTTACTAGATTTTGAAGTATAGGCTCTACGACGATGGGGAGAAAAGGGAAATTTATCTCAGCAGTGATTCCATTTAATCTCATAAACCCTGCTACCATAGATTTTAGTTTTAAAGAAAGACTCCTTGAAGTGGTTGTAAAGCAATCTAATTTACTTATGGCACATAGTGCACATATTAAATGAGAGCTAATTCTAAGAAATAGAGTTATTTGAGACAACTAACTAGGTAGGTTATTTATTTATTTACCTACGTAAATAAATAAATATTAACGGACATTTCGCAGATCGCGCTCTAGTCCGAAACTAAGCAAAGCTGGAATGGGAACTAGATCTTGTTTTTTTTACTTTTTTGTTTACATACATAGAATACATAGTAACAGCCAAACACAGAACATCAATGCATTACGTACAGATGGTTCAGTAATAATATGGTCCCATGAAGTAAACACCTAGAGTAATTAATTAGTTATTCAATTACCTTTCAGTGCGATAATTAATTAGCTCAGCCGAGCTAGGTAAAAATAAAATAACTATGCGTGTCAATGTGTCATGGTTTTTGTGTCCGTGTCGTTGTGTCCGTGACATGCCCTGTCGTTACATGACATTTAAGAGTACTAATAAGTTTTATATTTTCGACCATGAACTCTAAGGGTGTGCGCACACCGACAACAAAACTGCATGAAGTATATTTTATTTTGATACCTATTATGATACGTAAAGTCACGTGTAGGTATATTTAACGTCACTTTTATTATAAAATTAACTAATCGTCAAGTCACGTCACTACTTTTAAAGACGTTTTGTAGTCTGTGTGCACCCCTACTTATGTACGTCTGTCTTATGTTAATTCGAGTAGTATTTTGAATGTAATAAATCTTTTGCACTCAAGTGTATCCCGTATTTTGCGCTTGTGTTTTATATCCTAGAAATGTCCCCCCTAGGGGAGCGAACAGAGGAGCCAAGATCCCTAAAAGAAAAAGAAATGAAAAAGCAGAATACTATAAGTAAAATATATTTCACTAACGCTCATAGTCATCTGGCATATCAACATTTGAACGGTAACAAAAAAGTGACTGCTCACAATAGTTTGCGCTAAATTGTACATTATTTACACTAACCGGATAAAACAAAAAGCTACATACACAATATAAATTATGAGAATACAACGCTACATAGATCTTTACTCCGGATACCTTATTTTAGGAATCGAAAATAAATCAACAAAAATCTAACCAATATAAATACAATATAATATTTAGGCATAATTCGAACGAAAATACATAATGCGACGGATCTAACATTCATTGTACGATCATTCCTTACTCTAAATAAATAATTACTTTATATGTTAGCGAACTTCCTTCGAATAGATTTTTTTCTAGACCATTTTGAATGGAATTGTATATATTTATACTAATATACAAAGTGTAAAATTATACAACTATACGCAATTCATCGAAGGAATATCGCATAACGCCTTTTATTACAATTTGTAGAGTGGATTTGCAATAAAAATTATATAAAATAAAAAAGCAATGCAACGAAATAATAAATAACGCTTATTCTAATTCTGATCTTAATGATAATTAAAATAAAAAAAAACATGATTTTACTCAGAATTTTGAAATATCTCGAAATATGATCAACTGCGTAACCAGTTACTATTTAAAACAATATTTTACGTGCACATTATGACAATTGATATAAAAAAATAGATATATCACGGTTTATAGGGTTCATGATTGTCCAAGCTTCCAGTCAACAAATTGTAAGTAGGCGTGCAGTTATCAGTTAGCATTAGAGAATCATATTCGCTGGGTCTTCGAGGTTTTCTTTGAATGCTTTCATCCATTGCGCGCCGACCGCGCCGTCTATAACTCGGTGGTCGGCTGAAGCCGTGAATGTAATGAACTTTGCTGTTCTGAAACTAAAAGTTTTTTTATATTATTATTTAGTTTTTTACGCGTCAGGGGCTGTATACAGGGGCTTCTAATAATAGTTTTATAATGGCAATAAAAATATATAATAAAATTCCAGACAATTTCAAGAATATGACATTTAATAGTTTTAAATACAATTTGACTCGATGGCTTGCGGAAAAATGCTTTTATAGTATTAATGAATTTTTTGACTACAAATTATAAATGACTAGACTTCGTGTGTTGTGTAAATTAAAAATAAAATTTCGTAGTATTTCAATCCTCACAAAGAACAAACATTTGTGTAATGGCAAATATTGCTAAGTGAATTCGAATTGAGATCAAACAAGAACAAATATTTCTGTAAAGGCAAACATTCTATAAATTAAGGCTTATGTGCTACAGTGGAAGTCTACAAACTTTCAGTACAAGTTATCTACAAGGAAGGTTTTTAAGTAAAGTAAAAAGTGTTTTACCCTTGTGTTTCGTTTTTATCTGCAATAACCAATTCCTGTAGCCCTCCGCACGCCAGGATCAGCGACTGCGGCGGGTTTATAATGGCGTTGAACATCGTGATTCCTGGAACAAAAACACACGTTGAAAATATTCTTGGTCGGAGGACATTGCATCTTTGCATTTTGAGACCACAACTAATTCTACCGGGTTTTCACACGTCACACTCTAGTCCCAAAATAAGCAAAGCTTGAACTATGGGAACTAAATTGCTGATAGAATACTTAAATATTTTTTTTCTGTAAATACTTACAAAAAATATATTGTAACACCCAGACACAGAACAAATATTTATGTTCGTCACACAAACATTTGCTCTGGATGGGAATCGAATCCACAACCCACAGCATGGAAGGCAAAACTACTACCAACTGAAGTAACTAATATTCTTCTTCTTCTTATTTAAAAGCTACGCTCTTGTCCACGTAATAAATGCAAGTCGCCATTTATTTCTAACTAATATATTAATGACTAGCTGACCCGTGCCCACTTCGTTGGGCATAATTGAAGTTTTAGTAAGGATCCCTATTTTTTTTGAATATATAATATAGCCTATGACACTCAGCAATAATGTGGCTTTCTATTGGTGAAAGAATTTTTAAAATCGGTTCAGTAGATCCCGAGATTACCCCTTACAATTGAACAAATATACAAACTTTACCTCTTTATAATATTAGTATAGAAGTATAGATTAAATTTTAACCTTGATTTGCGTATTTGCGAGTACTCACCATACATTCCAAGATTGGAGACAGTGACTGTGCCGCCCTGGTACTCTTGCGGCGCCAACTTGCCATCCTTGGCCTTCGCAGCGAGTTCCTTCATGTTCCTCGAGAGGTCGATGACCCCGCGGGAGTCCGCGTTAAACAGAATTGGAGTTATGAGACCGGTGGGCGTGGCTACAGCTACGCTTACATCTACGTTTGAGAATCTGGAAATAAAAAATAAAAAAAATTAAGTCACAACAAAATAATAATAATATTCCCGGACAATTCACACATCACACTCTAGTCCCAAACTAAACAAAGCTTGTACTATGGGAATTAGATAGCTGATATGAAAATAAAATGGTAATGACACGCATCACGGCTCAGTTGGCTCAGTAGTAGCTCTGACTTGCATACTGTCGGGTTTGTTATCGCTGGGTTCGATCCATAGCGAGAAGAAACGTCTGTGCGATGAACACAAAGTTTTGTGTCTGGGTGATGTATTGTATGTATGTATTTAAAAATACATATATGTATCTGTAATCTAATTCCCATAGTAAAAGCTTAGGTTAGTTAGAGAGGACTGATATAAGTTGATGATGATCTTCTTCTTATCGTGTCGATGCTACAACTGTTTTCTGATAGGTTGTTGTAGCATCGTGTTGGAAAGATGTTGATGATGATGATGAAATACTTACTGCCTAATGTATGACTCCATCCAGTGCGAGTTGACGGATGGTACTCTCTTGCATGCCGCCGCAACGGCTTTCACGATAAAGTCGTTTACGGACACCTTAAAACAAATACGCACTAATAAATAGCAAGTTAGTGATTAAATAATCTGAAAAAAAAATACATAATTAGATACTGTTCTTTGAATTTAAATAAGATAAGGGGCCAAAAAAAAAACTTTTATTAATAGGATTCTCCGTTATAAGTATCCAAGTCGTCAAGCCAACGTTTTCTTGGTCTGCCTCAGTTTCGTCGTCCATCCGATAGAAAAGAATGGAGGAAATGGAGGGGGACTTAGACTTAGGAAAAGGAGTAAACTAGGATTACCTTAATCTTAATACTATCAGCCTCCAATTTCTGATTTAAAAGTTTTCTCATACTCAATGTTTTATCAACATTGACGTTAATCGACAATTGATAGTGTGGGATGGTTTGTTTGGCTGCGCTAACACGCTTGGCTATTGTCTCTCGCATACCAGTTAGAGGGATGTCATGCTGTGGTTCAGGGTAGGTCTGGAAAGGATAGGAGTGGAGCAGGGTGAAAGGATGTTAGTAAGGAATGGTACAAAGTATGATGAGAGGAAGTAATACTGTTATTAATAAGATTCTAAATGAAAATGATTATGTACAGCGTTTTTCAACTTGGGGGTCGCAAGTGGTCGTAAACACAACCTCATTAAAAAAACTGTGTTACTTAATTCTATTTATCCGAAAGCGAATAGTTGGGTTCGCAAAACACTTTTTCATACTGGGGGGTTCTTGTTATAAAAAAGGTTTAGAAACACTGGTGCAACAAAACTTCCATTTGTAGAGATTGAACTACACTTTTTTTAAGAACATTAATACCTTTTGGTTTAAAATTCTTCTACACTAAACAATTTTCGGGATCTAAACTTGGAAAAACTACTACTAGTAATACTACAAGCATTGAGCATTAAGCTCTACTATTGTACTTTTGTACTTATTCTGTTTTGGTGCAAGGATCAAATAAATAGGAAGAAAGTTGTAGATGACACTGACCTTAATTTCAGCCTTTTCTGCGGTCAATTTTTCGTTAACCGCCTTCCTCATAGACAGAGTTTTCTCAACATTAACAGTGGCAGACAGCTGGTAATGCGGGATGGTCTGTTTTGCAGCTGAAAGTCTCTTAGCGATGGTTTCTCGCATGCCAGACAACGGGATGTCCACGAAACTGGCGCCTGGAGCCGGCATCGGTGGAGGGGCGAAGGCCGGAGCCGCAGCAGGAGCCCCTGTGAGATCCCCGCTCTTTAGCGACCCGTATAGACCGGAGCCCTGGCCTGTGGATGATTTGAAATACTGCTATAGGCATACTTTTACATACTTATTTCTTAAAGTAATCGATTTTATTATTTATGTAGGTAATGATTTGAATCTTGAACCAATTTCAGCCTTAATTTCATACCATCTTCGGCATTAGATCTAGTTACACATAGATACACAAATAACGTAGAATTGTAACACATTTTTTAAATTGTATCGTAAAATATTAATAAACAGAAAATAATTCAAATCATGCACCTAATATTTTATTTTGGGATCGAACCTACTACATCTACTAGGAAATGCAGATAGTGAATTTAATAGTCATAATTGTACGTAGTCTTAGGCATCGTCTTATCTTCTCGCGTGTATCATACAAACAAACTTTACTAAATAGTCTCCAACTATCGTTATCTCTATGAAGGTCAATAAGAAGACAGTCAGTCAGTGCGGAATGCGGATAATGAGCACTTTGGATGTTTGTCTTTAGATACATAATTTAATGCAATATTTTTGTCATTTATTAGCCCCAAAGGAAAACTTGTATAATTCATATCAGATCACTAATAGAATACTTATATCCTAAGCACATTCAAGACACACTACGCTGCAACGTTCGGCTGTCAAGTTAGCGTCAACGAGTAATGTGACTCGAATACGCCACCATTACGATACGTTTACGATTGCCATTTACTCGTGGTCCTCTGAATGTTGGATTCGTTATATTTCATTATTAGTATTTTATAATTTCTTATCGTCATTTCTTACCTCCTAGTCGTATGTTCTTCAGTTCAGCGATACGCCTGGCCATGGGGCTAGCGTAGACTCGGCTACTGGGGTCGTGAGCGGGGGCAACGGGGGCAGCGGCGGCTACCGGGGCTGCGGGGGCTGCGGGGGCGGGGGCAGCCGCGGCGGGGGCAGCGGCCGAGGCAGCTAGAAGCAGTTTATTGTAAGACGCATAACGTAATCTTATACGTTAGAAATTTGCTAATTTTATTAGGTTTGACATTCCATATTAGTTTAAAAAAAAAACATCATAATCGGATATTTTTTCCATGAAAAATACACAAACTCCAGCTTCAAGCACTAATCGAAACTATTAACATTAACAAAATGTTCCTCTTGGCATGCACGATGAATGACGAATAAAATTAAAATGTGTTGGATGCATAGTAAATAATTTAAAAAATATTAACCTTCTTTTTTTGCAGGCTTCGGTAGCGATCCAGTGGCTGCGGGTTAGAACCAATGTTAGAAAAATCCCATGCAAATGAATTATATATTATTCACCTTTCAATCAATTTAGGGGAAAATATAATTGTGTAGGAAAAAACTCTGGGATAAAATATTATTTAATTTTTTTTTTATTAAGGTTTTGAAGAAAAGGTAAAATTCTTGTTGTGTTTGAAGCCAGAACTACAATATAACTTTACAAGTTTGTTTTTGTCAGTTGTTGAGTTCTGACTCCAAACTTTAAAGAAGTAAAATCAACATAACCCAGCACAATCAAAATTTTAAATAAACCCATGGATGCATTAAGCCAATTTAATTTGAAATTGATCCAAAACTTACAATCGTCCTGAAAATCTTTGAACGCTGCAACATCGGCCTGGTTCTCCACAATGATGCAGAGCAGTTTGCCGACTGGCACACCTTTGGTGCCCGCTGTGATCAGGACCTTAGCTAGGTACCCCTCTTCAGGAGTCTCGAAGCCCATTGTGGCTTTGTCCGTCTCAATCTCGCAGAGGAGGTCACCTAGAATATTATCAAACACAAATATTCTTTATATTCAATAAAAATAATGTTCTGAACCTTTATGTAAAAAACCACTGGTTTCCGAAACACAGTTTCTACTAGTTTGGGATTCTATGTATTCAAAATTTTCCTTGTATTATTTTTATGCCAAAAATATATTTCCTTCTTTCTTTTCTTTCATTCTAAATAATCTTTAGTATGCTAAATTACAAGGATCAATTTGAATCATCTAAACATCCACATATCTAGATTATCTATTAAGTCTATCATGTTTGATCAAGATTAAATATGAAGCAATCTGACATTAAATAAAAATGGTTGTCTGTAAAGTCGGTTTACTGACGATAGTTGAACGTGACAACGAACGCAAGGGCCGATTGTGCTTCTTTGTCGCTCGTTCCGCGTTCTCGCTTGCACTTCATGGAACGCCTCAGAGCGAGGTAACGCCGCATGAGTCTCAGAGCGAGGTAACGCCGCATGAGTCATGTTTTTTCGTGCGTGCAGCCGGCTCTATCGAATTATAAGACGTTGTCACGTCAAGAAGTGATGATTGATGTGTCAAAAATTACCTTCACTAAGTTTATCCCCCTCTTTTTTCTCCCAGCTGACGATGGAACCATTCTCCATGGTGGGAGAGAGTGCCGGCAGGTTCACTTTAGTGTGAGTCGGCAGGCTCGAGTAAAACCTCATCTGGACGGACCATCCTGGTGTTGGGACTTTGCTTTGTGGGGCTAGGACTCTGAAAGACAGAATGTTTTATATATTTCAAGATATTGCATAATAATATGACATTGTTTGCATGGATTGCAGGTAACCCAACAGGCGGCCTTTTGGCCTTTTTCTGGAGAGCATTTGTTCTCAGCTACCAAAAGATGTATCTGAGAGTTCTATTGTATATTAAATTCTATCAATTCATTATTATTATTATATTATGCATGACAATGTTTTATTTATTTCTAGATAATGCATATGACATTGTTTGCATGGATTGCAGGAAACCGAACGGGCGGCCTTTTTCTGGAGAGCATTTGTTCTCAGCAACCAAAACATGTATCTGAGAGTTCAATTGTATATTAAATTCTATCAATTCATTATTATTATTATTATACATATTATGCATGACAATGTTTTATTTATTTCTAGATAATGCATATGACATTGTTTGCATGGATTGCAGGAAACCGAACGGGCGGCCTTTTTCTGGAGAGCATTTGTTCTCAGCAACCAAAACATGTATCTGAGATGAGAGTTCTATTGTATATTAAATTCTATCAATTCATTATTATTATTATATACATGACGTTTGTAAGCCTCTTGTTGATCTAGAGTATTCTAGAGATATGAAGAATAAATAAAGACCAATGTAATTACCTAGTTTCTATGAACAAAAAAATATATCTAGTATTTATTTACTAGAAAATCATTTTCTTCTTTAACTTATATAATTTGACTCATATCACATACAATATTACAGTCTCTTATGTTTTTTTAATGTCTTGAATTGCTGATAAGTATCAGCAACATTAATAAAATAGTCTAGCTTGATAAATCTCAGTCATTTATTTATCTTAGTGATAAGATCATTTATAAACAGTTTTTATTTAACTGTGAGGCATTTGAAGGGCAGAGTTTACTATTGTATCCTGTAAATGTGTGTTTTTTTTTTTAAGACAAAAAACATTAATTATTATATTTATTAATCAACTTCAGATATTGATGATGGTAATTAGACTTCTGTAATTTAAACACTATTCCTACATTGCTTTGAGCTAAACAATATTTGTTACTTGGAAAATCAGTACATTTGTTTGTTACATCAATGGCATATTCACACATAGTAAGTGTATTACAACCTGTGATGGTGTGATGCACCATAAACAGGCGTAATAATGGGATATAGTTATGTATAGATAAAACTATTTAAGTTTATTTTCTTCTTGCGAGTCAATGGGTAACACACACCATCTTAAACCAAGCGGAATGAGAGAAAGAAACCAACATGTGGTCTACTCTAGTAACAGCTAGATCCAATAATGCAGGGTCTACACCACCAACTTTAAGTTTATAACTTACAGGCATATGTTCAGTGGCATCTTAATTAAAGATTTTTTAATTTGGTTATACAGTTGTTAAACAGATGGAAATATATAACATCATGTTATGATAGTTCTTGCTAGGTTTACACCAATGTTTGTACTGTCTTCAGCAAACTTATCTTGATTTACTCAATGCACGTGGAATCACCGGCACTTTTCGCGACAAATTACAAGGTGAACCATTGACGTTTTGGGTTATGCAACTTTAGCAAACAGAAGTATTTAACGCACTGAAAACTTGCACTTTTCACTAAACACACGTAAATTCACTGCATTTATAGAAGCCTAACGGGTATTTACTGGCGAATTCATAGGCTAAATACGAACAATAACTTACTTGCTGGAGAGTTTCCTCTTCACTAATTCAGTGCTTACACATCTCGCAATATTTGTCCGTAAGGCTTTTTTCAGGCTGTCGTTCAAAACTTGGTTTCGTAATACGATCGTTCGCAACATTTTGAATTAGATTTTAGCTATACTAGCCCGTCCAGATGATCGGGACGGTTTTCCCTGAAGCTGAAACCGAAAAAATCAGGATCGACCTTTTGCGAATTTGTAGGTCGTCTGTCAAGCAGTGTTACCAAGTCTGAGATCGCATTTTCCTCCAGCTTTAATGAAAATTCCTTAGGTATGATAATGTCCTGACCAAGCAGATAATACATTCATACTATTTATGTGCTAATAAAATACCATACCTTGGTTATAATAAAAATTCTACGAAAATTAGTCAATGTAACTCAACATAACATTTAAATTCAAAAAGCTAAGTTAAATTAAAAAATACAGATCTTAAGTCCTTGTTCCTTGAAAAATGGCTGAAATATCACTGACGGACATATCAATAATATGTGATATCTACATTATTTGAGGGACAGATATTTCACAAGTTCGTGAAGGGGATCGTGTATGCAAGCAAGACTTTTATGTAATGATAGATGTAGGCTCTACATAGATATGTAGAATTGTAGAGCCTACATCTATCATAACGTATTTGTCCAAAGTATCGTAATTATATAAATACGTTACTTTGAAAAAATACGTTTAACCTTATCATTATTTCATTTTAATCTTATTTTGTTACACTATAGCGTACACGTGTGCATGAAAATTTCCTTAATTTAAGGGAAAATGTTTTGTACATTGCCGTCAATGAGTCTGCCTGACAGATAAGCTCATAGCAGTCATCAAAACAGCATGAATAAACTGAAGAAAAAACGTAGTTACATGAACTACAATTTATTAATACAGTTTTTATTTTATACAGTTTTTATTTTAATTTAACTTTTATACAGTTTTACAACCATTTAATTAACAAAGTATCTTGGCGCGTGACCCGAGGGCTGGTGAGTATCTGGCCCAACGTATCAGCATTGCTATTCAGCGCGGCAATGCAGCCAGTGTCTTGGGTACGCTTCCGATTGGTACTGATTTGGATCAGTTGAACTATCTATAGATCGTTTGCAACGGTCTGTAGATAGTTCAACTGTTTCTTATGTATTTTATATGACTATGTACATTTTGTAAATACATTTTATTTTATATTATAAGTTTTTATTTTTTATTTGACAAACTTTCATATTCAGAATGTATAATAAAGAGAAACAAAGTATCTTCTGTTTTGCTGGGGCCACACTAGCGGGCTACGGCGAATATTCGTGTTAACGCGATGTATGTGGCCGGGTACATCGTGTCATCGCTTTGTATTTCGCCTTTATCCGAACACGATGTTTTTGTCGCGCCAACACGATACGAATATTCGCCCGCTAATGTAGCCGAAGCATTTGAGAAAATAGTGTTGACGAATATAATTTCTTACTTTATTTTTTATTCTGGTATCACCTATGTTTACAAAAATTGCAAAGTGTTGCTCTTCTTATGACAATTTGGTTCATGGTAGAATTTTATTTACCAGTTAAAGATAATCTAGTATTATGATAAATATGTTACAAATATACATCTTAATCGTTTTTAATTTAATTTTACTGCCTTGTTTTGTAGTATTTGTCATTGGCAAAAGATGTGCTCATAGTTTGGGACGTTTAAAACTATACCTAAAAATAAATAACGTAAAGTTGTATGAATACACAAATAAGGTGTCGAAAGAGTGATCAGGCATTAAATTAGATGTTAGTTTTACTATCTAAAATAAAAATAAAATAAAAAAATCTAATATTATTTCTTTTCAAAGAACGAATAACATAAATGATATTGAGAAATAGTGTACATTTTAGTAGTTTTTTTAAATAATTGCTGGCAGCACATAACTGTCAAAATTGTATTTTCTTTTTCTGTCACCTTTTGAAGTAGACAGTGTAATAAAAATGGTGAGATATATATTTCTAAATATTACGAGAATCCCTGAAATATTGAAGTGCTTCGATTGCTATAGCGTTTAATAGTGATGTGAATTTGTTAGATTTTTATATATTTTGGACCTCCAACTTTTACTTTCAACCTAATAAAGCACAACTGTGTTGGTGCCTGTGTATGTGAAGTGAAATTTGTTTTACCATGAATGTGAACTTTTCAGGCCAAACGTACGAAGAAGGTTGGAATTACCGGCAAATATGGCACACGTTACGGTGCCTCCCTCCGTAAAATGGTCAAGAAAATGGAAGTAACACAGCACGCTAAATACACTTGCTCGTTCTGTGGCAAGGTTAGTTATCTGTCATAACAACACAAACATTTAATCTCATTAAACTACAGTTAGGTTAAGTCTTCTTGGTCTGCACTTGCAACACTCTTAGCGTTATTTTTCATGTTTATTTATTGTGGAGTAATCTTTGGAAAAACTAAGTAAAGTATCTTTGATCTAACATATTCATATAAACACCTACTTACCTGCGTTTTTGTTCTATAATAGACCCAAAATTATTATTATTACTAAACTGCAGTCTAAAATAAACAAATTTCAATTGTTTCAGGATGCCATGAAACGCTCATGTGTTGGCATCTGGTCGTGCAAGCGCTGCAAAAGGACCGTAGCTGGAGGTGCGTGGGTCTTCTCCACCACAGCGGCTTCATCCTGCAGATCAGCAGTCAGGAGGTTGCGTGAAGTCAAGTAAACTGACACTAGAATAAGTAAATAAACCTACAAAAGCCAATTTGATATGTTTCATTTACCACAGCCTATTGGTTTAGTAGGAACTTTTTTCCTTTTTTACAAACTATCATACATATTCCATTTTGAGTATTTCAAACCTAGTCTTACCTGGTTTCTCTCACAAGATATTACAACCTAGAGTTAAAAATCAGTCTATTGACATATCTTAACATCTTATTATATTTTGTGCGACTGCAACAGTATGCTTCAAAATGTTCTACATATTTGGAGAACTATTTGTTTCCATATTATGTAGGAAAGTTATTATTATTATTATTATTTTTTTCCTCTATTTCTTGCTATCTGCCTATAAGGGCATTGAGCTAGAGTTTGGTTTTAAGTTAATTTTTTATATAATTATTTTATATAATTAAAAAAAAAAGTTAATTTAATAACAAAATATTTTCACTCCGTATCTTCGTAACTTGAAAAGGAAAGGAATATAATAACATATAGCAATATTTTTAAATGAATACTATAAAAGATATTTAACAATATTTATTATCTTACATAAATACTTATTTTAATTTTAAAAGTAGGTATAAAGTTCTTTGCTATAAAATAGTGTCTTTTTTTTGTAGCACCAAATACTAAGTAGCTAATAATACAATAAATTTTATTTGAGATAAGTATTTTAACAAATTATTTGTTTGTTTATTTTTATCATATAATTTTTACAATCAGTCCAATTTCTTTTTGTATTATTGATTTCATACAAGAGTATTCTTCATATAATTCATTTTTTCTACTGACCATGATTCCAACTACTTTGCCTTTTGAATATGAGTAAATTAATCATTAAAATTAGATGGCACATAAAAAAATGCCATACAACAGGTAGATTTAGTATGTACATTCAAAACATTATAAAAATACTTTTGAGCTTGAATAGGTATTACTAGGCAACAAAATATATCAGTCACCTAAATCACTATCTTTGTCTCCTATTGCATACAAGAAACTAAAAGCTAACCCTAAGAAGGCAGTACCTAATAAATCCCCCAATGCAGTCAAGTAGGGTATCGCTGAGTTATCAGGATCTATTCCCATTTTCCACATCCACACAACCATATAATGACTTATGGTAAGCAAAAGGAATACTTGCAACAAAGCTGCAAACATATATACGAGAATAAATGTTGGTGTGGATGATGTGTGCCCAGCTCTTAGGTAGCCGATAGTGTAAATGAATATGAGCTGGCCAGGTATAACCATCAGTAACAGCAATCTGGTAGTACTGCTTATCACAGGGCCTTCTTTCTCTCCTTTGTGCAAGGTTGTAGATAGTCTTGATGCATGAACTGCCACCATATTCCCTCCAATGCCATTTATAACTAATTGGTACACAGCTATACCCTTGTATACAGATACAGTATGGTCTAATATAAGGCCTCCAGCACTGCTTATGACCATAGCGGAGACCACTGGAACCCAGCCCTCATCCAGAGCTTGTCTAGTGAAGTTGTTCTTCCAAGCAATGTACCCACACACAGGCACAAGAAATGCACCGCTCGTGATAATAATAGAAGGTAATATCACACTTGTGCCAACTGATTTGTATAACAACGATGCAATCCAAGACAGTAGTGCCAAGGTTGTCAAATCTCCCAGGCTGGCTGCTATTGGTGTGGCAATATTATCTGGATCTATGTGTAGTTTCTTTGATAATACAATAACTATGATCATTATTAATCCGAGTACAAAACTGGCTAATGATGCTGTCAGGACACTAGATGCGCACAACAACAATGCATGATGAATGTCAAAGTTTCCTTCTGGTATCCAGCCCATGGCCACCGCTGCCATTGCAGCCAGAAAGCCAACAAGTATAGCTTGACATTGTATTAGACACAAATTACCCACCACTAATGAAGTAAGGCTATTTTCGAGATGGCCA
Source organism: Ecliptopera silaceata (assembly GCA_932527185.1). Taxonomy (NCBI): domain Eukaryota; kingdom Metazoa; phylum Arthropoda; class Insecta; order Lepidoptera; family Geometridae; genus Ecliptopera; species Ecliptopera silaceata. Next base: position 3,731,154 of record OW052207.1, on the reverse strand, counting down.
AGATGAGCATGAGTGGATAAACGTGATGCTAATGTCATTTCTAAATTACCTTTAAGCCCTAAAAGGGCTGGAACTAATATGTAAACTTCAGATATTTCATTGAAGACTTTCCAATGCTGCACCACGTCCAGTAGTAAGCTAGCTGCAACCATGCCAAAGCCAGCCAGTAAGAAAGACACAAACATCTGCACTCCTGCCACCCAGGATGTCTCTTTCTCATTTTGAGTATCTGGAGGCTTGTCTCCATTGCCAACGAGACTGTAAGTGAGTGTGTTATCGATTTCCGAAGACCGGGCCATTCTATTGTTCTTGATTCTGTTCATGATAATTGATTTGGTAATTAAATTACAATCTATAGATTGACTACGACATCAAATATTATTTCTAAGATGTACCTTTTGTATGGCTACTGCACAACACAATAATTTACACTTGTACGACCAACTTTCATGATTTTTAAGCTGTAATCACCTTGAAAGAATAACTTGTATCTGTATCGAAGTCGCACTTTCTCAAATTTCAAACAAAATAAGATATCTGGAAGATATCACTTGGTCGTTCCGTCAGTCGTCAGTCGTCTGGCTGGATAGCAAATAATAAATAAATAACAAAAAAAAACTAATCAAAAACTGACATATCCAGTGCTGCCAACTCAGTTGGGAAAAATCAACCTTTAAATACATTTTAACAAAAAAATTAAACCACCGAATTGACTAAAAAGCTAGAAATCATATCTTTTATTATTTATTCTATTCTAATTACCAAGGTTTTAAACTTGTGTAAGTAAACCGAGTAAAAGTAAAAAGGACTTGGGCCTGACATTTGGCTAGCTGTGCGATGAGAAAATGTAGTTAAAAAATCACATTAAGAAGCCGTTAGAGAACACATCGGTTGTTAATTATGACATGATAACGTGTTTGAGCCTTTGTTGAAAAACAATATCGATCGTATATGTTTTTTTTTCATAATTATCTTTAATAAATGCAAAATAAGGGAAAAATACACCCGAAAACATACCAAAATACATACGCCGGCCACACTGAAAAGCCAGATAAAAAATATTTTTATTTCATTTAACCACGAAGGACAGAAAATATTGTCTGTGGATTTGACATATATTTACTCAACTCGCTATCTGAACAAATTTCGCTATCTGTGACCACTCTGTGTTCACAGCGTAAAGTAATTTCCCTTAATTACAGGTGTTTGTTGTAGTTAAGGGTAATGAATTAATTAAAGGAAAATATATAAATATTCATGGACATTTCATGATTTCACATATCATGCTCTAGAGCTAAAGCAATGGAAACTAGATTTCTAATAGAATACTAATAAATAAATATATATTCATGGACATTTCACACATCACAATCTAGTAGTCCCAAACTAAGCAAAGCTTGTACTATAGGAACTAGATTGCTGATAAAATACTTCAATACATATTTTTTTAACACACTTATTTTAATTGCTACTGTATTAATATTTACAAAATATGCAATTATATATTCATTTAAAATTTACAAGCAATTGGACTATGTGCATCCTGCAGATAGTTTAATTGCTTGTAAGTACAGAGTGCAGGCCGCTAACTTTGATGATGCAATAACAAAAGATGTATCCGATGAATGATACATTTTAGTTTTTTTTACAGAGACTGAGGGAAAATTTCTTTTTAGAGCTTACAACATTGGTGCTACTATGTATGACAGACAGTATTGTTTGATTGACATTTTGTGTTTGTGCTGTCAGCCGTGCCGTGCCGCGTCGTCGACGTCGCCGTCCGAGTCCGACCCGTTGACTCGCCGTGTTGGATTTTGCATTTTCCGTTTTTCATGGACGATGTTTTTAGGAAATAACTTTAGATCGACCAAGCTTAAAACATTGCTAAACAAGTGTTAAATACTTCATAAAAAAGGCCAAAAGCTTTAAGCGTGTTTCACTATTACCAGTGAACGTGAAGGCTGTCGAGTCGACTGACTGAACATCTTCAATACTTAGATCCGGAAACCTACTTTGGCAATGTGCTAGCGTTTAAAGTCGGTAAAGTTCTAAAACTAAAGGTACAAAGTGGCTCCTTTAAGACAAAAAGTGAACAAAAGTTATTGCAAAAAAAGCTTTTATGGTTTAATTTGCGTGTGAATTGCAAGTGGAAAGGAGTGCGTGACTTTCGTGTGTCCAGTTGTCATGACTTCATGAGGCATTGAACTGAGTGTTACGTTTACTCATTCAATATGTTTCGTAGTAAAATAAGGATACATACATGCCGGATAATATTGCTGACCTCTCTGGCATGGCTTTTGGTGGATGTGGTGCTTCTAGCGATGTACTCGGAATGCTTCGGCGAGGGTTGTGGGAAGAAACCCAACAGTGACGGAGTTTCACATGTAAGTATCTAAGTATTTACTTACATACCTATATTTACTTATTGTGTTTAGTCAATAAACTTGGGGACAACATCTCAACATAATAACACTCTTTTCCATGTGTGTTCTGTTTGGAGTATAATGTTATATTAATAAGTTATTTATAATAAACGAAAAGTGGTCATGTTGGCCAATTTTGGCCATCTAATTGCTAAATTCTAAGTCTATAAGATTCTAGGAACTTACTGTTAGATGTACACAAAATAAATAAAATATAAGACTGTAAACTTCAAAATCATTTATTCAATAAAATCACAAGGATCACTTTGAAACGTCTTACATACTAGATGATTCTAGGCGCCAGTTCGTCGCGACCAGTGTCTAGAAGAACTGGCAAGAAACTAGACCTGGATTCTAGCGTTTTTTTCATATGATCCTTCTTACAATTGTTTAACAAAGTTGGAGCTAGTTCGTCCCAAGCTTGCTTGTCTTCTAAATAGTCAGATATTTTATAATATGCTTTTGATAACCTTTCGTCTGCAAATCGTCTGCGCGCGAAAACGGCGGATGTGCGACATGCGTTTTTTTGTGGTCGGCACGCGCACGCCGCTTGGTAAATGATGGATGATTGTACTTTATTTTACTACTGTTAATATGTATTATTATACCTTTTTGAAATCAGCACGAAATACTCTAACTACTTGAACAATAATTATTACTTATTTACAAACGTACATTTTGCTACTCGAAGTCAAAGATTTAGTAAAGGGAAAAATTACAAGTTCATGTACGAAAACCTCTAAATAATTCAAATAAGAAGTTTTTTAAATCTAATAAGAATTTGATTTAAAAGTTTATGCACCATTATATGATATAAATTCAACAGAAACAACATTTCAATACATTTTTGACAAAAAAAAACAATCACAAAAAAGGTTCGTTATCGGCAATCTTAGCGCACAGCTGTAAAGAGTTCCACTTTCAAAGATTGTTTATAAATTCCACGAACTTCAAGTGGCCCTTTTAATGGCTTAAGCCACTAGAGTGGTTCATAAACTCTGTTTTAAACAAAGAATCTCACATCTCAAGCATATTATTTACGATCTGTGAAATAAATACCAGACCTATTAAAATCACCATCAAATACACACTTTCAATTTGCGCGATGTAGTACAAAGTAGGTTCAATAAGTTAGACAAAATCATTAGTATCCAAAAACTGTAATATATTTACAATAGATTCGTGATAAAATAATCACCTGTTACCATACAAAAACATTTAGAAATAAAACAATCAAATCTTTAAAAAACTTGCCATTTTTTATGATTACAGTGCCAAGGATCAACCAATGAAACTGGATGTGGCATTTTAGTATGTATCGTCAATTCGTTTTCGTTCATACTGTACGAGTTTGGCTATTGAACAAAAAAAAGTACTTAACAAGAAATCAATAATAATTAAGAAAAACATTAAGAAAAACATTAAGAAAAAATAATAAACATTAAAATCGGAATGATGATGATGATTATCCGAAGGAATAGGTAATAACGTAGTACATACCTACTCAGTTACTTATTTATCTAATAATAAAACATTAAAATCGAAATTATGATGATGGATGACATACTGAAATGCCACTTCCATTCCTATTTAGATCCGGCAAAATGGTCGGTACGTTGACCTTTGAGCGCGTGTATCGGGCTGTCCGTCGGTCAGCTCCTGATTCATGCGTGGAGTGCTTGTATTTATTTCCCTATTTTGAAGAAATACAATTACATTCTAACAATATAACACCGAAATAACATAAAAATATGTATTGTTGACCTATTTCATTCGTTTTTTTAGTAAAAACAGTTAGATATTAGGTTAAAACAAAGGGATTTTGTTAGAGTACTTCGCAAAAAAAAATTGGGTGTCTGTAGAAATTAGCAAGATTTTATATCTAAAAGTTATCAAAACCGAAACCAATGAATGAAAAAACATTAAAAACTTATCTGTTCATCGTTATTTATGCGCCAACAACAATAACATTCACTTTTCACACTGAAATACCACAACAAAACACACACTTGACACACGACAACCGGCCGCGACAGCGCGCGCATTTCGACTGGCCATGTGAACTTTTTCTCCTTTGGTCGTAACTGTTTATACTAATGTTACCTGTCTCTGTTTCACTACGAAGCTAGGGAATAAGTTAGAGAAGTGCAGCTATCTGTTTCTACCCTTTATTTTGTACTTAAAACTGAGACTGCGGGATCGGTCAGGAGCTGATCACGCGACAGATTTGCGAGTTTTGATCGTGATCAGGACCTGTGTTTTCGACAGTCGAAGGGTTATGAGTTTTCGTTTTATTACGTTTTTGAACTTGCCAATCGGCAATTGACAAACATAGCTTGGGACTATGTTATAGAAGCGTACACATTGCCCTTTAAAAGATTTATTTACTTTGGTGAGCCTAGTAATGGGAACAGCGAGTTTATCCTTATTTCTTGTGTTAACATTATGATTGTCGCTTTTTTTAGCAAAAAGATTAATATTTTTTCGAACATACATTAAGTTTTCGTAAATGTACTGACAAGGCACTGTCATTATGTTTATTTCCTTAAATTTATTTCGTAGCGATTCTCTGGGACCCATGTTATAGATTGCACGAATAGCTCGCTTCTGCAACACAAATACGGTATTTACATCTGCAGCATTCCCCCACAACAAAATGCCATATGACATAATGCTATGAAAGTAGCTGAAATAAACTAGTCTAGCTGTGTCCACGTCTGTAAGGAAGCGGATCTTTTTGACTGCATATGCTGCAGAACTAAGCTTTTTCGATAATTTGTCTATGTGTGGGCCCCATTGAAGTTTATTATCTAAGGTTATTCCTAAAAACACTGTGGTGTCCACTAGATCTATGTTTACATCTTTAATTTTGACATTAGCTAGCGATTGTGTGACATTTGGTAAAACAAATCGTATACATTTAGTTTTTTTTTCGTTTAATAATAAGTTGTTTACATTGAACCAGTTTACAACTTTTGAGATTGTATTATTCACGTCATCATAATTTGTTTGTCGTCGTTCCAATTTGAACAAAAGTGAAGTGTCATCTGCAAACAGTACAATCTCGTGATCATCTTTAACTACTCGTGGTAGATCATTGATGTAAACTAGAAACAAAAACGGTCCTAGTATTGATCCTTGTGGTACACCCATTTTCACCACAGATCCCGGAGAACGTTTCCCATTTACGTCAACTCTTTGAATTCTGTTGCTTAAATAAGAAGACAGAAGTTCCAGAGCAACACCCCTAACACCATAGTGGTTTAGTTTCCTGACCAACGTTTCATGATGCAGAAACCATTTACCATCTAGACACCCATGTTCTTGTCAACTCAGATAAATAAATACTAAATTAATAATGAAACAACTGTTTCCACACCCTCAAAGAATTACTTTTTAGAAGTAAATATTGTCTATAATAATTATAGGTAGGTAATATTATTTGAACAATTATTGTTCAAATAATATAACCTACCTATTCCATTTCAATTAGGTAGTTTTAAATCAACAATCACCTTTAGGGGGACTTATCTCATCTAATGAATTATTTAATAAAATAATGCTATTCAAATTCAAAGACAATTCTTATGTTCTTATAATAATTTCTTAATTTCTTATAATAATTATCTTTCTTAATTGTTCTTATAAATAAATAAATAATGCTGGACAATCCACACAACATCATCTAGCCCCAAGCTAAGCAGAGCTTGTGTTTAGAAGTAGCTTGGGTACCTACTAGAAGACTGACTTACTTAAGATACAAGATTTTATTTGTAAAAGCATATTTTACAAGTAATTAATACAATACATTACATAGATCTTATAATATTTGGTGCAGTAGCAGTCCACTTTTATGTTATTAATGTTTTTTCAAATTTTATTTGTTTTACTTTTTGTGTTTACCATTGTTTTTATTTATATATTTATGTTTCTCTTTCATCTATCGTCATATTATTATGTTATTCCTTTTTATTATTATTGTACCTACTTACCATGTTTATGTGTGTGCTAATGTTGCAAATAAATGTATGTCTATTGTCTAATATTTATGTACAATTCTCTAGCAAAACCCAGAAGTGTTTGGAGGTAAAAAAGCAGCGATAGCAGCAGCACTCCAACAAGACAAGATTGATGATGGTGACACCAATCTTGAGGAGAATGAGGTTCAGCATGAAGTCGGTGAAGAAGGACTTTTCTTGCCTCCATATTCAAGGTCAAAGCTTAAAAAGTGGAGGCCAGCACCCTCTGTTAGACCACAGGGAGATGAGCCCGGAGAACTGGGTATGTTGTACTTTATTTAACACAATGTTTCACTGCAAAATTGGTTTTTTTTTCTAATAATTTATTTTATTCACAAACAAATTTATGACTACTACAATATTTACAAAATGTACATAGGCATATAAAATACATAAGAAACTGTTGAGCTATCTACAGACCGTTGCAAATGATCTATAGCTCAACTGATCCAAATTGATAGACTATATTATTATTTTTATAAGGAAAAAAAGGATCTTACCAAGCTAAGGATCAGATAAGATAGAATATTCTCATAAGAAATTGTGTTACTTCCTGGAGTCACAAAACCACACACAAATTAAAAACAAATTAGATTAGAGCTAAATAATTGATAGCAGGTTGAAAAGGGAAAATAATAAAACTAAGCAGGCAGTTGCTTGAGTGAGTCTTGGTTCAGATTTGAGCTTTGAGCTTACAAGCTCAGATATTGTCATTCTGAGTGTTTTTATAAATTATGTAGTTATATTTTAGTCTATGTTCATTTCATTATAAGGTTATCATTATCTGTTTTCTAGTTTCACTATCGAAGTATGAATATCAAGTCATACTCTAGTCTAGGTACATATAATCATGAAAGATAAAATAACGGCTAATACTAACTTAGATAGGAAATCATAGCGCAAAGTTCTATCATAATCGTAACCGTCTTTTTGCTCCGCGTAGTCGGGAATATGTCCTTATATTTTTGTATGGATATCCGAGAGAAGACTCTCGGCTCGAGAGTAGGGAGTTTTAAAATGCAACCTCGGACTAAGCCCTCTAAAAAGTATAATGTCCTCGTAACAGAGGGCGAGCGAGTCGTAACACGATGACGTCACAGCGTGGAGTCCGCAGTTAAGTCACACGGGTTGTAAGTCTAAATAATTAAAGTAACTTGAAATGGCATAATGGAAAACCGCGATCGCGTTGGTTTAGTCAACAAAAGTAGGTTACTGCAGACGAATTCACGAATCCTTGAGCCCAGTGAATGGATTTGGTCTATGAACGTAGATTTTTAATAAAACCTGTTCCTTCGAATTATAATTATTAGTGTATTGTTTGGTACAGTTTACAAATGATTAAGACTATAATAGAAGACGGATAAAATCATATTGTCACCAATTAATTAATGTATCGATCTGTCTATCTAAGTCTATCTGTATAGTTTCTGATACTTTTTTAAAAAGAAACCAAACGGATATTTCGCATTCGCCATTTTATTCGAATCATTTTCACGTACAAATTCGATTATGCAAGTCATATACGTTCGATTATTCATTCCATATTTACAACTGTATTTTTATTACCCTACTTTGTTCAATAGCCTATCTGTATTAGTATTTTAGTGCCGCTTATTATTTATGGCATCCATTAGACGATTTTATGTGTTTCAGGTAAGCCGGTGAACATTCCGATAGAGCAGGAGAAAACAATGCTGGACAAGTTTCAGGAGAACCAGTTTAATTTGATGGCGAGTGATATGATCTCACTAAACCGGTCGCTGACTGATGTGAGATTTGAAAAGTAAGTGATATTTACTAAAAACTAAGAAGACTTTTTTCTGTACCTAGGACGATTATAATTTTGTTTGTTGCATGATGACTATTTACGATTTTTACTTCAATAAGCTCTTATAAGACGTAATTGGATTATGTGGGAGGTGATATGAATGTGAAAGGAATGAATCAGAGTTGACGAATGATAGGCGTGGAAGAAGAAAACATGTTGTGCCGGCTCCACCTAGCCTAGTATTAGGGCAGAGAGAGATGATGATGATGATGATGATGATAAAGAAGTACTAACGTAATGTATCAAATTATAATTGCACAATGGCATAGCTCTTACTAATAATGCATGTCGCCTCTTAGGTCAATTGGACTATAATAAGCCTAATGTCCAATTAGATAAAGTCTAGCTTTACTATTCTACTGAGACGGAGTTTGATCTACTTTATATCTACGTATGCAAATGTCATATTTTCATACACATAAAGAGTGTATAAATACAAAATCGTTATCAAATTAAGGCTGTATTATTGACTTATTAAAGTTTAAAAAAATGTTGTGTAAAAGTGAAATAGGTACTTAGGTTACTATGTAGTACCTATCAATACGTTTTAAAACATTTCCGTTTATATGCCGCATATGATAACAATTTAAAATCACTGTGATTATCTTATCTCATAATTATATGAAGTACCTCTATCGCAATAATCCGAAAGCACTTTACCTAGTACTTGTACTTTTGACAGAAAAACTAGTGTTGTATAACGTTTAGCTGATAAATTGGAGAATACTTCATCTGTGGATTTTTATTCAGTCTTTACCGTAGCCTACATTTTAAGGGCACGTGCAGACTGACGTTTAATATAGCTAAGAGCCACGTACGTGTGTACGTGGGTTGGGTTTTAGAAGGTCAATAAAATCTATCAAATATCCGGCCAGTCTAAGCAAGAGTTTACGAAAGAAGCTGCCTATTTCTCTCACTTCCGTATTTGAACGGGAAATTAATTAATATATTAAAATTAAATGCATTTGGTTGTTATGATATAACAGATTTATTACATTTTCAACATGCACTAATAAAATAATATGATAATTCAAATCATCATAAAATGATATCAAAAAGTCTAATGTACGTTTATGCACTGAAATAATATTCACACGAATAAAATATGTCTAGAAATTTGATAGTAGCAATCCTTAGGGTCACAGCCCATTTATCTAGCACTAGCTTCTTAATTGTTAATGTTATGCCTGACCTTGCTTTAACTCATGAACTCAAAACTTCGCACGGTCAAGTGCTCGCTTAAGAGTCTTGAGTTTTATCTAAGTATCTGAAACCACTGACTTAAAAGCCTGACCATTTCCACCTATCTTGACATTTTGTCGCACTTCAACAGAGTGGATTCCATATAAAGTTGGTAAGCACTAAGCTTAAACGTCTAACAAAGAATGTGCCACATAAACCAAAGTCGCGTATTTTAGCGTGATCTTATTGGTTGATTTACATTTACACGTATTTTACACTTTCCGCTCGCATTCTGTAAATGTCAACATTGTAACGATAACATAAAAGGCGATAATTGCTAGCACCATTTCACTCACATAATTGGTAGTTCATCCGGTTCGTAACATTATCCTGGGAAGCTGAGCACGAAACAGTGACGTAGAGTAACACTGCGCGTCAACATTCGCTTTACTGTCAAACGATGCAGCGTTAGCGCACAGTGTGTCTTAAGGTGACGGGTATAGCCAAATGCGTGTTTTTGGGGAAACCGAAAACTGTTTTCAGAAAAAGTGATAGCATGTGGAGTTGTAAAACTTATTATTTCCTATAACACATATATTGAACTGGTGTATTGTTACTCAAAATTTGTGCTCTTGGATATAGTTTACTTTTAAATGTAAGTTTAGTACCAACACCTTTTGCAAAAGTGTGGTTTAAGATCCCATTTTTTATGGGTTTGGCAGATTTGTTTGGTACCAAACTCAGCACAGCTATTCTTATGGTTCGTATCTTGTGACTCTAAAGAAAACATTTCTACATTAAGGTGTTTAAAGAAGAAGAAGAGTAGCGCCTTAGGAATTATAAGTGTTTGATTGCTGTGTGCTCGCAAATATACATAAGGCACTGCTTTAGAGTTTGACTATCCGAACTGTGCGCGGCTCATTATGTGTTTTGCGCCGTTGTCAGCATTTTTGTTGAAATTGAAATTGTGACGTTGCCACGCTGACTGTCTAGAGTTTAACCACCACGGCAAAAACTATGCCGTGTTACAAGTTTAACGTGTGTATAGATATAATAAATAAATAATAAACTTGGAAGTTATTGACATTTTTATTTATTATGAAAAATTTCACCCTACCCGTCGCCTTAAATGCGTTACGTTTACGATTGTCACATTTATTCGTGCTCAGTCCAGCTGTGCAGCATGCCTATGATCTGCAGGTCAATAAACCTTAGATAACTCTATGTGATCCATACAATCTCAGAAAGTAGAAATCCTATCAATGGCTTTGATATTACTAATCCAACAATTCCTGCACGTAAAAGTTGGGAGAAAATGAACGTATAATATCATTAACATTGTAATCTTTTGATTTGCATAAATAGAAAGTGGTGGCGCGATATTGGTAACGAAGGATTTTACGTCGTCCGGTTTCTTTTATAGTGTCCGCTTTTTAAGATAATTATAGCGTTCTATCATACTATTTGGCACGCTAGTGTACACTGTGTACACAATATAATATGTATAATTAAAACCGATGTATTATGTACACTAGCGTGCATATAGCGTGTCGATGTACCCGTATTATGTGTCGAAGAAATATTTAACTGAAATAACGTTTGTATTGTACCCTTCATAGCTACCCTTTAAAGTGTTATCGCCTGTTGTCAAACACTAAATTTAATTGTGTTGCAGAAATAAAATTAAGTCAACAAACGTTATCGCTCTAATACTTTTATCTATATATATTTTATCTATATATATATAATACGTTTATCTGGCACGAACACAGATTGGCAAGAAAAACTGTATTCAGTGAAAACAAAGAATTTGTTTTTACTTAGCATTAATAAAAGGTCATACGCTCAGAATATTGTAATTTTGTGTAATGAGCATTCATACAAGTTATAGGCAAGCGATTGCCTTCGATCTCACCTGATGTTAAGTAACGATGCGGTCGACGATGTAGCACGCTTGCCTAGAAAACACATTCTCTCGTCTCTTAAAAATATCCAAATTGTAAACATAACATAGCATAACATAAGGTCAATCTTTTTCCCATCAATTATAATCATTAAATAAAACTGTTTTATTCGGTCTATACCAAGTAGTTTTAACTGTTATTCAACAACTAACCCGGCATTTGTCTAAAGAAAATCTATTTAAGCGAGAGTTTTCTGTGCGTTTATAACCTTAGCGTGCTTTCATCCATATTGTCCGGAACTGGCTTAAGTATCGTCATTTATAAAGTTAATCATGCTATCGTATTTTATTGACTGCCTATTCGGCCCGTGGTAACAATTGAATATTTTTAATGAAGATCGTAAAACCACGTGATATAACGCCATGGAAACATAAAATGTCTTTTAATTTTACTTGTCATAGAATAGAACCAGTATGTATGCCTTGACCTACTTTTAGGCCAAAGAACTACCCAACTGGTCGAAACACGGGTTCTAGATTATCCACTTTATATTCTAAAATCACGATAGGTCAATGAAATCGTTTGAACGAAAAAGGTCAATAGGTTGACCTAAAAAATTTTACCTACTACTTCCTCAGTTTAAAGGTTAACCTCGCCTGCAGGGTATGAAAAGCTTATTTTAATAGAGTATCCAGAACAGAGATCTATTTTTTTTAAAAGTACACACAATACATGAAAAGGAGTTCAAACTATATTGAGATGTACTTATGTCTTAAAATATTACTTCTATGAAGTTCTTATAAACGAATAATCAATCAAATGATCTTAAAACCCACGCTCTACCCACTTGTATTCATTACTTTATTGGTTTCTTGAGTATTTCAAAGAAATATATAGGTCAATGATGATAGAATATACCTGAACCAATTAATTTATTTTCATTAACTTCTCATAATAGCTTTGTTGTTTGGTTTACGTTGTCTTTCAGCGATCCTATTGAGATTCGCTTCTTTGCGTCCTTTTAGTGCGATTAATGTGAAAAATAAGATACTCTGTTGTTTCTTCGAATTAATTTATTAAGCCTAAAATATCGTTCGTTTGCTATATTCCTTTTAAAATTATACCAATATTTTTAGAACCTTGCGTTCCACTTGGAAACTTGGAAATCAGCTGGTTCTAGAAACAATCAAAAAATAAAAATAATCATAAAATTTTGTCCCCAGATGCAAAGACAAAGGATACCCAGACTTGCTGCCTACGACGAGTGTTGTTATAGTGTTCCACAATGAAGCATGGACCACTCTTCTTCGTACCATCTGGAGTACCATTAATCGTTCACCTAGACCTTTGCTGAAAGAAATCATTTTGGTTGACGATGCTAGTGAAAAAGGTAAGTTTTCTATTCTTTGTCTTACGTACTTATTTCTATTTTTTTATTGTATCAAAGAGTCTTGGGTGAAACTGTATAGGGCTTAGACCTCGCCTCATTTAATTATTTAAGAAACTTTATTAGATACAATACACTTTATAAAAGTTAAAAAAAAAAACATAATTTAAAAGCAACAGTACCTAATTGTTAATTATTAGACATTCGACTTCGATAAATAGCGTGTTTGCATAATTTATTTTCATGTTTACAAGTATTTACATTTAAATAATTACTTATTTTTGTCGGTTGTCAAAGACATCATTGATTCTGATAGAACCGAAAAGTACCTATACCTAGGTACTTAAATTAACATTATAACCAGTCACAATATTAAATGTATGCCTGTTGGGACCTGAAATGGCCCAACACCTTTTTCGAAGGTGGCATGATTGAGTACTTTCATAAACATATTCTTGTATAGAAATAGTCTAATTTAGCTCATAGTAAAATAACTACAGTTTTCATGTTACCACATATGTACTTAAGTATTTAAATGTAACTTCAAAGGAATTCTAAAATAAACAAGTGTCCCCAGCCGCTAACACCGTTTGCATGCACATAAATAACATGGTACAGTCAACGGCATTAGTAGATAATTATTAGAAAACGGTTTCAAAAAGCTGTCTTTCAAAAATGTAGCTTACAATGACAGCTGACAGTAACCTGACAGGAATACTTATTCCTTTTTCAAAAATAAACACTGCCATTATAGTAGGAGAAATGAAGTCGCTGGGGCATTATATTTGCAGTATAAGTATTTGATATCGCATTTTCTATTCTTTATATATTTTAGTATTTGTCGGATTTATTCATATATTTAAGTGGCAAACATAAAAACGTAATTGTTTTGACGTGAACACATGTAAAGACGATTAATGGTATTTGTCGAAGTGGCATATCTAATTACCTACTAATTAATTTAGTTGAGTTATAACTTTTCTATAATTAACTGCATTTTAGGTGCATTATCATAAATATTTTTTGTTTAAATATGAGTCTCGTGCTCTGTACAAGCACTCGAACTTTTACACCAAAACTAAATAAATAAATCTGAAACTAATGTCAACTTCGGTTGTTAACAGTACACACGCTACACTTATTTTTGTCATTTACGCTTTTACGGCTAAAGACATTTATTACTATTCAGGAAATTCCTCGACTTATTTTCCTGCTACTTTCTTATGTCTAGTTTATTTCAAATTAGCATAAAGGAAGCACGCTCTGTAATTTTCTTTTTGTTAATATGTTAATGATTCTTCGTCTTGGTATTATTAGTAGATAAACTGTTATACGATGTAATAAAATGTAGTCGATAAGTCGCTTGTTTATTGCTATTTACATTTAAATACTTGCTTAAACAATACTCGTTGTATCTGCATCATGAAGGGTTCCATAGAAAAACATCACGTTTTTGTATGAGCGATCCCCTTTTTTCTGTTTTTTAGTATTCGTTTTATAGTGGCAATAGAAATATCATCTCTGAAAACTTCAACTGTCTAAATATCAGGGTTCATGAGATGCAGTTTGGTGACTGACAGACTGATAAACTGCATAATCTTAGTAATAGTTTACCGTTTTACCCTTTAGATACGGAACTTTGAAAATAAATACAGCTCTAGTGTTTTCCTGGAAGATAAGCACAGTAGTGGTATTTCCCCGGATTACAATAAGATAAGCTGGTATCCCCAAAATTTGTTAATTTAACAGATTTTTTTTTCTGTTATCTGTTAGGCAGTTTGCTTTTATTGGTTGGTGGTTACGGCAATATAAACTTTTGTAAAACAATAACCGCTCAAAGCGGATTTCAGCTCGAAACTTTTGACTCAGCCCGACTGTAAGTACCTAAATTATTTACATAATGTACCTTTCCATCTAAGCTTATGTTACGTTACTCCAAGTTATTGTATAAACTTTGTTTCGACAGAATACTAAAATGCTTAACAAATAAACATATTTGTTATACGAATTTCGCAACTAATAATAATGAAATGAGGTAAGGTTACGACTTTATGTCTAAACACGGTAGACATCCACTTTCATGTCGTAACTGCTGGTCCCATTTCGATAAAATATGAAATAGATTTTTTTGACGGGGCGATTGGGGCAGCTACTCTAAACGTCATTATTTCGGGAAAACGTTCCTAGGACCATAAAATTTGAGATATTTTGAACTGAATTCACAGATTCTGAAACCAAAGTTACTACCAGAAAAAAATAAAAATACATTATTTTCTACATACATACGTTTCCCTAGTATTTTAATAATTTGTTTCACAATTATATAAATAATTTTCCCGTTTCCTTTGTAAGTGGAACAATTTTTATCTATTGTGAGATCTATTCTCAGTTCTCTTGACGCTCAAGAACTCAACATTTATAGATTCGTTTCCGCTCCTATTTCACGATCCAATGGTCAGAATAAGTAAATATAGTTACGTGGTGGGAACTCAGTCACCGCTGAATTAAGCAAATATTGATAAAATTGATGTCCTTCGTACTTCACCAATACGATATACCTATCTGAGAATATATGGGAAAGTTCTATCTTTATCTCAGACTAGTAGTACGCCCCGGCTTCGCACGGGTAGCCTATATAAAAAATATCATTATATTATAGCCTATGTTCAGCACAGATAATGTAGCTTCACAACAGTGAAAGAATTTTTGAAATCGGTCGAGTAGTTTCGGAGCCTATTCGATGCAAACAAACAAACAAACAATCAAATCTTTCCTCTTAATAATATTAGTTTAGATGATCGAGGTTCAATAGTCTGAATCGTTTTATGCTTTGACTCTGACGCAATTCAAGAGTCGGATGTAACATTTTGAAGCTATCAGACGCTTGAAATTTTTGTGCATTCAGAAAAGTGAAAGTACAATTACCTCTGAAGCTGGATAGGTTTGAAGTGGACATTATGTACGGTGATTCGAACCAGATAATTTGTTCGTTTACATTAATTTAACATCTTACGTAATACTTACATAATGATAAAGCATTTTAATTCTGGCTGAGCATACAGATATTTTTATGATTTATTTGTTAAGTTGGTCAGTAAAATAATAATGCGTTTGATTAAGAAGCGACAAATGTCATTGGCAAGACTACCTTGACATTTGGAAAAAAACTCACAGTGGATATTCGATTACTAAAGTTTATATCTGGGTGGGGGTTAGGATGATCCAAGCTTCACGACTTGTCCCCTACAACCTATGTGCTGGTTTCCGCAAACTTTAAATTATAATAAGATAGTTGCGAGAGACTAAGTTGCGAGACGAATGAACGAATAGATGAGTCACTTGATGTTCAACTTACCTCTGTCTATAAGCATTGCTTTAACAAGCACGTCCATTTATATCATTTTGTAGGTGTTGAGGCATCACACTACGTCTATTATTCTAAAACAAAAATTTAAGTCTCAGGCGCCTATAATTGACCAGCTCCCATACCCTACAAACCGGAATTACCGGAACACAGCAATGCGAGCACTGCTTCATTTCTTCAATCACAATACCTAATAACTCTACAAGAATCCAGAGATATACCAATTTAAAGAGTAAACCCGGGCAGTAGTAGTTGAGAATACATTACTACGCTTCACTTAGCATGGTAATGCCCCAGTGGTGTGCAGCAAATGAGACAGCTAGCTAGTACTTGCGATCGCTTATTTGCTGCAAATATCAACGGCAATAAAATAACTGGTTTTTAGATTCACAAGCAAATATTTTTCAATGACCGGTTTTTGTATAAAACGTGGTACGTCAACCTTATTCATTAAATAAAGGTAACCCTTCTCATTTATTAACGTAATTTAATAACTACTTAAAAGGCACACGCAATCTTTATGTAATCCTTATGTATTCATAAATTTTTATGACGACTTTTGTCGTTTTGATAAAAGAAATTTAAAAGTCTAATATTTATTAGAAGAAATAGGCATTTTCTCTTCTCAATTTAGTCTAAGGAACGGCTAAGAATACCAAATTACTAGGGCTGCCGTTCTAGATAAATAAGCAGCGTGTCTCATAAAGAAAAACCAATACCCAACAATCGTACGGTAATTAACTAATACTATAAACACATTTTTCCTCATTATCTATACATATATGCACAAGTGTTTCTTTAATCGTTTATGTTTATAGCCACTATTCTAAAGTGATCAAAACGAGTATTCTTCCTATTGGCTCTATAGAATGCAATTCGTTCTTGCATTTTCTTTACATTTTCCAATCATTGTTATCCCAATGCTAATTTACTTCAAGTAAATAAGAATGTAGGCTAAAGGTCGCTTAAAAGTCGGAAGACATTCACCTTTTAAAGCAGCGTTAGTCTGGGTTCAAAAACTCGACACGTGATCAATTGGTAGTCTACTCGAGAAACATTATGCATTCTATAGTTGTAAATTTTTACTCGTTCGGAATAATAACTCGATGAACTGAATACTATCGAAGACGGTATCTTTTATACTTATTGCTTATCGATAGAAGTCTATTTATTTTTATGGGTAAAAGGATTTGACTATCTGGTTATTATAGTGGAAATGTTCTATATAGCTGTAGTTTGAATAAAACACTGCTAGAATATGCATTGAATGTTATAATTGATCAAGCGAACATCCGAGTTTTTCGATCGCAGATGTATGCCAAGATAATGCTTGTATGATAGTATGTTTATTAGAACATAACTTTAAAACGCCTTTGTTCAATACTGTCTCAGTAACGTTTATCTATTCCTGGCTGACTCTGCCCATTCCCGGAGGAGTCCTGGTCACACCAACCATTTGTTGGGCATCCGCAATGTCTACTTTCTACTAAGAGGAAGGCGTATAAATACTGAGACGCCTTGGCCTTGAGCCCACCGTTATTGCTCCATGCAAATCACATAGTTAATTAATGCATTTATTCGAAACCAAAATTGTTTACGAGCGCGCTGGAAGATTTGTTTAAGACGCTGAGTTGGAATGGGATGGGCATTAACATCAATGGCGAATATATCTCACACTTGCGATTTGCTGACGACATCGTCATATTGGCGGAATCGTTGCAGGACCTACAACAGATGCTGACCAGTCTTGCTGAAGCCTCACGACGGATTGGCCTGGGCATGAACTTGGATAAAACGAAGGTCATGATTAATGATCGTATTACCCCAGAGCCAATAACCGTTGCCGGAATGCCTCTCGAATTTGTGCAGGAGTATGTTTACCTCGGGCAGACTCTGCGGTTAGGTAGACACAACTTCGAGAGAGAGCTAGACCGGAGAATTCAGCTCGGCTGGGCTGCGTTTGGGAAACTTCGTCAAGTCTTCTCGTCATCCATCCCTCAATGTCTGAAAACGAAAGTTTTCAACCAGTGCGTCCTACCCGTTATGACCTATGCTTCTGAAACATGGACACTAACAGTGGGGTTGGTCCACAAGCTGAAAGTCGTTCAGCGCGCTATGGAGAGAGCTATGCTCGGAATTTCTTTGCGAGACAGAATCCGCAACGAAGTTATTCGTCAAAAAACCAAAGTGTTCGACATAGCTCAAAGAATTAGCAAGCTGAAGTGGCAGTGGGTCGGCCATGTTTGCCGAAGAACCGACAACCGTTGGAGCAAACGGATACTGGAGTGGAGACCGCGTTTAGGAAAGCGTAGTGTAGGACGCCCTCCGGCGAGATGGAGCGACGATCTGCGGAGTGTAGCTGGCAAACACTGGATGAGAGGAGCCGAAGACCGGGCTCAGTGGCGCGTCTTGGGAGAGACCTACGTCCAGCAGTGGACTAATATAGGTCGATGATGATGATGATGATGATGATTCGAAACCATAACTTAAGGTATAACAAAAACTTAATGGAAAACGATGACATCTGCAGAAGTTAAAATAACTGTGAAATAGTAGATTACATATCAGATTATTCCTCTGTTCTTTCTGCTCTTAAATACTTGTTGATAAACGACTTGAAATTAACACATCATACCGTTTGTCCAGTGACTCTGCATTTGAACTACATATCCTAGATGTACAGTTTGTATGCGATTATGGTACAGCTAACATAACTGCATAAAAATTGTCGTCGTTTTCTCATTTCGTGTGCAGACGGCAAATGCACGCGATGAAACTCACGTCGACGTCGCGTCGGCTCATTCAGGGGGGTGAGACATAAACGAATCGAAACAGTGACGTATTCGACGTACACTGCGCGTCAACATCTACTTTACTGTCGAACGTTGCAGAGTTACCGGGCAGTGTATGCTAAATATGTTACATTTACGATGTCACATTTATATTTCATGCTCACCACCAGCTTATTTTGTCAGAAAATGTAACTACATTTTATACAATGGAGTTAGCATTGGCACGGTTTATTGATACGCTCGGACGATATGCTCGGACGATGGCGTGAGAACTTTTTATTTAGTTATACAACAAGTGTTCGCCAATATTTGAATGGCTAGAATCTCAAAACACAGTCTTTGACAATAGCAAAACATACCGTTTCGTGTAGTAATGTTTAATAATCTTTGTAGTTGTTTGACCGAAATCGCTACCGGCCCTAATCTAATCTTTACCGGAGGCTTTAATATTGGATGACCTCATGAATTCAGATATTTAATAAAGTCCTATTCTTCTAGACCACCTCGGAAAGAAGTTGGAAGACTACATAAAGACGCTGCCGGTATCTACGCGACTGTTCCGGACAGAGAACCGGTCCGGTCTAATCAGAGCCAGGCTTCTGGGAGCGAAGCATGTCAAGGGTGACGTCATCACTTTCTTGGATGCTCATTGCGAGTGTACAGGTAACTTGAAAATTGTAAACAAAGTCTATGTTATATGAATTTTCTTCGTGTTCAATTTATACAATGTTTTAGACTACAGTGTAACTGTCTATATTCGCTGGGGCATAAAATTAGTTTCCTTAGAGTTCGCAGTTTAAATGCATTGATTAAATATTTTTATATAGCCAGATATGACAGACGCGTATTCTAAGTTTTATTTTGTTGATTCGTCAAATATACCTACAAATTCGCTGGGGCATAAAATTAGTTTCCTTAGAGTTCGCAGTTTAAATGCATTGATTAAATATTTTTATATAGCCAGATATGACAGACGCGTATTCTAAGTTTTATTTTGTTGATTCGTCAAATATACCTACAATTTTGTGTATTCGAATATGTGAAACGAGTACTTATTAACTTCATAAATCGCATTACAACTAAGTAAACTTCAGAATAAACGCTTCACCATGGTTACTTTTACTATTGATCATTTACTTGTATCATCATCATCATCATAAGCAGCCCGTACTAGCCCACTGCTGGGCTATTTAGTTGTATTTAAATTCTTAAAATGATCTTTATCCAAGATCCTTCAGTTTATATAGACGTCTGTTTAACTTAGTAGTTGTATTTGGCTTCACGTAGTTAGTACTGCTTTTGAATATTTTCTTGTCATGCAATGATGTATTACCTACTCAGTTTAAAAACTCGCTACATAAAACTCGTAGTAATTATTCAACAAAATGTGCGTGCAAAGTCACAATCAACGTGCCATTGTTGTTTGATCATGACATCAATGAGCTTCCAAGTTGTAAACTTGATGTAGACACAGTTACTTGTAAATATAGTATGTATACAACCACGCTAACGTTCGATATACACGAGGGTAGTTTTAAACTAGCAACTTTGCTGACGAAGATTAACAGAACTAGTTTCTATTCTATTCTATTTCTATTCTATTCCTATTCTATTCCTATTCTATTTCTATTCTATTTCTATTCTATTCCTATTCTATTCCTATTCTATTCTATTCCTATTCTATTCCTATTCTATTCTATTCCTATTCTATTCCTATTCTATTCTATTCCTATTCTATACTATACTATATTCTTACTTACCTTAAAGACTTTCTTACATATCTTCTATATTCCGAGCAATCGATAGAATGAAACATCTACTTAAATCATCTTCCAATTTGATATAATTTATATGTGCCAAAGAGTTGTTCAAGGTCAAATACTATATACATGTATTTTATTCAGCCTGAATTAGGTGATTCGTAAACTAGGTTCTTAAACGCCAGTACCTCTAGAGGCACAAGTCTAGACCTGGAACCGACAAGAAACTTATGGCCTAGCTCTTAACGTGTGACTTGAATCTGCTAAAAACGACTCGTTGGAAACATTCCAAAATGATAACCTCATTTTTCACTTGCCATTTAACTGGGAACCATCTTTCGAAATGTCTAGTTTCTAAAGTTAGGTTTTAAGCGAATCTTAACTGAGATAGTTTTTGGTATAGGTCATAAAAAGGAGGGGGAGGAACCGACCATAATTGTCTTTTTGCATTGTATTATTTTATTTGGTAAGTAAATAAATATTCACGGATATTTCACACATCACACTCTAGACCCAAACTAAACTAAACTAAACAAAGATTGTACTACGGGAACTAGACTGCTGATAGAATACTTATATATGCATTTTTTTTTGTAAATACGTACATATGCCTTCCAAGCTGTGGGTCGTGGGTTCAATTGTCATCCAAAGCAGATGTTTGTGTGTGTAAATAAATATTTGTGATGAATATTTGTTCTGTGTCTGGGTGTTCATTTGTGTTTATACTATGTATCTATTTACAAATAAATAAAATGAATAATCTTTTCTTTTCTAGAGGGCTGGTTGGAGCCACTATTGGCGCGAATCGTCGAGGACAGAACCACGGTTGTTTGTCCAATCATTGACGTGATATCGGACACAACATTCGAGTACATTCAAGCTTCGGACATGACTTGGGGCGGATTCAACTGGAAACTCAACTTTAGATGGTGAGTATTCGGCTCATTTTTGTTTGACAACTTCTTCTTCTTATCGTGTCGATGCTACAACTGCATTTTGTTGTAGCATCATGTTGAAAAGATTAGCCAGACTAGACACTGCTTTACCGTGCCTAGCTGTTACCGGTGTGCGCCACGAGGAGGCTCTTTCCATGCACCCTTTGACAACTAAAAATGTATCTGATATGTGAATTAAAAAAATAACTTATTTTGTATTGCTTTGTCGGTTGATGAATGAATGAAAATACTTGGTTGTAAGTTTGTCAAGTTTTCTTAACGATCTTTACTTATATCTTCATGTTTATTAATGTGGTATGATGTCCATAAGTCATTTTTTTTATTACTGTCATTCTATCAAGCCATTAGTTATTAGTAGTTCCCTAAAGGTATTAAACGCATTAAAATATATTAAAATTCAGTACTTATGTAATATAAGCTGATGCAATGACGTAGACTAAACTTATTTATTTAGTCGAAGTATCATTTCTATACAATTTGAACACTGTCAAAATACTTAGTTATACTATTTTCAAATGATTAAGTCAGTTTTTTGTTTAATTTGTTATGCTAGTCTGTTCAAATATTATTCTTTATAATGACTATAAAAATAACTGCTAGCTGAGCAAATATAGTTTTCAATTAAAAATGTTATAACACCTGTGGTTTCATTGTATTCGTTATTTAATTTAGTATTACTTCAATTTGTATTATTATTGTTTTATTTTTATATACGGAAATTTTATAAAAATAAATATAATGTACATTGTATACAACGCCATCTAGTCTCAAATGTAGGTGAAATATAGTTTTATTGTCTTACAAATAAGATTAATACCTCTAATCTTACGTTAGCTTGATTCCGACGCAACAAAACTTCCAACGTATTTTTGTCGCAAAACAGTGGTCGCATTGTTGTACACAACAATGCTAAAATGAAATCTATATTTTTAGCACTAGAAGTGGTTTTAGAATAAAATAAACAGTAACCTCATTACTGACAAACATTTAATTTATCAATTAAGATCAAATAACAATCAAATCAGGAAACATAACAAACAACCTTTAGTTTAACAGGGAATAACACCCTTACAACAATTACTATGCACAATTACGACAAAATAACAGACTTACTGCAAATTACACCGATCACCTGTTCAACCATTCCCTTCAAAAGCCCTCTATCAAAAAAGAAGACCTTTCCCTTCGAATGTCAGCCGAGCAAAGAGATCTATGCTCGCCGTGGCTCTCTATTTATACTTTTTGAACAAGTGACGTCTCAAATTGCAATAAATCCTTCTTAGTCTCCTAATACGGCCTATCCTGCTATGCGCCGACCTCGGCCGCATCGTTGAGGAGGTGTTCTTGTCGGAGACACCTTTGATATGGCTGTCAGGAACAGCCAAAGGACCTGCCTCGGAACCATCGTTATCAGGGTCTGTTGATGCAAAAACAAGGATTAGGTCACAACATCACAGGCATTTGCCTATTCATTCATTCATCATCAATCAAGGCCCTCTTTCAAAGTTTCAATCACATATACAGCTAAGTAATTCCTTCACAAACACTCGTCAAGTTAGCAAACATCATCTGACAAGTGTCTTGAGACACATTCATTCTCATACCTGTACGTACGCACCGATCAATTTAACTACACACGTGTCTGCCAGACATAAGTCTGCACGCATAAATGCGTCTGCCAGGACAACACCTGATATGCATTGAGAAATGCATCTGCCAGGACAACACCTGATATGCATTGAGAAATGCATCTGCCAGGACAGCACCTGTATGCACTGATGCCAGACATATGCAAGTCTACGCGCATCACCTTCGGTAACCGTATCCAACCTTCTTGCTCAACCCGACACACACAACAATGTGGATCGCTATCCATTGACAGGAGGATTGTTTTTATTGAGATAAAGTAAGGGACTATTACGATTCTTACCTACCTATGCTAGAGACGACGACAGTTAAGTTTGTAGTTAGTTGAGTTTGTAAAAGAGTTAAGGTTTGTTTATTGTGAAAATGGATAACAACCAACAAAGGCATAAATGACGGAATGAAACAAAAAGTGTGGTACGCGCCGTGCAGCCGCCGGTGAAGGGCTGCACGACCACAGCGCAGTGCAGCCGCCGGTGAGGTGCTGCACGACCACAGCGCAGTGCAGCCGCCGGTGAGGCGCTGCACGAGCAGAGCGCCGTGCAGCAGCAGGAGAGGTGCTGCACGTCCAGCGCACCGTGCAGCAGCAGGAGAGGTGCTGCACGTCCAGCGCACCGTGCAGCAGCAGGAGAGGTGCTGCACGTCCAGCGCACCGTGCAGCAGCAGGAGAGGTGCTGCACGTCCAGCGCACCGTGCAGCAGCAGGAGCGGTGCTGCACGCCCACAGCGCAGTGCAGCCGCCGGTGAGGCGCTGCACGAGCAGAGCGCCGTGCAGCAGCAGGAGAGGTGCTGCACGTCCAGCGCACCGTGCAGCAGCAGGAGAGGTGCTGCACGTCCACAGCGCAGTGCAGCCGCCGGTGAGGCGCTGCACGAGCAGAGCGCCGTGCAGCAGCAGGAGAGGTGCTGCACGTCCAGCGCACCGTGCAGCAGCAGGAGAGGTGCTGCACGCCCACAGCGCAGTGCAGCCGCCGGTGAGGCGCTGCACGAGCAGAGCGCCGTGCAGCAGCAGGAGAGGTGCTGCACGTCCAGCGCACCGTGCAGCAGCAGGAGAGGTGCTGCACGTCCAGAGCAGAGCGCCGTTAACCAATTGCTCTGCGCTCTAGCACACGCACGAACTCGTACATTCATGCCACACGTACATATGATATGACATAGTCAACCAGGATAGTGCCTGTAACATTAAAATAAGTAAAAGCCTTTTGGTATGTAACGCAGCAAATGTTACACTTCTTATACACATTAATAACACAGTCTTTTAGCACATATTATGGTTATACAAAAGACCTACACTTGTCGTTATATCAAATCAAACCATGAGAAGTATCATCAGTCCGTTACGCCATATGCGCCATGTCAAATCAATGTGGTTGATCTGCAAAACTCATGGATTCCGCTCAATAAAACCGCACCACAAAATATTGTTTCTGTTCTGTAAATAATTTTAAAATTAAAATAATAAGACAACGTTCGGCCATCACTAGCCAATAAAATGGTGACTACAATGCTGCAACAATGCTTCCAATGACCACCAATTACAAGCTCGCGTATTCATGCGATTCAGCTGTCTTCATTCAGCTCTTGCATAAGCTCCAGCCAAAGGTTACTATCAGGCTGTTCAGTCCTATTTTATTAACGACAAAGTACTCTGCAAAGCATAAACATTAAAAGAGAAGATAGGTCTTATTTTCCAACAGCTCGGCCCAACCTGATCATGACTTATTTACTACATAAGTAGGTAGAGTAGAATGCACTTTTAATCAATGAAATCAAAACATCGTTCAAGTATACTAGAACATTTTCCAACTTGATTAACTTCCAAAGAGTGCACAGCAGCCTATATTAACCGTAGAAAATACGATATGGGATAAAATAATCACGTTGAAACTAGTTGAGGGCATTTGTCTTTTCAAAACGCTCATGATTTTTAAAGTTTATTGACCTCAGTTTTGACTATGTCCGTCATGACCTACTAGAT
This sequence comes from Ecliptopera silaceata, assembly GCA_932527185.1. Classification (NCBI taxonomy): domain Eukaryota; kingdom Metazoa; phylum Arthropoda; class Insecta; order Lepidoptera; family Geometridae; genus Ecliptopera; species Ecliptopera silaceata. The sequence goes on along the minus strand of OW052207.1, from coordinate 3,705,921 downwards.
GTCATGTCACCCAAAACGGCGGGATCACGAAGGAGGTTTAGAACGGTGTCGGTGCAATTTGCTACGAACTACGAAACTCCTTTGCCTTACGGCACAACGAATAGGCCTTCAAATAGTTGAAATTTTTTTGTGCGCATGCTCCAACTTCCGCCATGTTTTTCGGGCACTTTATTTAAAAATGTATGAGAAATGCACGTTTTTTGAAGAAAATAGTAATAAAACCAGTAATAATATACATAATTTTACAATCAGTTCAATTCAAATTATTGTGCATACATAATAAAATTATATTACAAGTATTTTAATTAAAATATATAATGTTATCTTTAAGGAAAGGTAAAAAAACGTTGTTGATAAGGAGTATGCCGCAGTGATACGCGTAGTAAATCCTTTCAGGAGAATTTATATTACATATTTTATTGACGACCGATGTTGCGCGGCGGGCGAAGGTCCGCCTACGACGCGGAGGTTGCGGGTTTGATTCCCGCCTTGGGATAAATGTTTGTACGATCTGCAAATATTTATTCCAGGTGTTCTGGGTATTTTATATGTATAATAATAATATCTATCTATGTATTGCATTCTATTAAGTATGTCAGTCTTCTAGTACCCATTACACAAGCTGTGCTTATCTTGGGGCTAGATGATGTTGTGTGGATTGTCCAGCATTATATTTATTTATTTGTATATAATTTATTGACGACCGATGTGGCACGGTGGGCGATGGGCCACCTGCGACGCGGAAGGTTGCGGGTTCGATTCCCGCCTTGGGATAAATGTTTGTATGTTCTGCAAATATTTATTCCGGGTGTTCTGGGTATTATAATAATGTATAATAAAAAAATATCTACCTTTGTAATTTGTATTGTATTAAGTAGGTATGTCCCATAACACAAGCTCCGCTTATCTTGGGGCTAGATGATGTTGTGTGGATAGTCCAGCATTATTTATTTATTATTTTCATTTCTTTTATATTAAGATATTTATTATTATTTTGTATTTACTTTTACTCATTATTATTTAATTACTTATTATTATCCTAATCTCTCAACTAGTTCGGCTTTATTTCCTCTTTGAGGACGACCATGGTATTTTAACCTGATGGTTAAAGTTGTGGGCTTCTACGGTCGGATGCACTAACGAAGCTCCGTCAATTAATTTTTCATTTAATTGCACTATTATAGGTGATAATGTTTGTTGCCCAGCCATTTCTATAAAAAGTGCCCGAAACTTTCATATTACCGCGTTTTTAACATGGCGGACGCGCATGCGCTGAGCATACTGTGGACAGGTCTATTCCATTAATTTTGGACAAGATAATGTGACATCACAATGTCAAACCAAAAGCTGTTTGTTTCAAAAAGAAAATATAAAAGCAAAACTATTGTGGGCACAGATTTACTAATCCCTATTCTGATTTTAGCACTAGAAGTGGTTTTAGAATAAAATAAACAGTAACCTCATTACTGACAAACATTTAATTTATCAATTAAGATCAAATAACAATCAAATCAGGAAACATAACAAACAACCTTTAGTTTAACAGGGAATAACACCCTTACAACAATTACTATGCACAATTACGACAAAATAACAGACTTACTGCAAATTACACCGATCACCTGTTCAACCATTCCCTTCAAAAGCCCTCTATCAAAAAAGAAGACCTTTCCCTTCGAATGTCAGCCGAGCAAAGAGATCTATGCTCGCCGTGGCTCTCTATTTATACTTTTTGAACAAGTGACGTCTCAAATTGCAATAAATCCTTCTTAGTCTCCTAATAATATATATTATATCTATCTAAGGGTGGGAAATTTCAGTGCATTCCCACCCTATTGTCTTAGAGTGATAGGCATAATGCAATATAAGGTGTGCAATTTTAACCAACGCTTTAAAACCGTAAATAAATAAACGTGGCATCTTCAGACAAACCCTGCCATGAAGATTAGGCTGAAATCGCAGAAAAAATGCTAAAGTACAATATCACCTAAACAAAAAGGACCTAGGTACTTAAAAATTGGGTTTTAAGGGCTCGCCGTGATTGTATTTCGCGATTATTTGCGTAACCGGCTATTGTTCTCGCTTGGCGGCACAACTAGCCAAGGCTTGATTAGACGTCCATTAATGGATTTATGACCGTGATACGGCCACGATCCTATAAACTAAACCTCGACTCTTACCCTACTGTATTTAGAAGAATAAAAAAAATAAGACCGCGGTAAAGCTATTGCAAGGCCCGAGATAGAATATAGCTATGCTTAAAAAAAAATCACGGACATTTCACACATCACACTCTAGTCCTAAACTAAGCAAAGCTTGTACTACGGCAACTAGAAAAAACAGAAAACAATTTAGACTAACAATTACAAAAAATTTATAACATGACTTGGAACACCCGGAATAAATATTTGCAGATCGTACAAACATAGGTTGATAATGATGATAATTATAAAAATGTTAAAGACGAAGGATATATTTAAATAAGGATTGTTACAAATATTTGTATTTGTGAGTTGTATTAAACGCAAAATGAAATCGCAACTTTTAATCAAATCAATATTTTATGCAGATATCTGATTATATCATAAAGATTATGGCCAACTAATTAATCCCATTAAGTTATTACATTTCGGCATAGTATATGCTTTTCCGGGGATTATTTTATATCTAGGAAGATTTATCTAATGATTAGATTACTAATGAGTGATTGTATTTGTTTAATTTTTAATTGCAAGAAACAAGTGCTTATCTTTTTAGCATTTACATCGAGGTCTACTAAAAAGACCCCAAAACTACGTAAACTGAAGCTAATCTTCTTGACCATAAGCTAATGCTAAGTTCTAATACCTAGCTATAAAGTCTTATGATTTAATTAAAAGTATGTAGTTACTTATTTCATCATTTGAGGATCGAACCTACGACTTTAGCACATAAGCTAATTGTTCTATCTGTAGGTAGGTATAGGAGAGAACAAGCAAACCACCTTTCTAGTTCAAGGACAGTTTATTACTGATGCAGAGCAGACCAGTGACAAATGCAGACTATAAATATGTACATGCAGTTCGAAGTAGCACAGATAAGCTAGGCCTACATTCATACATATCATCACATATCAAGCAAGCTTGGGACGAACTAGGTCCAACTCTATTAAACAATTGTAAGAAAGATCATATGAAAAAAACGCTAGAATCCAGGTCTAGTTTCTTGCCAGTTCTTCTAGACTCTGGTCGCGACGAACTGGCGCCTAGAATCATCTAGTATGTAAGACGTTTCAAAGTGATCCTTGTGATTTTATTGAATAAATGAGTTTGAAGTTTATCACTAATACTATTTTTTTTTATTTTCCTAGGTATCGAGTGCCCGAACGTGAAATGACTCGACGCGGCGGCGACCGCACAGCGCCATTACGCACGCCGACAATGGCGGGCGGTCTGTTTGCTATAGATCGCGATTACTTCTACAAGATCGGTTCCTACGACCAGGGGATGGACATCTGGGGCGGCGAGAATCTTGAGATGAGCTTCAGGGTAAAGATAGCGTTAAACGATTTCAGATGAACCTATACTACTCGTATGAGACAAAATTCAACCATTTTGACAGAAAATCTGATTGAATTCTCTAGCCTTGGCTTAGGATTTGAATCACACGGTCAAAAGTTGGGATAGGTTAAAAAGTCTAAAATGTTTTAAAAGGGGAAAAGCTATGTAAGTTGTTTTTCTAGGTTTGTATGAGCTAATGCAATGAATGATTAGTTTATCGTCAAAGATTAGACGCATGTAAATCAGAAATTAACTGATTTCACGCCTGTATAAATGGAATGGAAATATAATTAAATAACTTTCTCATCAGGATGATAAGCTTTAAATGCGATTGCAAAGCATACGTTCTATGCTTAGTAATGAGGTCGAATAATTAGTAATATTTAGGTTTTTTTTTTAAATATTTCAATAAGGGGTTATTTCTCAACAGCGTAGGTTGTATCTTAGTAAGGAGGGTATATCTCAGTATCGTGGGTTGTATCTCAGTTAGATGAGGTATTCTCAGTAAGATGTGAGTATATTTTCGAAACGTCTTCTTCTTCTTCTTATCGTGTCGATGCTACAACTGTATTTTGTTGTAGCATCGTGTTGGAAAGATTAGCCAGACTAGACACTGCTTTACCGTGCCTAGCTGTTACCGGTGTGCGCCACGAGGAGGCTCTTTCCATGTAGATTCTGTATAAGTAACGTGGGGTGTTTGTATCGCAGTAAGGTAGGCTTTATCTTAGTATGGTATATTATTTCAGTTAGATGAGGGAGGTTGCATCTCATTTAGATGAGTAATATATCCGTTAGATAAGGTTAGATATCTCAGTAACTTGGGTTGTATCTCGGTTAGATGGGGTTGTATTGTATGTCAGTTAGATGAGGCTATGTCTCAGTAACGTAGGTTGTATCTCAGTAAGACGAAGTTATATCCTAGTTCAATGAGGTTATATCTCAGTAACGTGGAAGTTTATCTCAGTTAGAGGTTATATCTCAGTAACGTGGGGGATATCTCAGTTAGAGGCTATATCTCAGTATCGTGCAGATTTATCTCAGTAAGACCGAGGTTATATCTCAGTAACGTGGGGTTTATCTCAGTTAGACGAGGTTATATCTCAGTAACGTGGGGTGTATCTAAAGGTATGGCAGTGCGGTGGGATCCTCGAGATAGTCCCGTGCTCGCACGTGGGTCACGTGTTCAGAGACAAGTCTCCGTACTCGTTCCCGGGCGGCGTGCAGAATGTCGTGCTGCATAATGCTGCGCGAGTTGCCGAAGTCTGGATGGACGAGTGGGGGGATTTCTATTACGCCATGAACCCAGGTTCGAATGCCTCTGTGATGGCGGTTGCTAACATCTTCGTTTCTAAAACTCTTTAAAAGTTAGGCGTGATCATGATCATAGATAAAATTATATATAGGTACTCAACGGCTTGCGAATCTCATGTGTCGGTTGAAAAAAGAATAATACTTTCTTTGTAACATTTTCAAAGAGATAGATTATAGATATTTTTAATAGAAAAGTAAACTATTTTTCTCGGGTCAGAAAATTAGATTTAAAGATCTAAACAATATGTAGCGCCATCTACATGAAAAACTCGCGTTTGTATAGAATAGTATTGAATTTTCCTAGGTCCTTAGTCCTTGAGCCTATCCCTTTTCGTAGGAGATGCCACAAACTCTTCAAATCAAAATAATTCTTATATTACTCTGTCTCTAGATAAAGCAACAATACACGCGTACAATAACTATAGAGAAGCACATTTAATATTCACTACAATTAGGCCAATTGGAATTCTAAATGTTGACTTCTGAAGTGCTAGCACAAGCAATTGGTTAGATGAATTATTGTCTTAAAAATAGCTTCCGCAAACAGAATAGCCGTAGTTTTCCTTAGAAAGAAAGATGTTAGCAGCCAAAACACAGAAATCAAAGTTTTGTTGTGGCTTTTGGGTTAAAAACTAACATTGTGAAGTATTGTGAACTAATTCATTAACTTGACGAGACTTAACATTAACTGAGACATTGCAGCTGCATTTTACGCCTCATTTAATTTTGCATGCTCATTCATTTTCATCGCTATTTTCGCTTCCATATCTGTGTTCTATATTCCTTTCAGCATTTTTATTTTTGGTTACATTTGTACTATTTTATATCTTTATGTATTGAGGGCATCATAGAATTTTGTAAGGTTATGAGAGCGGTGAGGACGAATAAATTTGACAATCGTAAATTTATCGTAACTTTAGCACATTTAAGACACACTGCGCGATGACATTGCAACGTTCGGCTATCAAGCTAATGTCAACGCGTAATACGTAACGATACGTTTGCGATTGTCACATTTATTCTTACTCACCCCTCAGTAGGTCTACCATGAGTTTTTACTATACTATATTTACTAAACTCGCTAGCGTCTGTAGTTAAAAAATGTATGAAGATTTGTACAGCGCCTCTAGCGGATAGTTGGATACTAAAATTCGTAATACTAATATTGACGTAACTACTGTAGTAAAGTCAGGCGATTTTACTGTGACAACTCATGGTAGATACACAGAACTATTTTCATCAAAGTTCTGAAGTTTTCTTGATGCTCTGAATGCATGATTTTCTTCTACGTTCTGTTGCTATTTTTATTTCAACTTTTTTCCTTATTTCGCTTCTTTCTATGCAGAAGCAATGAGGAACCATTTAAATAAATTGGAAATAAAATGTTACTGAATAACCACAGCAATCCTTTATAGATCGAGAGCTTGTGCAAAATAAAATTCTAAATAGAACTTTTTTTATTTAGATGGGTTGCAATAAAGTTGACCTATTTTCCGAAACTCTTTTTATTGTGGGTTTCCAACTTAATATACATTTCTTACGTTATTTGTCAAGCTCTTGGTATAATCATGGCTTAATAGAATATTGTAACTGCGTCGATCTAATCGTATTAATGAACTAATAACTAACCTAAAATGTTTACGTTATTTATTTCTACAGCGTAAGGGATAACACTTTAGTAATAATAATTTTATATATGTGTGTTTTGTTTATTATTAATTATTATGTATTTTGGTAAAGGGAGATTTGGGCAATATAGAAAAAAGTATGGTTTAAAAACTGACGTGTACTTATATGCTTAAAGTTTTCTGAACTAAGACTTTTATGTAACTGTTTAATGGTATTTAGCATCAACAATGTATGCAAAAAATCTGTTGATTTGATAAAGCGTCAAGTATCTGCATTGATTTATACAAGTAGAAATTAAAAAAGTTTTATATTGTCCAACTCTCCCTTAGCCTTTAACGTACTAAATCGTTATATGTTTTGCTTCCTAACTAGCGGAGCTAAATGGAATAATTGCTTTGATAAACAATAACGTCCACGGTTCATGTTGCTTGCAAAACATTTGTTTTACTCGTATATGTTTACTGTTACCGCTTATAACATTGTGGACGTTGTTTGATTTGCAAAAACTGATCATTTACAATATCCATGAAATTCTGGGGCAATATAATATATATTTTGCATGAAAAGATAAACATAGAAACAAACGTGTTTTGATTATAATTGTTTAAACATAGACGTAGTGTTTGAATAAGAAGGAATATAAAATAATTAAAAAAGGAAATACATATAAAAATTATAAATATTCATGGCACAACGCCATCTAGTCTCATTTAGTCGAACTACGCTTGGTGGAAACTAGTTGCTTTTATTATGTTGAATTGATACATAGTCACACCCAGACAGAACTGATTAGTGTATTGATTGATTTTATCGTTAGAGGAATAACATTGATGAAAATCAAATTAAGTATAATTTGGTACATTTTGGTAAATTAAGTATAATTAAACACATGTGTAAACTATATATACCTAACTGTGTCACGACTAATAATGCTAACAAAGTTATTATAAAAATATTGAAATTTTTTAACGTATTTGTAAATGATCAGTTTCGTGGAATATAAGTACGAGGTTTTACGTACACGTACACGAATTTACAAATAAAATTTAAACATAATTATATGTATCTAAACATACGTTACTACGTACTTGTGTACGTGATTACGTGGTCGTGTACGTTACCAAATGTTAGTGTACGTAACTACGTGCTAGTGTACGTAATCACGTGCTAGTGTACGTTACCACGTGTCTCGTGTACGTAACTACGTGCTAGTGTACGTAATCACGTGCTAGTGTACGTTACCAGGTGTCTCGTGTACGTAACTACGTGCTAGTGTACGTAATCACGTGCTAGTGTACGTTACCACGTGTCTCGTGTACGTAACTACGTGCTAGTGTACGTAACTACGTGCTAGTGTACGTAATCACGTGTCTCATGTACGCAACCACGTGTCTCGTGTACGTAACTACGTGATAGTGTACGTAATCACGTGTCTCGTGTACGTAATCACGTGCTAGTGTACGTAATCGTGCTAGTGTGTGTAATCTCGTGTACGTAACCACGTGCTTATACAAAACCACGTGTACGTGCAAACACGTACGTAACGCGCACACACGCCAGGTGTGGATGTGCGGCGGGCGACTTGAGATAGCGCCGTGCTCGCACGTCGGTCACGTGTTCCGCAAGACCACGCCCTATTCGTTCCCCGGCGGCACCGGCCGCGTCGTCAACCACAATAACGCGCGACTCGCCGAAGTCTGGCTCGACGATTGGAAGCATTTCTACTACAATATTAACCCAGGTTGTTGCTCGTATTGTCTGTGCTTTTTTTATGATTACTAAAAAAATAATTACCAAAATCACACTACGTCTAAAGTTATGGGCTGAACACAGCGACATTCAGTTTTTTAGTTTGAAAACTCGATTTTTTCCAAAGCTAATTTCAATTGATTAAAATAAAATTGAAATAAATTCTCATCTAACAAGATGATAGTCAAATGTTTTGCCAACATTATATTTATTTTAACTTAAAAAAGGCAATTATATCTTAATAAGTATAACCATAAAACAAGCACAGATAAGACTAACAAATTAATAATAGTTTGAAAATATCGATTTGTTACTACTTTTACTTTTTTATATCATTTCGATAAATCAAACTATATTTGAAACTCATTAGAACCTACTTTTATAAACCTCATTTATTTTTTGTTACCTTCAAAAGTTCCAAAGAGTTCCATCTGTTTTGACTAATATTATATTTTAATTAAGTATACAATAGTTTTTTAATGCATGTATTAATATTATACAGGGTGTAATAAGATTCTAAAAACTTTTGGTAGTTGATACCAATATGAAACTTTTAATTGATTATTATGTGCAAATTTTATATAAGAAACTAACAGCACATTATGTCATAACTCAACTGTTTTATAAATCATTATCTAATGTATTACATCATGTAGAACAACTATAACATATTTGTTTAGGTTTTATAGAAAAAGTTATATATTTCCATGTGTTATTTTACCCCCAAAGTTTTCGGTAGTCTTTTTACACCCTGTATTTTAAATTTGTAATACATTGACATACATTTTCATATACATACATAATTAATACATAGATTTCATCATTGCCATGTTGTGTTGGGTATTTACATTAAATTCATGCTTTGTGAATCATGTCTAACAAAACATACTAATTTAAATAACATGTAACAAACTAATATAATATATTTATTTGAAAAAAAATACAATTTTTTCCCAAAAATATGAATGAGAAGCTAACATTTTATCAGAATACAATAATTACTGTTAATAATATCCCATATTGTTTACATAAATGTGTGAGCTGAAACTCAAAAGCAGCGGGTTCAATTCCCGTTGCAGCAAATGTTTACATGATCTGAAATATATGAATCAATGATAAGATATTTTATTACACTATACATAAAAATCTTATTATGTTAGCATGTTAAAATTTTCTTAACACACACTAGGGACTCTTACGTGATTAATTAAAGTCCCCTTATTTTAGGGATATTTGCGTAATTGATTAAAGTCCCCTTATTTTATGGACCCTTACGTAATTACTAAATGACCCCTAAGTCTTTATATAAAAAGTATAATAAATAATAATATATGTACGGCCAGGCGCCCTAAACGTGCCGGTCGGTGACGTCACGGAGCGCCGAGCATTGCGCGACAAACTCAAATGCAAGAGTTTCCGATGGTACTTGGAGAACATCTACCCGGAGAGTCAGATGCCGTTGGAGTACTACTATCTTGGAGAGGTTAGTACGAGGAAATAAAGTTGTATTGTTTACACCTATTTTGTATGATTAAATGATATTTTATGTGAACGTGGATTTTATAATGTCGAGTTGAGAACCCGTTATGTTATTCGGTCGGACTCCCATTTCAGAATGTCTCCAACAAGTTATAGAAAACATATTTCTAAAGATTACTTACTCAAAAAGTACTAGTCTTAATGCCTAGTAATAGTAATTTGATTAAGTTCTATCCAGTATTTTTTTTGTTACTATCAAAAAAGTGTACAAGTTACTTGTCGATGACGATTTAAAATTGTTTCCTTTGTAAAAAATATATTATCTCTTCAGAAAAGTTTCAGATCTGATTTTAATAAATAACCCCAAGTTTGTGCCCGAAGGATGATTAAAAGAAGTTCATATTATTAATTGTATATTCGATATTTCCAGATTAGAAACGCAGAAACGTCCAACTGTTTGGACACACTTGGCGGTAAGGCTGGACAACCGCTCGGTATGGGATACTGCCATGGAATGGGCGGTAACCAGGTAAAATAAAAATATACATTTTATTAAAAATAGAGTAAATAGAACGAAAGTATCAAATACAAAAGACATTTTCGAATATAATTCACATCGGAAATTAGCTTTCTGTATCTAATTATTTGGATAATAGCGTTTTCAATCTGTTAAATTGCATCTTACTCAAAAGTTACTTCAGAGAAAATGATCTAGTTTATAAATAGTACCACTAGTTTACAATAAACACAGCAATAGCCTATGAATTATTTTTTTTATGTGCAAAAATGCCTCTAAAATATTTTTACTTTGTTCTTTTAGAAATGTTTATAATTTTCTAGGTGTTCGCTTACACGAAGCGTAAGCAAGTGATGTCGGATGACAACTGCTTGGACGCGGCGCACCCCCGCGGTCCCATCAAACTGATCCGCTGTCACGGCATGCGAGGGAACCAGGAGTGGACTTATGACTCTAAGGTTACTATTATCCCCCATTCCCCCCCACTCCGTCTTATCATTTCGATATCTGTGCTTTTGTATAAATAATTTATTACATTATAAAGAAATAAATATTCATTGACATTTCACACATTTCTCTAGTCTTTTAAATTAACCAAAGCTTACAAGGTTACAAGCGCGATCTAGAATTTGTCTCTGCCATCTGTTGGTCTGTTACGCAGACTTCTATGTAGGTTGTCATTGTAGCGAGATAGATGGCGTTACAATTTCATGCACGTTTGTTTGCAGACTCGTACGATAAAGCACAGCAACACGGGCATGTGCCTCGACAAGCCGGAGTCGGGCGACGTGTGGAAGCCGGTGCTGCGGCCCTGCAGTCGCGCGCGCTCGCAGCAGTGGCTCATGCAGGTCGACTTCAAGTGGCAGGCGCGCCGACAACACGCGCGCCCGAGCTAGTGACTACAGGTAACATCAACATCATCAACCTATATCAGTCCAGTGATAGTGCCACTATCGCCATCCACCATAACATCGGGGATGCTAGAACAATGCTGCCACCAACCCAAAGTCCTTCTCCGTTACTTTAAGGAGTTGGGGCTGGGGTGAGGTTAGCAGGGGGACAATGCACAATACACCCCATTGCGGGACGTCAGTGCAGATCTTATTCCCCCAACTAGAATTAGAATCAGTCCAGTGCTGGACGTAGGTCTCTCCCAAGACGCGCCACTGAGCCCGGGCTCCGGTTCTTTTCATCCAGTGTTTGCTAGATTCCGCAGATCGTGTCTCCATCTCGCCGGAGGGCGTCCCGCGTGGTAATATACATTAAACTAATTTACATTCTAGCTGGTGACTATATCTAGGTAACACTCTTATTACTACTTTACTTTCGAACGCCAGGGCTAGTAACTACTTTACTTTCGAACGCCAGGGCTAGTAACTACTTTACTTTCGAACGCCAGGCCTAGTAACCACTGGCGTTAGCTTCAAACTTGCCAAACCGGGCTTGCCTTTCTTCACAGACTAGTAGGATGCTACGCATCATCTTCAAATTCCCAACCGACCGAAAACATTGACTGCCAATACTGCCATACTAACCATATTTAAAAATTTTCGCGCACATATTCTTTAATCAATTTTTGTTTCAGGATGGACAACGATAGACCATACCAGTCTTCCCTCTCATTAGATATCAGATAATATTCCTTATTCCTATAACTGAGAGTTTTATATCTATTAGATTTAAACTTGCGACACAAGTAATGTGCTCCGTGAATCGTTGACAATACATAAAATAATTTTTATTCCCTTGTAAATTGCTCAACTAAGTATTGTGTCGAGTTTTTAATGTGTTTATTTTATATTGTTTCATATTTGGATAGTCGCGGTTAGAATTAATTAACCTTGGTATGTAAGTACTGTTTTTGCAGCTAGCATTTCAATTGAGATTGTAAAATATCGTTGATTTAGAGTAATATAATCCAATTTATGTTTATAGACATTTTTATAATATAAATTCAATAATATAAATACTCCATTCCATAACATGGATAGGCTTATATAGTAATCCTATTTTCCAAAAGCATGGACCTAGTCTGTATGTAATTTTAACAATTGATAAAAATAACTCACTTAAAGTAAAAACACATTTTGTGAAAACTTAACACCTTTAGCATGTGTATTCCTACATTTTGTTGGCTACACTTTATGCTTCATCAGTTGGTAACATTCAGGATTTGTACCTGTATGAAAATACAAGGACAAATTCTACAAATGTACCAGCACTATATTATAATAAGTCAAAATCGTATACAGAACTCTAAAGTGCGCATTACACTATCCTATTGGTTGAGCGTTAAACTAACATGATCTACGTATTATATTCTTCCAAAAATTCTTATCTACTTACTCGCTATTTTATGAAATGACCCGTAACATTATTTTAGTTTCTATCACTATTCTTTAAACATAACAAAAAACTCGCTATCTAATCTTAGCGCTCTGCAATATGGGTAATGTAATGCTCGTTTTTTGAGCAAATTTGAAAAATCCATTGAAAACTGACCCCCCTTCCAATACTTCCAATCAGTATAAAGCAGACTCATTTGTCTGTTTTTACTAAAAACGAAACGCATTTTATATTACTAGATTATAATAACTGCCATTTACGAAAAGTATTTTCTATTCATCTACAATTACTCTTGTTCGGTAGAGGTTTGTTGGATTCTTTGTATTTCTTCTGTAAGTACACTTGCTCACAGTTCTTTATTGTGATATCTTTGTGCACTTTACAAGCCCTTTTTACATTTTGAATGATATTTAATCCTAGCAATAATTAGAATTTGAAGTATTTAGAAACAGGTTTTCAGTTCAATTTACAAATATCAAAATGTAAATGGGGCGGCCCAAGTGTGAGATTAGTTTGAACTAATATTTCGTAATCTTTATTGTTATTGTTAAATCTGCGAAGATTTTATAAGGGTTAGAAGTATCTAGAATGTTAGATGGCTAAGATAAGCTCTGTCGATCTTGTGGATGTAACATTTGATACATTGTTGCCTTAATTTTATGTGTCCAATGAATGAATTGAGAAGGCTAGATGGAATTGCCTGTAGAAACTATTCTCTCATTAGTTTGTCGGTAGCTTTTTCATTTCTTTGTTATGTACAGTCAATATCATTAGTAAATTATAAACAATCAAGCATTCAAAAATAAGCAACATTACTGAAAACAAGTATCATTTCGATTTGTTACTATGGTTAAGAAGGGAATCATGAATGTCATGAAAAAAATCTGTGAAGAAACATTTTATTATTAAATAGTAAACAATTGATGTTGACTGTATATAAGTAGGTATTAATTGTACTTTAGCTGTACACTACTACCGCTGGAACTATACAGTGGGATTAATATTGTTGCACTACATTTCCCATAAAATAGGTAAAATGTATTCTAATAAGTTTGATGCATTGATTAGTTTAAGCGGTAGTATGTATGTTTCGTTCAGAATGGTCCATAACAACGAAAAATGTAGCTATTTTAGACTATTTGAGAATTAAATAAGATTCTTTGAGTCACTCACTTCGAGATTTATAAGTATGGTCCAACCTATTTTGTTGTATACTTTCAAGTTTTATGCTATTTTGTGATCGGTCGGGAGTTACGAAAAAACAATCCTTTCGATACCGAATTATATTTTGTTATTATTTTAGTTTGATTAGTGATTTATTTATTGGAAATAATAACTATTTACTTACAAACAAAATAAATCATATCACTATATTGTAATTTGATAAGTATTAGAATGAATTTAAGCAAGATATTTGTTGAGAAATACATAATAGATGCGTTTTATTTTGATTCAGAATTATGATAGTTTTCTGATGTAATTGTTTGAAAATAATATGGTTTATTTCTATCACTTTTTGCGTCACAATTTTATTAGATAGTCATAATAGAAGAGAATACTTTGTAATTATTGTAAATAAGTTGTTATTTAAAGATTCGTCCAGCCGGTAACACGGGATAGTGTTCATCGAAAAGCATTTATTTGTGTAAGATCTGAATCTCAGAATATTTTTGTAGTTGATTAGTGCCAAATTCACTACTTTACGTTTGTGTACCAATATCACCATTCCAATAAACAAAAAAATATGTATTGTCTTTTTGAGAATTAAATTATTTGGACTGAATTTTACACCTTTGTTTTTATTATAATGCCTATAACTATCGTAATTAAATAAATACCGTAAAATATTTTCTTTCAACAAAAGGTAACAATAGATCGGTAAATAGAATAGGTATACAGCTATTGTGATGTAGGAAGTAAAAAAAACCTGATTTGCGAGAGAGTGGTGCCTGAGATAGGTTTGAGAAAACTTGTAGTTACCAGTACCCCAAGTACGAGTTTGTGCATACACGGATCGCAGAGACGCAATCGCCCAGCGCCACCGATTTAGTATGAAAATCCAAGCTTCTTAAGAAATCTGCCAGGAGCGCTACTTGGATCTCCATACAAAATCGGTGGCGCTCGACGATTGCGTCTACGATCCGTGTGTGCACAAACTCGTACTTCGGGTACAGGACTGCTCCGCGATAGGTTTGTTTCATAGTTTATTATGCAAACAATGTGGTATCGTGAGCAAAGGTAAGTATTCAATCATTAGGGTTTCTCATAGAGTCCATTAATATACAAAAGAGCCACGGGCCTAGAACACTCCCTTATGTATCATAGGATTATGCTTATAATGAAACAAACAAATATTTTCAAAATAGTTTATTTAATTTAATATACACTTAACTAATTGCTATACAACTATCTTACATTTAAAAGATTGAAATACATTTCTTGATAATGAATTCAAATAAAATCTCAGATTGATGACAAATTATCCACTGCAAGAAAACTGATTGTTAAAATTCAAATAGAAAGATAAGTACCTATACATACACTACAGTCATTGCGTTAGGATAGTCGGAAAAAAACCAGTAACACTCAAAAAGTATAAAAAGCACTAAAACGTGCTTTTGCAAAATAATAAAGAACTACGACAAAGTAACATGAAAACTACATAAATATTTCAACGTAATTTCAATGAAAAATAAGGCTCGTTTGGTGTTTTGAGATCATTGCTATTTCTACATAATCTTTACCAGATTTCATCAAATCGTGGTAGAGATGCTGTAGTTATTAGCCTCCGTTAGCGTCCATTGCACACGTTTACACACTGTCAATACGAATTTTACACTGATTTGTTTATTGAAATTAACACAATGAAAATGTTCGTACTACTTGTAACTACACCAAGGTGAGAATTCAGTGCGAGTAAAGAATCCTACTAGGTCATTGTTTTGCATATGTCAATTACATTGTTGTAAATGTACTATGTTGCAATCTTGAGTCTTTTGGGATATTAATACTCTCGAAAATGAACATTTACAAACATAAACTGAACATTACGCCAAATAAATTTCAACAAACATCTCAGCGACTTAATTCACATCAAAAATATTTTTGTAAATTTGAGTTGAAATAGGGAAGTTACAGGCACAACCACGATTTATCCATGTATAGAAATGATGAGCCGCAATATCCCTAGATCTTATATTATTATCCGTTATTTTCAAACTCCGTGATAACTTCATTCGTAGGATTTGTCTCCGCCATCTGTTGGTCTGTTGCGTAGACTACGATGCAGTTTATCATGTAATGAGATAGATGGCGCTATGAAGATTGTCCATAGTGAATATTAAATTCGTGTAGTAATAACGTGTGCAAGTATTGGGGTGGGTGTGACGTCACATGGTCCCTGGACT
Source organism: Ecliptopera silaceata (assembly GCA_932527185.1). Taxonomy (NCBI): domain Eukaryota; kingdom Metazoa; phylum Arthropoda; class Insecta; order Lepidoptera; family Geometridae; genus Ecliptopera; species Ecliptopera silaceata. The sequence continues at coordinate 3,689,944 of OW052207.1, read as the reverse complement.
GTCAGCCGATGAGTGACGTCACTCGTTAGGCATCTCCTCTTGTAACCAATTGTCGTCTTCTACCCGCGCTAGCTGCTTTTTGAGGTTGCAGTATAATTTGATCAGCGAGTCCTGGAAATATAATGAAACGTTATTTTTTATAAAATTATCATTCGAGGGAAGAAATTAACGTCATCAAAAATGACAAATTTACTGATTGAGCTTTTGCTCTGCAGTAGGACACTTTTGGTTTTTAATACTACATAATATTTTTGAAGTGAAAACTTCTTTAGCGGCGCTGGGTGGGTAAAAACTTTCATAGTGTTGTGGCGACATGACGTGACGATGACGTGGCGACATGACGTGACGTGACGATGACGACGAAGCCAACGAAGACACAGACACATTCGCGCTTGCGCGATGACGTGACGATGACGTGGCGACATGACGTGACGTGACGATGACAACGAAGCCAACGAAGACACAGACACATTCGCGCTTGCGCGAATGTGTCTGTGTCTTCGTTGGCTTCGTCGTTGTGTCACATTCGCGCTTGCGCGAATGTGACACAACGACATGACACAATCACAATGACACAGACACATTCGCGCTTGCGCGAATGTGTCTGTGTCTTCGTTGGCTTCGTCGTCATCGTCACGTCACGTCATGTCGCCACGTCATCGTCACGTCATGTCGCCACGTCATCGTCACGTGACGATGACGTGGCGACATGACGTGACGTGACGATCAGTGGCGTGCCTAGTGCTTGAGAATAGGGCAAGCCCGACATACGTTTCATGTTTATGATTAGATTTTACATTCATAAATAAATCCCTTAAAATTCTCCTCTTCAGTAACGAAGCCAACGAAGACACAGACACATTCGCGCTTGCGCGAATGTGTCTGTGTCTTCGTTGGCTTCGTCGTCATCGTCACGTCACGTCATGTCGCCACGTCATCGTCACGTCATGTCGCCACGTCATCGTCACGTGACGATGACGTGGCGACATGACGTGACGTGACGGACGATGACGACGAAGCCAACGAAGACACAGACACATTCGCGCTTGCGCGAATGTGTCTGTGTCTTCGTTGGCTTCGTCGTTGTGTCACATTCGCGCTTGCGCGAATGTGACACAACGACATGACACAATCACAATGACACAGACACATTCGCGCTTGCGCGAATGTGTCTGTGTCAGTGTGTCTTCGTTGTCTTCGTCGATGTGTCACATTCGCGCTTGCGCGAATGTGACACAATGACATGACACAATCACGACTGTGGTTATATTTTTGAAGTGAAAACTTAAAAGTGAAAACACAACGTTAATATTGAAGTTTTCACTTCTGCCGGCACTCCCGGAGTGCTAGCTTTTTTTTTTTTAAGAATAAGTGATATTGGTGTTTATCGAAGTACTTGTAGTGTACAATTCATATCAATTGTAAATAATTTTCAAATAAAGTATCAAAAATAACAATAACTAAATATTTTAAGGACTATTACTTTGTGATTAAGTAATATTAATAAAAAAAACAAGTTCCTAATGAATAGCCGACTTTCAAAGTTACATAATAACAGATAAGATATTCTAAAGTGAATCACCAGGGACGGTGTATGTTATTATTTTATTTACCTTTTCATTTTCTAGCTGTATTATTTCTCTTTTTTGCCGTAATTCGTCGTCGTCCATTTTTTCTTCTAGTTCTGATTTGTGATTACTAAGGTACGCCAACTCTGTCTGGATCTGAAAGGAGTAGAAATATTTTTTATGAATATTTTTGTCTCTCAAACATTTATTTCGAGTAAGTACAAAGTTCCGGACTAGATGCCGTGTGAAGGAACAAAAAAATTGTGTTTTAAACAGTTTTAGGATTAAGTAAGTTAATATAAAGAACCAATCTCAAATATTGATACAGAGTTACACAGATTTTATGTTCGCGAAGTAGCTTAAACTAGTAAAAGATATAACAGTTCAGACACAATAAAAAAAAACCCAAAAAAAAATGAATTTCTCGCTAGAGCGAGACGTATGAATAATAATTCCTAACCGGGTTCGGTCACGGCGACTGCGAAACTGGACAGGCATATTTAACTGGATCTATAAATGTAATCAATTGATTAATTAGTCAGTGCTTTGCTGCTCTGCTCTAGCATACGCTCTATTGTGACTTGCGTACCCGATCTTATTAGTAAAAGTACGTGCGCACTTGGGGCAAGTTAATAAGCCATTGACAAAATTATAATATTGTATGTATTTTTATTTTGGTAGTTTATGAGTGCATTACCTTGAGGTACTCCTGCGCGAGTTGCTTGTGCTCCTCGAAGATCCGCTTGGAGTCGTCGTCGTTGAGGTCGGGCGAGATGGGGCGCAGATGCGGCTCCAGCATCATGTGCAGCGTCGAGTCCAGCGCGGGGTCGGCCGGCGCGGACCCGCCGTCGGCTGTAGACCCGCTACTGTTGCCTACACACAAAACAATACTATTTACTCATCATCATCATTCATTCCCCTGCCCTTATCCCACGTTACGTGAGGTCGGCACAACATGTTTTTTTTCTTCCGCTCACTCCTATCATTCGTCAACTCTGATTATTTACTCATCTATAGAATAATCTAACTTATCCAAAATACTACTGTCTGGAAGAACATGATTACGTATCTTGTTCTTTCAAAAACAATTTCCCGAAAGGGTATAAGATGCCGTCAAGAACTATTTTTGAACAATACAAAATGAACCGAAAGCTACGACAGATTTAACTTTGCCCTCTTGAGATCCTAAAGATCCTAAATTATTGATCAGTTTGTGATTATGGAATCACGTTTTTGATGGAAAAGCCCACAAACAGAATCGGATTTTTTTCTCTAATCCTAAGAAACAGCTGTTACTTTGTGTTACATAGTAGGTGCACGGATATCATTTGTTTTGAATATGTGATAGTGATATAATGTAAACGGACGTGCAACTGGGATATAAATATTTATGCAAACTAATACTGATAATAATAAATTGTATTGCAAATGTACAAACAAGGCATGACTAGTTGTTTCCGCGTTAATCACTTTTTTATCAACTTCTTGACTTACCAACGTTATGCAGTTCTAAATGCACATTAACACTACAGTGAATATTAATCTTAATACTTTAATGTATTTTTCGTTAAATTTCAAACTTGATAAAATATATCTATTTTCTTTCTAATACCTGCGTCAAATAAGTAGATAAACAGTGAACTTGATCGTAATTATAACAATTGAAGACGCACGCGCATTATAAATACACCGCGATGCGCGTGCTCTGACGCTATTCGGCTATTGTCGCGTCTAGATCGCGAGGAGCGAACAATCCCAACGGTTATAGGAATCGTAATGCCACGGCACCAGGGTTAATACGTCACGAGTTAAATTTACTCTTGTTGGTGATGTCAGACGCACGCTTCGCCTAGATCTGCGCTTACGGAACTCTACGGTAGGTGGCGCAGCGCTCCTGGCCTATTCATCATCGATCGCGATATACTATCGCAATAAATCGTTGTAACAAATAATTGTTTGTTTACACATTTTTATCTGACCGACTCGTATGCGTGTAGAAAACGCGCTAGTGGATTAAGCACGCGGAAGTGACCTATTTTGGTCAATTACACTGTCTTACTCGGTTAAATCAATAATCAGCACTTTGAAAAATAGCTACCAATTTGATTACGTTTTGCGCGATCGAGAAAATATAACATGAAGTTCCGGGATGGGGTATCGGTGCTGATGCGAGGTGACATGGCTGGTCTGACACTCACTGTAGAATATCCAAGTGCAGCTGACGGCGTCGGCCGTGCGCAGGGCGGAGACGACGCCGGCGGCGGCGGGGTCGCGGCGCAGGCGCGCGGGCAGCGGCGGCATGGCGCGGCGTGCGGACACGAGCTCGGAGCGCGGCGCACTGAGGGTGCAACAAACAAACCGCCTCTATTCGCGGCGCGGTGACTCAACGTCAGTCCGAGCTAAATGCGGACGCCGTGTGCTGCCGCCCTTCGTGAGGTTTTCTGCCGTTTTCGCCGGGAGCCGCTCTGCACCACTCGCCGGTCGACGACCCGCGCCTGCCGTCTTGCACCCGGCACCGCTGCAGCCGCACTCGCACTCGCAACCAACCATGGTTCAATCCCATGGCCGATAACTTTGGAGCCGAAATGCTGCTTGGACTTCTAGATAATTGTTCCTTATGTACATCTCAGCTAGTTCTCTTTTCTGAATGTATAGTGCCTTTGTGGTTTGAATGCCATGAACCGCATCGGTTTGTCCTTAAGTAAAGCTGCAGACAATAACGATGCTTTCTATAGAATATGGCATGTTTGGAAGTTTCACCACGTGTCAGTTCTCTTCATCTTCTTATTTAAGAGCTTCATATTCTGGCAATTCATTGCACTCTCCTTTCGTGGCAGTGTCCTTAACCTTCTAATACGAATGCGTGCTTCATGAATTTTAACTTATTGCTCATGTACTACTCAGCAGCCTTTCTCTTCATCTCGATCTTCTTACCTTCCCTTCAATGGTTTCCGATCACGTTGTCCTGAATGACAAAGTTTTTAAATAAATTAAATAAAGTTTATAAAACTCGAGTATAGTTGCAGTGACGTCTCGCGTAACGCAGGTTTTAGAGGATTGCCCGGTTCAGCGTCAGTACAGTTCTTCGCTCCATCTGCTAAAACTCAGCCCTCAGTGTCAGAACTCTTCTTAGTCTTAGCTGAACACATTGCATATCAAATATTCTTTCAATTTGTTATGTAAGTATGAACGCTATAGCTATTCTTAGTAAGTCCAGACAAAGCATAAGGCAAGACTTTTTTATTTCTTCTTTCTTCCTTTATTTTATTTCCAGGGTTCATGAATGGATTCTCAGCATCATCTTTACGTGTCCCGTTACGCGGGTTTGTTAGCGGTATGATTGTAACCTCGTGGTTACCGTCGCGCCTGAGATAATTTAGGGCTGAGCCATTGCAGCATCGTTGCCGACCCTAATACACAGTGCGGTTACGTACCCTGCGGCCTAGCCAAAGTGCAACGAGCGAAATCAACGTAAATACACATTTACGTACGACACTTGTAGTCATAAACTACTCACAACACTAAGGCATGTTGTTGTATCTCGCCAAAATTAGGCACTAATTGACGATCATCATGCACTTTGAAAGATTATAATAGTAGCAATGGTTGTAAACAACTCCCCTAAGTCGCCGTCGGATTTATTATTTATCTACATTTATTTTAATATCTAACGTCGTGTTGTCGTTGCTCAATGGGTTGACGTGATGAAAGTCATCACACACGCTTGAGAGGAAGTTATAAAATATTTATAACTTAAAAGTAAACAGGCTTGCACATCTATTCAGTAAGATTTATATAACGAACGTCACGCGTAATATGTTTTCATCCTTATAGTTTATGTAACTCTGGTTAACTTTTAATCCACGTCAATGGAATATGTTGATGTTGGCTAAAAAATCCAAAAAAAAAACTTAGAGCATCCCACTTTACTGGTATAAAAACTGTGATAAATCTGTACCTACTAAATGCATATAGAACTAGCATTATCACGCCAAGATTCGAAATCCCACTAAAACTTTTTTGTTAATCTTACTGAAATTATGACTCCTACATATTGTTTTTGTCGGCGATCCAAACGTATTTCAGGGTTTTTCCTTCACTCTGACGAGCTGCGTGAACATTAGTATTAATATAAATAAATATGTGTAGAAAATAAGGCAGGATGTCATCGAGTGAGTAACACGTGCCCTTAGAAATGATGCAGCCGGCGCAACGTGCCAACTTCGTGGTTTAATAGCTCATTACTCCCAGAGTATAACTTACGCAGTCCTAAAGAGTGCCCAGAATAATCTAACGCATAAATCTTAACGTGAAGCGGAAGTGGCACGCGAGATTTGTTTTAAATTCCCGCATCTGAACTACCAGTAAAGAAAGGATGGAGGAAGGCGTCTTGCGTAATATTAAGGAGTTTGATTTTCTTTGATTCTGACAAAGGGATAGCAGCTGCAACGGACGCTTCATAGTTTTATTGGTTGATGTGTAACATTTTCATGCTGTTTTATGTGTACGTCGGAAAATGTAGTAAAATTATTGGGTAGGCTCACTATCAGTTTGTAATGTTGGGTAGGCTTTCTATAAGTTTGTAATGATGCCATTTTGATTAAATCATTGCACAATTTTTTGGAGATTTTATTTTAATCTTGTAACATAAAACATTTAAGTGCCTACACAACAGCTAATTACAGCATCGAAGTGATAATGAACAAGCAAGAGGCGTGGACAGGGCATCGCTGCAGACTCGCCTCCGTTGACGGATCGCCTCGGTGCGATCATGACTAACACCAATCACTTTACTATTTCCACGAACCGTAAAACTTACTGGGTGATTTAAAATTTTATTTTAAAACTGGAGACGGAAAGCACATGGCTATAAAATTTGCTGACTACGATTCAAAGAGATGTTAAAAAATATTTGTGCTCTTTGAACTGCGTCAGCTGATGTAAGAAAATCTGCGGACAGCCAGGTAAAAAAGTAGAAATTATTTATCTTCAAACCTATGGCGACTGATACAAGTGCATATTAAATAAAGTAAAAACTTATAGGTACAGTAATTAAACAGTACCGTTCAGTGACTCTGTTCCTAGCACTAGGACAAAAGCTTGTAAAGCAGTCACAAAGTAGCGTGATATAAGAGGTCACTCAGTCAAAATGATATAACTCTAGTTCCGTAGCTTTGGGCGTCATGACTTGATGGATCAGCTCAGGTGTCTCTTGCAGAGACTGCTTCGCATACGAATGACAATCGGTGTATTTTGGCAGACGCGAAGCTCTTATCAAAGATCACACACAGCCTGTATTTATCACGTGTTTTCGCATCATAGACACCTATAGCTATTAGCAACGCAAAACTTTTTAGTGAGTCAGCTCTACTATTATGTTTTTAACTTCTTAGCGTACGATACATTTTATTTTTAATTCTTAATTTTTGCCAACAACCTAGATTAGATATCAACTATGTATTGTTGATCTTCTTAGTCAGATACAAAAAAAACAATACATAGTTTCGATTATGTTTGATATTACATATTTTTTTTACAAAAAAAACTACGAACATAATATTCAGTGATATATGTGGAAAAGTAGAGGAAGGAGAGTATAGCAGATTGTGGTTGGTTTCAAATTTTTATTTAAAGCAGACGTCTGAAGCAGCTGCAACGTCAATCAAGCTTACTCTACATCGGGAGCGGGCAGATGGAAATCTTGAACAATTTGGTGATTCCATAAATCCGACGTGCAAAGGAAAGCTTGCTTTGATCGGTGGCGTTAATATGTTATCGATTTAGCGTCAAGACGGGCCGCAGACCGATGCGATTGCGTCAGTGGCGGTGACACCTCGCGGAAACAGTCCGCAGCCGACACTTATTCTATTAGCGAGCCGATTTATGAGCCGCCGCATCAGCGGCCAAATCTCTGTCTACTAACACGGCTAACGCTCTTTGACGTTGAGATCTCACATTTACGTGGAAATTTACAGAATTTCTACTTTTATTCTAGTACATAATTTAGACAAAAATCCTGCTGCCAAAGCAAAAAAAAATCACGAAAATATCCAAACTTTTAATGCCGGGGTAGCGTGGAGCGTGAGTGACAGAATTACGTCGTACGACCATTTTTTAAATGTCTGATTCACCGGAGACATTTCCATTCGATCCGGAAATATCCACGAAGTCGATTTAGCCGTCCTTGTGCGCGAAATTAAAACAAACAAAGGACAATGGCAACTAATAAAATCGGCGGCAAAAGCAGACAGACAGCCTGACTCACAAAAGTCATAATAATCTAAAAGAAGACTAGAAAATTAAAAAAAACCGCAGCTGTGTTAAGTAAATCTTGGGAAACTTATTACGTTATTACGATAAAAATAAGAAGTGAAGTCAGACTGAGGACATTAATTCCCACGCGGAGGCCGAAGAGAGATGGCGAACAAAGTGATTTCTAGTACAACGCTATTTGGATATTTAGCGCCTATAGTAAAGAGGGCAGTTTACAATTTCGTGCCAACTTTAAGCGAAACTAGAACTAGGCCAGTCACCGTTAATGCGCTATATAGGTGATCGTATCCAGATCACATCAAAGAATTGCCTGACGAGGGATACGAAGCAGGAGCATCCGAGAGACGGTTTCAACGTTTTATTGTTTCTAATTTTAACTAGACTCCAACAGCGATTTTAAATAATTACAGCCGTTACAGAAACCTAGTTGATATTAGTTTTTTTTATTGAACTGCTGGTACTCATGGTATGTAAGTAAATCACGTGAAAGATCAGATCATGGTTCAAGAATGTTGTAGTGCTTTAGTTTACTACTATGATTCGTGGGTGTTCGCCGAGACAAGAGTATTCTATTTGAAATTATTTATGGATCCGATGAGTTATTACAATCCTAGGTGCTAACTGGACTATAAGAATTGGAATTGTAAATTGAAATATTGAGCAATTATGTAACGGGTCACATTTTCAAAAACAAAATATGAAATCCAAATGTCATCAATTTCATAATCTTAATAAACTAAACCACATGTTGCAATATTTAGAATAAAATTTTATATTACACACTAAGTATGGTAATTAAATAAAATTATGAAATTATGTAGATGACGAGAGAAAATGGCAAGACCCTAGAAACTGTGCTGAAATATCGGGAAATAATCAAACTCACAAATCGTGGTAAATATCCGGTTTATAAAGAAAACTAAGACTTAGAAAACTCAAGTGAATGAAGACTAGCAGGCCTTTCCATCATGGCGTTCATACCGACACGTCAGGCCCCTCATAAAACTGAAGCACTCGAAGGAATCTTCCGACAAGTATTTGAAAAATACATCGGCAATAGGAAGTAATACAAAGCTATTGGCAAAGGTAGCGTTGTGAAATCGTTCCTGTGACTCATAGATGTATTTTGGAAGAGCACACCCGCACGCCCGCTACACCACAACAGAAACGCGCTCAATCTTACGCTAGTTTATATCTGAGCAATATTAATATGTATATCTCACAGTTTATAGCGAACTTCAATGTGCACTGTGCAGTAAAAATTAAAATGTCCCTCAAATTTATCGCTCTATGATCTCAAAATTTGTTTTCAAATAGCAGAATGCCAATTAGTTAAATTACAAGGATAATTCTGAATATAAGATTAGAATAAATAAGCAGTTAATTTTTAGAGTCATACAAAAAGAAGAGAAATTTCCATTAAAAATTTGTTTATCTCATATTTTTTGTATTTTATTATTTAAAATTATATAAAATTAGACAAGTGTGTCTAGCTTGATAATTCATTTGAATATGAATAAGTTAAAATGAGAAACGAAAAGATCAGAAGACGTCTTCACAGAACATGCAGTAGTTTGTATCTCTTTAGTGGAAAATAACGATTTTTAATGAGAACTGTCACTAAAATACTGAAACATTTAAAGTGATCTAAATCACTGCTTCTCGTTTCGTGCGAGTTATAAAGTGATGACATAAGATTACCAGTGGGGTTACGAGATAGAAACAGCAGTTAATCAACTAGGCGCACCTAGTTTACCAGTAAATCATAAAGAAAGCGTAGCCTCTGAGCGTACTCGTAAGCTCGCGCAGCCGCGGCCGAGCTGGGCCAGTGACGCAGATACGGGCCCCGACCTACTTCTGTCGTCGAAAAAAATCCGCAGATGTTTAACTTTGAGGCGGGATATATCGAGCGGGCAGAATGTGTTGTTCCGAATAGAAATAAACTTGTCACATATTTTGATTGTATCTAGAGCGGGCACGGTTAGTCATGTCGCGTTGTCGATGCCAACGGCCCGGCCAGCGCGACCAACGCAGCTATAAAGGCAATCGTTCCAGACTGAATCACTTTAGGCGCCGTCTGCAAAACGTCTCAACATCGCCTAATTTACGTCTCAAATTAATGCATGGAAAGCTGCAGTAAAACTCTGGACAATGTTGCCAGCCGCTGAATCAATGCTTGTAATTTCGTATTAACTTTAACCAATCAAGACTATATTCTCCAAATAAATTAATTATGTAATGAAACTAAATTATGAATTGAGTTAATATTTGAAACTATCATGGTTTTGAACATAGTGTTCATTATAAACGGGATATTTACCATGATTTTCAGTTCGACCCGTGATCATGGCGCATGCAACTGTGCCGAAACATCGGGAAATAATCAAACTCAAAAATCATGGTAAATATCCCGTTTATAATGAAAACTATGAATTGAATTATCATTGTTTTTAGAAGTTACTCTACTATTATTATTTTTAGTAAGATCTACAACAACCAGCCCAAAAATACTCCCGAGATAAAACAGCTGGTAATTTTATGGCCTTACACAAAACTACCGATTGAGACATTAACAAAACATTATTGCAAAGAGTCATCAAAGGGTTCCACTTGTAAACTCTCACGCGATACGAGTTGTAAACAGAATTATTTTGGTATCTTCAAAGTGGATTGTTTATTGGCGTCGTTCGGGATCTCTTCGTTACAACAAAAGAGTTAAGATTGGGAATGAATTTAGTGCGGTCGTAACTTTTTTGGTAGCGGCTGGTAAGCTTCGGCCCGTACGTATGGTAGAAAATGGTAGAAAAAAATGCCGGTGCTAATATCTACATCCCTGTTAGGCCGGCCACAGGTTCGCAGATCATAAAATAATTAGCTGTGATTCATGATGGCGACGAGAGCATCACTCCTCGCAGTGATAGCCGTTAGTGCCGCTCTTTTGGCATTACCATTTGACAGCCGATTATTCCTCTGTCGACGATCGTTAGCAGTAAATTTACCGGCAGATCGCTATGCCAGTCAATTCATATTTTTGTAATGATTGATGGACGAGACATAAACAAAGCACGACATTGCTTGTTATTAGTTGAGATAGCTTTTGATTGTTTTACAGGAAGTCCATTAGTTTTTGATGTTAATAAAAAATAATACATTCCGCTAATAGAACACCCATCATTTTGATAAATTTTGTTTATGGTGATACTTTAATAACGCAGAGATCATTAAAGTGTTCCTAAATAACAGTAAATAGAAGTGTTTCGACCGGCACTTCTAAATTGATAAGTGTTAGTAGTCTAAGTGTTATTAAGTGAATTGAATTTACAAATTGAAAATAAATGTATACTGTATATATAAAGAGGTCATAATTTCTTTAAATCTTCCCACTCAGATGAAAGAGAGCAATCATCGTTCATCAGTAGTTTATATTTGTAAAAAAAACCGCGCAGCGTTGAAAATAATAGTGTTAACTTATTTTATAAAGTTTTATCAAATAATAAAAACATATTTATTAATTAGGTAGGTAGTTATAAAATTCATAAATATAATTTTATCATTTACGACATTATTTTTCAAAACATTTACTAAACGTGATTTAATATTTTAAAACTTAAATAAATAAAACACCCGTTAATAAAACTTACTCATGAAAACGTCCACGTACACTTGTAACTTTTTATAGTCAGGTTTCACAGTTATCGATAATTGTAAGGAACAGTCCGTTTGAGGCATTTCACCGAATCACAATGACATGAGCGAGGAGCGTCCTTGGAGCGGCGCGTGCGTTCTGCGGGTAGGCGCGGGCCCGTGTAGTGCGCGCCGACTGCTACGTGGAGCAGAGTGCAGTGCAGCACAGTGCTGCGCGTGCACATGCGCTGCGCCGCCATGCGCCGCCGACCGCGCCGCGCGAGACTGTGCGACGACGAACCCACCTCCCCGATAACCTTAAATTAGATTAATCGTATCGCGGTGATTCATACCTGCCCCGCGACCATTCTTTTTGTTGACACCGGACAAATGCGTTAGCTCGATTTAGCGTTCGCAATGAGGTGAATGAATTTTTTTAGCGTAGATCTCGCGATTTGGCGCGCCGGACGTGGAGTGTCATATCATAAAACTGAAAAGTTTTATGACGGTGCGGTATAAATAACTCCGCTATAACGCGATTTCATTGAACTCGCGAGAAAAAACTATAAAGATATAATTTATCTATTAAACAAATAATGATGGTAGTTTATACTTTAGATCTGGATGTACGAGAGGGATGAGTCAAAAGTGCTGATGTGCGGAATGCGCGTACAAAAACTATAAAACGCCGTCAGACACCTGGAATTCTAGGTTGGCATACAGCGCACACTCGCAGATGTTTTCATAAATCGATAATCGATACGATGAATCGGCAATGTTGTTTCTGTGCGCTCAAAAGGTCTGCGTTACTGTATAAAAATCAACACTTTTGTTTATTTGAGCAACGTATAACGGGTGAGCTGGCCCGACGCGGCGGCGCAGCGGTGCCCATGAAAATATTACGACTTATTTACTTCACCGCGAAAATGTTCTAAAACTTTGTGACGTCACCACTCGCCCTTATCCACTAGTCCAAACTTAACACAAACTGACTCATCGTTGTTTCAAATAAGGATGGGCGCTCATTTCGTCATTAAAACGGCTAACTGACTTTACTAACTATTTCAAACATTATCACTTGTTTCTCGCGAAATTGCCTGTCGATAATGACCGAGCTCAAATAATAATCAGCTGACCAGAGGTTACGTTTTGCCCTCATTTTCCTGAGATTTGAGATCAAGCCTTTGAGAATTAACTTTACAAATAAGTTTTGTAAACTGAGTGAGACGCACAGTTTAGGTAACTAAATAATCATCTAGCATAATAGTTACATCATTTTAAATAAGCAATCTACATTCCACAATGCCGGGACTGTCTGGGAATTGTCGGGAATCAGGACTTGAAAGAACGTCCAGGCAGACGACTGGCAGACCAGAATATCATATAAATATTCCTCTAAGATTTCACACGCAAACCGTCAACCAGTCAACCAATATTTAGCAAAGGCCGGAAGCATTGGATAAACAGTGGGTCATTCGTCTCGCCATCTGCAAAGAGTTATATTACCGAACAGTTTAATATGGCTTGGTATATATGAGGGCTTATGATTACGAGACATAATTTTTGTTTCTATTTTCGTAAATATTTAGGTGAAAGGAAAAGCTTAAAGATATTTATAAAATTTCAAAAATCGAGAAGAATTTAACCAATTCGTTGTACAGCTCCAATTAAAAACGTAGGTAGAAACACTATTTTTTATAAATGAGTGATAGCAATTAGTTTATATATTTTTATTCAACTGTTATTTGACCGATTTGAGCAAGATAGTGTTGCTTGTTTGCTTTATTTAAAAAAATGTTCACAGATAAATTTCGATCACAGCGTCAATATCGTAATGGTTCGAATATTCAACAAAATCGGATATATGTAGTTAATTACTTTTTTATTCATAAAGATTTGTCTTGTAACAATCTTTTTTTTTTGTAATTCTGTAGGTACAAAGATATAGGTTCACTAAGTTTACCGTCACTCGAAAGTAAAGTAAAACTGCAGTATTTTTGTCAAGATATAAAAATGCATCCATCAATGCCGCGTCATGCGGTCCAGATGTGCCGCGGTCGGTCCCGCATGCATGACTCATGCTACTCGGAAGAGTTAGAGATTATTTTAGATTGTGTCCGCTTACCTTCTACGAACTAGAGATGGACAAGTAACATGCTACATCATGTATCTTATCGGTTTTCATGCCTACATATTCAATTCATACAATTACACTTCTTGTGTAATTATCTAGATAATAATCTAAATAATCTAGATCAAAACTTTTTAAGTAATTTTTTTCTTACACCACAAATAGTATCTCACCAAATATAGATTGCTAACTGCAATGTTGAAAAAACAGGAGATATCAAAAGCTTCAAGAACCTTTCTTAGAATCTATAAAAAAACAAAATCGCATCTATAAATCCCAACCACGTAAAACATCTTCTCACATTTTGTACTTTCTAAAATAACTATAGGTTTCCAGATATATTAACCTACTGACAGGAATGATGCTAAATATTACGCTACTGACAGGAAAGATGTTGACAGAAAAATAACTATGATTCTAAATCAGTTATGTCCATCACTAGTTTTAACCGGTTGTGGGACCAACGACCGATCGCAACGCGGGTATTGTTAGATCGCCAACGGGGTTCTTATAGTTTCCTAGGTTTATTCTCGTTTATCCAACTGGATTTAGCCTCCGGGAAGTTGGCGATTAGCTGACGGTTTTATAGCGAGCTAGAGAAATGCATTGCGATTCTAGGATATATAAAATTAGCGGATATTTCACGTAGCGCTAAACAAAGCTTTTATGGATGATAAAATTGACTCTCGGTAGCTGTTAGGACACATCAGATGCTAATAAACTTATTTTAATACTTAATTTTCTTTGACCACACATCGTTAGTATTTTAATTGAGTTTATTGCTTTTATTTTATGTTTTATGAAATTAATTATTAATCTTAGGACGGATCTAGCTTTACCTACGCTACAGCACAACTGCAAGCCTTAAGGGGCCATGGACAATATCCGTCGGTTCGAGTTTAGGTATTTAAAGACGCGCGACGCGGCTCACAGCGCTCGCGACTCGCGAACGTACCGTCCACGCGATATTCAAAGACTTACGAATTTGATATTTTTACACTACTTCATTACTTCCAACATTAAATATCAATGATATTATTCATCGGTATTTAATCTTGGAAGTATGAAATTATGTGTTTAATTGGTTTGCTATATCGTATCAAGAAACAAATATTAAAAACAAGATAAGATTTCTAAATAGTTTGTACTATTTTCTATCACCTACAAAAGTGTGACTTGTAGCCTCGAAACTAATATTAGATTTCTAAGTAGGAATATTTGTGAATTTGAAAAAAATTGCTAAAACATATCCGTGCGCGCTACTGTTCTTGCTAGAGTGTTTGCCTTAGTTCTAACTTATTTATTACTTTAGCGTATCAGGGGCATTATTCTCTATTGTATTGCTAACCACGCGCGTTACTTGGCTTAGGCAAGACAAGAGCGTGTAATCTGAAAAAACTGTATGGCGTAAGCCTTAGTTGTTATTCCCCACCGCGACACGTTACGTTTTGGCCACAATTTGAACTGTCAACTAATCGGGCCGACGTCTGCCGTGTTATGAAAACTATTCGTTTCAAAACGTGTCATGCGCGATTCGAATAATTTATATACAAATCAATCATTTTTGAAGTTTGCGTTTTGGAACGCGTTGTGACGTAGCACGTTTGGGGAAGGAATCTCCTATGTCATAGAGAATAAGGCCCCAGCACTGCTATTCAGCGCGTTGTGTTACGCACTTCTCAATATATTTTTTTTGTGCTGAAAATACAAGACGAAGGTTTATTGATGAATTTAAAATATTTTCCTTAGTTCTAAACATGGCTTCAAAACATTATTTCATTGTCAAAAATCAAATGAAAATTCAGATTTAGTTAGACAATGATTGAGAGAGTCGATTACCAGTTTCAAAATCCTCAGTTTTTATTTTTACTACTTCACCAAGATTATTTTATAATATTTATTTTATTTTTATTCATTTATTATTCCTTGCACTGTTTTCATCACATACATTATATGTATCAGTACCATGCATGGTGCATGGTACTGAAGCCAGTTTTGGTAGGGAATGAGTCTAAAACGGACCTACATGCATAGGCTAAAAGCGACGGCGTGAAGTTTTACCATTTTGAAATCCAAGATGGCGCGCACAAGTTTTGGTCAAATTAGCGATATGGGTGTCATTTTCGGGGTTTTTTGGGATGCTGATTACGAATATGGCAACCATTTTGGAATCCAAGATGGCGCGCACAAGTTTTGGTCAAATTAGCGATATGGGTATCATTTTCGGGGTCTTTTGGGATGCTGATTACGAATATGGCAACCATTTTGGAATCCAAGATAGCGCGCACAAGTTTTGGTCAAATTAGCGATATGGGTGTCATTTTCGGGGTTTTTTGGGATGCTGATTACGAATATGGCAACCATTTTGGAATCCAAAATGGCGCGCACAAGTTTTGGTCAGATTAGCGATATGGGTGTCATTTTCGGGATTTTTTGGGATGCTGATTACGAATATGGCAACCATTTTGGAATCCAAAATGGCGCGCACAAGTTTTGGTCAGATTAGCGATATGGGTGTCATTTTCGGGGTCTTTTGGGATGCTGATTACGAATATGGCAACCATTTTGGAATCCAAGATGGCGCGCACAAGTTTTGGTCAAATTAGCGATATGGGTGTCATTTTCGGGGTCTTTTGGGATGCTGATTACGAATATGGCAACCATTTTGGAATCTAAGATGGCGCGCACAAGTTTTGGTCAAATTAGCGATATGGGTGTCATTTTCGGGGTCTTTTGGGATGAAATTAATGACATTAATGAAATTAATGACAATCGCTAATTTGACCAAAACTTGTGCGCGCCATCTTGGATTCCAAAATGGTTGCCATATTCGTAATCAGCATCCCAAAAGACCTTGAAAATGACACCCATATCGCTAATCTGACCAAAACTTGTGCGCGCCATTTTGGATTCCAAAATGGTTGCCATATTCGTAATCAGCATCCCAAAAAACCCCGAAAATGACACCCATATCGCTAATTTGACCAAAACTTGTGCGCGCCATCTTTGATTCCAAAATAAAAATAAAATAAAATAAATAAATAATGCTGGACAATCCACACAACATCATCTAGCCCCAAGCTAAGCAGAGCTTGTGTTATGGGTACTAGAAGACTGACATACTTAATATAATACATTACATAGATAGATATTTTTTTTATTATACATATAATACCCAGAACACCCGGAATAAATATTTGCAGAACATACAAACATTTATCCCAAGGCGGGAATCGAACCCGCAACCTTCCGCGTCGCAGGTGGACCATCGCCCACCGCGCCACATCGGTCGTCAAGATGGTTGCCATATTCGTAATCAGCATCCCAAAAGACCCCGAAAATGACACCCATATCGCTAATTTGACCAAAACTTGTGCGCGCCATTTTGGATTCCAAAATGGTTGCCATATTCGTAATCAGCATCCCAAAAAACCCCGAAAATGACACCCATATCGCTAATTTGGCTAAAACTTGTGCGCGCCATCTTGGATTCCAAAATGGTTGCCATATTCGTAATCAGCATCCCAAAAGACCCCGAAAATGACACCCATATCGCTAATTTGACCAAAACTTGTGCGCACCATTTTGGATTCCAAAATGGTTGCCATATTCGTAATCAGCATCCCAAAAAACCCCGAAAATGACACCCATATCGCTAATTTGGCTAAAACTTGTGCGCGCCATCTTGGATTCCAAAATGGTTGCCATATTCGTAATCAACATCCCAAAAAACCCTGAAAATGACACCCATATCGCTAATTTGACCAAAACTTGTGCGCGCCATCTTGGATTCCAAAATGGTTGCCATATTCGTAATCAGCATCCCAAAAAACCCCGAAAATGACACCCATATCGCTAATTTGACCAAAACTTGTGCGCGCCATCTTTGATTCCAAAATGGTTGCCATATTCGTAATCAGCATCCCAAAAGACCCCGAAAATGACACCCATATCGCTAATTTGACCAAAACTTGTGCGCGCCATCTTGGATTCCAAAATGGTTGCCATATTCGTAATCAGCATCCCAAAAAACCCCGAAAATGACACCCATATCGCTAATTTGGCTAAAACTTGTGCGCGCCATCTTGGATTCCAAAATGGTTGCCATATTCGTAATCAACATCCCAAAAAACCCTGAAAATGACACCCATATCGCTAATTTGACCAAAACTTGTGCGCGCCATCTTGGATTCCAAAATGGTTGCCATATTCGTAATCAGCATCCCAAAAGACCCCGAAAATGACACCCATATCGCTAATTTGACCAAAACCTGTGCGCGCCATCTTGGATTCCAAAATGGTTGCCATATTCGTAATCAGCATCCCAAAAGACCCCGAAAATGTCACCCATATCACTAATCTGACCAAAACTTGTGCGCGCCATTTTGGATTCCAAAATGGTTGCCATATTCGTAATCAGCATCCCAAAAAACCCCGAAAATGACACCCATATCGCTAATTTGACCAAAACTTGTGCGCGCCTTCTTGGATTCCAAAATGGTTGCCATATTCGTAATCAGCATCCCAAAAAACCCCGAAAATGACACCCATATCGCTAATT
Source organism: Ecliptopera silaceata (assembly GCA_932527185.1). Lineage (NCBI taxonomy): Eukaryota > Metazoa > Arthropoda > Insecta > Lepidoptera > Geometridae > Ecliptopera > Ecliptopera silaceata. The sequence goes on along the minus strand of OW052207.1, from coordinate 3,671,787 downwards.
TGGCTAAAACTTGTGCGCGCCATCTTGGATTCCAAAATGGTTGCCATATTCGTAATCAACATCCCAAAAAACCCTGAAAATGACACCCATATCGCTAATTTGACCAAAACTTGTGCGCGCCATCTTGGATTCCAAAATGGTTGCCATATTCGTAATCAGCATCCCAAAAGACCCCGAAAATGTCACCCATATCACTAATCTGACCAAAACTTGTGCGCGCCATTTTGGATTCCAAAATGGTTGCCATATTCGTAATCAGCATCCCAAAAAACCCCGAAAATGACACCCATATCGCTAATCTGACCAAAACTTGAGCGCGCCATTTTGGATACCAAAATGGTTGCCATATTCGTAATCAGCATCCCAATAAACCCCGAAAAGGACACCCATATCGCTAAATTGACCAAAACCAGTGAGCGCCATCTTGGATTTCAAAGTGGATATCCAATTGGAATATTTATATCCGTATGATCATAAGTATAGAAAAATTCTAAAATCATTTTTGATTTCACAAAGACTCAAATCTATAAAAGTTGCCTTTCAAAGGTTGTTACGAAGAGAACGCTCGTAGCGAAAAGGCCGCCCAATTGTCTGTTACTAACAATAATATGAACTTTGTTCAATACGGAACGTCATTGTGGTATCAATAAAAAAAAAACGTTTTTATACTTAGGATCAAAACCACACGGTCCCACTATATTTGATGTCGATTTTGGTTTTATAATTATTTACGTAATATTTGAAGATCGCGACGAAGACCGACATGACCGCTCTCTCTGACCGCTCGAGGCGGACTGATTTACGACGCGGTGCGCTCCTCGATTTATAGGTTGTTTTCAAAAAATTGTATAAAAATAAGTAATAGCTACAAGCTTCCAATATTTTTTTATTATTATTAGAAAAGCCTGAATTTTTATATAGTTGGTATATTTCAGCTGTAGTCTCTATAATCTTCGTAGAAATAACAGTTATATTGAAGGGTAAAATTTTATAATATGCTTTTTTTCATACCGTCTTTTCAATATGACAGTGTATGAACGTATGTTAGTTTTTTTTGTAGCTTCTACTCACGGCAAAGTGTTCTTTCATATTTCATTTTTTATATTACTTCCTTATTATTATTTTGATCACAATCACCATCGAAAGTACGCTATTTTTGCTAATTTTCGAAAACCTTGTCTACAAATTAATTAATTTCTCAGTTGTTAATTAATAAATCATGTTTTTTTTCAATACATTCTACTTTTGAAGAATCATTCTTTGATATGCATATCTTTTTATAACCGTGAAAAGTTTCAGTTCATAAAAACCTTATTCGAAACCTCGCCAATTTCACAGAGCTCAATGAAGGGACCCTTAAATACTTTTCGGAAAATTCTATGTAAAAGTAGAACTATATATTCTTATCTGAATCTCAGTTCTAAGAAAAGTATCAAAATAAATAAACATAGAATGAGTATTTTTTATAACATTCATAAACCTTAAAAAACACATTTTCCTCATACTAAAATAAAAACTGAACACACTTTGTTTTTGAAGCGTGCTACTATCAAATAGTTTTTATTTCTTGTAAGTAAATGATGATACAGCAAATCTTTTCAGAGCTTAGTAAAAATCATGACTATTGAAAAAGCTATAAATTATAACAAGCGTAAAAAAATACTAGTGTTAGATTATTTGCTCCGTTCGGTTTCAATGTATTTTGTATGTACGCTTTTGTATTTTGTTGGTTGAGTGAGGTCATGTCCAATAAGTCCATTGTCCATATTACATTAGTTTTTTTTGTATTTTATCTGCACTTAGTCTATGAGTAGTTGCGGGTTAGGTATGTTGAATCTAGCCTCCACTGATCACTTCATTTTTTAAGCATTATATGAATGATTGACAAAACAAGCCTAGGACGAAACTTACGACTAGTTCAAACTTTTTCAATAAATCATTTTAAATAGTATAAAAATATATAAAATAACAAGTTATCCGTGAAATTTAATTCAATAAACGCATTTTTAGTTTGATACAAAACTATAGCAAAGAGCCTATTACAAGAGTAATTTTCTTAGTAAAAGCAAGACAAGAGTTAGTGTTATAAATCTGTCGGGCACGATGACTAAGAGTTAGTTATTTGAGCTGATATTTGAAGTTAAATGGTGACGACTAAAACTGTGGTTCGCAGAACTGCGGCCGGACGCTAGGCAGCTAAAATATTCAATTTAACGATAGGGATTACCTAGAACTGTCGTGTAAACCTCTAGTTGAACATGCACAATCGATGGTACACTCATTTGGAGCATAATATGATTAAGGGGTATCTGAATTTACAAGATTTTTTTAAATTGCGTATTTAAAAAATATCCTATTTTTTTATTCAATTTAGAAACCTCGGTCTCATTTTCGATTATTTTTTTACAAATAAAAATGCTCTTTTACGTCCTTGTCATGTATTGAAACAATAAAAGACACTTTCAAAAATCAAAAATCCGTAGAGAAAAATTAACTATTGCCAAAACATTTCCACCAAACTCCAAGCTAAGATTTGTTTCATATAATCAACAGTCGAATGTAAATGATTTGTTTCAACATACATTCAGTCGAATGTAAATGGAACCTCACAGTTGTACCGCACTGCAACCAACAGTCAAGCCAAGCCAAGCAATCCTACACGACACTTCCTGATTGTACTCTCATCGCTGTTTACAAACAAACAAAAACGAGCAAGCACAATAAATAAACAGTAGCCGTGAGTCACGGATCCTGCAGCTAGTGATTATTCTGTGTAGCCCAGGGACTCTATTTCGCTTCGGTTACTCATGCTACATTGGTATCGGTACTGGTTTTATGACAATACTGTGCGTTTTACACAAGCTGTAGCGATTTTCGATTGAATCGTGCGTTTTATACTGCAAGCTGGAGCGTTTTTCGATTGAATCGTGCTATTTATACTGCAAGCTACGATTAACGACTGAATCAGAGTTTGCAGATCACTTACATAATTTATAATGTACTGTAGAATCTTTGTATTTGTTAATCTACTGTAATGCTTTATGTATTGATGTTATATGTTGTTTTCTGTTAATAAACTTTTATTTATTTATGATTTACTTATAAACAAGAACATTTTGATATGATTTATATTTACATGAACACATGTTTTTGGTTATATTGGTACAGAAATTATGAACAACAAGCTGAAGCGTTTATAATTTGTTATGTTGTGAGTATAAAACAAAGTAGTGAAATTAACCAAGAAAGTCAGTAGGTAAAGCATGTTTATTTCTGCGAGGAATTTAAATTTCAAATAACAGTCTAGTAAATATTTGAAGCAAACACGAAAATCTTTTTTTAATTATTACTTATATAATATGTCATGAATATATCTGATATCTATTTTGTTATTAGAGAAATTTGTGACGTTATGTTTAATTTAAATAAATAAATGATTTCCGCACCGACACTCTGCAGTGCGTTTATTCCTACACTAACCAGCCTTCCACAAATCGAATTTTGTATTCTAATTCCTGGGTGGAAATAAAGATCAAATCGCATTAGCCGCGTGATCGCAAGATATATCGCACGCGTCATAAAATATTCTGAATCACGCTGTATAACTGGTATTACAATATTCCAGAGACGGAAATAGCTTTTATGCGAAAATGCACCAGTACTTTTCTTGTAACCAGCTCAAAATTAATTTAAGGGTACTTATTTCTATTCTGTGGCGTGGGCATAGTTAGGAAGAGTTAGAAGTAGTCATGAACAAAAAATCAAGGTACATAAGTAAATGTGGTCTCAATAAAACTTTTAACAAAAAATTAAACCGCCGAAAAAACTGAAAAGCTTAAAAGAAATATTCTTTATTCTATCCTAATTACTAAGTTCTTAAACACACACGTTGACATTAGAACCTCTTTCGTTTTTTTTCTTTGGTTTTGAACCAAGTAGGTTCTAAGCTGGTTCTAATTTTATTCGAAAGATTTTCCGGATTCAGACCCACCAGAAGGTAACCCGTAGTGTCTACCCATATCTAAAGTAGCAATAAATGATGCTATTGTTATTTCTTTAACTTTAGCGCTAACGCCACTTATTACTATCGCTAAGCTAAAGGTACATATCGAGATATAATTTCGAATTATGCTACGTTGCCAGCTCGGCAGCAATAACGCCGGTTTAGGATAGTTATAGCGCGCTGTTGCCGATTCATGCAAACACTATACTTTCCAAAAGGTATAAAATATGAATTCATCTATAGTTAAGTAGGTACCTACTAGTGAAAGAACTGGTTATTTGCAATCAGAACCAGTTTAGATTAAAATAAAATGATACAATTTTAACCGGGTATTGTAAGTTCCGTTATTTATAATTAACAATAAAACGATTTTTATAATACTGTTCGCGTCTTACCGTGAAATTGTGCGAACTAAGAAGAACTTAGTTTTACAATATTTCATGGACACTTTGTTTATTTACGACGGCACTTTGTTTATTTAATTGGTACCTATATTGGTACTATGGTAACTAGTTTAAAATTGTATTAAATATTTTCAGATAATAAATTAGTTCAGAGGGAGACGAGATACGAGAATACATAAACCTTGATCAATATTAAAGTGATTTTGCCTGACAATTGTTAATAGATATTATTTGTTTATATAAGCCACTATATAAATTGCATACAATTTGCTGTGTAATTTTGTAGTTAAGAGGCGACTCTTTTAATACAAATCTCACGACTTCAAAAAAGAGATTCCACCCATTACTAAGTCGACATTGTAAATTTTGAAATAAACGAATTTTCATTTTTGAAGATTATTGAATGTTTTTTGTATTGAATTGCCAATTATAAAGCATGCAAAATTCACTCACCCACTGAGTACAAGTATTTGTCGAAACCAGGCATTCTTTTGACTTTTCCATAACCATCATCTATATTGCGGATGTCGAGAAATTCCCACGCATTCTGTAAACACGAAATATAACTTGAAAAATAAAGTAACATAACTTTCATATACGCACTTAATAGCAATGCATATTTAATAATAAATACATAAACAATATTAAATAAATACATACACATAAAGATAGATAAAATGCAATAAGTACATAAAAATGCATTAAACCCAAATTACCGAATTAGGAACATAAATAGTGCAGGATAAACAAAATGTGGATTAACATGGTCACCAAAATATGTAAGTATACATAAACCAAATAATAAAAAAATATCACAAATACATAATAAAGCATATTTTGAACATAACTACATAAATATAATATATTTTCGCCTGTTGGATGCATTCGGGGACAAAAATGGTTACTTTTATGCTTGGACTTACGGGATCAACTTCTATCTGTAAGGGCGTTTGAAATCTCGGATCGACCGGTCTCTGGGATCCGTTTCCGTTAAATTCCGTAGACATCGGACTATTCGCCGCGCTCAATCTATCGCAGTAGTTCTGGTTGTAATCCTCCTTTCTAGAGTTATTCGTGCTCGTGACAGATGGACTTCGAGCCGGGGAGAGTTTATCATTTTCCCTGTTCCAATACTGATCCATATCGATGTGTCTCGGATTCATATTTCCAATGTTGTAGTTACCGATGGGGGAAAGCCTTCTCGGCGAGGAGCTTTCGCTAAAGACGTGGGGACTGTTAACTTGCAGTGAGTCTTGAAGCGTGCTGCCTTCGCTCGGCGCGGAAGTCCGCTCCGAAGGGACAGGAGAGCTGGAAGTCCTATTGATAGTGACCGGAGACCTTCCCGCTTCGTTCTCCGTCCGTTTGAACTGGTGGGGGATCCTGACGGGTCCTATTCGGTTGTGCGCGTCAGGTTCGTCTTTGAATACGGCGGTCGTTTTGGGTTGAGCTTCGGCGGCCATTATTGTTTGCAGTTTACTCACTTGCGTGTCGACGAAGGTGGGTGTCCTGGCTTGAGTGTCGTCTTGCGTTTGCGACAGCGAGCGCTCCGTGTCGGTAAGGCTGTCGCGAGTGTCGTAAGTCATGTATTCGTCCTCGGAGCATTCCGACACATCTTCTTCGCAATCGTCATAGTTGATCGGCGTGTCTTCGCCCGGGAAGAATTCGCAGAGAGCCGACATTATTTCAACTACCTGAAATTGAGAAAATATTTTGTGAGTCGAGGCTACACGTACTGAGGATTGATTAATTTGAACTTACATTTAATGCGAATAAATGATTATAAGTAACTCATGCTAGTTAATTCAGGATACAAAATTCCAGGTTTCAAAAAATTTTGCTATTTCTTTAAGCTGTTATCCATTAAGCTGATTAGTAATTAATAAACGAGTATAAGTATAGTAATAAATTCTCATCTTGGATAATGTTCCATTTCGGAAACTATAGCCCTCATTATTTATATTTTTAATAATTATTAAAAGTTATAATACATACCTTGGCCATGCTAGGTCTCTGCGCTGGTACTTTGTGCCAACATTGTGTCATCAGTTGTTCAATTGGCTCCGGGCAACCCTCAATAAGATTGGGTCTTTGACCTGGAATTTGGCACAGAACAAACAATTAATGTCTTTCAACCCTTATATTTATAAAATAAGGTTAATCTATGAGTCAATCATTGACAAATCTTTTAAAATTTACTATCAACTGATTATAACATACAAACACTCACAATCTTAAATTGTTACTGCTTCTTATAGGCACCTTGAAATATTTAGATGACAAAAATATGTCATAATAAGTTTTTTTTTTCTTTTAATACAAAATTAATGGTGAAAAAAACTTAGTGGTCTAGTTTAGCTTAGCTTTTGAACACAACTGACTGTTGTCTCTTGTTCTCACAATGCTATGAAGATCAGATCAGTTTCATCAAAATGACTCATTGGTGATATCACTTTACCAAGAACTTTTGCTCTTAATTAAGCATAAAAGGTAGCAATTATTCTTTATTGTTCAGCTTTTAATAGTTACTGTTTGTTACAGGATTTGTGCATGTAATGGTGACTTTATTGAATTTAGTATAACTTTGTGTTCAAGATAATTATATAGTCAGCATTGTGTATTGCAGATAGGTGAGTAATTGTCCACTTCTCTCTTATATTTATCAGTACATTATTTGTTAAAAAGTTCTATAGATTCGTTCATAACTATGTACCTAAATTATTGATTAAAGCACATACATAATTGTTATCTTAATTTTATCTTCTAATATATAACAGCTAAAAAGTGTAAAATTTGTCTAGTAACTACTTCATTTATATGCCTGAGTAATCACTATTTAAATATACCTGAAAGTCCTTTCCATCCGGTTGTTCGGTAGAGATTGCTGATTAGCGATAAGACTGACCATTCTGTGCTAGTTTTAGTATTACATATTTTGATTTTATTGTTGTCTCTAGGTGTCCAATAAAGTAGATCTATCTATTTAAATGTATATTAATTTTCGTGGGAAACTACTAACAATGTTTGTGGGCAAATTATTTGCATATTGTATTTTTTTATAGTACATATTACCAATTATTTCATTTAGTTTAATTGTAATTCTTTGTAAGAAGGATCATATAAAAAAACGGTAGGAACCAAGCCGTAAGTTTCTTGCCCGTTCTTAGAGGCTCTGGTCACATGGAACTGGCACCCAGAATCACCTAGTATGTAAGACGATTCTAAATGATCCTGTTATTGAATAAAGAAATTTTTTAACTTCACTAAGTGAAGCTTGTATTATGGGAACTAGATTGCTGATAGAACACTAATAACATTGTTATTGTTTTTCAATTGTGTAGCTTTATATTACTAATAGAGACCAGTATAAAATGTTTATACCTGTATGTACAGCCCACATAATTCTAAATGCAGAACCACCTTCTTCAAAAGGTTTCCTTCGAGATAAAACTTCCCAAAGTATAATTCCCCATGAAAATACATCACATTTTTCAGTATATGTTGATCCTTCAAAAACCTGAAATCAATTGTTTATTTTTAAACAAAATTATAATATAAACAAGACAGATTTATAACTGACAATTGTTGGAACAAATACTGGAGTAGACCATATTTTATACTATGTATAATCTTGCTGTATATCTTGTGTTTGGGAACAAATACATATTTATCTTTATCATAATAGATGCATGTAGGATGCCCTTCGGCAAGATAGAGTGTATAGTGTAGCTGTAAAGCACTGGATGAGAAGAGCTGAAAACCAGGCTCAGTGGTGCATCTTGGGAGAAATCTACATCCAGCAGTAGACTGATATAGGTTGTGATATTTATAAAGTATATAAAAACCTCAGGGGCCATCCAAGCAGCGCTGCCTTTATTGTTAGTCATGTAGGTTGCTTTGTCAGCTGCAGTCCCGAAATCACATATCTTGAGCCTCACTCCTCCTCCCACAAGCAAAAGGTTGGGTGGTTTCAAATCCCTATGTATTAGCGGCTTTGGTTTCATTGAGTGGAGGTAGGCTACACCCTGAAAATGTTCAATATATAGGGTCAATTTAAGGTATTTTGAATTAGCAAATTTTTCATATTGAATTCATACGTTTTACAACTCTTAAAAGAGTATTTTGGAATAGAAGAAAGAACTTAGTAAAAAAGGCATAACATACCTCAGCACACTGTCGAGCCCAGCTCATGGCGTGAGCAGCTGTGTACTTGGGTTTCGGGCGGTTGTGCAGGACATTATACAAAGACCCTCCTTCAGCATATTCCATTACGAGGCAGACGTGAGCGCCCTGTGTACACGCTCCATAGAGCCGCACGATGTTTTGGTGAGAAACCCGAGATAATTGACGAACTTCTATGGAGAATTCTCGCTTCTCAGCCTCAGAATTTATGTGTTTTACAGCAACAAATGTGTTTCTCCATAATCCTTTCCAAACCACTCCAAAAGCACCTTTTCCTACCACCTGGAGAAAAATTCACCAAAATTACTAAGTAACATTACTGGACATGGATATTTATGAAAGAAGTTAGCTCTGTATTTACCGATAGTTCCTGTATTTCATTGTAATCAATCTCCTCCACGAAAGTCTGCTGAACAGACGAGTCTTGCACATTGGAAGCCATCGGTACACTCAATATCACATTATCAATATGACTAGCGGTATTTAATTATAGTTATTTCTCATAGCCTAGTTAATTTACTAAATAAATAAGTATAAATAGTTGGTTAACTAAATTTTCTCTGCAGGTATTGTTTGGCAAAGAAAAGCAACTGCGACAAGGCCGCCATCTTTGAAATTATAGAACAAAATGTCATAATTTTTTTATAGTAGTGACTTGGTATAAACTATATAAAATCGATAAATCATTCACCGATTTTTAGACAAGTTTACCGATTCTGGTTAGAATCTTTATTAGAAGTTCGTATTGTATTTGTATTGTATGTATTTGTTGTTATTATTATTATTATTATTATTAATCAGCCATGACTGTCCCACTGCAGGGCAAAGGCCTCCCCTCCCTCCTTCCACTCTTTGCGGTTGGATGCTGCTACAGGCCAAGATGGTAGGTACGCATCTAGTTCGTCGCGCCATCTCCTCCTGGGCCTTCCACGTCGTCGGGTTGCGTTAGGTGGTATCCATTCTGTAGTGGTTTTTGCCCACAACTCGCTTGGCATACGGCAGACATGTCCAGCCCAGTTCCACTTCAGGTTGGCGGCTTTGAGGCCAACGTCTATGATTTTTGTTTTGGAGCGCAGTGTACTATTTCGCACGCGGTCTGACAGTTTTACTCCTAAGATACTGCGCTCCATGCCTCGTTGACATACTCCAAGTGCAAACTTTTGACGAGCAGTCAAAGACCAAGTCTGGGCACCGTAAGTGAGGATGGGGAGAATGCGCACGTCCATGAGCTTCTTTTTAAGGGATAGTGGAAGATCGCCCTTCATCAGATCTTTCATTGACCAAAAGCTTCTCCAAGCATTGTCTGTTCGTCGGACGATTTCTTTTTCTTGTCTTGCTTGCTGGAGAGAAACTGTTTGGCCAAGATAAAGATACTCCTGGACGTACTCAATCTCTGCGCCCTCTATATCCACTTTGCGGTGTGTGCTGTTGGTCATGAGCTTGGTCTTCGACATGTTCATCTTCAGTCCGACTTCGAGGCTTGCCTTGTTTAGTTGGTTAATCATTTCACCGAGTTCTACCGCAGAAGAAGAGAATAAAACGATGTCGTCGGCAAAGCGGAGGTTAGTCAGCTTTTTTGCCCCGACGATAATTCCCTTCTCTTCCCAGCTGTCAGCCAACTTTCTGAAGATCTCTTCTAAGGTCGCAGTAAAGAGTTTAGGAGACAGTGGATCTCCCTGCTTGACTCCTCTCTGTATGGGGAAAGATGGTCCGGAGGTGTGCAGTTTAACTGCAGCAGTGCTGTTACGGTAGATGTTTTGAAGAAGTTGTATATAAGTCGGTTCTATTTGTTGGTTATAAAGAGACTGGAAGATTGAATTGTGGTTAAGACTGTCAAATGCTTTAGAATAGTCAATAAAAGCGAGATACAATGGAAGTTGGTACTCAATATGTTTTTCCAAAATTTGATTTAAGGCTTGGAGGTGGTCCGTTGTAGAAAGACCTCGTCGAAACCCGGCCTGTTCTACTGGTTGATTTAAATCCAGTTTGCTGGAGATTCTATTTTCTATGACTTTAATAAAAGATTTATATAGGTGAGAAACTAAGCTGATAGGTCGGTAATTGCCTATATCTGATTTTTCGCCTTTTTTGTGTAGTAAAATTATATTTGAATGACAAAAATCTTTTGGGAAATTTCCTGTGATAAGTAAAGAATTAAAAAGGTTTGCTATGTAAGGGAGAAGAACTGGTTCGCCGATTTTTAAGGCCTCAGTGGTGATGTTATCATGTCCTGGACTTCTACTGTACTTCATGCTGAGAAAAGGCGCGATGTATTTCAGTTTCTGTTATCGGTTCTACAGTTTCGGAACATGAGTAGGTTGTTGGGGTTTGCTGGCATGTCGGCTCGGAGTGGTCTGTATAAAGTTCTCTATAAAATTCTGTGCAAATAGCAAGGATGTGTGATCTATCGCTTTGCTTCACGCCATTTTTGTCTTTTAGATTCATAATAGTGCGTTTTCCTAACTCCGTGCCTCTTATTGCAGATTTTAAATTTCGGTTACTTTCTAGGGCTACTTGAACTGTGGTGACATTATTATTATTATTATTTAACACTTTATTGCACAAATTATATCAATAATGTACAAAAGGTGGGCTTAATGCTATAAGCATTTTCTGCCTGCCGACCTTAAAGGTCGAGAAAATGGTTGGCGTGCTAACTTAATACTAATAAACAGTTACTTATGGGATACCTACAGAAGAATCAGGTTACAATGTGTTATATATAATATACCTAATTAATAGTCATGGCTAGATGCGGTCTGTTTCAAGAAGTGTTCATGTACCAAACGCTTAAAGATTAACTTATTCGGCGCACTTTGCAAATTGCCAGGAAGTGCGTTCCAAAGCCCCACAGCTGCCACCTCAAAAGAGTTACCACGGAAAGATGTAGAATGTTTAGGAGTTGCCAAGACGAGATTGTTCGAAGATCTCAGGCTGCGGCTATGGGAATCAGAGAGAAAGGAAAATTTACTTTTAAGGTACTGGGGAGAACAGTTTTCATTAAGAATCGAGTATAGGAGACATAGGGTTCTACGATGTCTTCTTTGACGAATGGGAAGCCATTTAAGCTTAGCGCGGTATTCCGACACATGATCGTATTTACGTAGACCGTAAATAAATCGAATGCAAGTGTTAAGTAAACGATCAAGCTTGTTGAGCAGGTCCTGGTTAAGGTCGGGGTAGGAAACATCCGCATAGTCAATTATCGGTAGGAGAAGGGAGTTTACAAGGGATATTTTAGTTTTAATGGGAAGGAAATTTTTAAAACGTATGATTGAATGAAGTGATGCAAAGAATTTACGAGATACTTCCTTAACCTGTGCTGACCAACTCAAGTTTGCGTCCACAAGGAGGCCGAGATTTTTGACAACCGGTGTAAAAGGAATGAGACAATTATTATACACTAAAGGGCTGAGAGAGTTAGTGTCAATTTTAGCAAGCTGGCGCGTGCTGCCTATGATGATAGCTTGGCATTTGTTAGGATTTACTTGAATGCCGTAGTTTTCAGACCAGATCTTAAGTTGATGGAGATCACAGTTAAGAGCAGCTAAGGACGCATCCAGGTGGACGGTATCGGAGTGACAATAAAGCTGTAGATCGTCCGCGTAGAAGTGATAGTTACAATTTAATTTGTTAGGGAGCATATTGATAAATAGTGAGAAAAGTAGCGGCGATAAGATTCCTCCCTGGGGAACACCAGAATCTAGCTCACACCAGTCAGAAGAAGACTGACCATTGCGAACGGACTGTCGGCGCCCGGTCAGATAGGATGAGAACCATTGAATGGTAGGTGTGGAGAAGTTAAGATGGTTCAAAGTAGCCAGGAGCAAGTCGTGGTCGACAACGTTGAAGGCATTACTAAAGTCAATCAATACCAGAACAGTCACTTGTGAAAATTCCATAGCGGCTCTGATGTCCTCGGTAACTTTCAGCAATGCAGTAGTTGTGCTGTGACCAGCTCGAAAACCAGATTGAAGTGGGTTCAATAAGTTACCAACAGTAAGAAACTCAGTCATTTGCCTGTGGACGACCGACTCAATAACTTTAGACAAGAAAGGAAGTATCGAGATGGGACGAAATTCATTAGGAAGGAGTGGATTGGTTGTTTTGGGTAGAGGGAGTACATAGGCCCTACGCCATTGATCAGGAAATTGACCATAAGATAACGAAAAGTTGATTATATGCACAATAGAAGGCAAAATGTGATCAAACAGGCGCATTATCATAATGCGACCGATGTCATCACAACCAACAGCTTTTGATTTGAGTTTATTTAAAATTTTCCTAACAGAGTCATGGGAAACGGGTGCAAATTCAAACTGAGTGGTGTCTAACCGAGGCAGGTCATTAATCTCCAAAAGTGTATCATATTTGATGTTAGGTTCTATTTTAAGTGAAGAAGAGAAGTGTTTATTCAAATCATTGAGATCTAGTGATATTGTGGTGTCAACACTTTTGGATTTTCCGAAACCAAGCGATTTTAAAAACTTCCAGAGGCCAGCAGAGCTAGACAGTTCAATTTGATCCGCGATGTATTTACGCTTGCACCTGCGACAGATCTGATTACAACGATTTCTTAATCTTTTATAAGTGTCCCAGTTATCCAAAGAGCGATCTTTTTTAAACTTGCGAAAGGCACGGTCACGTCTAGACATGGCTTTGCGCATGGTATCGTTGATCCAAGGGGTTGGACGGTGTTTTATTTTGATAGGGCGCACGGGAGCATGTTTATCAAAGATGTTAATGATATTATTAGCTAGAAATTCTACCTTTTCATCAATGGTTTCGAATGATTCGACCTTTTCCCAGTTGGTGTCATCCGCAAGACGATCAAATTCAATGGCCTTTATACCAGCAAAGTTCCGTTGATACAAAATGACTGGTTTAGGTTTAGGGATTTTAATTTTATATGACACAAAAATAAGATCGTGGTGGGAAAATGCAGGTGCTGATAGTTGGCCGTGAGTTGCAATTAAATCAGAGTCAGAGCAGATAATCAGATCGAGGAGTGAATCACTCGTAGAGGTGTGATGAGTAGGAGCCAGGTCTAGAATGTTAAGATTTAAGGACTCAATCATAGTACGTAACTTCCTAGCCCGGGGTTTGTTCTCGAGCATACATGAATTAAAATCACCCATAATGATGACTCTGTTATAGTCCGATGAGATAGGTTCGAGGATATTCTCCAGGTTTGTATGGTCAATAGTCGGAGGAACATAAACAACACCAAGTGCAAGCTTAATACCAACGTCTATCTCAATAAATAAAAATTCAGGAGAGCCAGAGTAGACTGACGGGGACTGGGTAATGATTTTGTATGGAATATGACTTTTTAAATAGATGGCCACTCCTCCACCTCCTTTGCCGGTTCTATCGTTGCGAATGAGCACACATCCTGGAACAGGAAACAATGTTGAAGGAAGGGAGGGCTTAAGAAAGCTTTCTGATACCAGAACAGCATCCAGAGACTTCATGTTAAAAGTTTCCAGAACATCTATGTAATGTCCAGGTATACTCTGTGCATTGATGTGGCAGATGTTTAAGTTCTTTGAAAAAGGAGCAAAAATTGACTTCAACTCATCACCCAATGAAACCACATTACTAACAGAGCTTACAAAAGAGGTGTCATCATCCGCAGTAACAAAGGATTCATCACTGGAGCACATTTGCACCAATCAGATATGTTCACTAGACTAAAGTTATTTTAAAATGAATGAAGTTATCCTATGCAACTAATGAAATTATACCTTTGAGGAATGAACCACCTCCCTTGCAGACCAAATAAACCACTTACAAAACTAATAGGTATCAAATTATTATAACCCAATATTATTATACCTATCCCAAAATTACTGCTTATAAAACGAGCTTACAGCTAACTTAAATTACTTTAAAAATATAATTTTAATTATAACACTAACCCATTGGCTAAAGGTAATGTTTTTTAAATTTGAAAATTATTATTACATTATATCTTCTAATATAATGTAATAATATTATTATGACATTATATCTTCTGATATCTTTTCTAATACTTCTTTTTACTTCCTTGTCTTTACGACTATACTCTTGTGAATATAGTGTAAGTTTTTGTCTGTCTTCGATGAGTGATTTTGTGGCGTTACTGAGTTTGCTTTCCTTTTTTGAGCATAGTTTTATCTTCTCGCTAGCCTTTTTAATGCTACTATGAATATTTTTATATTGTGTTTCGACATCATCTGTGTTTTCAATTGGTAGTAGACTGAAATTATTGTTTAATTCTAAGAGGAAATTATCTTTACTGTGAAGCAGACTTAACTTATCTAATCTTTTAATAGTGCTTTGGATGACTTTAAGTCGATGTATTTTTAAATTGAATTTGATTGTTACTCGTAAAGGTCGGTGATCTGAGCTGAATTTTAAGCTGTTAAGCATTTCGATATTATTAATTATCTGTTTGTTGGAAGAAAGACAAAAGTCTATTTCATTTTTGGTGGTTTTATCGGATGAGAACCAAGTCCAACGCCGCTGATTTGTTGTGAATTTGATAAATGAAGCGAAAGAAAGATAAACCGGCGAGAGTAATCGGGAGCATTGAAGACTGAGTGAGAGCGAGAATCCTACTCTTATTCTTATATTTATGTATGATATTTGAACGTCGCGCGTCGTCGGTCTGTCTGACTGTACTGTACCTACCCTACCTATACATAGCGAGTGTTCCGATTTGTTTGAGGAATATGAACGAAAACCAGACTAGTTTAAAAGGAACGGTACGCGAGCTAAGTCGCTAACGAAACCTAGTGAAAAAGCATTCATGTTCATCTTGTAGCTTTCTTTTCATAGATATCAGTTAAATTATAAATTATAACGAAATAATTTGACAGGCGTCACAGCCCAGTTGGTAGCTCTTCTTTCCATGCTGTGAGTCGTGGGTTTGATTTCCACCCAGAGCAAATGTTTGAATGATGAACATAAATATTTGTTCTCTATCTGGATGTCACTATGTATTTATTTTTATTATTATTATTATTTGGCCACTGTCGTCCCACTGCAGGGCAAAGGCCTCCCTTCCCTCCTTCCACTCCTCGCGATTCGATGTATTTACAAAAATAAATTATTTATGAAGTTATTATATCAGCAATCTACTTGCCAAAGTATAGGCGACCAAGAAATTGGTTTACCACTTTTGATGACATTTCCCAGTAACTTAGTGAGCGATTTTCCAGGGAGTGTTCTTATAATACACGATAGATGGCGCTCAACGTCAAATGCATTTCAATGTCAATTGTCAACACAAAAAGTTTTCATATTTTATCTGTGGTGTGAAATTTTTGTCCTAGAAAAAATTTAAAACTGTTTGACAAAAGCTAAAAGTCTTCAATCGTGGCAGAAATCAGAAACCAGTATACAGTCTGTTGTCGTCAAAAGTAAAATCCACAAGAAGGTACACGAATGCTAAAATAAAAGCAAACAAAATTTATCAAAACGCTGAATACACCGAAACGGACGTGACAGGATGATAATGACAGCTACACGACAGAGCTACCAATAGATTATACAGATAAAAAAAGAGAGGGATTTTGATACACTATTTGTTTACTGCCATCTATCGACTATTTTTGAACTATTTTTTTTTTTAAAAGCCATTTGGAAAATACAGATTGACAGATTCTGACGTAGCAGATATTAATCTGTCAAACGAAAATAGCCCTTGTTGTTTTGTACGTGCAAATGATTTTCAGCCTTAGAGTGGTAAACGAATTTCTTGGTCGCCTATACAAGCTTTGCTTAGTTTGGGACTAGAGTGTGATGTGCGAATTGTCCGTAAATATTTATTTATTGCTTCCTTATTTTTATCAATATCTTATGATATTTTCGCCTAAAGGAATAATGTAGACGGAGCATTGGTACTATAATTGCTTTGACAGCGCTCCTCCAGTACTTCTAGTAGTGCACAAGCATCTCTACACTTAAATGTCATTGCGAATTCTCTAGGTGTTTCATCTCTATGATTCGTTTCGTAAAGGTTTGCACCCAGGTTTATAAGGATGATGATCAAGTTGCAGTTGTTGCTCATTGCAGCGAAATGCAGTGGCTGACGCCCACCTGGCGCATCGGGGTCATTTACGAGGGCTCCTTTCTCTACAAGAAGGCGAAGTATATTCTCTTCTTCTACTGTCGGAATACACATCATAACGAATTCTGAAATGTATCAATATTCATTACTTCATATCTATCGATCTAACATATAAATACATAGCATTAGGTACTGGGTAAACCCCTTAGGTACTATTTATTCAACACCGCTAAGAGAGATTAATGGAAGCGCATAGCTAGAGCAGCTATTGATTCGTTCCACTCATAATCACGACCACTCTACTATGAGTGTCCGACTAAGACTAAGTATTTATTTACTGAACTAAGTAAGGGTACTGTAAGGTATCCTATCTCGTCACTGAATTACAAAGTTACCCCTGAATTTACCTATTTCTTATGTATAGGCGACAATGAAATTGGCTTACCACTCTAAGGCTGAATATCATTTGCACGTACGTACAAAACATCAAGGGTTATTTTCGCTTGACAGATTAATAACTGCTACCTCAGAATCTGTCAATCTGTAATCCCTATCGAATAATTATGTTACTGGGAGATGTCATCAAAAGTGGTAAATCAATTTCTTTGTCGCCTATACTTACCTACTTGCCTAATTGAGTAAAGGTCAATAAAACTTACGTAGAAATAAACCCGTGTCCATTGGATTAGACCGTGGCAATATTCTCGCGCCGTGATCGAACAACAGATTCGCAACTCTCAACGATGGGCTGAAATTACATAATTGGTTCGGGTAGAATGAAATGATTGCTGAATCACAACGTTCGCTCGCGTCTTAAAATGTTAGGCTGTTATATCATTCAACGTATGAGTATCCACTATTTAACTACCTTCTAAATGATGACCTACACGTACCTACTTTGACGCTACGGCTACATCAAACTAAGCTAATTAGTATAACAAAAGTACTCTGCCCGTTACCTTCTCATCAAACAAAGTGAAAGAGGTGTCATGCCTACGTTGTCTTTCACGTTAGGATTGACGCCAACTTCTAAAAGAAGAACTATTGAACGCTCGCTTCCAGAGCACACTGCTAAGTGCAGGGCATTTCTTCCCAGATGATCCATTTGCTGGATATTCGTTCCTTTGCTATAACAAAGACATACGTTACGAGATGAACCAATTATTTATTGATCAACTTCAATAAGGATTTATTTATGTTGGTTTCTATGTATATTTTAATTATTTAATTAAGTAATTAAGAGTATCGATACCAACGCTCGCTTATTACGAGTTTCACATCTTGACACCTCTAGGTCGAGTATTCAGAAAGAGTAGACACCGATAGGTTGACAAATATTATTCACCTTATAAGCTGCTCGAGTGTCGTAACATCTCCAATCTCAGCTGCTTCTAAAAATTCATTTTCTTCGTGTAGATAGTCAACAGCCTGCTTCAATCTACTATTTGTTTCTACTATAACAGGCGCTTCAACTTTTACTTCTTCAAGAATTTCATCGTTAAAACTTAGAGATTCTCTGGATAATATGGATCTTGGGGATCCCGGATAGGAAGGGATGTATGCATCTAGAGACGATTCTGATAGCCCTATAAAGTAGAAATATATAGAGGTTATATTCTAAACAGCTAGTTAGAAAACAATGTTCTCTATTAGGAAACGTAGTCCTGCTAAGTGGTCCCTTAAAAATGATGAAGATGTTCGGAACATAGATACATTTTCGATTCCGTATGAAAACATTAATGCAAATAAACAAAAACAAAAATAAAACGACTACAAATGAAAAATTCGTTTAATTTATGTTGGTTAAGTTTCATTCAATTTTGTCACTGAAAATTTTCCTACTCAGGATCTTCTTCTGTTTTATCTTCCCGAGGTGGTTGACTTGTGGACTCTTTCAATGGGAATGAACTGAACTGCTCGCCTTCTAAAATAGTCTCCATTTTAGGCACGTCTTCCAATAGTGAAGACTTCTTTTTTGTCGATATCAACGTACCCTCCATATCCAAACGTAAGTCTTTCTTTTGAAGGTATGACATCACAATAGATTCTGCGTCAGTTTCATCGTTTTCTACCGGTATTTCATTTTCACTTTGAAGATTTATTTCCATCATTTGCAGTTCATCAGTGGATTCAGAATGTTGGAGCTGCGGTTGTACTATAGTTTCTCTTATATCTCTGCTAGTTGAAGGTATTCCTATTGGAATTACATTAAAATTAAGATGTTTTTTTAATATTGTTCCTCTTTTGTTTTCAATGAGTAGTTCCTGAGAACTGGGGTTGCTGATGCAGCTTGAATCCACGATCACGAACATCGGTTCTTTATCTTTGAACTCATAACCTTGGGTCGATGAACTTTGCAACCCGATGTCATCTTCACTGCAAAGAATATATCTCTTAAAAGCGCTGAAGAAATTCCTCACTGATGATAAGCGGCGCGGTAAGTGGCCGGCCTCGTTTTCTCTGGAACTAATGAATTGGTTTTTTTGGATCGTCTGATCGCTGGAACATTGCACTTGGTATTGATCAAATTATACCTTGTGTAAGTCACCGTTTGCGAGTCGCGTTCAGCTCGAAGACTCTTTTGAACACTAATTAGATTCACGATATGGTTTGGCACAATTTGTCCGGAGAAAAAGTACCCGATCATTGAAATCAACAAGTCTTTAAACAATCGTTTTGTAAACATTTGTGTATAAGCGAACAACCAAGAAAATGATTCATACGTCGACCGTGTCGAGGCTTGGCCATCATCCAGCTTAGTGCAGCTCTCGGTTGACACAGCTGCGTCCTTCCGGGATAGCTCGTCAGAGTTCTTTATACTTAAACTATTATACTTCTTTTCATTCAACATTGCTTACAATATTATGGAATCATAAATTTCTTTTAGTTTTTGACCATAAAATAATACCATTTCAATGATTTTGTCAATGTCAACATTAATCATCCTAGAGTAAAAAGTTTCTGTCTGTTAATGAAGGTTTTAGTGGCATGGGTAAATAAAACACAACGGCATTAAGATTTTTAAGTTAATATTAATACCTACTAGTTTAATACAGCAAGTATAATAATTTACAAGATGTACTTATTTAAATACTACTAACAGAGATACTCTACCATATTAATAATTGCCAGCATCATTACGAAGTTTAACTTCATGTTAGCAGTAAGTATGGTAGGTACTGAATTTCGGGTACCTAATAGACATAAAACTATTGATAGCCGTGATCGTAAATGTTTGGATAAACTACTACTCGTATGAATAACAATTTCATTTTATAAATTCAAACCCATAAACAACGAAAATAAGCTTAAAAGCAAATCAAGATTGGAAATATTTGTAAACTTCTAAAAAATTATAGCCTGACAAAACTACCTGATTAATTTAGGCCTAATAAACATTAAGACATAAAATATTTATAAATAATAGCGTTCTAAATACCAATATTATAAATTGAATAATACCTATATCCCTATGTCTAGTAGATATTCGCAACGAACCACGAACTAAATGCACGACAACCTCCTTCTCATCCACATGCATGCCGATAATGAAATCCATCCGTCCATCAGTGAGCTTGTCCATTGGCTGGGAGAAACAAGCTACTTAGTTGGTATCAGTCGCAAAGATGGATACCGTTTTTAAGAGACCGCTTTACAGAATAAGCCGCCGGTACACTGGAATGTCTTGCTCTTGAACTCGCGGAGCAGACCGCAGCAACTCAGCTAGCGTGTACAAGTCATCGCGAGGGCGGTAATTTGCCTGATTCATCATCCCATCCGACCGTTTTCGCGCCACCATGAATCTCTTCATTTTGTTTGCGTATTGTCTCTTGCGACGATCTTCTTCGTACCTCTGAGCTAGCTCATTGGGATTCGGGCCGACTTGATACATATCAGGGTACGGGTGGTTCATCGGAAGAGGTGTCATTCGGTTTTGCTCCGAGAAATATGAGTGATGAGGAAAGTCACGTTCTCTTGGAGCGATAACTACGGGTTCGTTGTACCAAATCTCGCCGTTATCGTCAACTTCTGGTTGTTCCTCTTCAGGGTTTACACGTCCATAGTATCGATCAGCTGCCCACTGGTTCGCGTTCCACTCTTGCTTCCTGCGTTCTTGCGCTTCCCAAAGGTTTAGAAGAGCTCGCACATCGGCCGCACTGAGACCAGAATCACGCTTGCGACGTTCGGAGATGGGCCTAGGGAAATTAAATTATGCAATAAGCAAGTTGTAATTTACTTATTACGTATCGAAATCGTATTTTGAAAGTGCTGATTTTAAAATAACCTGAAGTTTTTTTTATTCCCAGAGTTCTTGGTTGCAGTTTTGGCAGAAGCCGCAGCGCCGCTTACTTTAGATCCACTGCCACGCTTGCGGCGGTGGGCGTCGTGCTCGTGACTCATTGTATGGACTGTATCGACCGGTGAGAGATCGTGTTCCTCCGACCTAAAAAGTACACGGTTAGATGTGGGCACTTTGATTCGAAATAGTACTTGGAAACCAAATAGGACACTTACTTCAAGTTTTTCTTTCCAGAACCTTTGGTCGCTACCTTGGTAGCGGCACCAGCTCCGCCGACTTTGCCGCTTCCTCGCTTGCGACGCCGCGAGTCATAGCCGGAAGACAAAGCCTCCATTGCAGGAGGCTCGCCGTACAGTTCCGGCCTCATGATCAAGTTGTCTAGTTCACCATTTGACTGAGGAGAGTCAAAGGGTTGGTCCACAGGTTGGTCATAGCCTTCGGAGTTTCCTGCGAATACCACTAGTTTTAGAAGTGAGCAAACCTGAATTTATTTGATACGTTATAAGGGTGAGGCTTTATTACCTTCTTCGCTGAGAGCTAATGGGTAGGGTTCCAAATCATTTTTGTCGCTCTTGTTCAGGAAAAGGGACTGAGTATCATCTTTTGTTTGGTCCCAGTTTTCCGGCAGTTCGCCAATCGGACCACCATCTAATAAAATTGTATTTGAATTACAATAGACATGATATGAACTTGAGCGGACAGCATAAGCAATGTAAAATCAACCTGATGATGTTGTATTATAGTAAATAAAGCAGATAATGTCTTAATTAAGAAGTATCCTTGTAGTAAAAAAAAATGGTGTCTTAATTGGTGTCATGGATCGGTATCTTCTGTAGGTATTTGGTAAGATACCTATTTAACTAGAGAAAGAGAAGGGGGTGCTGCGCGCGAGAATGCGCAGATGGACACCTGTTGCTAAAAATAGAACGCACCCCGGCGGCGGCGGCAGCGACAACGAGGCGCCGCGCCGGCGGGGCGGGGTGGCGGCGCAACATGGCTGTTTTCAATCGATACCAGAAATCACTATGATCGGAATTGGACATCACTATTCTCAAAATATAATTATCTACAAATAAAAACGAATGCTAAGAAAACGCGGGAACCTCCATGCTTTTTTAAGTCTCGCTCGGCTATAAATAAGAATATCAATAGAAAATATGCAAGATATAATATTAAACCTATGTCAGAGGGATGTAGGTATACTATTTTGGAATTAAGTGTACTTAGATAAGTAGGTGCATACAGATAAATATAGTAGGTACTGAAGTAGATGTAGACAACTAGTTACACTTAAGTATATATTTTTTTAAACATACCTCTACTGTTCGGCGTAGGCAGTGCATTGCCAACGATAAGAACCGCGGCCACTGCTGTCAAACTTATTAAAATCATCACTAATGTTCAATTCAATCAATTATTATGAAAGGGTCGGGCGAGGGAGCAAACGACTGCGAGAGGACCGCAGGCAGAGCCGAGTGGCGTTCAAGCGCCCAAGATAGAGAGAAAACCCAACGTGCCTGTCGATAATTTCGCGACA
Organism: Ecliptopera silaceata; assembly: GCA_932527185.1. Taxonomy (NCBI): domain Eukaryota; kingdom Metazoa; phylum Arthropoda; class Insecta; order Lepidoptera; family Geometridae; genus Ecliptopera; species Ecliptopera silaceata. The sequence continues at coordinate 3,649,308 of OW052207.1, read as the reverse complement.
TGCGCAGTCGAATTCACAGGGATGGACCCACAGGGTTTTGTTTATTTTTGTTTGTGATACTATAAATGGCATAAGGTATCTACCAGCACCAGATAGGTTTCTAGGATATTCATTATTTTTTTCGAGCGATTTAGGTAAGTATAGTACTTACTTACCTACCAATATGTATATTGCCTAGCAATCAATAAAATAAAGATGCAAAAGTTCCTTCTTAGCTACAATACAAAAAAGAAGTAGGTAGGTGTCTATTTTTCTTGCATCATTTTGCATCCTGAAAGTTTAAGCCAATCTTCATGTATATACCGAAAAGCTAGTTACATCTCTTCCCCCTTGATGTCATAAAAATACGGTCCTGTATCAATGACGTCTGAGTTCCTAGTGGCTGCTAGGCTAAACAGGCCCTTCATAAAATGAGTCTTATTGAGTGGAAGATGAGGCGAGACAGCCAAGGCGTCAGTACATATTAATTACGTTACATTAAACATTCCTCCTTCCAAGTTCCAGTCCAATTTTCTAAGGGCAAATGAAGGTTGTCCCGCAAACCTATAATCTGAGAATATAAGCACTCAAGTTGATTGTGCTACTGAATTAGATTATGAGAAGGAAACTCTACTAAATTTTTTTACTCCCTACCTATGAATAAATAGTTACTTACTATACTACAAGTACCTACCTAAGTAGGTACACTAACACACCCTATTTTTACTAATCGACAAAAAAATGTATTACAGAAGAAATATTCAGATTAGACGAAAAAGGAATGCCTATGATTGACGGATATGAACTACTGTTAGATAAACAGCAGTCATTGTGTCTGTTTTTGATATGAACAACCCTAAAACGCATCGCATCACGTATACGTACGATCAACGCATGATCAAGTACCGACCTCCGGCGAGGGATCCAGTTTATGGCCGGCACACAATGGGAGACCTAACGACGGGCTTCCTCCTTCACTTACTGCACAAAGACATAATAGAATGCTCTGATTCAGACAGCGCGTCCTGTAAATAAAGAGTCGATGCTCGTGTTGTTAGATAACTTTAATATGCCGTACCTATCTATTTATTCCACATACCCGAAGGCACATTTAATTATTGATTGGCGAGATATCACACACACAACACATAATTCCGAATCTAGTAAAATATCTACTAAATAAAGCTTTTTAACAAAATAATTAAACCGCCGATAAAACTGAAAAGCTAATAATAAAACCTTTTTTTGCTATCCGAATAACCAAGTTCCTACACATGTAAGTAAACCTAATTATATCAAGTAGGCGCGTGTGTTGCTCTCTCGCTGACATTAACTTTATGATCATCACATCACGTATCACGGCTATCACGCTGAAAGTGTAAACACACCGTTTTATACACGTTGACATGAGAACCTCCGTTTTTTCTGTCGGTTAAAATAGTTCTGTATATATTGAGCACGTGTGCTTTAGGTAATACCAACTAATATTAAAACAAGTTTTACAATATAAACCAATTTATTTTAAGAACTCATTACAACATCACTGTCATTTAACTAATTATAGATATAGATGGATAACGGCATGTAAAAGTAAAACAATTAAACTATTGATGTTAAAATTAAAAAAGAAACAGATGTATTTTATTATAATTAAGATTTATAATTAATAAACTAAATACCTGCCTACCTACATGGTGTTGATTATGTTCATTATCCTAACAACTCTTTCATTATTTACATGGATCATTTTAAGTTTTCCTACCAAAAAGTCTATTGAACATATTTTTAGGAAAACTTTTTTAATTTGTAATTAAATTTTTGCTGAATCTAAATGACTTTTCGCACATTTAGATTTATTTAAAATGTTTAATGTGTGAGCGAGAGCTTTGCTTGACATCTTAATAGTTTTGGATAGACAGTAGTATTTTTAGAAGTTAGTCAAGGAAAATGAAACATTACAATACCATTTTTACTAGTAGGCGGCTAGGTGCCTTACCTAAATCATATGTAGCTAAGTATTTTGATGTAAACAATATTGCTTGCAAGCTTTAAAAATACAAGTGTAAATAAAATCAATTATCTAAGTATTTCGTACTTGTACCTACTGGTTTACAGTCTATTATTACCTTATCATAATTTAGTATTTCAAGTCACAAATTTTCTAGAATTTAATCAGTAAATCTAATTTTTATGCCCATTTTTTCAGAACACAAATTATTCAGACATTTATTTAGCCTTAAAAAATGTGTTTAGGAATTTTGGCCATAACTTAAATGTAGATGCTTAGCTAATTTGAAGCTTTTGAAAAAAGAAAAGTTTTTATTACTTTTTTTTACCTTTTTTGCTAGCTTTACTACTTACAACTTTTTTACGTTTCTTCCTACTAGGTTCACTCTCAGAACTAGAACTACTGGTGCTACTACTACTACTAGAACTAGAGCTGGTTGATGATTCACTGCTGCTACTTGAGGTTGATACTTTTTTCTTTCTCCGCTTGAGAGACTTCTTTTTCCGTTCCTCTTCGCTGGAGGAACTCGACTCACTGCTGGAACTAGATTCTGAAGTGTCACTTGAGGAAGATGTTGTATGTTTACGCTTTTTTTTGTTAATAACTTTCCTGCTTTTCTTATCAGTTTTGGTAATCTTTTCTTTTTTCTTTTTAACAACTGGAGAAGATTCTTTACTGCTTTTTATTTTCCTGTCTTTGGACTTACGACGGACTTTACTTGATTTTTTATGATGTTTTTGTGACATAGATTTTTCTGAGTGGCGTTCCTTGCTTTTATTATGCTGTCTTTCTTTCTTACTAGGCTGATCTTTTTTAGATTGTTTTGATTCCTTTTTTTTAGTTTTCAAAGACATATCTTTTTCTTGTTTGCTATTATCATCATGAGACCTGCTTCTGCTCCTACTTTCATCATTTTGGTATGAATTATCCCTGGATTGAATAGATTTACTTAGACTCTCACTTTCATTTTGTAAAGGCATAGGTTTACTGGAAGCGACTTGGCTTTCATGATTCATTGAATCATTTTTAGTTTTGTCTGTATTAGACCTATGTTCTTCTTGATCATGTAAAGATTTTTCTTGCATTGGATTATCTGTTTCCGCTTTATTTGTGCTATTGCTTCTAGATCTAATAGCGGGCTTATCTTCATGTTCTTCTGAAGACTTGTGTATCTCCAATTCACTTACTTTGTTCACATCAATATTCAATTTTATTATGGGAGACCTGCTCCGTGACTTGCTTCTATGTTCTTGTGGAGATACAGCTGGAGGTATGGATTTCCATTTTGGTTTTGGTAAGTTATTTGGAGTCTCATTAACCACATTTGTATTTTCATTTGGAGATTTGCTCCTTGATCCAATGGAAGTCTTTCCAAACCTTTCTTTTGAAAACGAGTCTTCAAGTTGTTCTTGTATAAAGTTTTGATAATCTTCTTGATCTTGTTTCTGATCATTTGACTTGCTTCTTGATCTTCTAAGAATATTGCCTCTATTTTCTTTTTCATCTGCTGAAACTTCCATAAGACTTCTGAACTTACTCTTCCAGTTTAGGTTTTCATCGTTTTGTGTATGATTTTGGTTAGGAGACTTACTGCCAGATTTACTTGCAATTATATTAATTGAATCATCATTCTTGTCACTAAGATGATCTCTACTTACTTCACGAAATTTAGTGTCATATTTTTTGGAGCCTGATCTACTATAACTTCTAGACCGACTCCTGCTTCTGTCTCTAGCTTTTTCTGATTTAGATCTTCTATCAGATGCTCTTTTATCTTTCTTGGATTTGTGAGACCTTTCTGTGCGAGATCTACTATGTCTAGATCGACTTCGACTTCTACGGTCACGTGACGATTTTCGATCTCGTCTTCGATATTTTGACTTTTCGGAACGATGTCTACTTCTACTTCTGTCCTTTCTTCTGGAAGATTCATGTGATCTCTTTCTCCTACTCCTGCTTCTTTTTCTGCGTTCTCTGTCTCTTTCCCTGCTTCTACTTCGATGCTGCTTAGAATGTCTATCTCTGCTTCTATCTGCATCTCTTTTTTCATTATTTTTATTTGTTTTACCATTATTATAATCTCCATTATTGTTCCGAATTAAGTCTTTAGAATTTTGGTTTGCTTTTGAATCATCTTCATCATTAAAGTACTGCACTCCTCTGCCTTTTCCCAAATATCTCATTTTAGATACTGACTGTGAGAAGTCAACATGAATGCGCCGATCATCTATCAATACATTGTCCATTTTAAAGTATGCTTCTTCACAAGATTTCTTATCAGAGAATTCAACAAAAGCGTACTGCAAGGAGTCGCCAGTCTTTTTATCTCTTATGACTTCACAACCAACAATTGTCCCAAATCTACTAAATATAATTTCTAAATCTTCATCAGTTGTGACAGGGTTTAGCTTACAGACAAAGAGTACATTTTCAGGGGGGGCTATATCAGCATCGGGCAAATCTCCAACTATCTCTAAAATGGTAGCTCTAGCTTTAGCTTCTTTTTCTTCAATCATTTCTTGTACTTCAGCAGCTGACTTTCCTTGAGCTTCATCAATGTCTTCGTCAGGTGCTATCCGGCCACCTTTGAGACGTTCAGCACTTGGAGAGGGTGACCTTGATGGTGCATGAAATCCAGTAGGATTATTAAATGGGTCTTCGAGAATGACTGTGTGTGTTATCCTCACATCTCGATAAGGTCGGTGCTTTTCATCACAAATAACATCATTTAGTTTTCGGAGCACATCATGACCCTCGGTAACTTCTCCTATGACGCAATGTATGCTATCTAATGAGTCTAAATCTGGGGCTAGAGTAAAGAAGAACTGTGAGCCCACCATCATATCGCCGGTGCATACCATTGAAAGAGTACCGGTGTTGCTGTGACGTATTTTTGGTAGCTTTTCACCCGAAAAGAAGCGTTTTTCTCGACCTTCCAGAACGCCGAAAATAGACTCACCATTCGTTCCCTCACCAGTAGGATCTCCAGTTTGGGCTATGAACCCACTCCTTATTGAATGGAAGAGGTTGAAATTATAATATTTCATCTTGCAAAGCTTCAGAAAGTTCAGGCATGTTACAGGACGCTGCTGCAGGAACAGATCCACGGTGATATCACCGAGAGTAGTTTCGATTACCACAGACATGTTTTATGTTGTGTAATTCAGAAGAAACATCGTATTCTTTCAATTCTATCGCATTTCGCGTCAAAAACCAACGAAAACTTGACACATCAATAGCTTTTCTGTTATTTGGTAGAAATATAACCTCAAAACACAATGAAAGTTTTTTTTTTTACATTAAACACGCAGCTAGAGATGTTCCTGCACCAACCATAATGTCATCCAGATTATGACATTCACCGGTTTTTACCTCGATTACTAGGTGCTAGTATTAATTACGTAGGTTAATCCAAAATAATTAAATAGAAGTAAAAAAATTAATACTACTTTCAGCGGAGTATTGAGTTCGAGCAATGTGTACTGGAATATAGTACTTGTTATGTGTGGCAATACCGTAAGCATGGAATACTAATTTGTATGGTAACCAAGCAAGCTCAGAGTGTTGTATGTATCCCTTACCTCCTCGTAACTAATGAGTACCACGACTTTATTCATTCTAAAAAACAGTCAATTCATTGGACATGCCCCTTGTAAATCAACTGGTGCTGCCATCTATGTATTTGCCGTGAAACACTATTATTATTTTGTATAGGATTCAACTGCTAGCGCTACCCCTGTTATGTACAAGTGTACACTCTTAAGAAGTTGTCAAAAAAAATCGTTAGATGCCACCTATTACAATCGTTTAATTTATAAGGTAGAAACCTATTTTCAACCGACTTCAAAACGGAGATTCTCAATTAGACTGTTTTTTTTATGTTATGCGATTACTCCCCCAATAACTGATTATTTTGATTATATTTGTTTGTGTTGTAGTGTTCCATTTTTACAACTTACCTATACCTTAAAAAACCTCGTCGGTTTCGACAATTGAGTTTTTCTATTTCTGTAGTTCATTTTTGAGAAATATGATCTTTGTACTTGATTATGTTGTAGATTAATTGATGCTTGTTTTATTGTAGTTTCAAAAAAATAATTACATAATAATAAAAGTTATAGGATTTGGGGGAGACCTTTACCCAGCAGTGGGACGAGATAGGTTAGGAAAAAAAAAGTTATCCAGGTGCCTCAAGGCTATACACTACCTATTTACTCACGTTTCTAGAAAATCTAATAAAGGCCGTTTTCCACACCCTTCCTCTCCCTCGCCCTAATAAAGTGAGTATTGAAAATTTACCAACCATTCTTCAGAAAATAAAGTTAGCCCTGTATGAAAGTATCACTTTTACCCTGCTCTGGGATTTTAAGACCTATTGCGTTGATATTGTAAGACTTTAAAATTGATTTGGATTGTACCAGTGGAGAGATAAAACGTGGGATATATGAAACAAACAAGAGATATTACACCCTTGTTTGAACGTTTTGAACGCAAGCTGTTCGTTTATGAAAAAAAATTGACTGACCTTTTTATGTTTTGATGTAGGCTAATACTGTTATATTAGGGATCCAACTGGATAGTCTTAGCTAGAACTGTTATGATTTATTTTTTAATTAAATTGGACATTCAACGAAAAAAACACACAAATTGGAACAAATCTAATTAATGACTAAGGTCTTAAAGCTGAAACAAATACCAAATAACTTAGCATACGTATCTACTAAATATTTTTTATATAAGTATCTAATATTTATTTTATTTACCTTTGTTTAATTAAATGAATGCGAAGAGTTTTTATTTCGGATGTTTCTAAGATAAATGGATAATCTGCGATTAGGACCTAATAATAGTTTGTAATAGATAAGCTCGAAAACGCTACGCAATAACGTAGATCACGTAGATTAGCTACAACAGCGTAGCAAGCTCTACGCCGTAGACTTTTAAATAGAGCACTCCTTATTGGTAAACCACACAAAGAAATAACCGAACACAAAACGGTTACACAATGGGCGACCTTATCGCTAAAAGCTATCTCTTCCAGGCAACTTTTCGTTGACTCTGTAACAATCTGTAGTTCTATTTGTGTTTCAACTAATTGGGCAGACCTGTAAATCTTTAGCTTTTTGAACCAATATTTGTTTAGACAAAGTACACTAATAAATATTACGAAGCCTTTCAACTCAATTAACTCGTAACAAAATATGAACCGAATATTTCTAAATCTGATATTCTGGTAAACTGGTTTTACCACTACACATTTTTTGCATACTGTTTGTGTTTACTGTTCATTGTTACTCGTAATAGTAGGTACATGTCTAGTACGAGTTTTGGTGTACTAACAAAAACACGGCGTAGGAACTTATTCCTGTCGCATTAGCACGTCAGCTAATTTTGTACGCAGAGATATTACGAAACTACGAAAAGCATGACTCCAGCCACAATTTTTCTTATTTTTCTTTCCTTTACTCTCGTGTTTCCGAACTAGACCATCACCGCTCTTCATAAACAACAAATCTGTAAGTAGATCTAGCAATATAGTGCTTTTTGCACAAGCTTTTGACAGTCGCAGCTCAGTTGAGTAGCTCTATAGTAGCTTCTCAAGAAATCTGCTAGGGGCGCTACTTGGATCTCCATGCAAAATCGGTGGTGCTTGGCGATTGCGTCTCTACGTTCTGTGTGTGCACAAACTCGGACTAGGCCCTCAGTTCGCGTTAACCTTACCGTAGGCACGTGTAGAAACAGTCAACATTTGAACTAGTGATTGCGTGGATGTTTGTGATTCGGTCGACGGAGCGCTCTACAAAACAAAACAACAATCAGAACAAACAGAATCAGGTGGTTTTTCAATGGGAACAATACTTAGGTACCTATATTTAGCATGAACTTAAAACAAATGGACTCCATAAAGCTGAAGTCGATTAAGTACTATGCACTGTCACCTAGAATGTCACCTAGGATATAATGTTTGAAACTATCATGGTTTTGAACATAGTTTTCATAGTGCCGAAATATCGGGAAATAAACAAACTCACAAATCATGGAAAATATCCCGTTTATAATGAAAACTATGTCACCTAGGATGTTTCTTTTTTTCTTGGTACAATAATATAATGTAAGACGATTCAAAATGATCTTTGTGATTCTATCAAATATTGAATTTTCCTATCTCGTTTTGTCTCTAGCTGAGTTTTATTCTCAAATAAACAATAGCAAAAAATATAACGCTATAATTATGTATGGATCTACATGAAAAAGCAATCAAATCGTGAATGCGCGTCAAACCGACGCAACAAATAACTTTAGATGTATTTTTAAGGAGACGGCGGGCTGGGGCGACTTCTATTTCCATACAAATGTTGCATAATTTAAAAAGTACTGTCTCAGTGAACGGCTCGCGTTATAAACCTCGTGTTTTATACGTTTCATTACATAGAATCACTACATTTATAATATTGCGAAACGTTACGCCTGTCTTGGCTTATAAAATGGTTGTAAATTGAGGACCCTTAAGAAATTCATTGACTTTTTATGAATGGTAAAATGAGAATCCTACGTCAATAGAAATAATATGGAGTCAATGTACATGATATTAAAATGTTTATTTATGTTAGACAAGAACTAATTGCATAAGGTTTATTTGACAACCTTTATTTATAATAAAAAAAATGGTTGTGTGTAAAGTCGGTTTACTGACGATAGTTGAACGTGACAATGTCACTTCATGGAACGCCTCAGAACGCATCATGAGTCATGTTTTTTCAGCCGGATCTATCGAATTATAAGACGTTGTCACGTCAAAAAAATATATAAACAAGCAAAAAAAAACTTTTCCTACTTTATTTACTGTATATAAACTTTAATTTGTATTCTGTATTATATTCTACACTTTCCTACTTTAAATCGCCTCAAAACATTTCTTCTATTACAAAAGTGGTTGATCAAGTAGAAAGTATGGATATCTAAGTACATATTGTCGTATGTTATAAGTCAATGTTACAAGCCAATAACACCGTAAATTGATCCGGAACACCCCACAGAGTAGATTTAATCTGTTTATATGCAGTAAAAGTAGTCGATAAAATAAAGTGAAGCGCGCAAAAATCCTCGTCTTATCGCTACCCGGAAGATTACACATAAAAATGTTAAATGATCTCGAACGAGTATTGAAAAAATACGGGAAATGGAGGAGGAAATTGGTTTTGCAGCGAACGATAAGAAAAGGTATGACGTGGTTTCAATTTCGTAAAGCTTATACTTCTTGCGTGTCAATCAAATTCGAATTATTTATTAACTCATAAAATAACAATCGTTTAGACATATGAATGAAATAAATGTGTGTGATGTATGTGATGTCCTGTCCACTGCTGTAACAAGTAAAGCTACACCGGCAGAGTTCCATCCACAGTTGAATGAGGCGTCTTGTACCTGAGTACAAGATGTTATATGTTATACAAATTACGGTTTGGATATCTACTTATTCTGTAGGTTATTCCTAATTACTAAGTATACATTATTTTCAGCATCTTTGCAATCCCAGTGTGTTAGTTTTTTTATAAATAAATAGTTTCTCGAGTTGTTTCGCATTATACTTACCTGTATATAAACCTTCTGTATATACCTACTACATGTAAATAATGATAACTATATGAAAGGTTCACATGTTTTAGCCTCAGCTTTAGTGAATTGAGTTGTCAGTCCCGCCACTCACACCACACGTGGTCTTTCTCGTACTAATATTTACGTAACTACTGTAGTAAGGTCAGGCGATTTTGCTGTGACAACTCATGGTAGAGGTACTGACACCGACCGAGATGCAGACATCCATGATGGCCGCTGAGCACTGGTAGCCGTCCTGAAATAATACGAGCAATCTTCGCCCTTCGTCATACCAATTTTGGCGTGATTGTGATCGCAATAACATACTCGTATCTGTGGTAAATTTTTCTCAAGGTATTTATTTAGTAGTCTTGTATGTAATACATTAGTTATTAAAAACAAATAATGAAGATTGTAGACACAGTTTTAATAATTGTGTACTTATTTAATATACGAAAAATAATTATTGATGATTTCCTTCACCACATTGAGCTTTTCTGAATGATCATAGTTTGAATACGCGACTGAATTTGAACCTCCGACTGTAATATCGGATCGCTTATTGCAACAAAACCAACGGTGCTCTCAAGAACTGTATTTCAAGGACTAGTTAAATTCATCGATTTTCACCCTCAAAAGCTTGAAATATTAAAACCTATCCCTAAATCAACAAATCAGGACAGCAATATTGTAAACTGTGCGTATCTACACGCGCATAAAATATTATTTTACGATATTACCATAGAGAAGTAATGGTATAAATAAAGGAGCTGTCGTGTCGTAGCGTTCGGTAGGCCGATTGGCTTCGATTATGGCTCCGCGGAGACTAATATCCCTTTCTTTGGCGAATGTTTTTTTGGGGAATGTTATATTTTTCGCGTCGGTCGCAGCTGGTGTGCCAGGGTCGTGAAATTGCCGGCGATTGGAGTGTCTTTGAAGGCACAGTTGGGATTCGGTAAGTGGGGTCACTTAGTTTAAGTAGCCTCTTAGCCGTGCACGTGCTTAGCTGTGACATCGGCAGGTGTGCCTTCCAATTCTGATTGAAATTGCGATCTGCGAGGGTGGATTTTTATTGATGCTGTGATGGTATTGCTTTTTTATGTTGGTCTTCTGTAGTGGGTACCGCTTGGCTTGGTAGGCGTGACTTATGTGGAATCATTTCAAGTATGTATATAGATCTACAAATTATGTATGTACCGATATAAATACTTCTTGAATTTTGATTTAAATTTAAATTAAATAATAAGTATCGGTTGATAAATGGAGTTTATTTATTATTTCGAAAAGCTTTTTTAATTTACTTCGTATTTTTGTTCAAGTATAACTAAACAAAATTGTATTTTAAATAAAACCCCACAAGGCTTATTGAAATAATAAAATATCAATTAGTACAATTAACTTGAACCACTGCAAGTAAACCTACCCCATTTCATTACCCCAATGAAGATTTGTAATAAGCACATCACAATAATTATCAACAAAGCAGCTACTTCCAGGCTCATAATTATTATATTATATTCTGTGGATGAAATGATACAGGGTGTATAAGAGCAATCATTCAAATAGAAAGTTCTCGTAAATAAATTATTTTGTAAAAATACTTAAACCTCCCTTGTTAACCGTATATTATCACCTATTTAAGTAATTTAAGATTTAAGATATTGATACCTATTTGTAGACCAACTTACTCGTACAGTCGCCATCAAAAGAGTGTATCAATTTCCTGCGTGGCGATAGACCTATCTATATCGAATTCAAGGATGAAATCAGAAATATTGTAGTTTTATTTTATTTTTTATTCGGAACACAAACAGTGTACAAACTATATCAGAAACAACTTAAAAAACTAAACACCTTAATTATGCTTTAGTTAACTAAATTAATATTTTTGGAAAACATATTTTAATAGGTGACATTTTGTTTATGTAGGTATTTTGAATCAATGAAATTATTATTTAAATTATTGACATTTAGTAATTATATTGACATGTAAAATTTATGATATATTTGCACACCAGGACTGTAACTGGTAAAATGTAACTGACCTTTATTTTTAAGTAAGTACATTTAAGACCAATGTTGTTTTACTTACATTTAGCAAATAAACGTTTCTGATTTCTGATTTCTGAACATTTTGTATAACGTTAGGTGTATTATGAGCACCCTGTATAGCTCGGGGCGCAATCTCTAATATAAGAACGGAGGCAAAAAGTAAACAAGGCGCTCGGCAGTTTCCGGCAGATATTAAAGGCATATCTCTCTATTATGAGCGCGAAGTTCCGTAATTTAAGGGCGGCGCGGCATATGGCGGTAGGAAGGGGTTGCTCGCATCTATCGATTACATTACTTGTTTTGTACAATAACTGGTCATTTGGGTCTTGAAAATACAGCAGTGTATAACTACTGTTATCCGCGTACAACGGAATATTTACTATAAAGTGGAATCCTACAAAATGATTTCTATAGAACATGAAGCTTCCTACGGTTGTTCTATTTTAGGCCTAGAATATATGTTTAATTGTACAATAATAAAAAGTTATTCGATTATATATGTATAAATGTGTATCGATCATGTGAAAATAAGCGTAGACCATCTACGAAATGTGCTACGCTACCTCTACGCCATAGACCCCGTCAAGATTAAGTAGATGCAAAGGACGAAATAGTCGCAGCGATGCGTGACCCAAGGGCTGGTGAGTATCTGGCCCAGCGTATCAGCATTGCTATTCAGCGCGGCAATGCAGCCAGTACCTATCTTGGGTACGCTTACGATTTGTACTGTTTTGGATCAGTTGAGCGATCTATAGATCGTTGTAACGGTCTGTAGATAGCTCAACTGTTTCTTATGTATTTTATATATTCCTATGTACATTTTGTGAATACTGTAATAGTCGCAAGTTTGTTTGTTACTAAAAATCGATAAAAATTAGAATATTTATCGATATGATCGAATTATCCCAGCACATCTCTAAAACACAGCTGCATGCATCCGGGCCTCGATTATAACTAGCGCAGCGAAGTTTGTACACATGCTGTACCACGTTACCTACTAAGTAACTAGTTATACAGAAATACTCTGCACAGATTTTTCTAACTAGTAACTACATATGTAGTAATGACTTCACCAGACCCAGGGTTAAGCGCAGACTTGATGTATTGATACGTAATGATGACATAAAGTCAACGCTAACTTTTTATAAGATAGGGGGTATATGTCTGCGCTAACTTTTTATAAGATTTACTAACAGTCTATAATATAAAGATCTTAAAAAAACTAAAGTGGTCATGAAATGTTTAAGCCATAAATCAATTTGATATGATTTTAGACGTGGGTTCGATACCCAATCAAAAAAGCCTCAAAAAATTCAAGAGAAACATCAATTTAAGTTACATATTTTCATTGTTGTTTGTTTTATGTCTAGGTGTTAACGAATTTATAATATTAACGCATTTACAATAATAATGTTGATATTTTATAGGTAAGTTATATATGAGCAATCCAGGTCTCGTTGTAAAAACTGTGCTGTTTGGGACAAGATGGCGTTTCGTGAAATGTTAATTATTATAAGTTTCTTAAATTAAACACATATCGGCACTCAGATTATCCGTCTCTATTTATGTTACCAAAAATCTTGGCCAAAATAAGGAAAGGAATTTGTTAATATATTTATATGTAAAAATCTTTTTTCCAAATCAATTTGAAGTGCTTGTGTAGGACGCTTGCTAAATCGAAATAAGTGTACCATAAGGTACAGTGTACAAACACGAAAATGCTGTCATGTCATGCACAATGTCAGTAAAGCAAGGGTTGGGTTGCCCTTTCCCTATTCTTGACATTTTAAATTGTTTATTTGCGAACAAGTGTCAAGTTATTTATTCAACAGCGGCATTTATTCTCGATTTTGTAATGATTTATAGAATTTAAAGGTAAGTGAAAGTTAATCTATTGACGTTTTTGTATTTTTATGTCCTGACATAAATATATAGTACTACTACCTACTACTACTACTACTATCAGCTACTACCAAGCTGTGACGCCTGCGTCACAGCTTTGTAGTAGCTAATATTTATGTTCATCACACAAACTTTTGCTCTGGGTGGGAATCGAACCCACGACCCACAGCATGGAAGGCAGATGTACTACCAACTGAACTGTGACACCTGTAAAATAACTAAGTAATTGATATTCTTCTATTCACATGACAAAGGCTCAAGAGGGCTGTCGCGGTGGCTGTGGTACCAGCGAGTGGGTGAGTGGGTAACCTGCAAATTGTCTGCGTGATTAGGTCACACACAACCAGTTTGTTTTGATATGGCGCCGCCGCAACCGCTCGCCCGCGATGTGGCCACACGCCATGTAAGTTCGAGCCGCGGTTACGGCCATTTTGTGGTCGACCTTCGGGCAAGACTAGTCGGTAGTTCGATTGCTTGTTTCGGTTAGGTTTTGGTTGTCACTTTAATTTGTAGTTGTATTTTTTTTAAGTAAGTAATTCTAAATGGTTTTACTAAACGTTTTTTTTTCAGTCAAATTATCTACGTACTTACAGTCTTTGTCATTAAAATTAAAAAATATATATATTATGTCAGAAGCAAATTGAATTCCGGAATGTAATCTTATTCTAATTCTCATAATTAATATTTCATCAAAATAAAAATGATATTGTCCAAACATGCCTTTCAAAATATGTGTTAGCATGAGAATAGACCAACATCTGAATTCAGCAGCTGAAAACAGAACCGTTCGGCAAAACTTCATCCAGGAACTGTCAAAGTTCGCGCGCTTTTCCCTCCCAACACGCATGCGTCGAAGAAAAGCGGCGCGATATCAAGCCTCTCCGTTTTCTTGAACGAGGCTGCGGGTAGCGGCTAACCCCGGGTTTGCGGCGGGAAAAATGTGTGTTTCGGTGTGCCGATAGCGGAGCGCCGCAGCCGACTCCGCCCACGCCACCCGCGCCGCTAACGCGTCTTCAGCCACTTAGCCGGTAAGACGACGGGCACACTGGCTCAGCCAGCGAGGAACTTTCTTTTCTTAGAAATTATTTTCAGCTGGCATTGAAGTACTGTGCCGTACACGTACCACGAAGATATATGGGTTGACTGATACTACTAGCGGGAGATTTTTTTAGAATCCAACCAGTAATAAAAAGCAAAGAGCAGAAGCACTATACTTACACTTAGATTAACAACAAGTTTGCTAGATTTACTTAAAAATTGGAATGCTAACGACGTATAAGAGAGGTATTGTTATGATTTGGATGTTATAGAGTAAGATAATATTTCGAAAACTTATAAGACAACCTCAGGTATCAGCTGATTTTCAAATAGGTTATGGAATGTTAACAACGTTCAACTTTGGGGTGTCCTCAGATATTCTAAGAGAAGCTTACATTCAAAATTAGACTGTTTCAGCGGGGAACTTTACGGTGTTTCTTCTTCTGTGAACGCTGTCTTAGTTTCCGGCCAGATATGGAGCCGCGAGCTGTCAAAATGGAGTGGGAAAAAAGGCGGGAATGTGGCCTCACTTTATGTGATGCTCGTCATTGCGCCAGACAGAGAGCGTTCTATCCAAGGTCACGTGCAGGAGCGGGACGCCGAACACAACGCGGTTTATAAGAAAACCCAAGACGTTGGGCGTGTTTGGCGGGTGGGCGTATGGGTTTTATAGATGTGGTGGTGAGTTTGTGTGTGTGCGTTGCGGACAGCGTGTGGCTAAGCGGTCTCAGGTGTGTGTGTGCACGTGGCTGTGGGAAGAGGTTGGAGCTCATCCTTTTGTCAACGATACGACGCTATAGCGGCTAAGGCTTTAGTTATTAAAGTGTGCACTTACATTTTACGAGGGTATGAAATTTCCATTGTCGGCTTACTGGGCGCGTTGAGGTTATTTAAGGTTATACTGGACGGAACACAACCTACCCTCATACTAACAAATATTAATAAGCTGATATTTGGACCCGATGGATACATCGGAGACGTCTCGTAGCAATATCCTACCCCGTACTAAGATTAATGGTCTGTTAGCCGACTTTAGCTAAAGTTTTGATAACAAATTGGGTTATAAATGAGGTTGATCTTAAAAGTGGGTCATTATTTAGATTTAAGGAGATGAAAGAGTCATTATCACACCTGTGATTTACTTCTGGTTTTTAATACTTATAAAATATAATCTACGTAAGTATAGTAATGTTAGGTTAGATACTTAGTAGGGCAAAGTCTGAACTACACTGAGATTATTTTCATTCTCTTTGAACTAGTTACCTAAGTTTACTTGTAGATTACACGTACCCTCTAATGTAGGGCGAATGTACAAAAGTACAATATTCATGTACACGTTTCATAATGATTTACTTATAATGTATGTTATAAACCTGACTGAAAGCTTTCCTCTTTTTGATTTTTCACCTATTTTTTGCCGCAGTACTTTCCTTGACTTTCTAAATCACGCAATTTCTCGTTTCCCTGCCCAGTGTACGCGACATATGGTTAGATCGTTGGGCGTAACACGTTCGCGTGCTTGTCGCACCTAACTATCTCTTTTAATACTTATTTGTGCCGCACGCACACACATACAAGTCCCCCTGTCGCCTGCACCGTCTTATACAAGTGTGGGTGAACTTCTTTCGTTCCTCTGTGTGCGCGCGAAATTTCTTTCGAGAATAAGGGGACGGTTTTCTTTCCCGCTAAGGTTTTAATGTCGACCACGTCGGTGGCGGACGCGCGCGCTTTTCCGCGGTCAGCGAGCGAAACTTTTTTTAGTGCGGTTGTAGTGCAGTGTTCTTTTTTTTATAGTGTTTTTTTTTCTTTTTTTTTAAAGGTAATTAAAAACTGGTATTGGTAAAAATGTTAGCTTTATAAATGTATGGCGCGCGAATGGAAATTAATTATAAAGTTTGTGTAAGTCCACAAACTTGGAAGCGGGGCAAGTACGTGTTGTTTTCCCAAAAACCGCAGCCTCATTAGCCTGGGCGCACACCGCGCCGCGAAGATTAAACTCGGAGATAAAAGCACAATCTGTTGTGATAACGCCTTTATATGTGGCTCCTTATTAAAATCGGATTACTATTTAATTTTAAATTTTATTGATAATCAGATTAACATCAGATGAATGAATGAATGAAAATTCTTTATTGTATACCTTATATAAATTCTAAATGAAAATACAGATTAGAAAATTAAATAAACTAAATGTACAATGAGCGGCCTTATCGCTAAGTAAGCGATTTCTTCCAGACAACCTTTGGATGGAGAAGAATCTAATCAGATATTTGTTAGATACTAAAATAAAATGTTATAAGAAATGTTTATATTCATAGCCATATTTATAAATTTAATTTCAATCGTTTCATAAGAATGTAAAATGGTGGGTCTTATCACCAAAGTTCTTATCACGCGACTTACATCGTAATCCTATTATCTGGTACTTTATTAGCCGAAGCGGAAACTTGTTAAAAAGTGCGCGAACTCCCATTAGGAGGATGCGGCAATCCCAAAAGTTTCACCTGTAATTGTCGAGCCGTGCTCGTACACCTTGCGAAATTATATCCGCGAGACAAACTTTTATTCCCTTTTCATAACTTGTACTAGGTTAAATAATAAAATGAACTTGATATATAGATTAATAGTAATAAATGTAGAAAAAAAAGTAAGAAAAAATAAGTAAGGGTTAATTACTAAATTATTACCATTTTGTTTTGTAAGTACTTATAATTTTTTATCATAAACCTCAAAAAAGATTATTATTCATTTTATTTTTCAATAAAGTAGTTAAATAAAGTTTTTACTGCGAAGTATTTAAGGATAAGGTTGGATTCGATTCCCGCCTTGGGATAAATGTTTGTACGATCTGCAAATATTTATTCCGGGTTTTCTGGGTATTTGATATGTAAGTATAATAAAAAATATCTATCTATGTAACGTATTGTATTAAATAGGTATGTCAGTCTTCTAGTACCTACCCATAACACAAGCTCTGCTTATCTTGGGGCTAGATGATGTTGTGTGGATTGTCCAGCATTATTATTTATTTATTCGTTATAATTTTTCAATGCCATATATAACAACAACTATACCTTGTCATTGCGATATAAGGTAATGACAAAAATAAAAAATATGGCTGATTTTTTAAATATTTTAAGAACCCGACTGTAAAAAACAGTTTAGGGCCCTCGCAAACTGCTTCTTAATCAGTATGAAGATGTATGCAGATGCGTACATTACAGTGATTCAGTCTTCACACTGATTAAGAAGCCGACCAAACTATCGGCCGATAAAAAGTCTGCAGTTTGCGGGGGCCCTTAACACGCGTGGCCCTATTTTCACATCTCAGTGGGACCCCATGTAGGATGGGGTTGATGGCAGCATTGTTCGCGCGCTTTGACTTGTTGTTTGCGCAACATTCGAATTGCAAACATAGAACGATTTGAATTTGACATGTTCTTATTTCAAACGTTTTGTTTCTAATTTACAAACGACCAGCAACTCCAAGATTATGAAAAAAGATTGTGAAAATAATTAAAATAAATAAATGTACTTATATCGATTTGAATTTGACATGTTCTTATTTAAAAAAAAGTTGTTTCTAATTTACAAACGTCCAGTACCTAGCTCCAAGATTATAAAAAAATAGTTGTCAAAATAATTATTGTACCTTATCAATTTGAATTTGACATGTTCTTATTTAAAAATACTTAACTGTTTCTAATTTACAAACGTCCAGCAACTCCAAGATTATAAAAGATTGTGAGAATAATTGATGTATATTGATTTGAATTTGACATGTTCTTATTTCAAAACATTTTGTTTCTAATTTACAAACGACCAGCAACTCCAAGATTATGAAAAAAATATTGTAAAAATAATTGTGTAACCATCTTTGTATTTAAAGTCAATGGGGCCAGTTCTAAAATAATCAGACATACGGTCTATCTTATAAAAATATTGAATTTCTTCTTATTTACGTAAGTCTTATTTGAATATATAGAATTGTCTATATCTAAGAAGTTAATTATAATAAAACGTTGCTATACTTACGTAGTTATTTACCTGTTTTATACAGTCCCAAAGCTTTATAATAATCACTTGAAGCTCAAAGCATTCGCAAGCTGATACTTGAGTGCCATCCGTGTCGCGTCGGATTTAATAAATGACGTCACGCCACCCTGGCACATTCCAACCGATTCTTATTTAACTGCTTGATTGTGCTAGACGTTGTTTATAGTCACCAATATTGCGAAAGGGTCCTCGCCTTTTTTGTTTTGCTTTTAAATGTGTCTTCATGGCGGGGGTGTTTAAATTTAATAGGCAATTCCGATTTCGACAAATATAAAACTGATTTTATAAAGAGACTTGTAATTAGGTAAAAAAGTGTAATTTAGGTAATTATGGTAAACTTTTTACGGTTATCATTGTTAATTTTACGAACATCACTAATCTTTTGAAAGAAATCATAACGACAATTTCAAACTAGAACATATTCAAAGAAGTCAACTACGTCATGTGCGAGTATTCAAATTACATTTCATATTCAAATCCCTTCTAATTCGTAACACGTTCCGTTCAAAATCAGGAAGTCCGGTGACCGTCTTACCCGGCAGCCGTCGGCCAAGACCGTCCGATTCGAACAAAAACCCTTCTTAGGCTGGCGTGACTTACGCTGAAAACCGGTGAAAAATGCAAGAATATCGAATACTCAAAATATTCCTAGGAGTTACAATAGGTGTTGGAAAACTAAGACTAAAACTAAACACGGTAGTGTTAAAGCTATATGCGTTTCCCGGCGTTTTTCAATTTTAAGGTTCATCTTTGTATGAAATGTTACTCATTTTGATAAGGCGACGTCGTATGTTATTTCTAGGTTAGTTTTACAAAATGTATTTTATATGCCTATGTACATTTTGTGCATATTCTGTAATAGTCGTAAGTTTGTTTGTGAATAAAGTATACCTATTACTAAATTAAAAAAAAATAAAGTTTTACAAAATATAACTGTTACATTTATCAAGTCACGAGAAATTTGAGATATTTTACTGTAAGTATATGAGAAAAGTCTGATGACGATAGGCTGATGTCTCGAACCTGAAAATGTTAGTGTAAAACCTGCTTTCACTGTAAAGGAACCTGAGTTCGGACACACGGATATTACATTTGCAGGCCATTTGTAACCGTCGCTGGTCGTCGAACGATCATTATCCATGTCTCAAGTCTCCAGGGGCCGGATTCCTGGCCCTTTCTATTGATTCGGCTCGCTCTTTAAAATTGGAACGATAAATAGACGAAGGGTTTGACGCGCTACAGATGTGACATTATTAAAAATCTTTTGACGTTGACATTGACAAGTGTAATTTTTTGTTAAGTGTGCTCCCGAAAGTTTAATCTTTTGTATTTTTAAAATCACTTAATACAGGTTCTGTATTATATGTATTTACTACCTACATTAAAATTAATTAAACTAAAAAAAAAAATGGTAGCACTCCGGGAGTGCCGGCAGAAGTGAAAACTTCAATATTAACGTTGTGTTTTCACTTTTAAGTTTTCACTTCAAAAATATAACCACAGTCGTCATAATGACAATGACAATCACAATGACACAGACACATTCGCGCAAGCGCGAATGTGTTTTCACTTTTAAGTTTTCACTTCAAAAATATAACCACAGTCGTCATAATGACAATGACAATCACAATGACACAGACACATTCGCGCAAGCGCGAATGTGTCTGTGATATAACCACAGTCGTCATAATGACAATGACAATCACAATGACACAGACACATTCGCGCAAGCGCGAATGTGTCTGTGTCATTGTGATTGTGTCATGTCATTGTGTCACATTCGCGCAAGCGCGAATGTGTCTGCGCCACAACACTATTTAATTGTTTGAGTCATACGTCGCGTGACCGCAAGTGTGTTCTTTTGTCGTCTCTTGTTTTACGAGCAATGTATAAAAATTAAATAAGATCTTACGCTTTTTCGACGTCACGTGACCCTGACGCGAGTTTGAAAGTTTTTACCCACCCAGCGCCGCTAAAGAAGTTTTCACTTCAAAAAGTTTGCGTCATTAAAATGAATAACAATAATTACATTCATGAGCTCCATTCTACAATGCGGAAGACTTGAAATAAAACCAATTTCCAACAAAACCATTCAACCGGACATTTAAAACAAAGCATCCGAATGTACTTTGAATACCGACAGAGGGCACAGGGCACAGGGCATTCAAACAGAAGGTCGGTGTAATGTATCTTTACCCCATTCGGGTTCCTTTGTGGAAGGGTGCGGGCCGGTAACGAGCATTACCCACTTGTACAGAACCCTTACATGCTTTATTATTTACGACCTACGCCCTTTATGTATGTTTTTACGCTAAGATTTTATTGCTGTATTCATGAGCAAAGCCGGAATCACGGCTGTGTGGTGCTCTGCAGTCGCCGTGATTTACTGACGGATATTGAAATTAGAACGAATATTTTTAATCTCCTGAATGAAATCAATCGGTCGAGGAAGGAGAGGATGCTTCCTCTTCTACACTACTGAGAGGCTTCTAAATCTAGAAATGACTTCATATTTTTAATTACCCCTCGCGAGGATATGGCACAGCTTATCAGTATTTTGCACGGCAATGTCAGTTTTTAGAGACGCTTATAACTAGTTTTGATAAGTGGAGCGAACTATATTTTTTTTGAAGCACATTCATGTCTGCACATAATTCGACGTTTATAAGTAAAAAATGCAATAAACTAACATCACCACATTGTATTCAGGAACATGAATCATCCTCTCAGAATGTTTGATACCTAGTACTAAGTCAGTGGATGAGTAAGGGTGTCAGAGCTACGTTCAAATATTGCTTCGGCACATTTTTAGATAAGCATGTCCTAAATGTTCAGTTCTGTAGTTTTCATAGATATTTCCTTGAAAGTTCAATTTTTAGTCATTAGTACGGCTTCTGTTAAATTAGTTAATCACCGTGAAACAGGGGCAGTCTTTTCGAATGGGGCGGTTTTTCTGCTACAATTTCCTGTCAAAGATCAGTGGTCTCCAGTTACTTTAAAAGTCGCGAAAATTCTACCTTCCGTCACTAAGCACGGTTGGTTAGCCACCTCGCCCCGTTTTCACTTTGATCTTAGGAACTATACAATTGCTCACATGGAACCAAGAAAGCAGTAACAATGGTATATCGGGAAATATTTGAAAATTGAGTTCTTTTACGGTTGAGATTTATAATAATATTGTAGTGCCCCAGCGGGGTCATGTTCGGTTTTAATCTTAATTTAAGAATTATAAATGAAACCAACATCATGCAATAAATGAATCTATCTTTCTTGGCAGCTAAAATAATAGTAATAACCTGCTTATTTTAATCGTTCAATATCCATGATTCGATTAGTGTAAAGATATTTGTTTAAATTCATGCCTTGTCATCTTTTAGTTGTCATTTGTTTAAAACTCTACCTCACGAAAAAGCGGAATTACAAATATTTCACAATAGATTCTGCGCAAGATCTTAATGCTCGGTTTTTAAGATGTAACGTATTATGTATAACACTTTTTTGTCTTAAGCTGTATATAACGAGTGTTCTAAAGTATAGTTTTTTATGCGTTAATAGCTACAATTAAATAGTTTATTTTTATTGTTGGCGTGACATTTAAACTCACACAAGTAATGATGCCACATCCAAAAACTCACCACTCCTGATTGTATCGGCAATAACACTAAGAATAAATTCTCCCTCCCCAAGGCGTACAAATAGGCTACACGATATGTCGATTGGGATGTTTAACTTAATTCTGGCAAGGGGTTACCTCGACATGTCTTTTACTGCTGTTTACTCTCATTCGGATATTCTTGGTAGCTACGTATTATTGTTTATAGTTTGATTTTTTTATGACGTCATAGCTCAGTTCCATGCTGTGGGTCGTTGGTTCGATCTGAGAGAACATATTTGTATTATTAACATAAGTATTTGTTCTGATCTGGATGTATTCTATGTATTCTAGTAATCTAGTTTCCATATTACAAACTTTGCTTAGTTTGGGTCACTGACGAACTGAAAGCGGCGATTTAAGAACCTTGCAAAATGATAAAAATAGGGTTGCTTGTACCGTGCAAAAATGGTAAAAATAGGGTTCCTTTTCAAAAGTTAATATAGCCAGTACATTTGAAGGAATATTTCATGGTGTTCGCATGATTTGTCGCCGGTCGCACCCTCGCAGCGGCAGCTTGCTTTGATTCCATTTCTATTGTCGATTTAACCAAAGTTCAAAGAAGTCATGATCTTTGTACGTCTGTAGCCCTTTACACTTTAATGCGTATTGCCTTTATTACTGATTTCGTAGATCTTATGATGAAATATTACTTGCAAAGTAAATTATACTTTGACAGCTTGGTTATAAAATACTAAATGCTTGGACAAAAATAAACTCATTTCGTTCAATAGACTTAAAGTTTATCTCTGATCTTTTCAGTACATACACTATTTGCCTTTTTTTTCATAAATAAAAGTCTTATACAGCATTAGGTATGTAGAAAGGTTCTGCGATAGGCATTATAGTCAAAATTAAAAATTGACACTCTAACTAAACCTAGACGCGAGTGGTTACAGTCTTCTGTTTTATGAAATGGTTCAAATTTAATTAATATTGTTCCAGGCGTAAAAATGACCTCAAAAGAACACCACCATCGTCACACCATGCAGACTTACTGCAGCCACTTCAAAACCCGCGTGATGTGACAGACTGTGTTCATCAAGTGATAAGTGATAGACTAAGATGCACCTGTCTAGTGAAGTGAGCTCTACGACCAATGGTCTGGGCCACGAAGCCCCATCTTCCTCTTACGGGCTACCGAGCCAGCCACTGACGGCTGAACTCCTGGCTGAGAGGACGTTGGAAGGACTGCTGGCTGATCATCCTGGGGAGCTTGTGAAGACTGGAAGTCCACATGTGGTATGCACATTTTTGCGTGTAACTACGCATACGTCTAGAACGAACTAGAAAAAGCATAAGACTTCAGTTGGTATTAGTTGGGATCTAACCCACAGCACTTCTGTGCTGTGGGTTAGATCCCATCCCATCACAAACAAACATTATTTTTTGCTCTATGTTAGGTACTATGTATTCAAAGTCTTTACATACTTATAAATGTACTTAAGTGTTCTATTAGGCATCTAGTTGCCATATACATATATTGCTAAGTTTAGGACCACATAGCGTTATCTATAAAAATAAAATATTTAAAATATTGCATTTAATAATAGAAAACTTAGCTCATACTACTATTCTCCAAAGTGTTGAATACTAATAAAAACTTATTACTTGAAAATACATATTTTCTTTTCCAGGTATGCACAGTTCTACCCCCACACTGGCGGTCCAACAAAACCCTCCCAATGGCGTTCAAAGTAGTCGCCCTCGGAGAAGTGGGTGATGGAACCCTGGTCACCGTGCGAGCCGGTAACGACGAGAACTGCTCCGCGGAACTAAGGAACTGCACCGCGGTGATGAAGAACCAGGTCGCTAAGTTCAACGACCTGAGGTTCGTCGGCAGAAGTGGAAGAGGTAAGTTTTGAGATACATTATTTGAACGGAAACGTGCAATAGTTGTATTTATTTATTATAGTAGAATACTAATTAAATTCATCAAACAAGTGTAGGTACTGTTCAGTAAAGCAATGCATTGTTATATGCAAAACATATCATTTGGTGAATTTATTTATTAGAGACAATAAGAAACATGTGTTAATGGACACATTCTTAGTAAAAAAATACTCATCAGCCCATGTTGTGGCTAGATCGTTATCATATTAGGGTACAAAATTAGGATTTAATCAATGTGCACTAGTTATTAAAAAAAATAGATGAATCTCCTGCTATTTCTATTACATTTTCTTATAAAAATGGTGTTTTATTATCTAAGATAAAGCGAATTGAATATTCTGAGTATTGAGTCAATCAGCCACTACTTAATCGTTTTATTGGCACAAGGAATCACCACAAGTGTAGACGTCGCGACGCCAGACCGAGAGGCGGTTGACCGCTTACTGCCCTTACTTTCAAACAACGCCGATTATGCATTTACTTACGAATTCGTACCTGAATTTACTCTAGATTGGTCAAAAACAATTAAAAGTTAGATAAAGCTTGTTTTGTTCACTAAAATAATTTTGTTCACTAAAACACTGACCATTTTAGAATGATAGGTTCATCGTTAAGTAACGCCTTTCCAAAATAGCTCGGGTCAATGTATTCGCCACCAGACAACTAAAACAAAAGACTGTAAACTTCCATATGTATATGAAATGTTTACGATAATACATGTACTTATAAAAACTCCCTCTCCCTTGAGTGAGCACTCAAAAACAAAGCCAGGCGCCTACTGAATATTTCAACAGGTCTCTCTTTGTTCCAATATTAAGTCAATGGGGGTAATTGATCTGTAGGCGTACGGGAATCTATGCTTCTGAATCTTTAAGTAGCCTTGATGGATACGGCTTAACCTAGTTTCTTACTTGGAATGCTTTGATAGGATCTTTCGTTGTAATTATATTTCAAAAAGTGTTGGCAACTATTGATTTATAAATCAAAAGTAATAAAAACCAAAAATACTAAAAATTAGAGATCAGTGGAGAGAAAAAGCAAATCTTTTTATTTTGGGGTATGGAAAATTCCTGTTCAGAAATAGAAGTAGTTCTACAATAAAGTGTACTACAGATCGTTAATATTATGAATAAAAAAATAGTACCGTCAACTGCAATAACTTTGTTTTATTTTGTTTGGTAGTAGCTGTACGCATTTTTTATTAATAAGAATAAAACTAATAAAATGCTTCTTTACCAAGATGATAAAAGTTGAGAAAATAAATTATTCACACATCACATTCTAGCCTCAAACTAAGCAACGCGCATAATAATTGCTGATAAAATTCTTATTTTTTTCTATAATACTAATAGTACGGCCCGGCTTCGCACGGGTAGCCTATATAAAAAATATCATTATAATATAGCCTATGTTCAGCGCAGATAATGTAGTTTCACAACAGTGTAAGAATTCTTGAAATCGGTCCAGTAGTTTCGGAGCCTATTCGATGCAAACAAACAAACAAACAATCAAATCTTTCCTTTATAGAATATTAGTTTAGATTATAAAGTTATTACTCTACATAGTGTTCATAGTAACATCCAAGCAAAATATATGAGGTATGAGTGTGTGAGGTACGAATTGAAGTTATAAATATGACTTCCAAGAACACCATACGGAGGTAGTAGTTCAGCCGTGCCTCATACAATATTTATCCTTGTTGTTTTCTCGCTTCGACATAGCAGATGACACCCCCCCACGGGTTATTTCTTACAAGTTGTCTCCCCCCACCCGCTTCGTTAGTTCCCCGCACTATTTGAATATGAGATGTGAGTTTACAGTTGATGCTCCTTCAATGTTTGCTCCCCCAAACTTTAGGTTTGCTCACTCGCTGCTCATTTCTGACGATCGATGCTTATAAAACATAGAAAGTTAGTTGTTATAGTTCCGTTTACCTTCAGAATTAATTCACTTGGCTTTATTTAGGTAAATAATGACAGGCGCACAGCTTAGTTGGTAGTAGCTCTGAATTTTATGCTGTGGGTCGTGGGTTCGTTTCCCACCCAGAGCATATGTTTGTGAGATGAACATAAATATTTGTTGTATCTGGGTTATACTATGTATTTTATGTATGTATGTGTTTACAAAAAAAAAGTGTATTTACGTATCATCAGCAATATAGTCCCATAGTACAAGCTTTGCTTAGTTTGGGACTTATAGTGTGTGATCTGTCAATTGTCCATTAATATTTTATAATTTATTAATCAGCACAAAAGATTTCATAATTATTTCTTGAACTTGTATAACTTCAAAACTGAAAAATGATTGTTTTCCAAATAGTTTCGAAGATTTGTTTCGTGGTAAGTATGTAAATCTTTAAGTTTTTTTAGTTATATCTAAATTTACACGTAAGCTCCTTTATTATATTGCGTGGCTCCACGCAAGGGTTAAAGTATCAATTTGAAACCTGGAAGATCAATTACTAGAAGTACTACAAGTGCTAAGACAGTGCAGTGTGCAAAAGACCGAGAAAATAATGCGTTAGAGGCGATTAACCAAATTGATACCGAAAAATTTAAAAAAGTTTCACGCGTGAGACTGAAATTAGAGCATACGAGTACTAATATTTTTACAGATATTATTTTGTACATGACGCACACTTAATTATTGGTATATCAAAGTGGCACAAGAAAAGAGAGGCCAGGGAGAAATATAAATCTAAATTAGTTTGGATTAGAACCCAAAGTAAAGCTTTAGCGCACATATAACAACAGAAACCGTCTGAGCTCACGAGTTCTATCTTTGCAATCGACCCGCAGTCCGCGAGAATCCATAAGGGTGTTGATTTGTGCCCTCAGAGCAACAAAGAGAGCCCTCATTAAAAATTCCTTAAACAAACAAAAGCTCTCGGCTAACGTGTACACGAAAAAACCAATATAGCCCTGAGTGGCGGCAAAAGTGGAAAAGAAGTTAAGAGGTGTCTATTTGTCACGTTCCTTCCTGAACGCTCTGCTTTCCAATTAAGGGTAAGCGCTCTCTTTGTTTATCTTAAATTGCGAGAAAATCTCACTCAAATTATCGAGTGAAAGGACAAGGGGAGACGGGCACCGCGGGTATAACTTTTGTTACGGTTCGGATAAAAAGTGGCGTATCTCACAGCTAGGGACGTTGAGGGAATTTTTAATAAGCGAAATATTTAATGAGTACCTCGGACTACTTTTTTCCCGGTTCAATGTCAGGATGGACAGTTTTATTTTTATTCTTAAAACAAATGAGCTTACAATCTTTTTTTAAATTATTTTATCAATTTTATAAATCAGTGTATTTGATAGAACTGATTATAAAAGTTACTGTACCCTATCTTATCTTAGATAAGATATATGTGTATTTTAGTACGCTTTCAATTGGTACTAATTTGAATCAGTTGAACTATCAATAGATCAATGCAAAGGTCTACTAACACAACTATAAATACTCTTTCATGTGTATTTTACAACTATAAACACTACAATAAACATTTTCTTTGCGATTAAATCTTTATATATGTACAATATTTCCAATATTCGAAATAATTGAACAATCTCATTGCCACCTCCAATATAACCAGTGATTTAAATTAAACCTCATTATACCGACGCAAGCCCCAATTTACCGCGCCAGTAGTCAAGGCGACATCTGCTAATCGATTGATTGAACCACCTTGCGATAAAAATACAAGTACAACCCTCTCGTTAATCCCTTATATTCTTTAATTGCCTGCACCGTGTGACAATAATGTGAAATCATTCGGGGATTTGTGCAGGCTTGAAACATTTATAAAAATTCAAAATTGATTCTTTTCTCAAGTGACTTTAGAATTTGTTCATCTAACTTTTGAGTGTTATATAAATGGTGAACTTTGGTGCATGTTTAGTCAGTTTTGGTAATAAAAATGTTTGAAGAAACATAAATTTTCTGTAATAGCTCCTCAAACAACCGTTTGAAAACGTTTGAGATTAAAAAACAATGCAAGTCAACTAAACATTGTTGGTAAAGCGACACAATAGGTCCTTCAACGTTTCCTCTCTACGGGGAAAAGTATATTGTAACACAAGGTTTTACCCGTGACTCTACCTGTTTAAAAAAACCTTTGTTTATAATATTTTTTATAGTATTCAATAAAAACAATTAATATTAGCTTGGGGCATGAGGTATAGTATAGATAAAAAAAAACAAAATCTACAAATACGGATACTTAGGAAATTATAATGCGCCTTTAACATACAGACAGACTCTACCAGTATGTGAAGACCGACAACGGAAAAGATCCACACCTTTGGTCTGCCATACGATATGAACTTTGTTCCTTTGACTTAAGCACTATATTATGTAAACAGTTTGTAGTGCTATAGTCTAAAGCTAAAGTTCTATACAAATGTGCTATAGTCCAATCTAAAACTGAACGCGTAAATCGCATGTTCGCTTGTTGTTTCAAAATCATCTTTATTTGTTACAAATAAGATACATTTTACTTTGAATTACTAAGTAATATATTTTCGACTTGTTTTGAAACCGGTGTGTGGGATTATTTAGGATGAATTAGCGACAGCACTGCCTACGCTAATGGAGCGTACATTGAAATTTTAGGAACCATATTATTATTTAATGATAATAATTAATGATATCTTGATCTTGATTGTTTGCGTTATCGTGGTAAAGTTAATGCGTTTTCTATAAAAAGGTTTTCTCATACTGGAATATCGATGCGATACGATTTCCGACTGCAATCCGATTTCAGTTTCGTTTTGATATATCTGTCTCATGCCTAATCTGGATATGCTTTAATATTATATATATTTATTTTGTAAAGCTGATAGTTGCAGGATTTAATTATGTAAGTTCAAGTTACTTAATAAACCATTTCATTATTGATTTAAGTTATAACTGTGGCTTGGCAGAACTAACTTCACAGTAGATAATTCTTACTTCCAAGGAACTAGCCGTCAAAAGCCATTATGTTAAGTGTTTTTCATACAAATTATGCGAGATATATAGACTCACTACCTTTTTGCTGTATGAAAAGAAAGTGAATCCGCAACTTTTAAAAAGATGGGTTCTTTCATTAGCGTTTTTATTAATTTAAACGAGGAGCATCCAGTGGGCGAAAAATATTCATAAACGAAATTGAGACTAGGGTGCGACCGAGATGCAGGTATGCGGTGCGCTGCGTGCGGATAGAGACAGCATCATTTTCTTCACGACATGACCGTCTTTTTGGAGTTGTTCTCTTTTCCGTTTTTAATTATTGAACCACTCATTCCTAATTATTGTTATTAGCGCTGGGGAGAGTGGTGAAAATTGAGGGTCTCGCGAAGTAATATTGACCGGTGCTTCCCCTGATGGGAGCTTTTTAATTGTACCCGCTTTTGACTTTTCCTCTTGTTCTTGAGCTTCAATAAACTTGGATTTTACGGTGTCTCGCTTGTATTAGGTACGTTTTATTGGCGAGGGGTAAAAATTTTATATCACTTCAATTTCTGAAAAATATAAGCCGGATGTTTGTATCGTAAAGCGTCCGGAGGGGTTGGACGTGGAGAGGCTTGTGTGAGAGGAGCGTACTCGTGAGTATGGCTCAGTTCGTAGTCAATTTGCTAATGTCCCTAATGCGTATCAGTCCGCATTATGTATTTTATACCTAAACCTCCGCAGTAAGCCGAAAATCCCCAATCAGCCATGAAACCGAGATCAAAGGAGCGCCATTACGATTGTGGCTCATTTTTTATTTAGCCCGGCGGAGGTGCGGCTCGAGGAGCTCTTATCTTACGGCGCCTGCTTACTTTATGACGTTATAAAGCTGATTTTTAATCTGACGTGACCGTGGAATTGTTGAATTCCATTAGGTGAGGGTTTGTACTCGTAATTTTCTTGAATAGGTAGTATTTCAGCTCTTGTGCAAAGATAAATTCAAAATTATGCGTAATATGGCGTGCTGTAAGACATTGCATTGCTTTAAGTAAAGGTAACCGTTTAAATTATCGTAAGCTATTTGCTTAGTCCACCACTTATTTTCTTAAAAAAATATACAGAGTTGAAACTTTTAGGTGTAAATTAATTAAAAGCACCAAACAACTGCACACTTCATATCAAACGATAGATGTCGCTACTGCCACTGTCACTGCCACTGCCACTGTGCTGATCTCATAACTATTATGTTTACCAAATGAATTTTATAGTGTTGTCGAAATTGATACTTTTTTTGGAGATGTTAAGGTTTATTTTTGAAATAAAAATAATTCCAAAAATGTTTACTCCCGGGTTTATTACAGTTGAACTTCCACCCCGGACCATTCGTATAAACACCTAAATACGTAATATTTTTATGAACAATCAGTGGCGCCCCCTCGCGATCAATATCAGCAGTTTATGAAGTGAGCACGTGCACGGTGCAATATGTTAGAACGAGGGATGCCTTTTTATGAATAGCTAAATGATTTACCGGGATCGCAACAAATGTCGCAGTTTCCGGTAAATCTTTTGAGATTATGTATCCTCGGTTATACCAGCTTTGAGAGTACTTTTTTTATAGTTATTGAAACCAAAGTGGAAGGAAGTTTTTTAGTTTGGTAAATTATGATACGATATCAACCATGACATGATATACTTATTACTATATTATTGTATTTTTTTTAATATGACAGATATAAAAACTAATTCTATATAAAAAATATCTTTATTTACAAAGTAATCCCTGGCCTAGTAATCTGTTTTTTTTTATATTTTGATTCTTGACACATAATTTGTGTCTCACTTTAGTAAAGATCTACAGGCTCTGTACTAGAACTAGTCTGTAAACTTTGTTTCATAAAGATGCACTTGAGGTTATAAAACATTTTAGACTGTCCTTAATTGATTGATTTAATTTAACACGGAATATTCCAAGATCTTATGATTACCAAGAATATTGAAGTAGAATTCTCAAGAATCTTTCAGTATAAGCCAGTCACAGAAAACTAACGAGAGTTTGACGCACGTCGATATTTATTTATATATCACTAAATAAAATTCTTCATCAGCCGATTCGAAAACACCAACAAACCAAAAAAACCGGGTAAACAGCTCGATGAGAATCAAATGTAGTAACATAATTTGGCAAAAAACATTTCCACAGGCTCACAAACAATTCCTTGATATCTCTCAAGTAGGGTTTATGCTGGTTTTATGAAAATAAGCGGGTGCCCGCTCATTTCGGGTCGGGGGGTGGGGAGGGTGTTTATGTCGTTTTCATGGCTCCTAGCCGGAGAGTTACACCACGGGACTCGATTTCAGCGGATAAACTTAATTTAGTAAAAATATCTGTAAATAAGTAAATTGCAATAAATTTATTTATTTATAAAGTATGAGTAAATGCACGTGTTCCATTCAATCCTGAAAAGACATAGGTATATTTGTCTTCATCTAGAAAATTGTAATTGAATTTTTGAAAATTTTGCACGCTGCTTGCAGTATTTTTTCGAATAAATTTAATGCTGGTCAACTGACGACACCTAGGTAGCGCAAGCCTTCGAAAAAAAAAAATTGTTTGTTATATAGCACCTCCCAATACCATCACAGAGTGTGAATATTTGTCTTTCAAAAAAGGTAAACCTTCAACGCTGAGCAACCTTTGGTTCAGAATAGTTAGTAATCGCGAAAAAATGCAAGCACGCACTCCCGTTTCCTCTCAGAAGCGTCTGACGATCAACGAAAAAATCAAATAATTACTATGTGTCAAACTCGGAGAAAACGTGATTTGGGTTTCCAGAAACCGGCCGATAGCCTACTGCTCTAATAAGCTGTAGGTATCCATGATGGAAATCTTCACGTAAAAAGGGTAGTAAGTAAAAAAATGGAGTCCAATGGTTGTGTAGGTCTCAGCACCGCCGGCTTTTGGCTTCTGGCCAGACGCTGGGAATGTTACCATCTCTTTTGTTTCCTAAACCGCCGCGGTGGAATGCTATACCTACTCGGTTAGTACTGCTTTCTGATAAACATCTATGAAATGTACCTAATAAATACTAAGTACACTAACTTAGACTCATTTTAGAAAGTTGATGACGTGTTGATTGTGTTTGTGTTGATGTATATCAATAAAAAATACGATTATTACAGTACATATTTACAAAAAAACTATGTGTATAAAATACACGTGAAAGTTGAGCTATCAGCAGACCGATACAAACGATCTATAGATATCTCAACTGATGAAAATCAGTACAAATCAAAAGTATACCCGGTGAATGAAACTGGCTGTGTTGCGTGGAATGGTAATGCTACTAAGCTATACCAGATATTCACGCATTACCTCGCAAAACACGTCTTCAATATATCATTTTTTGATTTATAAAATGTGTGTATGACCGCGCGATCAGATGCCAGTAACCTTCCAGTAACCAAGTTATAGAATGCTAGTGTATTTAAAATGCAAAAAGTTTATTTTCGTAGACTTCGCCGCTCGTAGCGTGATCGTAGCACAAAACAATGTGTATCACAAATAAAATAAAACTATTTCAATCATCAACAATAATCAGCGTATGTACTCATTAGCATGTGGGTTTTGAGTGTCAACCGATAGAGTTCACCGGAATTACCATCGTGTCGTTATGCCATTGATTGTTCAAACGCTCGCCGCATTTGCGGCCGCTCTGCGGTGGATGTGTTACGATGGCATTTCGACTTCACACCGACGCGTACAGAGAGCTGTACCCCAAGTACGAGTTTGTGCACACACGGATCGCAGAGACACAATCGCCGAACGCCACCGATTTTGTATGGAAATCTAAGCTTCTCAAGAAATCTGCTAGGGGCGCTGGTTGGAATTCCAAAGACCATCGCAAAGCAGCGATTGCGTCTCTGCGATCCGTGTCTGCACAAAATCGTACTTGGGGTACTGAGCACGAATAAATGTGACAATCGTAAACGTAACGTATTTAAGATACACTGCGGGCTAACGCTGCAAGGATCGACAGTAAAGCTGATCTGACGCGCAATGTATCGCAAATACTGTTTCGATACGTTTACGATTGTTACATTTATTCGTGCTCAACCCCCAGGCTATGGTTAGATACGCGTACTGAATATTAGGTTATGACGGACTGGATCACTTGTTTACCTACAGGTGTACGTTGCAGTTCTTTCAAATGCTGTAAATTTTTTAAACCGACTTTAAGAGACAAAAGTGTTAAGCGTCACTGCCTGTGGTAGAAAAAAGTACGGTTAGTAAGTATTTCCCCGATTAAGCTATTTTACGAAATCGCTATAAAATTATAAAAATTGTTTACGATGAGTGTTGAGATTGACTTTAAACTATAAGAAAAAACACTTTTATACATAGTTAATTAGTATGCAAATCAAACAAAAACCTTCCTTATCATTTTATATACTTCGGTAGACTAAATATCTGAAAAAAACATTTTATTATTTTTCACCCTATTTAAAGGGTTGTTTTAAATTCCAATCCGACTCAGTTCGTGTCGGCATGCGTCTCAAGCTGTCGTCCCACAAATCTACCTCGCCGCGTCAGGAATCCAAGACGTTATGGATTCCAGAATCGTGATGCTTTTGTTTCGAGAATAATTAATCGATTCTAATATCGTGGCACATTAACCTTAAAACGACCTTTGCTTAGCCGGAAATAAACTCGAAAGTTAAAATAAACTTAATATTTGAAATATTTCGTAACGTAAAATATATAAAATATTAACCCCCTATCTTAAAAAAAGTTAGCGCAGACTTGAAGTACTGATTACCATACGTAATGATGACTTTAAGTCAGCGCTAACTTTTTATAAGATAGGGGGTTAATATTTTAAATATTTAATTAAATTATAGTTTTATTCGGACGCAATCGTGGATTAGTGTTTTATAACCCTACAGTACACTGCGCGTCAACATCAACTTCACTATCGAACGTTAACTATGTAAAGCAGTGTCTAGTTGGCTAATCTTTCCAACACGATGCTACAACAAAATACAGTTGTAGCATCGACACGATAAGAAGAAGAAGATCGAACGTTGCAAAGTTACCGCGCAGTGTTATTTAGAATACGTTACGGTTACGATTGTCACATTTATTGTTACTCACCTCTTAGTACTCTCGTAGACTTAGTATTCACTATATCTTACCAAGGAAACCCAGGTAACACGCAAAAGCATTATACTGTGCTAAAGACCATTTCACTTCCACAGTAACCACTAAGAGCTGAACTAATTCAGCTAGCACTTTCATTTATCACTACTGATATTCTTGTATCTAGGTCAAATACAATAGGATTTAAATTTATTGTATTATAGCTCTGATTAATTAATATTTTAAATTAATTTTAGTATAAAAGTATTGAGCATCACATCACAGACCAAACGTAGGTTTTTTAACTTTTGTGCGGTAGGTATGTAGGTTCAATTCTGACTAGTAACACAAATAGGTGTGTAACAATATAAGATGATTAATTTGTTTACTATATTGTATTCTATCACCAATAAGTTTGGAATAAGATAACGTTGAGTATTTACGTAATATTTGTACATTTTGATTACACAATAAATAAAATAAGGTTAATGAATAAATAACTACTTACATTAAGAAAATTTTACCTTATAGTGTTATTGTAATGCCGTTTTTACGAAAAAAATGATATACTTTTGTAAATAAAAGCTCTCAAACTAATCAATTTGTTTCAGGAAAGTCATTCACCCTAACAATAATGCTGGCCACATCCCCCCCACAAGTGGCCACCTACCAAAAAGCCATCAAAGTGACAGTTGACGGTCCCCGAGAACCCAGGTCTAAGACCCGGCATCATGGCTTCCATCCCTTCCACTTCGGGCCTCGGTTCGCACCTGATCCTCTGATGGGATCCTTACCTTTCAAGCTATCAGGTAATTATCAGTTCTTATATATAATGTAGTTTTAATAAATATTCACGGGCAATTCGCACATCACACTCCCAATCTAAGATTGTATTATTATTTATTTATCATTAAAATGATAGATTATATATATATATATACCTATATGTGATTTCAAACACGATTCATTGGATGTTTTTGAATACATTTATTTAAAAGAACGGACTCCGAACGTGTAAAGTAAAACAATAATTTGTTTTACTATAGATAATACTTTATTGCACAACGGAAAAAACAAAAAAATCTTAGAACTAACTTAATTTAGTACAATGGGCGGCCTTATCGCTGATAGCGATTTCTTCCGGGCAACCGTAATATCCGATATATTTTACCGAGAAAATTAATGCACGATTTCAGCACTTTGATATGAAGTTTTCTTTAAATTCGCTACAATAGGTACGATTATAAGCTGTCCGTGCCCTAGCACCTGACACGCGACATTTCTATCCAGTAGATATTAAATTGTCAGTGTGGACCGTTGTCACTCCTCCGACCTCCGACGGACGCCTCAAAAGGGGATTTAATTTGGCCGAGAACTTTCAAGCAACAATTAATTATCAATTTGGAGCCCTCTTTTGACACCTGCAAGAACAGAATTTGTAACTTAGCAATGGTCTTTGTGACTAGTATTTTATAAGCTTCAAGCTTTATTTAGATCTAAACAGCATACTGTTAATTATATTTATGCTTTTTTGGAATTGTGCGCAAACTATAACTATAATATAAATCGTTTATTGGGTTGCAAACTATAAGTATAATTTGCAACCCAATAAACTATTAATAGGTTGCAAAGTATAAGTTATAGTTTGCAACCCAATAAACTATTGACGCCTACAATTATATTATGATAAAGGTTTTAATTTCGTCAAAGTAAAACATAATTTAAAAACAATTTCAGTTACCTGGTACCATTATTAGAGTTTATTAGGTGCAAGCTGTTTAGGGTCGTGGAGTCGACGCTTAGCGACGGGTGTCGGTTGCTACGAGACCCGCCGGGGGGCCGTCGGGATACGTACATCGGAGGCTGGAGTTGGATACGTTTAAATTGATAAAAATGTTCTTGACATCCATATTTTCTTCATGTCGACACCATATAAATTAAAAATGTGAAAATAAGTAAACAAATACGTAAATTATTCTCTATTTTGTTTACTTTTTTCAACATATAAAAAGGTAAAATCAGATACTACGTTGGATATTTACTATTTCAATCATCGATCTGTCCTGTTTGTGCTACCAAACATAATTATATCTCAATAAATACCTACTTCGTTTTTTTCCAGACGGTCTAAATATTTTATAATCCTATCGCATCAGATGCTATCGGATTTACTGGTTCTCGACCATATCAAAAATGTTTTCTGTCTACATAATTTTTTTTTTGTTTTTGTAGTACCTACTCAAGATCTCAGAAACAAAAATAAAAGAATAACCAAACAAACTAGGTAGGTACTTACCAGCAAGAAAACAGAACACAGTGGGAAAAACTAAGCATAAAACTAGCACTCCATAATAACACCATGAAGGAATTTAACCTAACTTGGTGAGTTAAAATCTCATTGCCGTTGACTTGTAGGCAAGTGCCGGGAACCTTGTTAAAGCGGGTGTCAAAGGGCTGTAACTCAATTACACACCTCGCTCTTGCCGACAAGACTACGTGTAGATCAACTTAATGTGCCAACTGGCAACTCTATTCGGATCTGATAGGGAGATATAGGTCGTATACGAGGTATATGGTGAAAATATTTAAAATCATAACATCTATTTCATTTTAATTTCAAGTGATTTCTTAATTACCTACTTATTTTTAAATAGATTTAAAAAGAACTTTATATTTTAATTTATCTCTTGAGTTATTTAACTTTTAAAGTGAATAAAGTACCTAAACACACTGGCAATACTAACCAACAGAATAGTATTTGTAAGATATATTATACGAAAAAAAAAACACGCTCAACTCGTAAGTTAAGAATAGTATGTGTTTTGTTGTTATTAAACAAAAGAAACAACATACACTCAATTCACAAAACACAGAGTGTGTTTTGTTTTTTTCTTGTTTGTACCAACAACTCTTAGTAAAGAATTCTACCCAGTACATTAATTTGGGCTCCGTTCAACATAGCTACATCCAGGGAGGCACTACTTAGCTTTGTTTTCACTTTCTCAACAATTTGCAAGCCCTTCAATATGTAAATTCCACGCTTCGCGGCTGTGATGAGCGGAAGTGAGTGAAGGCCTGTGCCCTCTTAACTCGAGTACCAATAACCCTTGCGAAATCATGATAAATTATCCACACTCACGCGCCAACTTCTGATAGATACACATTTTGGAGAATGTTTGAACTTTGGATGCGGTTGTTGGGTACATTTGGTGTAAAAGAGAATACACACAACAGAATTAGGATACTATTTTTTTGTATCTTCGACCGCTGTTTTTAGATACAAGCCCTTAAAAGCCACGCAAGGACTTATAATCACAAACTAAACAAAATTTGTATTAGTGTAATCTATATTCGTTTTTCTATCCTTGCTGTGATATAACATCAAGTCGTTACTAAAAAAAAGTTGTAAAAAAAAGAGAAGTTGTATGCATCATCCATACATTCCCACATCCCAATACCTCACGCCGTGTGAGCGCCACTTAAAGTCGCAGCCTTCGTATTATTAATGAGCGAGCCTTAGAGAAAATTAAATATAGCATTAGGCCCGGAAGCCGGGATTGCGAGGGGTGGAAGGGGTGGGGGGAAAGAAAGGGGTAACCCTTCCTCCCACGCGACAATGCGGGTGCATAATTACGCATTTGTAAATTTTAAATGTTCCACCCACCTCATACAACCTTTTGTATGACGTGATTCGCGCTTTTACAGCCTTTAAACGGTGGAATGAATTCGCATGATGATGCGTGCGCGATTAACTCAATGCGATGCAATTTTCATAACTCCTGTATTATCCGTTATTCGAATACATAAAAGTTTCTGACGATAAAATGTACCTTGTTAGTATCAAACTGCTTATTTATCATGTCAGATGGTAACTACTAAGTTCTAGTAAGTAATATGGTAGTGCCAATAAACAAATACGTTGATATCAATTATAGGTGCCTCTGTTTTGGATAATTTGATGTTATAATAGACGCTGACTGAAATTGCGGGTTAAAGTTTTTATTTTAGAAATAATGATGTTCTTTATTTCTTCTTTAAATTATCAGATTTGGAAGTTTCGCGTTGGTATTGAGCTGATAATGAGAATAACATGCGACCGATCAAAAGACTTACAATACAGCGCCATCTATTCTATAAGCGATTTACTTGCGTCTTATTTTTGGAAACGTTATCATAACTTTTTGATATTCACAGTAAGATTTCCTTCGTAGATCTTGGCTTCTACAGAACCCATGCATCTTCAATATTCGAAGCAATAACAATATCAACTTGCAAGATGTAGCGTGTGGTTGTAATGGTGCCCGTGTTGCAAATCCGTTATAACTAAATAGGCGTAAACTACAACCTGACAAAGTGCACTGTGGATCAGTTATCCCTATTATTTTAAAAGGTACACATTTGTAATCAACATTTCATTCATAAGTGGCAGCTCTGGATTTTAGTTGAGTACGATTGATAGTAAAAGTGACAAAGTGTGCCATTTTTACTACTTATACTGTTTAGTAATACTATAGACACGGAATTAATAAATAAATTAAATGAGGGAATAGAGGTTGCTAAATTCTATTCGAACTTGGTTTGAGGTTGTTACCCATTGACACGCAAGAAGAAGAAGAACTGACACGAAGCGAAAAGGTCAACCGGGAAAGTACTCGTACTTCAATATGCATAGTCGCCTATCTATAGTTCAGTTTTCTGTCTAACAAGAAAGTAATTGAGCTTAGGTTAGTTAAAGTTATTTGGTTATATTGTCTGCCTAGATAAAACGAACGCCCAAGTGCGAGACGATTATTATATTTCCAATGCGAACCAGCTCGCTCCAAAACTTAGTATATCTGAACACAGATAGCTTGTGACGTCACAAGCAAGCTCCACCAAGACGGATGCCCTCGTACATCATAAGGTTAATAAGAGGGCTCGCGGACTAACGACGACGCTTTGTCACCGCCTTAACCCGCCATCTTGCACGCCATTTCGGGTTTCAATCTGCTTAGCGCTTAATGAATTTGCCTCTATTGATTTTGTTTAACCCCTTTTTGTTTTGCTTAATTAACCTTTCGGTGTAGTACCGCTGTGTTTGTAGTGAAAGGTTTCTTAGATCTTAATTAGCTTTTTTGTTGACGGTTTCGCAAACGATTTTTTGTTGTAGCTGAATAAATATTCATGGAAGTTTCATACGACTTTTGATCTCATACTAAGCAAATTTTTTTAAACTCACATGCTCACTTTTTTTATAAACACATACCTAATACTTATAACCCAGACGAAATAAAATTTTTGTTTTAAAAACGAAGTGAACCGAAAACTTTTGCTAAATAAGATAATTAATTATATTAAAAATAATTGAATGTTATTTTTATATAATTTTTTTTGGGTAATTATACGCGTTAGAGCCAGTAAAATATACCAAAGTAGTAGCATGACTTTTTGTGAGAAAGAATAAACGTCTATTTTATTTTTTTATTATTTTAGAAAAAAAATCGTATCCAAGTTACCTCCCGAGAACGTGTTTACTCGTATATTTGCTAACTTTTAACGAGTACCAACTTTTAACTTTGCACACTTCCACCTACTTTAATACTTCACTATACAAATTAATGTTCAACTTGACACAAACTAAAATTAATTTAGGTAAGTTGAAAGTTCGGAAAACAATTAAACGCCGTGCCTCTGGTAAACAAAACGGTAATCTCACTCAACACCGTGACGTACCTACTCCGAGATTATAGTTTATTGAACTACTTAACGTACCTGTCGTAAAATAACGTTTACTATGTACAATTAATATTATAGTAATAGCCTTTTAAAATACGTAAAAGGTTTGAAATATATTGGAAGCTGCTCCGACGATACTCAGTTTTAAAAATGATTGCAAGAAAGTAAAATTTTTCTTTAGACAGTAACTGTAGGTATATTTGTTTATAATTTTTTGCTATGGACAAATACAAATACATAAATCACGTAATTTTAATGTAGGTATGTTTGACAATAAATAAAATAATGGTTCATGTACATTTAAGCTATGCTATACGAATGAGATAACTGATAAAATAGTAATATTCGTTTTCTAGGTAAATAAATAACTATTTCGATTACTAACTAATCTCTCACGCCGTGTATAAGTTCACATTTTCGGCTAAAACCAATTTTCATTTGACTGGCACTTTCTTTAGATGGGCAAGCACTTCAATCAGTAGGTACTATCTCATTGTCTAGAGGGCAACTCGATCGAAACAAAAGAAATCATTCAAGCGGCCCAAGTACTGGAAATGTTAAATAATTACTCGAAGGGCTTTTACCAGCTTTTACCCTTTCTATAATCACCGCGAAGGGTCTTAAGGGTCGCAAAAAATCACACTAAAACGTAGATACTAAGATACTCTAATCCTTTCCATGGATTAGCAAGTTATCGGGAGGCGAAAAGATGCAAGACGCAATCTAGCAAATGGCATTAAAATGTTTTGGGTTCAACCCTCTCGCGATTTTTCAAAGTCGGAAAAAACCCCTTTGTCCGGAGCAATGTAGCGGACTGGCACGTCTTCGGATGCGGCTGATTCTGCGGACTATGCATCTTGATACTTTCACTTAAGACAACAATGTAGTGTTCTCATTATTGACACTATTTACATAGTATTGCTTTTTGCGGCTATCATATCACTGCCGCCTACATGGCCTATCATATTATTATGTATAAAAATGCAAATAAAAAAGAAGATTCAACCAATATAAGCAAATAGTACTACCTATATGTGTACTAATTATTAAGGTGCTAACAAGCGTAATATTTGGATGCGTCTGATTCCGCGAACTAACTTCACTTTAGTCAACAATGTAGTGTTCTCATCATAAACACGATACACATGTATAAAATTACTCACGCAAATAAAAAAAAAATAACCAATACAAGTAAATACTAGTACCTATGTTTGTATGTACTAATTATTAAGGTGCTAACTGCTAACAAGCGTAATTCCCTCTCACCTAATTGGCTCGGAATACCTAATTCACATTACATCGGAATGTAATACCATTATCGCTAATCACAGATGTAGAGATGTCAGCACTAGCTTAGTACAAATGTCTGAAACTTAACTTGATCTTATACTCAGGAACTCTAGGTAGAAGTTATTAGTGGAATTGGCGTCCAAAGTCAAATTATGATTGAACATTTGTGCGTTTTCATTACGCATGTTATGACATACATATTGGCATAGATTTTACGCAAATTCATGGTTAAAGAACTTTCGTTAAAAACCATTTTTTATTAGATAAAATATTATATATTGTACAAAGTACAGCTTTATTCTTTATTTATTAGAGTATTTTATACCAGACGCTCATGATAGGAATTTATGACAATGATAAGCGTTAAATTAAAAAAAGATGTGAGGCACTCGGGGACTACCGCGGTAAAGCTATTGCATAGCATTTCTTGCTGGATTACGCATGCGCAGTGTTAGGTTATTTTCGTTCCATATTTTCGTTACGGAATTTCTGGATTTAGATGACAGTAATCATGTTTTATTTTAATTTTAATTATAATAATTATAGGTGCAAAGTATGTAAACTATTAGTTCACAGTACAAGGCGATTACATACAGAACACAATACAAAGAATTCAACATTTTTAACGAATGCAAATAGTCTGAAGCCCTTTCTTTTGCATTTTACAACAGGGAATACAAAATGAAACGTGGACTACCATTTTTCATGTCATGGATGAGGATAAGGAAGAAATCTTCGGGACGTTTTTATACGGATTTGGCTTACTTTATCAATAAATTATTTACTATTATTGGGTCGTAATATAAATATCATAATGCATAATTAAGCATCTGTTGTGTTGTGTGTTATACATGGTGTTTAACATTTTTATGTTCTACACTAATTTTATAAAGAGGAAAGATTCGTAGCTTTGTGTGTGTGTTTATATGATAAAAGAAAATACTTTAAACACTATCATATTTTTTCCACAAAGTAGCCTCTCCATACTTCTAGAATTCTTCTTGTATCTAGAAAAATCCCGTGTCTATGCCCGGCGGTAATCTTAAGTAGGTTGGTACAGTTATCTGAATAAATGATAAATATTTACATAAGTATTCATCAATAATTTTGTTTCTTTATGCATGTACATTATTATACATACTTTATGAAACTTACGCTTTTACACATGTTTAAAAAAATCGGTTTATTATTATAAAACACACACAAAGAACACGTGTAGTGGCTACCACTTAGCTTCATGTGTTTTTTTGTGGTCATCCTACAGAATGTTATATCATTTGATTGTATAAAAAAAATATCAATAATAATTATTAGCTATCAATTTTAAACGTACGATATGGATTCGAGTTTATCATTTTTCGATAAAACATAGCATTTTTATTTTAATTGATGATTTTTTAATGTTCAGTTTTGTTGTCTAATTTTGGTGGAATTTTAATCAAATATTCATGTGCTTACTCTTCTTTATTATTATGTGTTATTATAAGTAAATATGTATAAAGAAGTATTTAATTAATATAAAATCAAAACACTACGTTTGCACCATTGATTAACTTTTGATTGAGTACTTACGTAAATATTAGTACCTATTACGAAATTTAGTACCCAACTATCCGCTAGAGGCGCTGTACAAATCTTCATACATTTTTTTAACTACAGACGCTAGCAAATATTGATTGTAAAAACTCATGGTAGAGCTACTGATATAATGATGGCTTACGGAAGACTCCTTGACAGACCATCGTCTACACTTTTGTATCTTATTATTATTTAAGTGCATTTGTTACGTCACTACGCAACAATATCCGTTTATATGCACAAAATGCCTTTTGTCGTTGACTGTACTTTTTTGCTGTCTGCGATGCGGATATTGTCTGAGAATGCTCTTAGCTAAAGAAAGATTTAAATTCTCTTTTGTATTAAACGTTATTCAAATTGCTTGATAGAAAAGTGCACGTTATTATGCATTTTTAGACTTTAGAAAATGCTTTTGATTATGTATACTAGAATACTGGATGAAAAGAAAAGCTTTACAAAAACACTAAGCTCTTCTATGTCACAAGGAACTATAAATAATAATAATAATAAATAAATAATGCGAGCAGAGCTTGGGTTTAGTACTATAGTTTGGGACTAGAACGTGATGTGTGAAATGACCGTGAATATTTAATTTATTTAAATGTAAAAAAATGTTTTGTTTATTAATATTTCATGCTATTTCAACCTGTAAGGTCACTGACATAAAACTAGTACTTTTTGTACAACGCGTCACCCCATCTTTTTGCACGCCCAAGAGGTAAATCATGTTCTTAACATAAGACCTACCACTACATAGTTGTGTGAAAATTTAAAATTAAATAAACAATGTACTTAAAGCAAGTTTAAATACACATAATTGAGAGATTCGGCATCTTAAGCCGGTCGTAAAGTCTGTCTGTCGGATAATCCACGTAATCCTAAAAAGCAGCTCCTATCTAATTGCAGTGACTCATAAAGCACTACCTATAAAGGCTAAGCGGTTGGATCTAAAATAATGTGTTGTACATTTTCGTATCGTGTCTGTAAGCCTGTTTCACTTTCAATTATTTTTGGAATAAATTATATTGCACACCTCTAAATAAAAAAATACATATTTAACACGGTATTGAGATATCACATTAGTGGTATTGTTGCTATAAGCGATTTCTTTCAGACAACCTTGTAAATAGACTTAAACTCATAAAACTGTTGTGGCTCATTTTTTAAGTAAAAAGTTCTCATAAAATTATTATACTGGACGCATTAATAAA
Source organism: Ecliptopera silaceata (assembly GCA_932527185.1). Lineage (NCBI taxonomy): Eukaryota > Metazoa > Arthropoda > Insecta > Lepidoptera > Geometridae > Ecliptopera > Ecliptopera silaceata. The sequence continues at coordinate 3,605,275 of OW052207.1, read as the reverse complement.
ATAAATAACAAAATCTAAAATACGTTTCAAGTGGTTATAGAATCGCACATTATAAAATTACCAAAAAAATACCAAAGCTACCAAAACAAAACATTGCCTTGCTTCGCTGTAACGTTGCCAAAAAATAAGTCCAAGTGAAAAGTATTTACAAAACACTGTTATTTTATCTATACCGTCGGTATCTGCGACATAAAACGACTTGTAATTTATTCTATTGCTGAAAGGGTCGGGGGTGGGAATTACCCAAGGTGGGTGCTAAAGGGTTAAGCCGAATATACGGGGTCGCGCCGGCAAACTTTGTTAATTTATGCGCTTAAAAATGTCAACTGTAAATTATGACACCAAAACATATTTCCTATTTTTGTTTTATATGTGATTTGGGTAAGGGAGTTGTCCTTTTATTTTGTCCTTTAGCTGTGAAACATTTTTTGTTTTATTTCGAGATTTCGTTTGAGAAGTTTTACAGATAAAAAGCAGACAACCCGTACCGTTGTAGTAATATGAATATGTTAATTGCATATTTATTATTTATATTATTCAAGGTGTTTGTTTTACATGAAACTCATTGTTATTTCTAGGTTAAGGTGTGAATTATTTTGATCTAAGTTCGTATTGTACGAAAAAAAAATAGAATTGTGTACCTACTTATCGTAATTAGCAGAAGTAAAAATATACTATCTGGGACATCGGCGTATGCTATCATATAGTTAAGAAAAGTAACTCATTAGTTTTACATATTTTCATATATCTTTTCTTTTGTCAGAAATCTATGTAACAATGATGTGGAATATTTAACTCCTAAGAACCCTACAATTGATTCTAATTCTATAATTCCAGTAATATTGGGTTAATTCTCGGTAGATTCCTCATCACAAACATTTCAAAGCATCTGCCAAAGAAGGTCGTACGTAGGTAGCTGTTGAGGAGTGCCACAACGGAGATAAGGCGCAAGTTGTAAGCTTTTGGCACAGAATGTAGATTTTACTATCAGTAGGGAAACTCTATACAATATATCTAATTGACAAGTGTCACACCTCAGTTGGCCTCTATCTTCCATGCTGTGGGTCGTGTGTTCGATTCCCACCCAGAGCAAATGTTTATAAATTAATAAATATTCACGGACATTTCACACATCACACTTTAGTCCCAAACTAAGCAAAGCTTGTACTATGGGAACTAGACTGCTGTTTGTGTGATTAACAATAATTTTTGTTCAGTGTCTGGGTGCTATTATGTAGTCTATGTATGTATTTACAAAAATGTATATAAGTATTCTATCAGCAATCTAGTACCCATAGTACAAGCTTTGCTTAGCTTGAGACAGGAGTGTGATGTGTGAATTGTCCAACAATATTTATTTATTTTATAAAAACTGTATTTTTTTGTAGTGCGTGATTTAGGTTTCCTACAGTTACAGTATTTGTCAAATTTCTTGGTAAACAAACGTAATGATAGCGTTTATTACAATTTAAAAGGTAACATATAAATAAAGCTATAAGAATTTGCATCGAAAACAATATGCAAGCGTTTCTTTCAGCATAAAATGTAGAAATCTACAAATATATCAAGTGACACTACTGTGTTACGTATCTATACTGTGATTTTAAGGAGACTGGGGGAAGTCGGCTCATTATTTAAATATTCTGATGACTGCGTTAAGCGCTTTGCGTTACGTGATAACTCTAGCGTGCCGCCTATTGTTTTGTTGATTGAATTTTCAGTAGAACTCCACTTTAATGTGACACTTTTAAGTGAAAAGCATCAAATGTAGTGTTTTGGCTATAAGATTTCAATCTCAAACCGACTTGAGAGATTCCACAGTCGAGTACTTTTTTCGTGATCTAATTTAAACATATTGTCTGCAGGTATAGCTCACCAACTAGCCGGTCTGCCTGGGGGAGAGTGGGGCGCGTTGGCCCGTCACTACCCCCCGCCGCTGCTACCCTCACATCCCCACTTCACGCCGCACGTGCTACCACCAGCGCATTCACAACCCCAACACATACCTCCACCACCACCCGATACAGGTATGTTATTAAAAAAACTATTTTAGCAAAATTTTATAAAAGTTTTATTTGAAGTCGTAGAGTATACTATAATAAGTAATTGCTCTCATAATGAAGAGCTTTTAGATCAATTCGATGTATCAGTGAAACATTTAGAAATTGTAGTCCTATCTATTTGATGTCTTGTCTCCAGATGTTACGTCAGAGCCGATAACAATGCACGCGCATAGCACAACCAGCCCCACCAACTCTCGGCCGAGTTCTCCTCAAGACGACGATGATATCTCCGTCACAGCGTCAAGCAGCCCACCGCCCGACGAAAGACCAGGTGCTTTCACATCAGTCACACGATCTCGGAAACCTCTTCAACCACTGCCAGCACCTTCTAGCTTATTCCACAGTGCGCTAGCAGCCCAACTGTTTCTGAACTCCCCTCTCCTGCCCACACCACCAGCTTGGTTGTACTCTCAGTTATACGGGGGCTACGATTGGTGGCTGCGGCCGCCACCGCCTCAAGAAGACCCCAGCTCCAGCCCGGATCGAGAAGACGAAAGCTCGTCGGCGTCCGGGGCAGGAAAAAAAAGATCAGCCTCTCCAGAGTGGAATGAGCCAGGTGTCAGAACACGTAGCAAATCGCTCGTCACCTCAGAGCGACGCCCCGTCGACGTGTGGCGTCCTTATTAGTGTACAGTGAAAGTTTTAAATACATTTTCGGATTAATCTGGCTAGTTCACCGTCCTATGTGTACGTTTACGGTATTGGACAATTTGTGTAAACGATGTCGGTCTTGTCAATAGATGTTTTTACGTTAGGATAAAATGAATGTGAATTTTGATTTGTTTAAAAATTGTTGACTGTATTATAAGATAATGCAAAAGTCTGTAAATAAAGTTATCGAAATTTTTGATTCGTTATTTCATTATTCTTTGGTGCGAGTATTTTTTGGATTGTATCCATTATGGTGCGACCACAGCGAGCTATTTGGCACAGGTCATTGCGTTCAGAATATGCCTAGTAATGTATGTAGCGATAAAATTTTAATGTGTATCAAGTGGCTACTTATTAAATACATTATAGAAGCGCCCGCGTGGTTTAACTGATTGCTTTCGTGTGTAAACAGTTGCTTTTATTTATGTTTTCAAATACATTTCAGATAGTTTGTACAATCATTGTAGTTGATTCATTAAGTTTCTAAAATCAACTATTTTGTTCATATCTGTTACTTCTTCATACTTCGTCTTCGGTCCTACCCGGAATTTATTCCCTCCAAAATTTATATATCATTCTAGTTATTTTGGACAAACACAAGACTGTGTACTTCTGCACCTTCTGTCTACAAAATCCATCAGCCTCAGTACTCCACTCATGACCTCCACAGAAGTCGGGATAATATCATCTTTTGGAAGAATGAATCTATGAGTTTTTCCGCGGAGTTCTATCATATACGCGTATGGTATGTTGGCTACTGCGTATGCCCAGTCAGTGCTGGTCCCTGAAGCGTAGTACATAAGATCCTTGGTGCTGCCAACTTTGTAGGTGTGACCGCTGTTCTCATAGATAGCCTGGAAGTGAAAATAGTCAATTGTTATAAAATTTATACATTTCGTTATTATTTTTTATTAGTGATTACTTTACAGCCTACACATACCTAAGGATAATAGACTGTGTTATTTGTTTTCGTATAGTAAACCACAAATATTAACTTTTATATTATGTCATATTCCAAAACAGAAGACCATTGAGAAGTATTTTTTAAAAGGTAGAGTTTGAAAAGTTTAACAAAAATTTTATTTAAATATTCTTATTTGGATAAATCAACATTTTGAGAAAAATGCACTTGTAGTGCTTCAAACTTATTTCAGTTATCGCAATGCATAAAAACTCACCTTAGCCATTGCAGTACCGCCTTCGAGAAGCTCAACGTAATCAGGACAGGGGTCTCCCGTGTACCCCCATGGGAATATGATCACCTCACCATAACTGTGGCACGACAGGAACACTTTGAAGTCTTTACCAGAATCTGATATCACACGCTGAAAAATACACAGCAATTATTATAAAATATACATACACTACTGTTTTAAAATTAAACAAAAAAAATATAGATTTTTTTAGAGTGTTGTTTAATTGCATGAAAATTCCTTTTAGGGTTAAGCTCGCCTTTGTACATGTCATATATTTCTGTCTGCTACTTCTTTTCTTTTCTGTACAATAAAAAATAAGTATCCTTACCTTGACAGCAGCTGTTTCCGCTTCAGAAAACGGTGAGGAACCCCGAAAGAAAATGTTTCCTGGGTCTTCAGAGGAACCTTCCTCTCCTTTTTCTCCCCAGCCGTAACTAAAAAGTAAATCTCAATTAAATAAACTAAAAATACTTTTAAGATTATTAATCTAAATGTTAAATATTATTTACATTGTATATGTATGTCAGTCTTATAATACTCATAACACAAGCTCTGCTTAGCTTGGGGCTAGATGATGTTGTGTGGATTGTCCAGCATTATTTATTATTAATATATTTTTTTATTATTCATTATTATGACGTTTTAAGCCTTTAGTATGTACTTAAAACACTTTTTAAATTAATTTCAGGTTATAAATCCAAACATGAATACTTTAACAAAACTGTAAAAACTGAGAGTAATAACTTAAAACTGGCACCTGAAATCGCCGTTTATGACAATTCTTAGTGATTTTCGTGATAAAGATTAATTGACTTTGACTACCTGAAGTTCCTATTGAGATCTACGCCAACGCATTCTCCGTAACGTGCTCTATTTTTCCTCCACATCCTGTCGTGAGTGTGCGTATATTCGTATCCATCCGGATTCAGCACAGGAAGAATGTACCTGATGCACGAAAAGGTTTCGTTAAAACTTTTTATGGAGTGGTTCAGCCAGTTTTTGTTGTTTTTTTATTTGTATTAAGACCTGTGTGTGAGCTTCTACATTCTGAACTATTTAAATAATAGCAAGAAATTTTAGTAGTTTAGTCTACAGCAGTAGCGTGTGGAATCCAATACTTTACGCTGCTGGTGCCTTAGTAGATTTTGAGATCTCCCAAAGGTTTTGAAAGTTTTCTCTAAAGACTTTTGTAATGAAATCAAACTACAAGAAATACTTTTTAAAATTTTCTGGCGCAATTTAGCTTATTATAAAAATTTAAATTTTGATTTATAAAAATATGTAAATTGTAATCAAATCAACTTAAAACAAGTAAAAACGATTATACATGCATAAGTAAAAATACAGTGGCGCGGGTTCTAACGTCCTCCTCTTTATAAAATAACTCTTAAAACAAGTGAAATCTATTGTAAACCCTTCAAAACTACATACACTTACCAATCTTTGTTAGTGACAGACTCTGGCTGCTCATGAAAGGTCCTCACGAGCTGGTTCGCGATGTAGGTCACCACAGCTGTGCTGATCCATTCTCGAGGATGGATGGCGCCGTCCAGCCAGACGCCAGCGTTGTCGCTGTTACCGTTCGAGATCTTCAGCATCTGAGAAGTGTTTTAGATGTACAGGTTACAAAATTACACAAAAAAAAACATATTCCTAGATTGATTAAGTTCAGAAAAATCTGAATTGATCAAGATTGAATCGATAATGTTTGGTGTCCAAGAAAGTCATTGTTTATTAGATGATATTGTGATTGTTGTAGTTGTTATAATGATAACAGAAATTATCTTTGAATGCTGGTCTGGATTAATTGACGTTAATTAATTAATTAATTAATCAGCCATAAATTCTATTACTAAAGTGTTATTTTGTATTTACTGGAAGCTAGATAAATACTAACAGTGAAAAAACACACCAAATGCGTAGGTGGACATTATGAAGATTAAAAAAAGATTCTCATTGAAGAAAAGGCTAATAATAAAAAGTATATTTACCTTAAGGTCACGACCTTCCACAGTTTTTCCAATCACGCTCACTGAGCAAAGGTAAGGGTACTCCGCCGCGAGGCTTTCCAGGAACCTGTAGATTACATCTAACCGATGGTAGTTCTTCCAATCCATTGTGTGGCCTGAAGCAAAATATGATGAAGATGAAAAGAAGACAGTTATGAGAAGAAACAGATGGTCACATGGTTGACAGTCAGTAATCTTTAGTAATATGAGAACGGTAAGACTTTCCGAGGCTAGTTTTCTCACTAAAAGATCATATCAGTCCATTGCTGGAAGTAGACTTGTCTAGCCAAATCAAACAGGGCCCTATTTCGGTTCTTCTCATCCGCTGTTCGCTAGCAGCTGTTCACTTTGCAGATCTACCAAAAGAGCTGGTTAAGTCAATTCCTGACTTACGAGCAGTAGCCGATCCTCGTCTAAATGTCTTCGACGCGGAAAGGCCTTGTTCTCTCTCCAGCAAAACTGTCACATCGCCAACAGCTACTGAATATGGAATATCTCTTTCGTGCAGCATTCCAGCCACCTGTCCGGACCTCGGACCTTCCACCATTATGTCCATGGTACTGCGTTCCTCCTTCCAGATGTTAATCGCTAAAATACGACTAATAGAAATGAGAATAAGAATTTCGAAGGAGTTTTAGTTGAGTAGCAAATTTCATACGAATTCAAAAACAATTACAAAAACCTGCACTAGCGTCTAATCTCTTATTGAAAACCTCGACAAGGCGTAATCTCCTATTTTACCTCGGCCGCCCTAAAGTTCGTCACCTTCTTTTTAACCACACAATTATATACACATTCGATAAATAATTACGATTGATACTGTGAATTTTATGATCTTCTGCCTTCGAAATTACCTCCAACCGTATCCAAAGTCTTCACAAAATACCTCTGCCCTTCTCTACTGAATCGTATCTCCCATACTTGGGTGGGTTTATTAGTGGGTGCCACTTTGAAGAATTTAGATGCAAAAACTAGAAAATGTTTATTTATTTGATAAAAAATGGTTGCGGTTCATTGTTTTTTATAATTTTAGGATTATTTTGTGATCTTGTTAAAAAGTGTATAACTATCGCTGAAAATTTTGACGCCAGAATGTCATGATGACAAAATGAAAACTTTTTTGTGAAATTATATAGGTAGATAGTAGAAAATAAGGTCGAACACCTAAGTGAAGTGTTCTTCCAGTAGGTACTCTTGCGGTGCTATGCTGCATCGACAGTTTTGATCAACATTGTTTAGTCTTAACATGATGGTATTACCATAATTCAAAACAGTACCTACTTATTATTTTATGAAGAGATAAATCTGTACTTAGCTGTAAGTTCATGCATGATTATGGATAAGAAAAGACTCACCTGTTTTGCTCCGTCTCCAACTCAAACTTAGGTGATGTATAACTATCCACAAATTCCATCAACGCGAAAACACTGCTTAAGATTTCGTTGCCAGTCTCCTCTATTTCCTCCTTCGGCAGTCTGAACTTATGTTGCTTGCTTCTCAGTTCTATGAGGTAGCAGTAAGGAATACCAGCCACGCCGTAGCTCCAATCATTACTGGTGCCAGCGGCTCCGTACATCACGTCCCTGGATATCCCCACTTTGTACGTATTTCCATTACTCTCGTAGATAGCCTAAACACAAATGATAAGCTAACTTGGTGTGTCATCATCATTTGGTTACGTTGGCGACTCAAGTACAATGTCATTAGATAAGTAGGTGCTACACGCTTAGATAATGGTTACTCTTTGTTAAGTTTTACGACTTTCACACGAAATCGTGAAATTTAGGTAATAAGATTTTGTAATTATATTTTGTTACAGTTGTCAAGTTACTACACTTACTTACTACACAACTATACGTTTTGCACAATTTCCTTGTATTGATGAACCAAAGGTCGGACGTGAGCAAACGCGACTACTTATCGTAAATGTTAATTATGTAAACTTCGTCAGGTGCATAGTTACTAACTGTAAAAATATTTGTAAACCAGTGGCTAGTTACCTACTATGTTTAATGCGATTTTTGTCGCATGTTTGTTGTTCAAATAAACATCTATGAAATTTCGTCTACCAGAAAAGGAGGACGCTTATAATGTGTTCATAGCTTTTTATTTATTGGACCGATTTTTATGATTCTTTTAGCACTTGAAAACTGATGCTGTTGTGGCCCAAGTGATAGTATTTTTAAAGATCGAAATGCAGTTTTTTAGTTATTCTCTCTATAACCTCAAATACTTTCAATTAGATGATTTTACACAATATTAAATAATAATATAAATAACATTTAAACACGGGCATGACAACTAATTGGATTGAAAGATATTGTATTTAGATATTTATCCAAATATTATTTCTTTTACATATCTACTAATTTGCTGAACCAACTAACCTTTGACATGACAGTAGCACCTTCAAGCAACCGTACGTAGTCGGGACACAGCTCATCGCGATACGCAAAAGGGAACAATATGACTTGGCCATAACTGTGCAGCGTTATGTACACTGAGAATGATACTCCAGCGTTTGATATCATGTCCTGTTTGGGTAAATAACGATTAATAACTATAATAATAGAGGTGTAGAGAGTTGAGGAATGATAGGAGTGAGTGGGGGAAGAGGATATGTTACGCCGACGATTAATATAATATTTATTTATAGATTACTTACACAGGTTACTTACATAGGTTACTTATAAGTTAGGTTAAAAAAGAACGCTTCTACAGAAAATATCAAAATTAATTGGTTTAGGTAAGTAAAGTGACTAACATCATGGAAATGACTTTTCGTCCTGAATAATGTATAATAAAAAGACGTGATGCACTCAGGGACTGCCGCGGTAAAGCTATTGCATAGCATTTTTTTTGCTGGATTACGCATCAGTGTTAGGTTATTTTTGTTAGGTATTTTCGTTACGGAATTTCTGGATTCGGTCTCCTCGCTCAAGGCCCGCGATAGAAGCTATGAAATAGCTTAATAGTGTTCTACAGAATTCAATTATCACGCCAGTAACACGTTACAGACATGCTCGATAAACAGATACAATTGAAATAGCACAATGCAACAGCAAATATATTATTAATATCATGGCGAATCAATATAAAAGCATTGCATTCAAATTGATTTACGACTAAACCTTGTTTGCAATTTAATCTCCGCATCCGATGGCTACGACACGCAATCGGTATCAAAAGCACATTACCTACCAAATTATAATACATTTACATTGAGCACACAGTAAAACGTGGTAAAACTGATCTTTTCACATGTATTCGGCATATTTTCCCGGAGAGTTAATGTAAATATTCGAAGGAAATATAAAATAAAAAAAATAAATAGTAAATATAATAATCAAACTCACAAATCATGGTTAATATCCCGTTTATAATAAAAACTATGTTCAAAACCATGATAGTTTCAAAAAATCCGTCGAATCCGGCGAATTTTGTATGGAACTACATAATACGTAGAAGGAAGCCTAGAAACATCGTTTAGTTCCATACAAAATTCGCCGGATTCAACTGATTTCGAAAAAGCATTTTTATAAAACTCTGACTACGGGCTCTGGCGTTGACGTGTAATGTGACTCAAATACATGGATTTACATAACGCTGCGATTGTAAGGTTTTTTTGAGTTTTTCCCGTTTTAATATGAAAGAAAATACTATTTGCATTTTTAAAAGCTCGTCAAAAGCTTTCTATGTTTTTTCTTCTAGACAGTAAATGAAGTACTTCTAAGTGCTAATGTAGGTTCGTGTTACACCACACAAGGAAGGTCTCATTACGTTCAAAACTATTAAGTTTGGTAGAATTGAAGTTAGTACAGAAGTTGCAAGTAAACTTACTCTGACTGCAGTTGACTCCGGCTCTGAAAACGGCTCCGGTCCTCGGTAGAAAGCATTCGTTGGATTTTCTGAAGAACCTTTACCTCCCCAGCCAAAACTAAAATTAAAAAAGATTTTCTCTTTGCTGATGAGATTAATTTAATATTTTTATTTATTAGTGTAGAAATTGATAACTCATAGATACAGCTTCTATAGGCTGTGTTTACAAATCTAAGTAGACCTGCACTGCCAGTCAAGTGACAAAAAACCAGGGTAAACATTTTGAGACCTGCATTTCCACCGTGGCGTGTCAAACGCCAGCTGAACGTTGGTGTGTAATCGCGTAGTGCGAATCGACTACGCTACGTTACGTTAACTTTCCGAATGTAACATTTATTTGTGCTCCCTCCTCAGATATTGAAGGGAATATTAAAAACTAGCTTTTGCCATTAATCGCTTCATGAAAATAAGTAGCTACGTGGCTTACTTGATGCTTTTACTGTACCTGAAGTTCCTATTTAGGTCGACGCCCACACATTGACCTCCGTGCCACGCTCGATTCTTACGCCACATGCGATCGCACTTGTGAGAGTATTCGTAACCATCGGGGTTGAACACAGGAAGGAAATACCTGCAGGTAAAAGATGCAAATAATTATTATCTATACTAATACTAATATACTAATACTAATAATAATAAGGTTCCTCAATCTGTAGCCCTAACCACCGGTAGCTTGGGCCTTGCCCCGCTGCCGGCGGCAACCTAGTTTTAAGTTTTTTATAATATATGTATTTTTTTTTAATCATGTATATTGTAAAAAACTTTTTGCTAAGATTTAAAATAAATATGTAAATAATAATAATAATATATAATATTATAAAGAAGTAAAGTTTGTGTGTTTGTATATTTGTTAAATTGTAAGGGGTAATCTCGGGATCTACTGAACCGATTTTAAAAATTCTTCCACCAATAGAAAGCCACATTATTGCTGAGTGTCATAGGTTATATAAAAAACCGAAAAATAAAAAGGCTTTTACATGGTAGTCCGTTTTGCAAAGTGAATCGGAGAAAAAACGGTCGAATTATGACCAACGAAGTGGGCACGGATCAGCTAGTAATCAATAGAATGATTCACCATGTGACAGTGATATAAATAATTGTAGTTCCTGGTAAATAATTTATTATTAAATCTTGAACTTATGAATATATGTATTTACAAAAAAAAAAGTGTATAAGTATTCTATCAGCAATCTAGTTCCCATAATACAAGCTTTGCTTGGCTTGGGACAAGAGTGTGATGTGTGAATTATCCATGAATATTATTTATTCATTTATTTATTTATTTTGCTTTGTGATCCGGTCTCCCTTGGCCTAGTGTGGGTCTACTAGTATACAATTTACTTTAGTTTTTAGTTTAGGAGTTTAAGATATTTTTTGTTATTAAATTATTAAATGTTTTGTTGTATTACCAATCTTTATTAGTGATGTAGTCAGGTAGAGTTGTGAAGTTCTTAGCGACGTGGTTGGCGATGAATGTGGCGGTGGCTGGAGCGATCCACTCTCGGGCGTGAATGCCAGCATCCATCCACACGGCCGCGTTCCCAGCATTGCTGTTAGATATCTTCAGAATCTGTTGGTAAAACTTATCACTATCACGTCAATAGTGGTTCGGAAATTATGTAACAAATTCAGGAAAAAAATAGTTCTTACAGACTTTTTCCATTATCTTATGCCACGAAAACATTGTTAAGCTATTGCATAGCTTCTATCGCGGGCCTTGAGCGTGGAGACCGAATCCATAAATTCCGTAACGAAAATAACCTAACACTACGCATGCGTAATCCAGCAAAAAATGCTATGCAATAGCTATACCGCGGCAGTCCCCGAGTGCCACACGTCTTGTTTTTTGTAAGTATGACCTAGTAAAAGCAACGGTGGTGTATAAAATAGGTGTAAAGTTAGAACCCTAGCGGATTCTTTGAGAAGTTTGTCTCTAAAAACAAAACACGCTAGCATGCTAAACGTGACGCTCAGATTGTGAACCCTTACCTTATTATAATATTTGAAACTATCATGGTTTTGAACATGGCGCATGCAACTGTGCCGAAATATCGGGGAATAATCAAACTCACAAATCATGGTAAATATCCTTACCTTTTTGCTCACAGTCAAATAAGGTAGCAAAATATGTTATTACACGGTCTTAACTTACAAAAGTCATATTTTTCGTATAGTGAATTGGCATTAAACAAAGAACAGCTACTCCAGTTTAAATACCTTCAAATCTCGACCTTCAAGTGACTTGCCAATGACACCTGTGGTGCATATCGAAGGGTAATCATACTCCAGGGTGTCCATAAAGTCATGTATTGTGTTCAATCGGTGGTAGTTGTTCCAGTCCATCAAAGGTCGAAGGATCGGTTTATCATCTTAAAAAAAATACTCTTTAAGACAAAAACTTTGTAAAAGATAAGAGCATTTTTAAGCTTTTCGAAACATAAAATATGACGTATTTAAAAAAAAATACATATTCTACACCACGCCATTACGTCCTAAAATAAAAACTTTTACAGGAATTTAATTGCTGATAGGATTCTTAAATATATTTTCTAAGTTGCCATCACATAAACTTTTTCTTTTAAACTTTTAACTAACCTATACTCAACCAAAAATTCCACGCTCCCCAGTGGAAAGCAAAAATTGATTTGATTGGTTTACAAATTATTGCCAATAAGTGCCAGTAATCGGATATACATCGGTTATGAATTTTTGCACATATAATATTTTTATTATTATTCCTAAATCTGTTTTATTTGACTCACCTCGATAAATCCGGACGACGTCATTCTTCACAGATGGAGCTATATCTAAAAAGACTTGGTTGTGATCATGAACCTGCTCCACTAATTTATCTTTGAAACATTTTTGTCCGTTTTGGTGAACATGTTTGGTTTCATGAACATGTTTTTCTTTTGGTTTGTAATAGTCCACATAGTCGTAGTCAGTGATAAGGTCTTGTTCATAAGAAGGGTCGTAGATAAGATATTGCATGTATTTATTAAGAGGATTATGAGAGTGCGCCATTGTTGAAATATCTTAATTTTGTAAATATAAGTGATTATAAGTTTATAATAGTAAAATTAGAGTAACATCCATATTTGTTTAGTTAAAGTGAAATCCGAGTATTTTATTATTTGAAATACCATTCTGCATTTGAAGAGTAACAATATATTTGCACTTTTTTGCACTACATTCTGTAAATTTGAAAATAATTTACTGTAAATAAATAATTTTGACAAAATCCTAAACTATTATCATGTTTTGATGTAATTTTTTGAGCTGTAGTTTTGACAGACAGTCAAGAAGATTGTCAAAAAAAGTTTAAAGTTACACTAAGAAGAATTTTTAATAAAATCTTCATTATTCCCGTTTGATTTCCGTTGATAATATTAGCACTGCTCCATGCAACACACCAACATATTTTGCTATCACCACCACCTTATTGTTTACGAAATAAAGCTTAGTTTTGCTTGACTCTCAGTTGTGAGTGGTAAGGATTAACAATTAGTCGGTAAACGTAAGGGTGGGGTGGCGGTCCCTGCTTTGTTTTTCATTAGATGCTGCTTATAGCTTATGGCCCTGTTTGCCAGAACTGCTGAAACGCTAACCCTGAATTAGTATTCCGGGACGAATGCTTTGACTATTTTGTTGATGACTGCGATGCTCACCCACAATGTGGGTCTCAACCCATTTATAGTACCTATACCGATTTATGGTTTATAGCTCATATATAGGAGGTATGTTACTTGAAATCTTTAAATATTTCTTTAAGTGGAACGATCTGGTGCCCAATGCTGGAGTGATCAATGGATGATGCTAAGTGGTAACTTTCGCATACGCCTTAATGATTATTAGACCAGTAATGCTGCACTGCGCCCATTACTTAACAACATAATATTGTAAGTCTCATACGCCAGTCATTGGAACGGCATTCATATTCTTCAAACCAGAACAGTGTATACAAGCTTCACTGCTTCGGGACAGATATCATAGGCTCTTAATTTTCTATATAATACGTAAACATACGTATTCAATGATGGTTTTCACACGTTATTTAAACCTTGTAGTAATTTGCGACATGCTATACGTACTTATGGATAGGAATAGGCCTATCTGTAACTAACGCTCTGTAGCTCTACCATGAGTTTTTACTATACTATATTTACTATACTCGCTACCGTCTGTAGTTAAAAAAATGTATGAAGATTTGTACAACGCCTCTAGCGGATAGTTGGGTACTAAAATTCGTAATATTGACGTAACTACTGTAGAGGTACAGATTTATAACAAAACAAATAAATCAAGCGCACAACTACCCCTAAGTAAAGGGGGGTACAATTAAAAAGATAAACGCGTGTAAGACCAAGTCGAGGCGACACTTGGGGCGACGGGGACGCCGCCGTCTGGTTAGCGGGCTACCGAGAGATCTTACCACTACTATTTGTAACTCTCGAACGTAACTCACCTAATTTATTACCTTATACCTAATTTATTTTTATTGTTCATACAAATAGTAGATCTTTTGTTTATGTTCATAAAGTATTCAAAACTGTCAGCAACAACAATAAAATAAATAAATATTCACGGACATTTCGCAATTCACACTAATCCCAATCTAAATAAAATTTGTATTATCTACTACGACACTAGATTGATGAATGTAATAGTTTTAATACAAATGTAACTTATGTACCACAATTAAATATAACCAAGTTAATTTTAATGTTTGCATGCTTTTTCACTTGCACAAAATTCGTCGCTCAATGATTAGGTATAGGCGACAATGAAATTGGTTTACCACTCTAAGGCTGAATATCATTTGCACGTACAAAACATCAAGGGTTATTTTCGCTTGACAGATTAATAACTGCTACGTCAGAATCTGTCAATCTGTAATCCTTAGCGAATAATTATGTTACTGGGAGATGTCATCAAAAGTGGTAAACCAATTTCTTTGTCGCCTATACATAGTTTATGTGCCAGTGCAGAGACAACAGTTTAGCTCGTTAATTTTCAAAAATCTAAAAGGAACCTTTATTTGTAAAGCATATTGTTGTTTTTTTAATTTACAAAAAAAACATAAACATACGAAGCCGTTTAAACTTTTTATTGAAACACCACTTAACAATTTTTCAGGTTTAAATAGTTTTTTGACAAATCAACAATTAATTCATTAAGAGTTTTGTGATCGATAAAAATGCGAGTTTTTTGTGAGTTTAAAACAGTTGGTAATATATTTTGTTTCATTAAAGGGGAGTGCAGGCGAGACGAGGACGACGCGGCGAGGCGTTTACTGAAAATATCTGATTACATGTAATTATCGAGCGAGTTCGCGCCCCCACCGAGTCGGGCGCGTAGACCGACTTTTGTTTTAGGATTAGCGACTTTGGTGGTGAATTTAGATCACTACTTTCAAGGTTGTTTATCTATCTATAGCACAATTGTGAACTCTTTTAAGTTTGTCATTACGCTGGGCATCTTTAGTGGATGCTTTTTATATTCTTTTAAACTTTTTAACTAAGTAATTGACCATAGTGGTAGTAGACTGCTGTATTTACTTTTTGTAGAGTTCATCAATGATCTGTGGTGATCTTCTATAATTGAATATAATTAAATAAGTGTAGGTAAGGAAACCTTTTTGATTGGTAATAATGAGACTTTTTAAACTAATTGTCACTATTTTGACTTCGATGTCTATAACAATGACTGAGTCATTATTGATGGTGTCAACAATTTAGCTCAGTTGCAATAAAATGCTGAAAGATATTCAAAATTCCTCAAAATTATAAATGTATTTAATTCATACAATTCCGGCCACTCGCTAAATTATTTCAATTTTTCGAGTACAATATTTCAGTCAAAGTGGCACGGAAGGACGTCAGGTATCAAATATGGGATGTAAAATGTATAAAGGAAGGCCAAAAAATATTCCTCAAAAGTTTGGACGTGAAAGGAGGTGAGAGTATTATCTTTATTTAAATCATTGGAAGGCCAAAGAATAATAACAAAAATAAAAATTTGAGCCTTTGCCTTCATAAAAAAAAATTGCACTCCTGCTTGAACAATATAAGATAATGTATAAGGAAGTCGAGGAGGCTGCCCTGGATTGAAATAAATGGCATGACTTACATTCATGATTTAGGTACATTCACACGCAGAGGGTAGCTCTTAAATAAGAAGAAGAAGAGCTTGAATAATACACTGTCTTAGCTATATAACACTTCTATCATCATTGTGATCGGCAAATCGCCATTTAGCTATCGCATACTTTTGGTGCATAACTTGCAGCAACTGCGCAGTTTTTATTTAGGTGTGACCGGGAGCTTTTTTTATGTTTGTATTATTCCAACAAGAAATTTAAAACTTTATTTTACCATTAATATACCATAATACATACATACCATATTATAACCTGCAGAAAATTATTAGCTTGTCATTTTTTATCACTATGTAACCTACAGAAAAATAATAATACTAGCTAGTTTAGTTTGACAGTTGATTGTTACATTTCCAGCTATAAGCATTTGCAAAGACAAAGATAGCACTATGGACATCAGAGTGGATGGACAGAGAGCGCTGCAGCTGGAAAAAATGCTGAATGAGCGGAATATACCCTTCGAAAAGACATTGACCGAGAGCGGACCGCAGTCTCCCACGCGAAGAGTTAAAAGTCCGCTGCTGCTAAGACCGAAGTCCCCAAATAGTAATTATTATTTAGAAGTTATTTGTAAACTATGACTGTACAAAACCTCAAAATTATGATCATTGAACTGTCATATTAGTGATATAGTACGCGATTTGTGAAATTAAATTTATAAATCCTATAACCGTTTATAAATTTATAAACGGTACTAGCTTATTAACGGAATGATTCAGTCTAATTAGTCATTAAATTCAATGAAATAATGGCCCAATTAGACAAATACTAATTTGAGATAATCACGTTTAAAAATTGAAAAGGAAATAACTTAAAAACAATCATGGTTAGTTGATTATCACTTTATAGTAAATATTCATTTGTCTTCTATTTTTTTTTGTAAAGCTTGTTCGATGAGAATGTTGTTGCTTTGAACAATTTGAACGTCAGTCCTTAGTACGAACGTAAGTTCTCTCTAACCTAAAAATTCTCGACATAATCTCTAATTAATCATACATTGGTAATTAATAATTAGAGAGTTTTGTTATAATTATGCAAAATAAGTTTTATGTTATACATTTTCAGAAAAAATCATGGATTGGAGGGATTACCATCCCCTCCACATAGTATACGGTTTCATGGATAGTTTGGAGGTGCAATATCCATCGACGTGCACAGTCATTGTTATTGGAAAGTCTGTTGAAGGACGAGATATAAAGGTACCTTACAATATATATAATATATGAAAGAGAGAGACTGATATTGAGAAAGATATTTATTAGGCACCCAATCTACACACTCAAATGTAATTATGTAGATAATCTACATATATAAAAATCAATGCCACTTTTCGTTGTTATTTTATAACTCAAGAACGGGCTCACCTATCCAAACCAAATTTTTAGGCTTTATTCGGGCTAATTAGCAGATGGTCTATGTAAAGTTTGCTTATAATCTGTCGAGTGGTTCTTCATTTATCACATTTTTTGCCTTTAAGGCGGAACAGAGTTCGCCGGGTCAGCTAGTTTGTTATAAAAATGATATATTTTTCAGATGAAACATCTTATTTCAATATTTTATTATTTTTATAAAGATAAAAAGAAGTGGAAGGGTTTGGCGGAGGCCTTTGGCCAGCAGTGAGACGATAAAGGATAGAGAAAAAAAATATTTTTATATATTAAGTATATTTATAAATAATTTTATATTTATTTATAGTTATTTATTATATTATTTACATTTAAAGAAACTATTTGCTTGTACGTGAATATCTCTCGCTCTTTAGTTTGACTACATCAACGCCACAGAAAAAGGGAACAAAGTGACGAAGATTTATGTGACCTCGGTTTGAAGTTTCTTTGATATGTATAAAAAAGTAACAAACTGTTTTCCAGAACCAAATTAAAATAATCTTGCGTTTCTTTGTAAATAATAATGTTTTTAGATGCTCAAAATCTCGAACAGTGATGCTGCAAATACCGGTGTATGGCTGGACGGAGCCATCCATTCTCGGGAGTGGATCAGTGTATCAGTTGTTACCTATATTGCTGATCATATTGCAAAGAACTTCGACTCTCTTCCTACTTACATAACGAATAAAGATTGGTGAGAAATTTAAAAATATTACTATTTTTGTCTAACTAATAAAATATACAAGCTGACCCACTTGATGGAAAGTGTGTCTGGGTATCTCTATGTATGTATTTAGAAAAATAATGATATATATGTATTCTATCCAGTAGTCTAGTTCCCATAGTAAAGAAATGCTTAGTTTGAGACTAGAGTTGGATGTGTTAAGTATACGTGTTGTTTTTTAAAGTAGGATCTAGATCAGATCTTGGCTCTACTGAAAACCAGCATCATCTTATTCCGTGCTAACATCTAATGATAGAAGGACAATAATGGCCATGAAAATATTAATTATTATAAATATTATTATCAAGTTAAAAAAGTGGATTTGTAATTTTTTCAGGTATTTTGTTCCAATAGTAAACCCAGATGGATACCACCATACACACACCATGGATCGTATGTGGCGTAAAAACAGAGCACGATTTGGGAACACCATAACTGGAGTTGATTTAAATCGAAACTTTGGGTAAGACACGGTTTATACATAGAGATAGAACTATGTGTAAGCTTTACTTTCTATGATTTGGGTCGTAGATTCGATTCTCTTTATAGAAAGCATTCATAGTTGTTCTCTGTCTAAAAAACCTAATCAGCAATCTTGTTTTCTTCTGTAAAAGCTTTATTAGTTTGAGACAAAATGGTAAGTTAAATGTCCATGATTTTTTTAATCTGTCTTCGTTCTTTATTCTTTATTGTACACAAAATGTGACAAACAGGATACAGAAACACGTACAAAGGAGAGTTTAACCCTAAGAAGAGGTTTCTTTCTTCAAACTTTTGAGGCTAGGGAGACTATTGAGGGTTTGTTATTTGATATACTATTACTATTTTGAGATAAAAGATAAGATAAATTGTATTTGTCCCCAAACAAACTTAAAACTAAAAATAAAAATACATAGGTACACGTAAAGTTGGTCGGCCGGCAAGTGCACATGCTAGGCTGATATGGCATAATAGAAGATAAACCATCAATGAAGTAATGTATCAACCTAACACATGCACCCACAGACCAAACCGCCCACCGCGTGGGTTATGGGGGCAAACTGGTCCCCGTCTCAGCATAATACCACATCACACCGTGTTAGGTATGATGTGGCGCTGGTTTTCAGACGGAGCCGATGCTGATGACTTTAATCATGTAATGTTTTTTATAGACATTATTGGGGAAAAACAATGAATGAAAGCTCATCAGGAGATCCGAACCATCTCAACTATCGTGGTCCAGAACCGTTTTCTGAACCGGAAACAACTGCTTGTAAGGTTGGTTAATTTCTACTTAACTAAACTTAAACATCATACAAAAAAATAAAACACAGAAAAAATACGTATTCAAATCACACTACGCGTGGCTACAAAACGTTGCAGTGATATCGCGCAGTATCTATTCTGCTGACACCTTTACAATTATAAGAAAATGCTGAAGTTTTGAGTTCTAACGATTTTGGTTGTAAATACATTTTTGTATTATTTTTTGGCGTTTTAACTATATTAATACATTTTACTTTTGCAGGATATCATTTTGTACTCGGGAACACCTTTCAAGATATTTCTGACGTTTCATTCGTTCAGTGAGGTCATATCCTTTCCTTGGTGCTACACTGCGGACCCTTGCGCGGATTACGTCAGCTTGTTAGAAGGAGGCACTGCTATGGCCAAGGTAAGTTTTATTTTGCTAAACTTTGATTATATACCTACTTCTTCCATTCTTGTCCTACTACAAGGCAAAGGCAATCTTTTCTTCCTTCTACTCTTAGCGCTTAATGCAGTGACAGACCATGTGCTTAGGTACGAGTCCAACTCGTCCCGCCATTTTGTTTATGAAAATCTTTTCATTTATTAGAACTTTGTCAAAATATTTACGTGGATATTACGGCCGATTTTTGTTTCCAGAAACCAGTCTGGAGGTCAAACTATGTGTCAATAATTAGTAATTAATTGATTTTTTTGTTTATCATCGTTCAAGAAACCGGCCGTAAATATTTTATGATGTATAAGCAGATTTATATTTTAACAGGCAATCTACGAAACCAGTGGTCGCATGTACAAAGTCGGAAACTTCAAGGATATAATGTACTATGCGTGTGGAACAAGCATAGACTGGAGTTATGGTACAGCTCGGATCCCCTTCTCATACCTGGTGGAGCTGCGCAGCAAGCAAGACAGGTTCTGTCTACCTAAAGAAGAAATCATAGACTGCTGCAAAGAGATCCTTAGCGGCGTGAAGGCATTAGCCCAATTCGTAGACGGGAAAAAATGTTTAAACTGTGCAATGTATAATAAAAAAAATCGTCAAACGTGAAGTTTTTGGAAATGTTTTGAATTGAAATAAAAATGTGAATAAAGAAAATAGAAACGTTTATTGATTTAAGAGTAGAAAAATTACAAAATCATGATCGAATATAACTTGTCACATCGAACGTTACAAAGATATTACAAAACAAAAACGATTGCAATTCAGTTTCCTTTCAAATAACGATGTACACTGCAGAATAATCTACAAAAAATTTAATGTGTGTCAACGAAATCCATCAGACTCTTCACGCCGTTCCAAATCTCCACACAAGTCTCCATGATCTGGTCTTTCGGCAGCCGGAACCTGTGCCTCCTACTCCTCAGCTCTATCATGTAGGAGTAGGGAATCTTGGCAATGCCGTAGCTCCAATCAGTGCTGGTGCCACATGCGAAGTAGGTAAGGTCTTTTGTGCTGCCGACTTTGTAGGTCATACCCGTGCTTTCGTAAATGGCCTGGAATAAAAAATAACTTTACTAAGAAACCTGTTTAAACTTACAAATTTTCTTAAAAGGCGGTCTTATCGCTTAGTGCGATTTCTCACAGACTACCTTACTAATTCTAAACTAAAAACTAATCATAAATACTAATGCTAAAGATTATTTAAAAATAGTCTTCACCAAGAGCGCCCATTATAGCAATAGAAAAAGGAAATCAAACAATTTATTCACGACTAGCAGACTCTTTTCGAGCAGTGCTTATGATATGTTGAAGAGAAGGTGGATAGGCCAGTACTTATGGCCTGTAAATACGCACTCAACATATCTCATATCAAAAATAATAAATTCCCAAAACGAATACGTGTATCAGTCAAATCACCTAGATGCCAGTAAACTCGTAGTTCTTACCACAAGATGCTAGCTTACTTTAGGTTTTCAGTCACAATAAGTAAGAGGTACTTAAAAAAAAACTAATCCACTAAGCTCACGTGTACCGTCAAGTTACCCTGGACATAGTAACGCCGCCCTCCAGAAGATTCAGGTAATTGGGGCATGGGTCTTTCTTGTAGCCCCAAGGAAATATAATCAGCTCGAAGTAACTGTGGAATGACAGGAACACCTTGAATGTACTCGAAGACCCTAAAATTGTGTCCTGAAAAAGAAAAAAATTAGTACGTTATGTTGATGGTGCTCTGGAAGAAACTTAGTAACTAGTAGTAAATTAGGGTATTTAAAATACCTACGACATAATGTTATAGCAAGATCGCTTCTAGCTAGGTATATTTTTTTGTTTGATATATTTTAATGATTCGAATACAGGTTGTTAATGCTCATTGGATATGTTTGAAATAAAGATTGAAATGATAACCATTCTGCTGCATAAAATCAAGTATAAACAAAATTTTACTCATAAATGATTATACCCTGACAGCTGCTGATTCTGGTTCAGAAAATGGCGCAGGACCTCTAAAGAACACATTTCCTGGTTCTTCAGATGATCCTTCTTCTCCGTTGTTACCCCATCCATAGCTAAACAATAAGTATAATAATTATATTATCAATTTAATACCGACAAAGCTATCTCAATAATCTGGATTATTCTAGCTAGATTGTTACTTATCGTGAATTTCTATCTAATATTCAAGTATCATAATAATTTTTAAACAAATTTGCTATAATGATAAAGAGTCAAAATCTTTATCTAATTGAAATTTTATCTATGTAAAGCTATTTTGCAAAACAATTAAATAAATGTAGAAGAAACCTACCATTTTACATAGTAATACTAGTAGTAAGTGATTTACCTGAAATTTCTATTCAAGTCGACGCCCACGCATTGTCCTCCGTAACAAGCTCTATTCTTCCTCCACATTCTGTCCTTCGTGTGCGTGTATTCGTAACCATCTGGGTTTAGTACTGGTACGATGTACCTAAAAATATATTTCAGTAAGTAATGGTTTTTATTGAAATGAAAATTAGCAATGGTAGCATAGAATGTTCGTGCCTAAATTGACATTTGTTTATAACAACGCAGCACGTTTCTTTAGGACGTGTCCTGAGAGGTATCAAAACGCGTCCATCACTTTGACGCGTAAGGATTTAAAATTTAATGTGCATATGCACTATGCACCGGCATCCATACTTTTCAAATCAGAACACAGCAATGTAAGTATTACTGCTTCGTTGTAGAAATAAGAAGTATTTTATCGGACGAGCATTTCCACAACAAAACCCACTAAGTTTTTTATACATATGTCTCAAGTAGCTAAGTTTATTGCTAATTACTCAATAAGCAAAATTTAGCTCATATAAAAATTCTATAAATCATAATCTGCGGAGTGTAGCTGGCAAAAACTGGATGAGAAGAGCCGAAGACCGGGCTCAGTGGCGCGTCTTGGGAGAGACCTACGTCCAGCAGTGGACTACTGATATAGGTTGATGATGATGAAGATGTATATCAATCCAATAGCTAACCAATCTTTATTTGTGATAGAAATGGACTGCGTCAGGAAACCCTTCACGAGCTGGTCCGCGATGTAGGTGACTACAGCAGTGCTGATCCACTCGCGAGAGTGTATGGAGCCATCGAGCCAGACCGCAGCGTTGCTGGCGTCACTGTTTGATACTTTCAACATCTTGAACATAGTGGGAGAAAGTTGTACTACAGTTTCTAGTTTATTGACTTGACTAACCATTTTTTTGACATTTCAAACATCACGCTAGTTTAAAACTAAGCGAAGCTCACTATGGTGGTATTATTTATACAGCAAATCAGTAGAAACGTACAACAGGTTCCCAAATAAGTGAAAAAATATTTTGGTATCAAATATAAGGTATCAAATGTTATGAGCTGAAAACAGAACCGGCACCTAGATACAACATAAATCATCATCCTACCCTTAGGTATCCTACGCTAGGTGTGGTTGGCACAACATGATTTCTTCTTCCACTCATCCCTTTCATTATTGTAAAACTTGAACAGTTTTATAAACAACGTCAATGATTTAAATCTCTTTTCAAGCCTATTTAAACTCTCGTTTGTTTTTTACTGGTCGTAACTAATCACCACAGGCAGTAATTTATTTACCTTTATATCTCTCCCTTCGACGGATTTACCGATCACAGTAACAGTACATATAGCTGGGTAGTCCCTTTCCAGATCATCTATGAACCCATAAATAACGCTCAGCCTGTGGTATTTTTTCCATGTCATTAATTTAACTGAAAGAGTAACACTTTTTGGTGAATTCTGACATAAAAAACTTAGTTAAATACATACTATCAGCCGGTTTCTCGAACGATGATCAACGAAAAAATTAAATAATTACTATGTGTCAAACTCGGATCAATCGTGATTTGGGTTTCATTAATATGGGAAACATTAATTTTAGATCATAAATTATATGTAAGTGTTCTATATCAAAAATGTTGTGCTAACATTCAGTACTTCCACAATAAAACGTCAAGTACTGTGCATGTCTCGTTTCTAATTTTAAAACCTAGAAAATAATTACCAAGCTCTCGCAACATTAGGAATCATGTCTACACATATCTAGTCTCAAACTAAGTCGATAGAATTATACACATTTTAAAACTTTTTTTGTAAAAACATGTTGAACACTCAAAACCAGAAAAGAAAGGCTACAGCAGAAATTAGTACCTACTAGTCGTTTTCTAGAAATAAATGCGTCTAACAACTTCTACAGCTTAACCGAACATTAAAAACTATAACTGTTATTGCAATGTAAGTTGAAAAGTTTTTTAAATGCTTTAAAAAAAAAATACCTTTCCTTTTCTTTGGTTTCCTTGTCGGTATTATGTGCTTTATACTAGAGCTTATAGATCTTTGTATTGAACCAGAATCAGTTGCGGATTTTGGTGCTGAAAGACATTAAAACATCTATAGAATTATTCAAGTGTTTGTCATTAAACATTATTTAAAAACCTAAACAAAGTGGGTCATATCCAGTACCTAATAGTGTAAAATTATAGTTATTGCATTAATTTTATTACACGTCTTAATTAATGAACCGAACCGATAAAATTTAGTTCATGATTGTTTATTTCGTTATATAGATTAGCTTATACCTATTATATAACAGTAAAAATAAGACTAATTATTCATTTTACTATTTATTCTTTATTCTTCTTTATTCTTTATTGTACACACAAAAACAAAACTACAGAAAACAGGAAACTTAAAAATAGGACATGTACAAAGGTGAGCTTAACCCTAAATAGAGTTCTCTACCAGCAAACCTTCCAAGGTAGAGAGGAGAGATTTATTAAAGTGGGCGCGTGTGTACGCAAGTTGATTGAGAAATATAATTTAAAATTAGACGTAAACTTAACAACAATTGACATAAATAGAATAAAAATATATATAATATGAATATAAATACCTACATACAAATAAATATATAAAAGATATACAAAAGATAATTACTATCGAAATAAGAAATAATTAAAGCCCAATAAACTCATCCTTAGAAGAACTAATTATCACTCTAAGCTCTCATTCATTTAAAAAGTTAAATGATGCGGCCTACGGTGTAACGCGTTTACCTGAATAAATAAATAAATACCTTTACTGCGACTTATTTTGGTTTGCGTGCCATTCTCAGCTTTCTCGGTTCCTTCTGATAGGTCCGCCTCATCATCAGACATGATGACAAGGTCATTTTTACGGATACGAAACGAGTTGGTCGCGCTTGCGAGCCGAAGCTGATTGTCCACGACTACACTCATGTTTATCGGTTATCTAGACATAAAATCACTTTAAAATTTGTAATTTTTTTAAAATAAAAATACTTTAGAAATGAGGGATAACCTTACCCTGACTAATTAACCATAATTTATGTTTAAATATTAAAAAAACGTACACAAAGAACTACTGGAATTTGAAGACTGCGTTATCCGTTGTGACTGGACACTGACATGAGTAAAATGTTGTCATTTACGAATTTATGATAAAAGAGAATTCGGTAATGAGGTCCTAAGTTTTTTAAGAGAATCTTATTCTGTTTTTACATACATTTTTTATATTGTATTCAAAGTTCTGCTTCTTTTTTAACCAACGTAAAAAAGGAGGAGGTTCGCCAACAAAACCTTTTTTGTTGCTCTGTTATCTGTTTTGGGGCCTCTTTTGTCACCAACAAAAACCAAAATACATAAGTAAATATCATGATAATTAACACAATATTTATTGCCGTGTAGCGTTCGCCTTACAGTTTTATAATGTCAGTCGTACTGGCTGATTATGCACTAAAAATCAAGTTTACTCCAGCCCGCTGCAAATACTCGTAAAACTTAGTAATTGACTGTAACCTAAAAGTTAAGGCTCGGTAAAATATTCCGCTTGTGCCGAAAACGAGGCCCGGATTAGAAAACCGCTGGATGGTAGAAAACTGGACGTGCGCTCGTCACCGCATCACCGCGCTGTGGTGGGCAGCCAATCACACGCTGCCGTGACACCGCCGAACACTTACTATGTTTTAATACGTTTTTAGACTGCTTATAAACCCAAATTTTACGAGGATAAAAAACTACTTAAAAAATGAAAATCTCTTTTGGTTCGGTTAAGTTGCATGAGGTAGACCAATGAATGAGAATTAAGTTTCAACACATGACTCTAAGGAGAGCTTGAAGTGTATAGGTATTTTTTTTTTATTTCGCCCTTATGTTTAATTAAAATTTCATGATAAGAAAAGATAAAAAAATAAGTTTTAAGATTATTCCAAAATTGTACAAAGCGATCTAAAGACAACAACAGACCCTGAACTTCAAATATTGCTATCAGTTTCGTATAGTACATCTATAAGAAACTGACAGCGATATCACAGTCATGATTTCAGTAGTATTTGTTTTGTGAAATGTAGTCTAATCGTGTTACTATCGCATCGCTAGTCCAGAATAATCCTTCAAAGTTTTACAGCTAAACTTTGATCTGTGAACTGCAGACGCGGCCGCACTAATGACACGCAAATAACATTGATTGTAATGGACATGAGATACCTATAGACCGACATCAGGACAGGCTAATTTGGCACTTGAATTTACTTATAAATGGGAAATCTCTAATCGGGTTTCTCTTTGACAGGCGTCAAACAGAACATAGATATTTGTTCTGTGTCTGGGTGTTACTCTATATGTATTCGATGTATATACAAAAAAAAATGTATGTAAGTATTCTATCACCAATCTAGTTCTTTAGCACAAGCTCTGCTTAGTTTGGGACTAGAGAGTGATGTGTGAAATGTCCATGAATATTTATTTATTTATCATCACGGTGTCCCTGAGAGCAACAACCTTATTACTTTGTGTTCAAGCATACTTACTTGCTGTGAAATAAACTAACTATGTACTGGCTGAGGATATTATAATTATCACAACTAGTAAAATAAACTAGAAAGATTTTCAGTCTGATGCCCCTTTCGGTTCGATAACCTTCCTACCCACTGCACACTGCAACTTTAGTTTACTTCTAAGAGCTTACTGAGCAAAGAGATTAAAATACTGCTCAATGCAAAAAAAATGGTTGTCTGTAAAGTCGGTTTACCGACGATAGTTGAACGTGACAACGAACGCAAAGGCCGATTGTGCTTCTTTGTCGCTCGTTCCGCGCTCTCGCTTGCACCTCAAGCCTTACATGGAACGCCTCAGAACGAGGTAACGCTGCATGAGTCATGTTTTTTCGTGCGTGCAGCCGGCTCTATTGAATTATAAGACGTTGTCACGTCAAAAAGTATAAAGTAGGTCATTGCACCTAAACAAGTGACGCTCAATTAATATTCTAAGCTCAAACTAGTGGCTTCTAGGTTCCAGCTAGAACGTCAATTAATTCCTGGCTAGTTTGAGGCTGCGTGTTTGTGTTACGCCCACCACTGGCTCTGTCTAGGATAGGTGATTGGTCAAAGAGTCACAATGTGCGTTGGATTTATTGACTGTAGACGCTTTGTTGTGTTTACTGTCTTGATTAACTTTATGACGTCATATTAGTTAATTATCAAATTGGCTGTATCACAAAAGTCGAGGTACGAGGTTCCCTGATGGCTCCACTGTTATTTGGCATATTTTTTGTGTGTAACGTATTTTGTTGAAAGGTCTAACATTTTTTATACGTATTATAATATGATAAGCGGGTGATAAAACCAGATAAAATAAAAGAGCATCAACTTTTATCCTAATAAGCGCTTCGCTCATCATAAAACCGAGCTTTTTGTCACTAAGCCCAACAGATCCACATAATGCTATGAAGCGGGGTCTTTTTGACCCCAGTTCATGTAAACAAGAGGTTGGCTTCCAACGCCCGAGGCGTAGACACTGCTACATCATCTGTGACAGAGGGTGAAATCAAAAAATTGTCTCCAATAAAGGACATCATTAATTCTCGATTCACAAAGACTTTTTACTGCGTCGGAGAAAATAACGGATCAATATCCGGAGTATCGCAGCTTTGTTGTGGCTTATCTGTACTGTGTTCAGGCTTCGGCGGGGATTATTGGAGTTATCGAATTGTTACCAAGGGTGCATTGAGTAATGGCCTAAGCTAGAATAAGCACGAATAACTCTATTCAATATTAGCTGCGTACAGTATATATGATACATAGATATATACAGTATAGATTTATTTTGTTTTTCATTTATTTTCAAAATTGCGTATGCTAATCACTGTTAAGCCACTTTGGTAATAAATTAATTTAATTAATACAATAAAATCCATTTAGTACTTAGGTAATTTTACACACATTATACTTAAATAAATATTGTTGGTAAACATAAAGAAGAATACGAAAATAATTATTGGCGAAGTAAAAAAATACTTAATCAAACATTTTAATCCCACAAGCGACCTCGCCTACAGAATTGATCTTGTCTAGTTACGGAGCACAATCTCATTTGCCAACATTTTTTTAGCCGCGTTCAAAAACAATTTCCCGAGTGGTCCAACCTCTTCCAAGTATTTCTTTCAAATAATTATCCGACAAAAACATCCCAAGATTCTTGCGGGAGTTCGTTAGGTAAGGTTCCCTCCCTAAGCAGAATTAATGATTCCCTTTATTGAAAGTTCAATTTTTTGATTAGGAGCCGTGAGGGCGATGCCCCCGCTTGCCCAGGGAGCACTGTTTAAACACCGGATAACAGGGTATTTATTTATTCGCCCAATAAGTATAGATTTGATTTATTTTATAAAGTTAAGCTGAGATTATGAGGTAAAGATTTGCTTAATATCTTTATACGTTTAAAACACCGTTGTGCAACCTTATGTTCGCAATGCTTGCGCTTTTGGCTAGAGCAAAGCGCAATTAATTATAAGCTAAAATATACCGATGTTGAATATGACGCACTTTGAATAAACTTCAATTATTATACACTGAAATTTAAATCACTACCGCAAAAACGTATCTAATAAACGAGATAGAAATTAATAATTTATCTAAAAATATAGTATGAGTGATGCACGGTCATGGTATATGATGGTACGATTTTGCCTTCCGAATTCCGAAAGTCTCAAAACTCCACTTTTCATTGGATACAAATTGTATGTGCGGCGGTAATCTGTCGGTCGGTCCGGGGTGACCGTGGGTCGGACGGTGCGAATCTAATTTGGTTCGGTAGCCGTCGCTCATTTGTTCGAATTACACCCCGCCCGAGACGTGGCCGAGACAGCAGGGGGAAGTAAGTGTCCAAATCGAAACACTTTAAATGTATTTTCTGTACACTGCAGTCATTTCAATCACTTTCTCGTTATTTGGCTGTTTTCAGATCAAGGGTAGGCACTCTCATATTGCCATTTTAGACATAAAATTGGAATAATGGCCCTTTATGGGCCATATACGTGTGACACATATCAAAAATAATGAATACATTGACTTGATTTCATTTGGTATAGACATTTATAGGTACGGTATCTTAAAGCTTAGAAGCCTAATTTTAACCACTAGTCAAATTATGTATGTTAAAAATTGTTATACCTACTGCATACAACTATCATGTAACAGGCGTCACAGCTCAGTAGAGCTCTGCCTTCCATGCTGTCGTGGGTTCGATTCCCACCCAGGGTTTACATGATGAACAAAAAAAAACGTAAATAACTAGATATTATATCAGCTACTTTTTGGGACTTAGAGTGTGACGTGTGAAATGTCCGTGAATATTTATTTATATATCATCTTTTCGAGGTTGTTTTGGTATATTCCATCAGTTAGTATATTATATTTACGATGCAAACAAGCCAACATATTGGCATAGGCTCAGACTAATTGTCAGCGTCGTCGTAGCAACGAGGACTGTGTGGCGAGGCGTGAAGCGTGAACGACACCTGCCTCCGTCTCCCCCCTTACCATCTGTATGTTTCATACGGTATATGTGATAATATACACTCTTTTATAGTAAATGTCATAAGATCTATATATATAAAAATGAAACCCGTTTTCCGTTGTCACGACATAGCATGAAAACGGCTTGACCGTTTGGCCGAGTTTTCTAATACTCTGTACAAGGTTCTTATGGAAAGAAAAATTAAGAAAATCTCTCAGAAAAAAAAAATCTCTCTAAGGCGGTACGAAGTTTGCCGGGACAGCTAGTTTTATATAAAAACTGTATATAGTATGATGTATATAGTGTAACTTACCTGTAACCTTGTCTACAAATTAATTAATTTCTCAGTTGTAAATAATAAATCATTTTTTTTTCAAAACCTACAACTTTTGTAGAATCATACTTTGATATGCTTATCTTTTTAAAACCGTGAAACGTTTCTGTTAATAAAAATCTTGTACCCCGCCAATTTCACAGAACTCAATGCAAGGACTCTTAAGCTGATCAGTTATTTTTTAAATAGCTCTTTATCGAGAATGTGAAAATCATATCGGAGTCAAAGTTGTTTATATTTTCTATTTTCACTCCAAAACGCAATCAGTCTATAACAAACTGGGATTATACTTTGTAATAATGTAGGTAGATAATAGAACAATGAGATGGAAGCAATTTTGAGCGACTTATCTACGCTAAAGAAATCTCAAAAGTGTGAAAAGGCGTGCAGTTGACAAAGACGGCCGGAAAGATAGCTTTCAACAAAGGACGATCCCGGAACAGCCTGAGGGCCGGATAGTTTGGGAAGGGCGGGGTGGGTGGAGTGAGTTGGGAGAATACACTATGTATTTTTGAAAAGTTATTTAGGTCAAATGTGAATGTATATCGCGCTGGTTTTAGACTCGTACTCGCTCGTATCTCACAAATTGAAATGAGAAATAAGCTGAGTTATTTTTACATTTTCACTTATACTTAAATTATGATTTTAAAAAATCTTGATTTACAAAAACACAGGGTTTTTTATTGGGCATATATTTTTAATTCTTTTTTAAACATTATGAACGTCACTTATGACAAATCTTGCAAATCTTGTATAATTACATTGGGAATTACATTGATGATAGAATACCTACCTACCTAGGTACTTAAATTTTATAGAAAACATAGATAGAGTAACACAACAGAGTCACAGTTCAACTAAACTATATTTCGTCTAGCTTCTAAATATTCCCAACCCTATCGTCATATTATACTCGTAGCACAAACTAGGCTATACCAAGACGTCAAGGGGCTAAGCACGAAAACATGTGACAATCGTAAGCGTATCGAAACAATGACGTATTTGACATACACTGCGCGTCAACATCAACTTTCCTGTCGACCGTTGCAAAGATACCGCGCAATGTATTTCAAATAAGTTACGTTTACTATGGCACATTTATTCGTGCTCAGCTTTGGAAGCATTGGGTGTGAAACCCGGTGATTGGCTTCTATAATTAGAACGTGGGAAGTTAAGGCACGTGGATGCAGATTAGGTGAAGCATAAGCTATTCAGTCTAGATTGAGCTACGATGATCTTGTTATTACACAATAGATGACAAATAAACACGGCAGAAAAACACTTTGATGAATTGGTACTGGAACTTTAGTTTTTTGTATGGTTTATATAAAAACGGTAAATAAGGCCGTAAGGAGCCGTGTTTTTTTTCTGACTGATGATTGTAAATTAGGATTCATTTTTAATTTACCTACTAAATAAACTGTTAACTTACGGACTACTTTTATTAAACTCCTTTACGGAAAAAGAGTTTAAAAAACTATAGTAAGTTACTTGCATGTTCAATGAAGGCATTGGAGAGCTGACTGCCTAGAATCACCTGAATTTTAAAATGACTCTCAATAGTGAATTAAAATTATTTATCAATATTTTACGAAAAATAAAAACATTAAAAAAAGTAGATAAACTTTGATATTTAGTAGGTAAATTAATAATCTAATTATTTATAATTTTTGCAATGTTTGGCGTATAATTGTGTAATAAAGTATAACATTTCTACATATTACTGATTGCGCTCGCAGGCGTTGTAAACATAACTGCAATTAATTATATAAAATAATTTTATTTTCAAGCAAATTAATGAGAACACTAATTACCGCAGGGAATGGGACATTACCTGGGATAATTAGCGTTATATTCTCATTAACCGGCCCACTGAGTTTTCAAGTAAACAATATAAATTGTTATATAAGGCCTTATGTGAATTATTGAACGATGTATTACCGCCTTACATAATTACGGGGTAAGTATTATTAAAGGTTTTCTCTTTTTTTTATGACAGCTTAGGTCTGGTTATAAATAAATAATTATTCAAGAACATTTCACACATCACACTCTAGTCCCAAACTGAGCTTGTATTATGGGAACTAGATTGCTGATAGATGATTATACACTTTTTTTGTAAATAAATACAGAGAATACCTATACCCATTCACAGAACAAATATTAATGTTCATCCTACAAAAAAATATTCTGGGTGGGAATTAATATACATTTCCTCACATGATCTCGATAGCTTTGTTCTGTGACTCGCCGATCTCTAAATTGGTTATAAAGTGAATGGAAAATGAATTTTAAATATATTTTACTTTTCAAATAACTAACTTTATCAGACGAAGTTTCTATTAATAAACGTTCGTCGAAGAAGCAGCTGCCTTCGCTAATCAATATAACGGAGTTCTAACATCAATATTTGACTGATACAACTCAGTCCTTATTACAGACTAACGAGGGCAAACATTAAAATTCAGGAAGATTAACTACTCTATTTGTGATGTCTTGATACTTTCAAATAAACCTTAAAAACCCTGGATTAAAGAAGTAAAATTCAATTCAATTCTGTTCTGTTCTACTCTGCTTTATTCTTTCTACATAATCGTTGGGTTAATACGCCAAAGTGTACCTCATCGATTTAATGTAGGTACATAGTTCTTAGTTTTTTATTGTAGTTGCAACTTTGTTATTATAACCGCTGCGAAAACATATATTCTATGACCTAGAACAAACATCATTGTTGAACTTACAGTATATAAAAATCAGTGACTTGACTAGGTATATACCTACTTGTAGAATAGAATAAATTTTATTGACACTAGAAGAAGATATACACAACTTTAAACACAGAAACAATAATACACAACATAATACAACAGCACAAGGTCTAAAAAATTAAGTCATAAGGACCTTGTCTCAGCATTTGACGCACCGTGTCCATATGGAAATTGTGCAACGCTGGTATTCTGACAAGACTGAATATAAAGTAAAGTATCAAATCTATGAAGTCCGCGTGTTCTCCGAGTGGTCGAGAAGCAACCCAAGAGGGTGAAGTACTGATTGGCTTATTTTATGACTGCTTTCATACTGCAAATAATATTTTTACGAATACCAGGCGCGAATAATTTTAACTTTTTCAACATTTTGCATTTCATTTTTGTACATATTGCGTTTCTCGTTTTAGGAACCCCAAGGCATTAAATCCACTTGGTAAACTTAGTTTTTTTTACGGTAATCTAAAGTTTGCAGTCCCATTAAATGGCAACAAAAATGCTTCTGGGAAAGTTGTAGACTTTAGTTTTGGATTCTAATCTATTTAAAAACATTTTTTGGAATTTTGTGAAATTAAAATAATTCCTTTATAGGATTTATAGATGATATCTCATAGGTACCATTGGTAATTCAATCTAAGCACGCTGTAAAATAGGTAATACGCTCTACGATCTCCACTCCCCAAAATTTAATCATTAAATCCAGAGATTAGAAAGTTATAGTTTAACTTTTCATAGTTCTCTTCCGGGGAAGTTTGTCTTTCCTCGCTAACGTAACAAGATGTGTTTTATGAACCATATTACAAGACCCACCTTCCCCTCTCGTGTCGAACTAAGGTAAGGTTTACGGGGTAAAATGCTATCATCTGAGAGGTCTGGGTATAATGGTCGTTAGATATAACAGTGGTAATGCGTTGGGGTGTGTTTTTGCTTTATGTTGCGTGAAATTTTATAGTCGCGGACGCAGTGTTGGCGCGCCAACCGATGACTTTTTTTATTGGACTGGCTTTTGTACTGTTTTGTAGAAAAACAGCCAAACACTTTGTCAAGAGATAATAATTTAGCTAAGTATTTCAACTTTAGTATTTCAAAATTGTTAAAAAACTGTGACGTATATTTTCTAATTTTAGAATCTTGCTTGACTTTTGAGATGCTTAACAATCTTTAGTTTTTAGAATAATCTTAGTATTGATCCCATTTTGTAACAAAACATTATGATTATTTGTCAACAAGCATTTATATCTAATATTTGTGTTACTTTATTAAGCTACGAGTACATTTAATCTCTCTGTTTCAAAAAGCTTATAAATCTGTCATAAAAAATCCATGCAACCACGTCTACCACATTATATAAAAGTGGACGCCATATTTGCTCACATTTATCTAAATGAGACAGGAGCCTCCGGTCGTCTAACTTCGTAAACGAGAGTTGCAGAGTCAATACTGAGACCTGAGGGTAAATATTCAATCCGGGGCCGGTGGCCGGATGGTCGTCGGAAGTGTACAATACCCTTTAATTTTGTATGGTTCCACTACGAGAAGTATACCTTGTATTGTGGAAAATTATCTTACTTATCATGTCATAGTTGAATATAGAGCTTTTTGTCGAAGAAATATTATTATCTCACAAAAAACTATGGTTGATGAAAATATACTGTTTTTTACTATGAATACCAAAACTACTGACAAATTATTCTAGGGAGGGCTAGCTTGTAAACAGTAGCTAGTTTAAAGGTTTAACGAAATTAAAAAGGACAAAACCACAATCAAATAAGAAACTTTTTTTTATATTTTTTACTTATTAGTAATAAGTAAAAAAATATTAGGCCTACTTGGTTGAAAGGCTCTATTTGAGTAATACATAATTCATCTTCTAAAACTAATTTTCTATATCACACTATAAGCCATCTATTTTAATATAACATTCTGAAAATTTCAGATTTTTCAATCTCAAATCTTAGGTTAATCAAGAATCAAAATCAATAAAAGCTTATTCACTAAAATCGCAAAGATCATTTAGAATCGACTTACATTAGATGATTCTTGGAGCCAGTTCCACGCGACCAGAGCCTAGAAGAACGGGCAAGACACAACGGACCAGGCCGTTTCTTACCCGTTCTTCTACCGTTTTTTGTATAACACATTCTAAAGCAGCTTTTTTTTTAATCAGTTTAGGTCGACGTAATAACGTTTACACCCAACGATCTTTACATAACATTTTCTCATCCGTTACGCTAAATGTCAGACGTCGCTGGGGGACGTTCGATCACAGTCAATCAACCTGCATTGTAGTTAGATAGATGTGAGTACCTATTGTACCTACTTATCGTGTCGAGGCATAGGGTTTTTGCACACTGTCCGACTTCTACACGATTTTTTCAACTATACATTTCCGTAACTTAAAAAATATATATGAATTGGGATACTACTTATTGCGTAGGATTGGGTATATGCACATTGATCGACTACTACACGATTTTTTCAGTTGCACTTGTCAGTGATTAAATTGATTAAGTGAAATAAAAGCAAATTGTATATGCGTTTTGCTCTTTGATGGGTCCGTAAAGTATGATATGAATAATAAATAACTATTGTGTGTGCTAGAAGAGAAGAGTTGCAGAGAGTAGTGAAGTGTGAAAAGTGTTTTGACTCAGAGACAATAACGTGTATTTTGTCGGTGAGTGTAAAAACAGCCATTGATTGTAGCTAGAGTCTGACGACGTAAAGTCTGCATCATTTAAAATATATCAGAATTTTACTATAACTTGTATGCTTGCAACTATTTGAGTTTTGCTGAAGCGAATTGACAATCTATTTTTTATTAAAATCAGAATTGAAAGTAGCGAATGGTTCAACCAACAATCCATTGCTCCAACGATAAAGTTCACGGACGTGTCTTGTCAAGCATCATACAACTTCCGAACCAAAAAAAAACATTACTCTGAGACGTCAGGACGTTATCAGTCATATGTACCTGTAACAGCATTTGCACCCATTTGTTTCAATCTGCAACAGCAACGAGAGTTTCAAAACTTTATGGCACAAATAAATCTTGGTAAGTGCTTCAAAAGTATGTAGATACCTAAGCTTTGTTTGAGTAATTCTCGGAAAGTGAACCTTAACGAAATCTAAAGTTTATTCTGTTGCAGACATATCATGGTAAGACTCTAGCAAGATGTGAATGTACCTCCTTATCGCTTTGCCGCGCTGAGGCATTGTTAGTGAAAGTAGCTCAGTGACTTGGAGTTTTTAGTAATTATTGGAAACCTACTGCATGAGGGTGGAACATATGACACCCTGTATCGTAGTTTTTATCTAGATGGATGGTGTTGACTGGACGATGGTGATTGTTGGCGTAATAGATTCAGTGACTTGTGTATTTTGGCATTTATGTGATATTGAGCTTAGTAAACGATTTAGATAAAAACTTTTTTGCACACAAATATAAATTTTACTCACACGATTTTTTTTAATAAAAAAATGAGCTTTTTTTGATGAAGACTTTTTAAGGTTTTTTAACGTAAGGTTTTCAAAAAATATGTCAGTACCCATAAAGATGCATTTTTCATAAAAATCCAGAATTTTAATTTGGTAAGAAATGTTGAATGTAAATGTTATTTGTAATTGTAAATTGGTACTATTACGTAAAAAAAAAAAGTCTCAAATTTTATAGCTAGATTTTTATTTTATTTTATTTTATAAGTTTTGGGAAAACTAACAGCTAGGTTGTTACATAGTAAAAAAAAACATAAGTAAATCTAAAGGCCAATTAAAAGTTTCCACATACAAATTTTAACACAATTTAAACAAAACAGTTAAGTAGACGACGACAAAAGCCAAAGCATGCACATACTCACAAATGGGTAGTAGGTACTAATAATATAGAAATTTTGAAGAATTTTACAAAACTATATCTAATATTAAACATTAAAGAATTTGCCAAAAAGTAAACGTTTAAGTGCAGGTAATGATGTATTAAACAGATCTATATCAACATCTGCTTTAATCAAAGTGTTGAACGAGTTACATGCCCTAATAACAAAAGAATTTTGCCTATAATTTGTTTTAACGACTGGTACATGAAGTACATTCGGTCTTCTTAATAAAGCCGTGTTAGTTCGCAGTCCAAGTAATTCTAAAAGCTCCGGACAATCAACCGAGCCATTTGCTATGTTAAAAAGATACACTAAGTCAGCATAGATGGTTGATAGACACATCGCAATACATGCACTTATCTGACAATGATTTTAAAATGATGGTTACAAGACGAACCTCAGGTGGGCCATCTTATCTCATTAGCAAATTCTTCGAATTGGTCTAAAATTGCTCCACATGAATACAATAAGAACTATCATCTCGAACCCAAACCCCTGATTCAAAGTGGCCAAAACATCACTCAAAGTGCTTCAGTTGAAACTTGTCGCCAAGTTACAAACTTGAGCTCTCGGATATATTGGGAATATAAATATCCGGGCCAGCCCTTTCGATGCCACTTAAGATATCCTGTCGACCCTTCTGAGGACGTGTATGGAAACGTGTGTTTTGGGGTACTTGTGACCCCGCGGCCCCGTGGGAAACGGTGCAAGATTTTCTGTTCATACAGCAAGCTCGAAATATCTTCACTTGCTGACAGGACATGTCTGTATTCAAAATTAAATCTTTTATTTGAAGTAAGATCATTGTTGACTATTGTTGATTTCAAAAAATAAATAATGCTGGACAATCCACACAACATCATCTAGCCCCAAGCTAAGCAGAGCTTGTATTATGGGTACTAGAAGACTGACATACTTAATACAATACATTACATAGATAGATATTTTTTTTATTTGTACATATAATACCCAGAACACCCGGAATAAATATTTGCAGAACATACAAACATTTATCCCAAGGCGGGAATCGAACCCGCAACCTTTCGCGTCGCAGGCGGACCATCGCCCACCGCGCCACATCGGTCGTCAAAAGACATTTCTCATTTTGATTTTGAAAGTTCGCAAAATTAAAGCAGTTTTTTTTAGTACAATTTTTTTTATCAGGATTAATCGATTAATCAGAAACGATTAAACCTCGTTTAATTAAAGTCCAGTATTTCGTTCCTAATAAGTAATTTTAGAATACCTTTAACTAATGTTTTTTTAAATGAATGTTTACAAGAATATATTTGTGATAAATAAAACAAAAATACTTCATAAACTATCCAGCTGTAACTAGAACTTCCGTAAGAGGCGTAATCACAAATGATTACCCGCGCAAATTCCAAAGACATAAAACAATGGGTAATCTCATTACGAGCCATTGCATATTGTAGTGACGGATATTAATTCTTCCTTCTTCAGCTTGCTATTTACGTCGGGAGACCAGACAAGCATTTAATTCAATAAGCGTCGTGGAGCTATGAAAAAACTGTTTTTAGTACCGAACACATAAATAAATAGCATTATTTCAACAATTCACAATCCACACAACATCATCTAGCCCCAAGCTAAGCAGAGCTTGTATTATGGGTACTAGAAGACTGACATACTTAATACAATACATTACGTAGATAGATACTTTTTTATTATATACTAGCTCACCCGTGCCCACTTCGTTGGGCATAATTTAAGTTTTAGTAAGGATCCCTACTTTTTTTGAAAATATAATATAGCCTATGACACTCAGCAATAATGTGGCTTTCTATTGGTGAAAGAATTTTTAAAATCGGTTCAGTAGATCCCGAGATTACCCCTTACAATTGAACATATATACAAACTTTACCTCTTTATAATATTATTAGTATAGATATAAAATACCCAGAACACCTGGAATAAATATTTGCATATCGTAAAAACATTTATCCCAAGGCGGGAATCGAACCCGCGTCGCAGTCGACCTTCGCCCGCCGCGCCACATCGGTCGTCAACATGTTACTAAAGTACAAAAGTTTATGTTATATGTTTAATTCGTTATTAATAAATTGCATGCGCACTTCAATTAAAATTGTATGTAGGTACCTATTTAGTGACCAGCCATGCGCTTCAAGGTTCATCATATGGTGGTAAGGTAACAAATATTTTGGGTCGGTCGCGGGTTTCAGCTATAAAAATATAAAATACCACCTCCAAGTCTGTTCTAATTTACGTACACCGGAATTCGGGGTCCGGTCGAAAACAGCTACTTACGCTGATTGAACAAGTTTTTCCCATAAGTCGAGTTAGGGGAGAGAGGTCCACTCTTCTGTGAAATTAGCCAAGAATCTGTGCCGTCCACTTGGATCTTTCATAACAAGAAAAGACTGCAGACGAATTAATATCTATGTACGAATTAGGAGTAATTTGGTTGTTATAAAACTGGATGTTGATTGAAAATTCTCTTTAATTACAAGTCTTTGAACCGGGGTTTTGTGTAGGCGGAGCAGAAACGTTGTGCTTAAACTGAGACGTAAGTGCGGTCATATTTGTTGTGCATCATTCAACACATGCACCATTCACTAGCTAGAAATAAATTCTACGGATTTGGTGTAGGGTTGTTTGTGTTGGCCATGGACACGCAAGAAGAAGAAGAATAAAGCTAAAGTGTGCTTATAGAAAAAAAAGAAATATGCTTTTTAAGTCATTTCTTTTTAAAATATAAAGGCATTTTTTTTTTTAAATCTATTAAACTTTATTCACAAACAAACTTACGACTATACAGTATTTACAAAATGTACATTTACATATAAAATACATAAGAAACAGCTGAGCTATCTACAGACCGTTGCAAACGATCTATAGATAGTTCAACTGATCCAAATCAGTACCAATCGGAAGCGTACCCAAGACACTGGCTGCATTGCCGCGCTGAATAGCAATGCTGATACGTTGGGCCAGATACTCACCAGCCCTCGGGTCACGCGTCGCTTCGACTAGACGCCCAGAAATAATTTTGAAAACGCGGTGGGCCTCGGTACCCCACGGACCTAGAGTCTCGACCCCAAGAGGAGCAAATATGTACGCCCTGTCGAGACCTGCATATTTGCGTCTCTTGAGATCCTCGGCCGAATCCGCCGCCGCACCAGCCCTTACGGATGTCTGTGACAGGTGAAAGGCATTTACCAAATTAAAAACCCAAATAAACGCATTTTGAACTCAATATACCCAAACAGCCAGATCAGACAGCTTATACAACATTAAACTCTAGTACTCAATTTAATATCGTAATATTGATTAAAATAGTTGGATATATTTGTGCATTTACACATAAACCTATGTTGTTCCTAATTAGATCGTGCTTGCTCATCCAATCTAATGCCTTCTCCAAACAACAGCTGATAGAGTGACAAATGACTTTGCTTAACTAATTGATGCCATATTTACATAGTATTAAGTGTCGTCAGCCAATTACAGGTGAAACACAGTCGCTGTACAATTCACTGACACACACTTGCATATACTTACTTGCATACACATACTTGCATACACTTACATAATAGATAATATATTCATTTAGCTGATTCTCGTAAGGCACAAGGCTATTAATATTACAGGTATATTCTTCTTCTTTTTATATGGTTTCTGCCTGTCAATGTACCAGGTAGGCAGGTGTCAAGTGTTTATGTATAATTCTGTCAAGTCAGTCAACCGTCAAGTCGGCTGTCATTTGTTTAAAGAGAAAATGACAGAGATTTTTTACAGTAAGTGCTAATATAACTACTTATAGTGAAAAAACGAATAAGAATATGTCATTATATCTGTAACGTATTTAACACTCATTTTTGACTACTACTGGTTCGAATGCATAGTTTTTGTTTAATTTTTGACTAGGTATACTACTTATTCAAATGCATAGTTTTTGTTTGATGCTCATATTTATTTGGTAAGTTTTTCGTAAAAAAGACATAAATAAATATTTTAAATTGTTGAAATATAAAACATCATTTTTCACAGTTTGTTACATGATTATCCACTGAAGCGTCCGAGATTTCGATAGTATAAACTCTTCTAAAGCATTGTTTTAAGTATTTATATTTCAGACCTAAAACAAAAAAAAACATCATTACTTTGGTCAGAGATTCGGTCGTTGAATGTTCGCTCAGTTTCAGAGACGCTTGAAAGCCTCGAGCGAGCTCTTAAGCCTGCTTTCGTCCTTAATTATTAATTCACACCAGCTTTGTACTGCCCCTACATATTCATGTGGACAAGCTTTATGTGTCTTCGGTAAATGTCACTTACGGTGCAGCCATTATGTTTATGAGCTTACTTCTTTAATCCCAAGTCTTCGACGACAGTCACAATAACTAATAATGTGTAAAATAGTAAAATGATTTCAAATGCCTGGATCTCCTTAAAACTTTGGGGAATTGGGCTACTATTTTAATTTAAATTAAATTTAAACAAGGTAGCTATTATGCTATAAAAAGTTGTTCATTATCATAAAAAAAACAATAAAGCAGGTGCTTTATTGAACAGGTTGGCATCGATAGTATAAAATATTAATTTCTTTCTCGTGCGTCAGATTATTGTCACTTTAAAAAAATCTACTTGAAACGTTTTATTTGAAAAGCATGCTGTAGTCATCATAGACACCAATATTTCAAAGACCAAGTAACAATAGCTAATAGC
Source organism: Ecliptopera silaceata (assembly GCA_932527185.1). Lineage (NCBI taxonomy): Eukaryota > Metazoa > Arthropoda > Insecta > Lepidoptera > Geometridae > Ecliptopera > Ecliptopera silaceata. The sequence goes on along the minus strand of OW052207.1, from coordinate 3,563,983 downwards.
AATTCATACCTAAAATTCCTGTACTACCCGAAGCATATCCTTAACATCCTGGTCTCTGGAAAAGTCACGGCATCCACATTATAAAATATTCCTACTTAACAAGAGCGTCTTATTATTGTTACATAAAAAAATCTGCATGTGAAGTTTCACTTTTTACTTTACTTAAAAAGACCAAGTTACAATAGCTGATAGCAATCAATACCTAAAATTCCTGTACTACCCGATGCATATCCTAAATAGCCTGGTCTCCGGACACGTGACGCGGCGGCACGCAAGGCATGTCCCGACGTCTCGTCCGACGCCTGCCGGATTGCGATTATGGAATTCCAACATCGTAATTATAGATGACGGGAAATAGGATGGAATCTGATGATTCAGATATAAGCTTTGGTAGTTATGTTGGAAGGAACTTGTAATCACTCACCTATATTGTAACAACTTAATTGTGCAGTGTGGAAGCAATTAGTATATTAAGTATAGTACCTAAATTATCTATATGAACTTTTTGCAACGATAGCAAATACCTACTTTTTTAGTTGGTGAGGTTATTGAATTTACATGACATCGTTAAGATTACATAAATATACTTATATAAATCTGTAAAAATAAATTGTCAGGCAAAGCGACCTAAATCAATAAAAAAAAAACGAGGTTTGCTATAAAATTGCAATGGTTTATTGTTCTCCTGTTATCTACAAAATATAAAACTTGTTATTATATATTTTCGCTAAATCTATCAATCTAATTACTTGATAATTATACAGAGCTAGTTTTTCTGTCAAATTATATTCCTTCTTCCGCAGTCAGAAGTCCATTCACGTGAAAATCAAGGTAAAAATATACGCTGCATTATTTTAGAACTGCCATCTTATTACACCTGTTATACACTCTATTCAGTTGCAATAAAGTAGATTATGCTATAGCAAAATGTAAAGAACAAGTTGCAGTTTATATTGGCGTGATCACAGGGTTGACACGCGGGACAGAGCCGGTCAAAGTTCGCCGACGTCTGTCTACCCCTAAAAGACATCCGGAAAGCTTCCATATATAGCGTATACCTTTATTTGTAAATTAAACTTCATATAACGATATGTCTTTGGTAACTTTATAGTTGTGCTGCGTAGGGGTTGCAAGTTTGTGGTCGAAGTTTGGTGCTTTTCTCATTATTATAGGTTTAGTTTAGACTTGCTTTGTTGGGGATGGAGCATAGAGTAAACCTCAATAGTTTATCAAAACTCGTATTTTTTTTACCTGGATATTTTGAATCTAGATAACTTAATTTTTGACTAGATTTACTATAAAATTTGGTTTGAGGTATATCAACAATTTAAAAAACCATACTATCAACTATTATACAACCAACTATTATTTTAGTAATGTTTGTTTTGAGGGTGTTACTTTGTGTCCAATGTAGGTAGGTATGTATTTACATAAAAAATAGACTATTTTGTCAGCAATATAGTTCGAATACTACCTACTTTGTTTAATTTTAGTGGTGAGACTAGAGCGCAATGTGCGAAATACCATAAATATTTAAACATTAAGCAAAATTAAACCAATAAAAATAAGAACAAGGCGATGTCTATAAACATTTAAACCAAAAAGAGTCCCGCAAAACCCACATTGTAAAGCCAAGATGTAAATACAACTCAAATAAAACAGAATTACGCCATCAACATGTTACAAAGCTGAGTTACCAGCTCGTATTGACAGGTGATAGGTAAATATGTCACGCTCGCAGCGTAGGTGAGACGTGCCTCGCATTCCGCGATAACCAAGGGGCGATCATTGAGTGCAGGTGAGCCCTAGCATGTTTACTGGATAGCTATATAAAGTATAGACGTACCTATAAAGTATGGAGTATAAACTACGGTACGATATGCTTTTAAAGGTATTTTTGATGTGGATTATTTCAACATACCCCCTATCTTATAAAAAGTTGACATTATGTCTATTACGTATGGTAATCAAGACATCAAGTCTGCGCGATTTCTTTATAAGATAGACCGTTAAATTTTTGGTGTCACAGATCGTTTGGTAGCTGTGTCTTCCGTGCTGTTACCACTTAGAATAAACATTTGTGTGATTTCAAACATTGATGTTTATTCTGTCTATTAGCAAAAAAAATATTAATTGGGCAATCTAGTAGCCATATTAGATATAAGGTTTTATATTTGAGATATAAATAATAGTCGTTATATGTCCATGAAAAAAAAAATCTACACAGAATACAGACTTCCGTATACATCATGTTATAATGTATGAAATTAGTTTCCGCGAGGTTTAAGAATCGTGTCGGTACGCGTTTTAGTCGTACCTATTGAGTTTTTGCCGTTTTTGAAAATTAAGTATTTTGCTTTTTGCGATTATATCTACATATTTTCATATTGACGTGACAACGTCTTATAATTCGATAGAGCCGGCTGCACGCACGAAAAAACATGACTCATGAAGCGTTCCGGCGTTCCGGCGTTCTGAGGCGTTCCAAGATAAGATAAGATACGATTGACGTTGTCACGTTCAACTATCGTCAGTAAACCGACTTTACAGACAACCTTTTTTTTTAATGTCTCTCATGCATTTTTAGCGTCGCATCATAAGATATTGCTTTTAGTATTTTTGATAAACTTTACCTAAACAAATCTCTAGTCCAAAAAATCTTCATCGCATCCCACGTAAACACAAAGCAGAAACTCAAGTAAAAAGCTTCTTTCCTTTATCCTTTAAGAACTTAGTGAAAGCAAAAAATCTAAGCCTGTTCTAAAGCTATGCAAATGTACGAAGGTCTTGAGGGGTCGAAGGGCAGGGGGATAGGGGGAGGTCAGGGGGGGGACTGGACAAGGGGCAACAAAATGCCAACGCTTTGTTCTCTCCGGTAATCCTTTAATAGCAATCGAGATGCAAGCCGAGCTTAAATAAAGAGGAGATCGTAGGTTTCCTTATTTTAGAGGCAGTACTTATTTTAATCTGGGATCTATGTTGATTAGTATGGGTTTTGGAATTATAAAAAGATCATTGGATTAAATGAGACAGATTAAATAGGTTTGTTGAAGTGTCACATAAAACTATTTCTAGGTACTTATCGATAGATACGAATACGCATTCGTAATCAAAATAATAATAACAAGGGGCAATGTGAAGTAGGTAAGAAATAAAAGTCCAGCACTTAATCAACACTTTTTTTATAATTGCAGATCTATTATTTGACAGTGATGTGTTACAAATACAAAATAGATGTACCTAAATGTAAGCTTTAAACAAAATGTATTTTTTATTTATTATTGTAATTAAATATTTTTTATAAGTACTCGGAGAGCATATTTACCTACCCCTTATTCAATGGTTCAAAGGTGCCAAATATATCTTTGTGCGAGTCGTGTTAGATACAAAATAAGTAGAAGAACTATCAAGCCAGCTTTCTCCTCGTGTAGCTCCTGTTAGATAAGCAAGAGAACTATCACGCCAGCTTTCTAACACACCGTATATCACACCACGGCCGCGTAGTAAATCATATCACACACATAACTCACCCACGCACGTGTATTTATCATTTCTTTGTCCACCCCTGAGACCCTGAGACCCTGAGGAACGCATTATTTATCACTGCGAGGATATAGCGAGTTAATTTGGCGATATATTTGATTTATAGCGAACCACGAACGGATAAAACTGTTTTGGAGTGCAGAATGCATTGAAGATTTTATTAAAATATAATAAAAAAAAAACTTTAAATAAATTAATATTCATGGACATTTCACACATCACACTCTAGTTTCAAACTATGCAAAATTTGTACTTTGGGACAAAAATTGCTGATAGAATATTTATATACTTACTTACATTTATTTTTTTGTAAATACATACATAGAATACATAGTAACACCCAGACACAGAACAAACATTTATGTTCATCACACAAACATTTGCTCTGGGTGGGAATCGAAGCCACGACCCATAGCACGGAAGGCAGAGCTATTATTAACTGAGCTGTGACGCCTGTCTTGACTTGCACTAATGAAGCAAGCACTAATGAAGTAAGACTGGTGATTAAACAAATGAAACGCGATTTGTAAAATCCGATATCTTAAGCACAAAGGCCACTAAACCATTCGTTCGTCTATCGACCTGTACAACCCCAAACTTCTCTATTAATTAAAGCTATTAGCACATCCGACTTTGGGTTGTAATTTAATACTTTGTTGTTCGTTTCCGGATCCTGATTAATTAGTTGATATGGAGGTACTTCCAAGTTGGCCCTTAATAAGCAAAGTTGTATACAAAACGTCTTTTTGAGTGAAACTTGGCTGCTTTGATAGACCTTTTGACTTTTGATGAAAATTTATGAACTTACACGTAATTCTTGAAAGCCGCTTTTCTTTAGAAGTTTCTTGTTTGACTTGTTGGTGAATTATAAATTAATGTTGGAAAAATACTTGTTGTTTTTAAAATATCGGCACCATTATGACGAACGTAATTAAGCGACAAAAGACAGCACTATGCAGAACTTGCCAATAGTAATACAACGGTATTACCTGCTCTTAGAAATGTGAGATAAACAATATGAAAAAGTATTTTTATATAGATACATAACATAACTGAAATCACGAACTTTTCCTACACTATACATGATTCTTATTATTAGATACCAACCTAATAATATGATACTTGTTAAGTAAATAAAGAAAATACATCGGAGGTCAGAGTCCAGTGGTTTGACAAAGTCACCCTACGGCCTTATCAAGCACCTACTTGTCTTAACCGTCTAGCATCTGAATTAGATAGCAAAATAAAAAACTGCACTCTTTTTTTCTGTTTTATAGTGGGTCATCGTTAATGCATCGTTAATGCACCTTGGCAGGAACACAAATCTATAAGCCCACTTGCTTTTGTTTTACTTGTGTTTTTGGTTGTTCTAATAAATCAAAATTAATCCAATTGTTTATTTAAAAAAAAATCTCACAGGCCTACCTAAGGCCTTTCCGAAAGGCCCTTAGGTAAGACAATTTAGACAACATTTTATTTTTAGCTAAATTAAAACTAAAGTACCTAAATTTACTAAATAAAATAAATAAGTAGCGATTTGTTCTTTGCATACGTACCAGCGATTCTGTAATAATAAAAACCTATAGGTACATACTTATCTCTTCGATAGCCGAGTCTGGCTGGACTTGCACATAAATCATAGCCACCCTTCCCGTCTTAATACACTGCGAGAAAAAGTAACCCGATCTCTCGCCGGACACCGAAATACACTTTACCTACACGTAGTTTTTCAAAGGGAAAGGTTTGGGTTTACATATTTGGCTATAAGTATGTGCGATGGATGAACGAGGGATACTGTATACTCGAATTACATGGGTGAAGATTTTTGTTAAAATGCGGGTAGATTTCAAGCACTGCTAGGTTGAAATCTACCCGCCTTTTTTATATCAGTATTTTTGTCAGAATTATGGGCAGGATGTTTTCAAATTACAAGCAGGATAAAGTCTAGTGTCTGACATACTCAGAAGCAAAATTAATGAACGAGAAATGAGCAGATAGTATTTAAATGATGTAAACTGGTTTATTTAAAGCCGTACTTTTTTAAAGCAAAACTACAATTTTTCAAGACTTCAAAAAAGTAGGTTCTCAAGGTTTAGTTTATTTTTTTGTCTGTCACGCGATTCTTCCACCAATTCTACTTCCCATAGTAAAAGCTTTGCTTAGTTTGGGACTAGAAATGTGTGAATATTCATTATTATTATTATGCTTCAATTATGTGTTCCTTTTTTTCTTTGGAATATGCATATAAATTCAATTAAATTTGAATAGCGCTTATTGAGTTATCCATAAACATTTAGCATTTTCTTTACGATTGAAGTTTTTTGAAGTGAAAACTTCTTTAGCGGCGCTGGGTGGGTAAAAACTTTCAAACTCGCGTCAGGGTCACGTGACGTCGAAAAAGCGTAAGATCTTATTTAATTTTTATACATTGCTCGTAAAACAAGAGACGACAAAAGAACACACTTGCGGTCACGCGACGTATGACTCAAACAATTAAATAGTGTTGTGGCGACATCGTACAAGGCGAGTACAAGGCGCTGCCAACACGCGGTGCGGTGCGGAGCGCGGGGGCGGAGGACCGAGGAGCGGCACTCGCGCGCCGGCAGCCGACACACACTCTGAGCACCCTCGCACGGGAAACACGTATCGCTCGCCGCGCGCGCATAACCAGATAGACGCTATTATATCGTACGAATCGTTTCGCCTAACTTGTATTTAACTGTATCGCTTCCATCTTATTGAAGTGAAAACTCAGTCAGGGTCACGTGACTCGTGACGTTCATCGAACGTGACGTTCATCATTCGTTGTCTTCGTCGTTGTGTCAATGTCAATGACATGACACAATCACAATGACACAGACACATTCGCGCTTGCGCGAATGTGTCTGTGTCATTGTCATTGTCATTGTCGTTGTGTCGACATGACACAATCACAATGACACAGACACATTCGCGCTTGCGCGAATGTGTCTGTGTTAGTTATATTTATATATATTTATATTTATATAGTTAGTTAGTTAGTAGTATTTATGTAGTTATTTATATAGTTATATTTATATAGTTATATTTATAGTGTTGGTTATATTTTTGAAGTGAAAACTTAAAAGTGAAAACACATTCGCGCTTGCGCGAATGTGTCTGTGTCATTGTGATTGTCATTGTCATTATGACGACTGTGGTTATATTTTTGAAGTGAAAACTTAAAAGTGAAAACACAACGTTAATATTGAAGTTTTCACTTCTGCCGGCACTCCCGGAGTGCTACCATTTTTTTTATTTTTGTTAAGTATTATTTTAGCTTTTTAGAATAGATATCACTTAAAAAGTATACAAGTATATCTAAGCTTTATGATTTGTCGCCAGCTCATAGCAAGCGTCAAGTACAAACTCCAGCTGGCAAAAAGTCTTCCCGCAATCCTTTACTTCCTCACCAAAGGCGACAATAAATCAAGCCTCGAGGAAATTGCCGACGACGCGGGAGGACCCACGGAGGGAGGGAGGGAAAGGGGGAGTGGGGAGGCTATTTAATTAAATCTTGCATCGAACTCCTGAGGCCTGCTGCGTCCGTGGAGCTGAGAAAATGTATCGAGCTTGTGTTGTGTTCTCTAAAAAACTAAATGCATAAGTTGTCATCCATGAATATTTATTTGTTTTGCTGAAATTCACATATTTATTATTATTCTGTAAAAAACTTCTGTAAAAAATGTGAACCTTGAAAACTCGTCATCTATCAGATTTTTTTTATTGTACCTACTTGACTACAAAGACACATTCTAATACATATGTGTATTTTTAGTACCTTATTTTAATTCCGAAGACATAAGTTTGTTTATTTTGTACCATGAAGGGTTTCCAATTTTAAGGTTTAATAAATAACTTTTGACTTGGAATGAAGAAATGTAATTTTCTTTTATGTATAATAAGCTATTGCATAGCTTCTATCGTGGGCCTTGAGCGTGAAGACCGAATCCAGAAACTCCGTAACAAAAATACCTTACGAAAATAACCTAACATTGCGCATGTGTAATCCAGCAAAAAATGCTATGCAATAGCTTTACTGCAGCAGTCTCCGAGTATCACATGATTTTTTTTATTTGTTTAGAATAAAATGTCTTGCGTTTTTCCGCATAATAGTGGCTCGCGCACCATTTAAACTCTTCGCATCCACTGCTGAGTCAAAATTAGTTCAGATTTCTCCGGCCAGCCTAACGAACAACCATTGTATTTAAATAATGTGTGCTGACTTTTGTGATTGAATCAGGAATGATTTCAATAGGTGGGATTAGGTGGGACAGACAGGAAGTGGCGACAGTGCTTAGTCAATGGGGCTGTTTGGAAGGCGTCAAGTGAAAATTTGGGGTTATATATTTTGTGTATTTCTAATTTTTTGGTGCAAGATGTAGTTGTGATTTGGGTTGTGTTTATTAAAACTACATTTTCAAAGTGATAATAATATCCGTAATAGTTAGATGACTAATTAACTGAAATGCACAGAGTACCTACCTACTCGATTCCCGCAGGAATTATTTGTTTTATTTTTCGATTGATCTTCCTAGATCATACAAACAAACAATTCTTTGTTTGTCTGGACTCGTATGTATGTATGTATGTATCACAAGGTATGGAAATGGGTATTAGATACCTGTAGTTAAGTGTGCGCTTATGAATTATAAATAAATATATAAATATTCATGGACAATTCACACATCACACTCTTGTCCCAAACTAAGCAAAGCTTGTACTATGGGAACTAGGTTGCTGATTAAATACTTATATACATTTTTTTTGTTTAAACATACATAGAATACATAGTAATTAGGATACATATGAAGATAATTATAACCATACTTTACCAACGAGAGCAATATGCAGATTGAACAATATTTTCCAGAAAATCAAAGAACTTTTCTACTAACTTTGGTTGTTTGATTGACGCCTCGATCAATGCAGACGGTAACCCAAATTTTCCCCAAACTCGTATCAAGAATTACTTGGTGAAGTTAACGGGCGTACTTAGTACTTATTCTCTTGAATTGCTCATATTTCATTTGGGGGGTACTAAATAAGGCTTTATTACGTAAATAATATCCCCCAAAATATTCCTGCTAATTAATATAAGGGCTCTTTGAGGGGATGTCTGGGGCTCGAGATATTTGGTTAGAAATTTGATGCCTTTAAATTTCGTAATTCACGCTGCTCTTTTGTTAGCTTTTTGGGAAGCGTGTTTTGGTGATAAGAAAATATTATGGAAAAAATGGTTGCATTCTGCATACTACTTTTTAGGTTTTCAGCTATCAGTATAAATTGTATTACAAGTTTTGTTTATTTTGTTAAGATATTGTTGCGTTGTGTCTTAATATAATAAGTTTTTTTATCGAGGCTAAAATAATGAAACCCCAAAAGTATATCAACTAATGTGATGTATATTAACAAAAAATAAACTTATATGAGTAAATAAACATGTCGTGCACACTTTAAAACTGGAGATTTTGTGATACAAAGATAATAAATCAATAATAATAAATATTCACGGATAAACACATACAGTGAAGCTTTAAGTTTAAAATATTTAACGGTAGCTAAAAATATAGAAAGTACAGTAAACCTTTCACTTTTCAATATCCTTAAAAAGCGCTCCATCCTGTATAAATATTTTATAAAATACCCACCCATCAAAAAGTATATTTACATAGGCGAAACTCCCCAACTTCACCAGAGCATGTCCTCTGATGAATAGTTAATGCGCACTCAAATCACAATAAGAATTCTATTTCAAAGGAAGTATATGTGAGGGTATTTTGAGGAATTTCCTGCGAAAATTATAAGGCATGTTACACATAGTTGATTGAAATGTAGTTATACAATACGAGTTGTAAAATGGTAGATCTATATCTCTTCATTGGTGTGCATCAATCTTTATTGCGGTGCCGCAAAGAAGTTTCACATAAACCATGGTTACGCGATGGACGGCCTTATAACAAAGCGATTTCTATCAGTCAACCGAAGCGAGATAAGTGACGATAAATATGGAGGTGTTATTAGATATATTATATAAAAGAGCAATACTAAAAATAAAATATAAAATTAAATATATTTAACAGAAACTTTTAATAAAAAAATCTAAAAGTGCTGTATAAAACGATGTCAAACTCTAGACTAAATTTATTTACAGAAGCTGGCAAAACATTGTCTTAAAATATGGTGTGTGGGTAAAAGATATAGGTAGTGCAGGAACTCTAAATTTTTCCAGGTTATCCAAGTACCATCGATCCACTGCGGTTTCAGCCGCGCCACTTAATGAAATAGAAATTGGCGACCTCGAAGACGACCTCCTAACCTTAGCCTGTCCCTCTCCTCCCAGGGGCGAGTGCCCGTTCAAGAGCCGAGTGAGCGAGACAAAATATATTTATACAAAGTCAAAGACGAGCGGTGAGTGGGATAGCTGTATTCATTATGAATATAATGCGGTCGCGGCTGTGTCCGTGCGTCTCGACGTGTTATATGCGTGTGTGCGGCGGCCTTAACGCGGTCGAATCGATACCCATGAAGGACGGTGCTATTTCTAAATCAGATTTAAATCTCAATGCAAACTTTTTAATTTTATACAATTCTATTTTTAAAACTAAGTACTACTGGCTGGAAACAAAAGTCCGCGGACCGAACAGAAGGGTGATTCTCGAAGCGGGTGCATAAATTTCTCCTACGAAAAAAGAGTGTCATTAATGGGATCGATGACGAGTGACGGTCTGGCGTTGTGGTTGGTTTGCGGTTAGCGGGGCGTGGCTTGTGGTTATATTTACGATATCCCATTGGACGATCACCTGACCTTTGCGGTTAGTCCTGTGGTTTCTAAGATTTTCACCCTCGGAAAAATAAATAGAGGAAAATATATGTTTTGAGCTGTGATTGGTCGGTTTATGTGGTTTTGTGGTTAACCGCAACACGCTATTCGTTAAGATTGTAATCGTTTTGTATTCAATTGGAGATTTGTTGCGGGATTGGACGATGATATGACTGGCTGTTGCGGTTTGCGGGTAGTCTATTGGGACAAATGCTTGGCAAATCAGGAACAAAATAAATAATAAGTGGGGCTGACTTGAGCATTCGTATAAAATTATTAATTTTACGCGTTGAAGTCTTTTGTATTGATGAGTTCATTTTAAAAGTTTTTTATTAAATAAATGCCAAATAACTATTTTTTTATGAGCAACTGCACGTAACACAACCCAATTTTCAAGATTAAAACTCTTTTCCACATTCATAAACTATTTTTAGTCCAAAACTATTCTAAATTAATAAAAAGCCAACATCAAAGTTAAGAAATAGGTATTTAATAAAAAAATAAGGCGCCCTCTGTTATTCAAGCGCTGAACCTAGTCGAGAGATTTTTAACAAAACTCCCTCAAGAGCGAACCTTTCCGTTTTCTTCGCCTTCTTAAGAAATAAACTCCTTAAGAAAGTCGTTGCACACTCACCCCAGCATAACGCACACATCCACAAACTGAGCTTTCCCCTAAGAAACGCTGGAGTCACAAAAGCAAAACGTCATAACAACCACCAGTAAAACCAGAAGATACGACTATCTGAATCCAACAGATTTTTGTACTAAAACTAAATTCCAAAACGACTTAAGTTCAACTTCCTCAGTTCATTATCAGCTGTTTTGGATTTGAACGAGAATTACTACCAACGAAAATCAACTGCCATGCTCTACAGCTGTAGACCATTGAAGACTTTTTGTTTATAAACATAGAGTTCGGTTTGGCTTAACACTGCAGTTGGACTTATAACAAAAGGTAAGTGCAGAGTTTTTGGCACTTTTCCGTGTTTTCTGTGTTAGTGAGTGTGTGTACAGGGGGATAAAAAGTGTATTTCAATGGCGCTAGTGTGCTTTTGGTGTGTAGATTTGCCAACAGATGGCGTTAGGCGTTTTTGTGGTTGCTGAGCCGAATACGTCTCTTAAAACTAGAACATCGCGTTTGAAGAACAGAAAATGCTTTTAAAAGATTACACTTTGCAAGTAGTTGAGTAGTTTGGTTTAATTTGAACTGTTCTATTTTGCTTCGTTTTGATAATTACTGGTTCAACGTGCTTTATGCTATATGTACTTACAAAGTTATTTAATGAAAAATAGGTTTTGAAACCATTGTTTGTTAAAACTAATAATTCTAATAGATAGGTTATCAGTTTTTAGTAATTTCTTTATCTATCCTTTATACAAAAATTTAGATTTTTAGTATACTTATATTAGGACCAACGTTACAACTCATTATTGTGTTTGTGATTTTTAGCGTCACAGCTCAGTTGGTAGTAGCTCTGCCTTCCATGCTGTGGGTCGTGGGTTCGATTCCAACCCAGAGCAAATGTTTGTGTGATGAACATAAATATTTCTTCTGTTTCTCGGTATTACTATGTATGTGTTTACAAGAAAAATATGTATCATAAGTATTCTATCAGCGATCTAGTGCCCATAGTACAAGCTTTGCTTAATTTGGGACTAGTGTTATGTGTGAAATGTCCGTAAATATTTATTATTTATTAATCTAATTTGTAACTACCTTACCTTCCAAGCCTTAAAATGTTTCCTACATGTCGCTTAGTTAACATTTATTTGAGCCATCAGATCTAATTATTTCCGCTCAAAGTGCCCTTTGAAACTAGAGAACTATGAAACGACCCTTTATGAGTAGTTCTAGTTATAATTATTAAAGTTTTAGTCGTTTTCATTCTACTAAGCAGGAGGGTGATCCCGAATAAATGTGACAGCCGTAACAAAAGAGAGACGTATTTCACATACACTGCGCGTCGACATCAGCTTTACTGTCGAACGTTGCAGTATTAGCGAGCAGTGTATCTTAAATACGTTACGTTTCCGATCGTCACATTTATTCGTGCTCAGCCCTCTGAACATTTGGTAACATTTTGGTAATTGGTTTTGTAGCAGTTTACTGAGGTTTTTCTCTGACTACGTTATAGTATGTAAGGCAGTTTGGCAGAGATTATTAACGTACAAAATGTTAGGGAAATAATATGAAATAATTTTTGTAGTTTTGATTCGTAATATTTTTAGTAGGTATCTACTTATCATATAAAAAAACGGTAGGAACCAGGCCTTAAGTTTCTTGCCCGTTCTTCTAGGCTCTGGTCGCGTGGAACTGACACCTAGAATAGTATGTAAGACGATTCTAAATGATTCTTGTGATTTTATTGAATAAAGAACTTTGCTTACTTACATAGAGTTTTCTGATCCTTACACGAAACAGAATCGAATTGAAGTTATCTTCTTTTATTGTTCTTTTTTTCCAATATCTGTGAATAAATTTTATGATATCTAGTTTCATAGATACGTTTTCAAGTAAGTTTGTTTTTTTTTCACTATTCGTTGTGATTTTCCCTTAGTCTATAACAATTCAATTTGGTTCAAGCTAGTCAATCTTTTTTTTTTTTCTTCACCTTTCAAATAAGACTAGCAAAAAATGATATTACCATTAATTCTTATTTCTATAGGTACAAAGATAAAGATAAGATAAAGATATTTGCAAAAACATGTGTAAGTAAATAAGATGAGAACAGTTTTTAGGTCACAACACCCAAAAGTTTGGGGGAGACCTTTGCCCTGCAGTGGGACACAATAGGTTACTTAAATAAAAAAAAACACCCAAACTTTAACTATATGGAATAAATACCCTAAAAAGGTATAATAACTAGGGTTTTTTCGGCAAAACAAGAATGATGTTCGTTATAAGTAAATATAAGACGTTGGGTGCAAAGGGTTGGAATCAAGGCGGGTAATCAGCCGGTGACCGCGTAATGGGCCCTTCGGGACCGGCCGCCGACGACTTGAGCCATGGCTGGCTAGGGCTATCAGCGTCTTACGATATTATAGTAAGTATACTAGAAGTACGCCCCGGCTTTGCACGGGTAGCCTATATATAAAATATCATTATAATATAGCCTATGTTCAGCGCAGATAATGTAGCTTCACAACAGTGAAAGAATTTTTGAAATCGGTCCAGTAGTTTCGGAGCCTATTCGATGCAAACAAACAAACAATCTAATCTTTCCTCTTTATAATATTAGTTTAGATGTAAAATTTAAAAAAAAAAATACTTAAGAAATTACGGTTAATACAATATAAACAATATCCTACGTATAAGTACGTTTATAGTATTAGTATTACAAAACGCGAAAAGATGCTCTTTCACGCTAAAACTGCAGAATTAACTTTAATAAAACTTGACAATAATTCAGAATAACACATAGGCTATAATTTAATGTATACTTAAGTAAGTATTTCTTTAATAGTTATATATTTTTTTATTCCATTTAGCGTTTTAAAATCAATAACATTGTTTATTCGTTTAATACTACCCTACTTAACCTACCTACTTACTGTATTTTATTGATCATAGTTTGTAGCCTCCTGTATATTTTTAATTTGAAAAAAGTATAATTATTATTCACATATTTATTTAAAATCTTAGAAAAAAGTTTTTTACAATATACATTATAAAAAATACATACCTACCTATCTATACCTATTATAGTCAAAGTCAAGTCAAAGTCATAAATTACTTTATTTAGTAAAATCACAAGGATCATTTAGAATCGTCTTACATACTAGGTGATTCTAGTTTATAAAAATTAATATTATTTTTTTCTTTATTTAGGTGACAGCCCTGCAACAGTATTTCTTGAAAAGGCTTAAGACAATGGCCATGTTTATTCTTTATCGCAGTCGTGGGAAATTTACGCCAGGGTTGATAATTAAAATATTCCCGCTTATGTACGCATAGCCGTTTCGCGAACCGCTTTAATTAAGCCAATCTAAATCTGCATTTTGGTGGAAATTCTGATGATTTTATTACATTTAACGTTAGGTACGAAATTATTTTAAGTAGTTCTACCGATACTACAATTTTCTAATATATTAAAAGTCCATTTAAAAGTTTGGTACAAATTATTATAATTAATATTTAAAATAAAAAAAAAACGTGTGGCACTCGGGGACTGCCGCGGTAAAGCTATTGCATACCATTTTTTGCCGGATTACGCATGCGCAGTGTTAGGTTATTTCGTTATGGAATTTCTGGATTCGGTCACCACGCTCAAGGCCCGCGATAGAAGCTATGCAATAGCTTAAAATACAAGATGGTTTACACGACTTCATAGTATCCTAATATTATGATCAATTCACACAATCTCTTTTGCCTATGCTATATTATCGTATAGTTTCATTAAAATCCATTCAGTTTGTATTTACGTCAAAGAGTAACAAACATACATCTCTACAAACAAACCATCGCGCATTCGGTAATTTTTGCGAGTCAGAAACATCTATAGGTACATAGAAAATTTGTGTTTTATATTATGTATGTATTATTAGAACAAAGTATATTCCGAGTCTTTGTCACTTCAAACAAAGCAAAGCATTTATTTCTTCGACGTAAGCTCACAAAACCACGTAACATCGCAAAATCATCTTTGTTCTATTCTAATTGCCGTTGTGAGGGCTTAAATCTATTGTATTGAGTCTTCGGATGTGTGTAATTACGCCTTTCATACGGACCCTTTTAATTACAACCTTTGAATCAAGGCGATGGAAGATTGTGTAAAAAATAGTTCAGATAATGAACCTTATTTTGAAAATGATAACGTTTAAAATTGGAGGGAATATTGTTTTTAGAATTTTCCAATCTACGTGTGTGTTAGTAGAAAATTTAAAAAAAAAACATCTCATACAAGAACACTCCAACGTGGTTTTACTGAAGTCAGCTTGTTCAGTATAGTTTTCTATTCCTTGAGGATTGTGGGTTCGATGTCCATTGAGATTCCAAGGACAAACATTAACGTGTTAGGACACAAATGTATGATTTCTTTCGTGTTTTAACTTAATCTGGCATCAGACAATAGCCTTTTTTTTGTTTGTGTTTAGGTACTCATTTGTATAGTGCCCAATTAAATAAACTTATACTATAAAAAATTGAACATTAGCTACCTAACATAGTATTGAATGGTATAAATCCTTTGACGACCAATACGAATCCAACCGCAATTGTTTTTCGCCTTGAGCTTCATTGAACGGCATTGAAGAATTTCACGCACTATCAAAGGCTGTCGTACTGACACACTACAAATGAAGCTTTACAATTAAGGTGAGTACACACGGGTAGTAAGGGGAGTAAGGGGAGAACGGAGCTAACATCATTTCCGGCCCAATTGTCAACCTCACCTGCACGCGTTAGTAGTTCGTATGAATAGCTAACGGCAGCGGCTCTAGGGCCGCTGCGGTGCTCCCTGCTAGATAACGGAAGAGGCTCTGGCGACCGAGTCATGGCGGTATAACCACATTAAACCCAGCCACCTGGCTGGAAGAGGTTACAGAGGCCTGGCGTCTAAATAACGCCAAAAAATCTGGTGCAAAAGGCAACGGGATACCATTGCACTATCAATCCCATGAGAGTTATGAGAAGGTCCAATAAGAATAATAGTTTGCGCGGCGATCCGAGTAGCGACCGGCGCCCTAGGTTGTCCGGGAACCAGGGTGTTAAATGGATTACCGGCCATGGTGCAGTGAACGACCAGGCAGCCCATGGAAACTATGTCACTGGAAGAACAAAGATCAAACTACGCAGTAACATCAGAATTGGAACATGGAATGTGAGAGGCCTCAATGATGAGGGTAAGCTCCACATTCTTGACCACGAACTGGAAAGATGTAAGACTGACATTACAGGCTTCAGTGAGACGCATTGGAAGGAAAGCGGACACAGGAGCACACAAAAACATACCATTTATTTCTCAGGAAGTGAAAAATCCAGTTTCTCTGGGGTAGCTATAGCGATACCGAAACAATGGAACCAATCAGTCCTAGGCTACAACCCTATCAGCGATAGAATAATTTCTATAAAGATAGATGCAACACCTACACCACTTAACATCTTCCAGGTGTATGCTCCCACTAGTGCGGCCACAGATGAAATAATTGAAGATTTCTATTCCAATTTAGAAACAAACTTAGCTGCAGTGCCAACAAGAGAGCTCCTTATAATTCTAGGAGACTTTAATGCGAAACTGGGATCAACAGCTATGGATTCTAGTCTGAGAAACATTGTGGGACTCTATGGTCTGGGCTCCAGAAACGAAAGAGGCGAGCGTCTTATTCAGTTTGCAGCTGACAACAACTTGACCATCATGAATACAGTCTTCAAACATCACCCCAGAAGGCTCTATACCTGGACATCACCAGATGGCAAACATCGAAATCAGATAGACTATATAATGATTAGGACAAGATGGAGAAGTTCAATAACAAATGCACACACATTGCCAGGCGCAGACTGCCATTCAGATCACGAGCTTTTAGTTTGTAATCTCAGAATTAAGCTACGTAACTCTATCAACAAAAAAAGCAGTAGGCGTATGGAAATCACTGATATGGGAATGTTTACAAAATCTTTGAGAGAGAGCCTGGGCAGTTGGAAAGGTACAGAAGATGATAACCCAAACACACTGTGGAAAAATGCCAAAAACTATATTAAAGATACCATCTACAAATCTCAACCTAAACACTTTCCTATAATACGCCAACACTGGATGTCTACGACAACGTGGCAAATGGTCGAACAGCGTCGAAAATTGAAAGCAACTGGCATTGCAGTACAACACCTAAACTCTTTGAGTTCTGGTATTCAGTCAGCTTGTCGTAAAGATCGGAATATAGCCCTTAACAACATGTGTGAAGAACTGGAGAGGCACTCCCAGAAGTTTGAAACCAAAGATCTCCACATGAAAATAAGACTTATTACTCGACAGTTCAAACCAAAAACATGGGCTATTGACAACACCGAAGGCACTACAGTAACCGAGATCAAGCAGATCGTTAATACTTGGAAAGATTACTGTGGGTCATTGTTTGCAGGCTCCCACTCATCAACTACGACCTCATATGCTCAACCATCTGATTTAGAACCAGCGTTGCTGAAAGACGAAATAAGAGCAGCAATAAAACATTTAAAATGTAATAAAGCGGTCGGTGTAGATGAAATCCCGATTGAAATCATAAAATCAATGGGCGAAGGAGGAGTAGATATACTACACACCATCTGTAGTAGTATATGGAGAACTGGCGATTGGCCCCAAGACTGGTGCACCTCCTTATTCATACCACTACACAAAAAGGGTTCTACTAAGAAATGTAACAACTATCGTTTGATTTCCCTAATATCACACGGAAGCAAAATCCTGTTACACGTGATCAATAAAAGATTACAAGCCTATTTGTCTCCTGAAATAGCACCTGAGCAAGCGGGTTTTGTCAAGGGAAGAGGAACAAGAGAGCAAATTCTTATCCTAAGACAGATCATCGAAAAATGTCGTGAATTTAACAATCCACTATACATATGCTTCGTAGACTTTCGCAAAGCCTTTGACACCGTACAATGGCAAAAGCTGTGGGACATCCTCGCGAAAATGAGAGTACCAGAACATTTAACGTATCTCATCAGAAGATTATACGAAGATGGTACTGCCGCAGTCCGCGTGGATGGTATTGACTCCGACAAGTTCAAGACAGAAGCTGGTGTCCGACAGGGTTGTATTCTTTCTCCCTTGCTCTTCAATATATACACAGAGTATATAATGCGATTAGTCTTGGACGACTGGGACGGAGGTGTTTCTATCGGAGGCGAGAAAATTAATAACTTACGGTATGCGGACGACACAACACTTCTTACAACATCTATGGAAGATATGGAGCATCTGTTGCGTCGTTTAGAGTCTCATGGTCTGAACTTTGGACTCGCTATCAATCGGGATAAGACCAAAATGATGATAGTGAACCGACCTGAAAACAACCAGCCGGATATGAAGAGTATAGCTAACTGTGATGTAGTTCAGAGTTATATATACTTAGGCTCCAATATCACGAACAGCGGAGGTTGCGAGGATGAGATCAGGAGGCGATGTGCCGTAACACGATCAGCTGTTGAAAGACTTTCGAAAATCTGGAAAGACCGTCGAATAACTAAATCCACCAAGGTTCGACTTATGAGAAGTCTAGTCTTTCCAATATTTCTCTATGGTGCTGAGACCTGGACGTTAAGGCTGAAGGAACGTAGAAAAATCGACGCACTCGAAATGTGGTGCTGGAGGCGTCTTTTACGGATTCCCTGGACTGCGCATCGTACTAATATATCGATCCTAAATGAGCTACACGTGAAAGAAAGATTATCGTCGACTGTGCAATTACGAATACTCAAGTTCTTTGGCCATGTTACCCGCAAGGAAGACTCAATGGAGCGTCTCGTTGTGCAAGGCAGGATGGAGGGCAGGAGGTCCCGTGGACGCTCTCCGACAAGATGGTCAGACCTCATCAAGTCAATCACTTGCTCTACCATGTCCGAATGCTCGCACAACGCCGCTAACAGGGATAGCTGGAAGCGCATAGCTAAAGCAGCTATTGATTCGTGCCACTCATGACCACGACCACTCTACTATGAGTGTACGACTAAGAAGAAGACACACGGGTAGGCTCGTCGCATTTGCCGGTGTCACGTGCCGACCACCCTGCACTTAATTTCGGGAGGGGGTGGGGGGTGCGGTTTTAAATTACACCCGGCGCCGTATTCGGGAACTTTCGAAGATTGATTTACGCGATTATTGTAATTTATCTAACACGGGTATGTAGTGGGTGTGGTTTGGATTTCTTTTATGTTATGTAAGATTTGGTTTTATGGCAACTAAAAACGGCCTTCGAAGGAAGATTTCTTATCAAAGCATAAGTACTAATTACTGTATAAATTCTGAAATAAGTTTAGTTTTTTATTATTAAGAATATTTATCTCAAACAAATTATCGACTTATTAAAAGTGCTAAAATAGTTATCTTGTTATAATATAAAATATTATATTTTGTAAAGATTGCATTCACGGAAGCAACATATTTAATGATTGTCATCTGTACGTTACTGCTATTAATTAACTATTTTAAATTGTTATTTTTTCAAAAATAATAAAGGGATCTGATAGACAGAGACATTTTAGATAAAGAAATACTGCGGAATCGAGACGCACATCACATCATATAAAAAGAAAAATGAATTATTTTTGAGAATAAAATAAAAATTTGGTAAATTATTAACATATCTACAGTTTTATTTGGGGTTTAAGATTCAAGAAATTCTTATTTATACGCGTCTAAAATGCAGAATAAAACAGTTGTGATAGCTATTAACGGTGATTTATGGCTACTTCTGTTTTTCTAACTTTATTGTCGTCGCGTGGAAATAGGAGTGTAAGTATAAATAAGCTTTATAAACCTATTTGCGGAGCTAAAACATATAGGATTGATGCAACGCGTTATTCTTATAGTAAGAAAAAAAAATCTACAAGAAATATCTAGGATGAAAAAAACCAAAGTTAAAAAAAAATTAAGTATGTCAGTCTTCTAGTACCCATAACACAAGCTCTGCTTAGCTTGGGGCTAGATGATGTCGTGTGGATTGTCCAGCATTATTTATTATTTACTTTATAAATAATTTTAAAAGTGGCAATCGTAAGCGTATCGTTATCCGAGATACATTGATCGGCAATTGAGCAACGTTTGGTAGACGAGCGGTCGAATAAGCCAATATTTCAGTACCTTTACGACAGTCATATTTATTTGTGAGCAAGCCTGAATTTAAAACCTGCATTCCATTATAATTTATAGCAATGTTTTAACATTGTTTTAACATGTTGGGTGCTATTTATTTATAAATAGCACCCAACATGACATCGGCTTATCGGTCATTTCCATAATGCACGCTCCTCTATAATGCATGGCTGGTCCGACGGACATCGTATTAATTAGCTACGTACAACGTTTAATTATTGATTTTTAGCATTAAATACGCCAGTATTTCGGCCAGTGCTTGCCTGATTTATACAGTTCATGACTGCTCTAGAATGAAAAAGTTTCAGATGTTTGTTTTGTCTTAATATGCGATTTAACAATGTTATACTTACACAAACCTGTAGGCTGCATGACTAGATGGTAGCGTTCGATGCACGCTATTAGATAGATGGTAGTAGCTCTGCCTTCCATGATGTGGGTCGTGGACAGGCGTCACAGCGCAGTTGGTAGTAGCTGTCCCTTCCATGCTGTGGGTCTAGGGTTCGATTCCCACCCAGGGCAAATGTTTGAGTGATAAACAAAAATATTTGTTCTGCGTCTGGGGGTTTCTATGTATTCTATGTACTTAAAAATTTTGAAAAAAAATGTATATACGTATTCTATCACCAATCTAGTTTCCATAGTACAAGTTTGCTGTTTGCTTAATTTGGGACTAGAGTGTGATGTGTGAAATGTTCGTGAATTTTATATTTCATAACAGCAGTCAGCCAGCTAGTCGTTCATTGAAATTCCTGAACAATAAATGAGAAACCGACTTATTTATGATTTCATATCATCTAAAAATAGTGTATGAAATACGTTTCATGCTATACTAGGTAAGTCAGTATCAGTTAAATTAAATGCAAGCTGAAACCCCAAACGTGTTTTAAAATCGTAGACTATACTATTAATGAAATATTTCCATGAAATTTTATGTTAAAATAGCAATAATGAGGTGATTGCATAGTGGTCTTTAAGGCGTGTAGATAAGGTGTTATTTACTTTGGCGGGATTTTGTTTGCAGAGAATAAATTATGCGGGGCCAGTGAGCGCTCAGTGAACCGAAAGAAATAATTATGTTAATGTTTGATGACGCTATATCAGTTGATACCTGTAACTGTTAATATCTGTCAGGTATCCTGAAATTAAATTGAGTCTACCAATAACGTTTTTAATAGAGATAATTACTTCTGGACTGCTCTGGACTAATCAATGTGACAATGTTAAACGTATCGAAACAGATACGTAAAATTTTGAAATATTTGTGTGCGATGTCTTACTTCGAGTACCTACCAATGAATGTTACTATGTATTTTATTACAAAAAAGTATATAAGTATTCTATCAGCAGTCTAGTTCCAATGTACCTATTTTATCAAATATACTTATATATTAGGATGAGGATGGATAGTGGTTATATATCTTTCTTTTAAAAATGTTGTGAGATTTCGATATGCGAACAGACAACGGCAAAGCGTTCCATAATCAAAGTGCCTGTATAGTCAAAGATTTACGGTCTAACTTATAAAAAATAGCGCAGACTTGATGTATTGATGCGTAATACGTATACGTAATTAGCATAAAGTCAACGCTAACTTTTTATAAGATAGGGGGTTAGTGTACATTGCGGAGCTGTGTACACTAAAACGCAGCAAAGTGTCACAGGAACGTAGGTTCCGATCATTCGTCTGATGCAAAAATATGAAACGGTCCTTAAGATAGTGTGGGGAAGCGTTAAAAAATCATTAAAGGGACAGAACAGAAAAGGGAAAGCTAGGTCGATCTGAAATTACTATTTCATGTTTTATCTTTGTTGAGTATGTATTTTCTCATGATATTAACGATAAACTTATAATTATGTGCAATTAGGTATCTAGTATGTCATATAGGACCTAGGTTTTATGTAGCTCCCTTATCTGCCCACGCCAGTTTGTGAGTTTTCACTCGACGAAGCATGACATTATTGATTGTTGTAATTAATTGCAAACATTGCCCGATAAAATTAATTTATATATCTAGGTTATTCATATTAAAATGTAGTTAATGGTTTAATACATTCTTTGCTAGTTTAAGAATATAATTACTAAGTATTTCAATTTACTCATAACATATTAGGTACCTACTTAAAAAATCATTTCATTTTAAAACGATTTTAAATCTAAAACTGCTTATTTGATAAGCAGGCGTATATAGAAACTTAGAGTGCGTCGGTTTTTTTCGGTCTTGTATAAACTCATTTTCTTGTTTTATTACCATTATGCGGATTAAGATTCAAATTTCAGCTAAAAACTCGTATGCGTAATAAAACGGTAGTTCTGTCTGTATTCATCAGCTCAACGCTAATCCCCATCAATTACCTCCCAATTTTAATTCGCATTATAGTCAAATGGGTGAATCGATTTTTCCCCTGCCCTCGACCGACGCATATATTATCGCACTGGTCATGTGACAAGCTTTATTGGATTTTTTTGGATATTTAGTACTATCCACAAGTATTCCGAAAAAAATACCAAGTATTTGCACGATGTTATACCAATTTATTTATTTAGACTTGTTTTTTTACAAATATAAATCAAATAGAAAAAGAAGTGTCAAAGGCCCTTCTAGGCCCTGGTCGCGTGGAATCGGCACCTAGAATCACCTACTATGTAAGACGATTCTAAATGATCCTTGTGATTTTATTGAATAAAGAACTTTACTTACTTACTTATTCAAAAATCTTTCTTCTTGCGACTATTACAAAAATAGTTGCAAAAAATTGATGGTCAGCCTAGCTGGGCGTACCATCCGTATTCCGTCGTATCGCATTGGCGCAAATTAATGAGGCTGGATATTTATTTGAGTTTCGTTCACAGCCAAAATATCAGCTCACCTTGCATTCTACCCATAATGAGATGCAATACAACACAATGTTGGTGACATGAGCTAAAAGTGCAGTTTTTGCCGAAAGGTTTAACAAAAATTGAAATTGAATTAAACTATAAAAGTTGTGTCCAGTTTAATATAAGATTATAATAATATAAGAATTCTGATTATTTGGTTGGAGTAAAAATTATGTCTGGCAGTAACAATTTTTATTGTATTTTTGTGCTTTTTAGTTTTGTTTCATAATATAGCTTTAGGAAATAATATCAACCACCAGTTTTGTGTAAATTTTCTTTATTTTGAAATAAGTTTTACTAACCGTAAGTAAATATAACAAAAATATGAACAAGAACACTGATATGAAATTAATTTGACGTTATAACATAAACTTTTTTTAAATTTTATATTCAAACATTGAAAAAGGTAGTAAATTAAAGTTTTCATCTTTTGAATTTAACTAACCACAAAACAAAATGATGTAATTTCTTACATTTTCATATTTTTAGACAATATCTATGATATCTACAAATGGACAGACTTGACATAATTTCAACAGATAATATTACTTACAATAATTTAGTATACATCTACTCAACTTGATTGCACATCTACTTTACAACGCTATTCACAGATTTATTTACAAAATAAACAGTATTTATGAATTTCTAATTCATGTTAGTAAATTAATTTAACTACAAACATATTTTGCATAATTTTACAAACAAAAATACAAGTAAGTTACGCTTCAAAAGTAAACAATCCAGAAATTTTAAAATTCAGAAACAAGGTGAGACGGATCTAAAACAAAAATATATAACTTACACTTACTTCGCTATGAAAAAAATCGTATAATTTCAGGACGGGAGTTAACATCGAAAACCATCAATCTTAAATCTTATTTAACACATAACTACCTACAACAATATCATTGAGGTTCGTTTCGTTGCATCCAAATATCCTACACACATCGACAACTCCTTTCTTCAAAGTCTAAGCTAGTCGTATCACTAGTTGGACACTGCACAGTCACACCTTGTCTGGGTCTCGGTAGTAAAGATCGAAGCACTGTATTGATTTTAGTAGGGTCGCCACACTGTGTTACTATCGGGTTGAGGGTTACCTCTCTGTCCTAAACTATTCACTCTCCCATCTTCGCCCCTATTCGCAGCCGCGGCACAAGAACTGCCACCGCCCAACAAAAGCTCCTGTCCGTGGTTCCCGTGCTGCCTGTGATTGTTCGTAGTCGATGAAATCTGATCCATCATAGTTTGCAACTCGTTGTGGTGATTTTGCGTCGAGTGAATGGAGTTCGAATGTAAAGGATGGAAGTTATGCGTTTGATTCGCGGCCGTGTACAACTGACTGTAAAGCAAACTCGCCGGTAAAACTGGGTAAAGAGAATTGTTGCAATTGCTGCTGCCGTACGTGGAATTCTGGGAGCCCATTAGTGAAGGGAAGTTCGAGCTGTTTGTGTGGTTGTGGCCGATGTTGGTCGTTGTATTTGAGGTTAGCAGATCGTCTTGGACCGGTGATTCGGGCTGTGAACTGTTGTCGCTGAGTGATCTTGGACCCGTGGAGAGGCTGTAGTCGGTGTTGTTATTGTAGCGAGGTAGCAAGGTCCCGTGATGCGTGGGAGAGGAGACTAGACCTGACAACTGCTGGTCCAGGTCAACTCCCGTTGTGTCAGGAAGAACTGTAGAAAAAACATTTTATTAGTTTTGTAGTAAAAAATGCAGCGCTGTCATAGTAAAACCAGAGCCCATTGTATTTCCGTCGGCTATTTAAAATCTATACAGTGTTTTAGTGTTGTTTTAATATGGCTATATTTTACGGTCACGCCCATAAATTCATCGCGATCGGACGCGCGCGCTGTGTAAATTATAATGAGTGTTTAATGTCCGGTTTGTAACCCTTGTCTACACGAGCGATGTGGACGCGATACAATCGCTAACGCTAAATTAAGCTTTGAGCTTTCTTGATTTGTTGCATTTTATTTTTAACTTCTCATCATAAATGATCAACACCTATTCACATGGCTTGTATTCTTTTTATCATCTTAGCAGTGGCGAGTTTATGATTTAAGTTTTATGCAACTTGAATCACTATTTGAGACGGTACAAAATTGTCTGGTACATAGATATCATAACATTTATTTGAAAGTATAATCAATATTATACTATAACTAGTAACATTTTTAGTCTTTTCGTTAGTTTGGTAGCAAACCCTCTTTTTTATAAGTTAAAAATAAAAATGCATCTGTAGTATAGCTTGCAGTACCGCACAGGGTATTGAGGAGGATGTAACTCGTAAATCTGTTGGTAAATTTAATTTAACCGTAACGTTTTAATGAGTTGTTGTTTGGTATCATAAACTGAACAATGTTATAATAAAACGTATAACTTTCTCAAATGCGTGCATAAAAATCTAAAACAATGTTAAAAATATTTGGTTGTCTTGGTTAGATCAAATCTTGGTGAAATTCAAGATTGTAACTTTATAATTATAACTAATTATTATTATAACTCAACAAAACGTTTTTTACATACTTACATTTCATAAACTAATCTAAAATAAAAGATTGGTAAAATTAAGTCCGACATAGTTTCTTATGGACCTCTTCAATGGAGACAGAATATGGGTAAATACCTGTATTATTAGCGGTAAAGTCCTGCGTTGGTGTTTGGTCTGGCACCGTACTTCCAAAGCCCAGTGTCGGAGGGTTGAACTGCGAAGCTGCTGGTGCTGCGCAGGAAGGTAGGTAGGCAGGGTATGCGCCTGCGCCGCCATAACCCCAATGTGAGTTACTCGAACTTAATCCAAATTGACTCATATCTGTAGAAATATCGCACGTTACATAATAAACTTTATTTACAAACAAACTTACGACTATACAGTATTTACAAAATGAACATAGTCATATAAAATACATAAGAAACAGTTAAACTATCTACAGACCGTTGCAAACGATCTATAGATAGTTCAACTGATCCAAATCAGTACCAATCGGAAGCGTACCCAAGACACTGGCTGCATTGCCGCGCTGAATAGCAATGCTGATACGTTGTAAAAATTAAAAAAATATAAAAAAAAATTAAATATAAAATTTAAAAAATTAAATTTTTTTATATTACATAATTGTAATTATTATGAACTGAGTAAGAATTCATCCTAATGAGTTCATAACGAACACAAAATATTTGAAGTCTTTTGATACAGCTTTAACCGGCTCATTATAAGCATATTTATTATACAATGTGTATTATATAATGCATATAATGAGTCTATCAAAGTAGTTGCATTATCATATCAATGATTACTAGACGTAAATAATTTACAAACATTTTAGGACAGTTTTATATCCGATAGCAAAATCCCGTCACAAAATCCACATATAAAGATGCCAAGAGCGACACAATACGTTTCGCGTCCACTCTGTTTTTTCCAGAGTATTACCGGCTTTTATTTTTCGGTATCACGGTTCCGTTTTTGGCCGGCAATCGGCGGAGTCGGGTTTTTATACGATACGCGTCGGCCGCGTCGATTTGGGAATGTTTTTTATTTTGCCGCATGAGTTGTTTTGGGGTAGTGGATTTCCCCGTCGGTGCATGCTTGTTCGATTGCGCCCGCAGTAGGTTCGATTCTCTTTTTTCCGCGGGCTGATTGAATCCGCGCTTTAGTGAACGTAGTTTAGCGTTTCGCCGCACGGTTTGCGACTCATTCACTTTCAGCCTTCCGATGTCGTTTCGGGTTTAGATTTTTGGATTGCGGTATTTTAGAGTTTTATTCGTTACAGCTGATTTTTATTAGATTTGACGCGTAAATCAATGACTTAGTTTATTATTATACATTATCTCCTTATATCTAGATTCATTATCGTGTAATATTTTTTTTAATTGATTTAAATTTTTGATTCATAATATTGCTATTAATAAATATTCACAGTTGATATTCAAAAGCTATTTAAACGTCCTTAATTTTTCTAATTGATTATTACCAATTGTGTCACATTCCTAACATAAAGTCGGAAAATATGTAGACATATGAATGACACTTACTCTGACAGGTAGTGATGGGCGGCATTCGGAATCCTCCTAGCGGGTCCGGCGGGAACGGGAAGGGACGCTGGCCAAACGCGAAGTGGAACTGCTGCTGCTGCCCTAGGAGTGACAACACTACATCAGTACGATACTAGCTGCTCTTTTCTTATTCTATTGTTTGCTTATAAAATAGTTTGCATAGTAAGTCTTGGTGTATAAAGTACAAATGTGTTTTTACAATTTTTTTTTCTTTTACAGATATAAAATTCATAAAAATAAAAGAACCGCGTTAGCGTAGGTTTTTTATTTTTACATTTTATAAGGTCATTTGTATCAAATGAAAAGTAGTTTTATATCTATAGTTATTTTTTGAACACATGCAAGACAAACTCGTCTTTAAAAGTATTCATGTTATGAAAACGTTTTTTTAAGAGTTAAAAATCAGTCAGTGCAATATTTCCGGCTAAGATATTTATTTCTCAAAGCAGAATACCTACAATTCATATATTTATGAGAAACACAAGTATCATTTAAATAAAAGGTAAATATCATTGCAAATAGGTAGTTGCGAGTGTCAGAAGGACCTATTATTAATAGCTTAGAATGATATTTCTAGATTATTTCTCACTAATCCATCCGTCTTTGGTGAATCCTGCCGGGTGTAACTAATTCTAACACGTGCTCTGAATGTCACACGATTGTCAATGAATTATCGAGTGCGGAAGGGGACCTCCGAACTTCGCGACATGACACTCGTATCGCACTCCAAGGGATAGGGACGAATCACTCGAGTATTTGACCATTATCTACTAAATAAACGTGAGAACAACACAGGATGAATGTTTCTTCTACATTTTCCGAGTTCTTATATCAAAAGATAAGTAAATAGGTACGGTATGAATATAAAAAACTTAGCAACACTCAGACACAAATATTAAAGCCACAAATATGTGATATAACATTTGAATTCTATGTTTCAGACTCTCGATTCGTATTAGTCTGCACAGTAATACAAGACAACACCTAGATACGAAATAAACATTTATGTTTGCCATCCTCCAAATGTTTATTCGTGTTGAAAACCAAACCGACAACCTCCACGGAAGGCAGAGTTCTACCTATTCTGCCGAGACGCATATCTAAACGCAATTAATCAAAATCATAACACCTACATCTCAAAGTCAAATATTCTTAAGATATTCTTAAATCCAAAATCAGGTACTAGGTGATTTAAAGTGTCAGTTCCACACGACCGAAGTCTAGAAGAACGGGCAAGAAACTTTGGCCGGGTTCCTACCGGTTTTTGTATGATCCTTCTTACAACGATTTGAAATTAAATGATAGCCAGCAGTTCCATTGGA
Organism: Ecliptopera silaceata; assembly: GCA_932527185.1. NCBI lineage: Eukaryota > Metazoa > Arthropoda > Insecta > Lepidoptera > Geometridae > Ecliptopera > Ecliptopera silaceata. The sequence continues at coordinate 3,535,525 of OW052207.1, read as the reverse complement.
CAGTTCTTGAGAGGTGTCAATTTAACTTAGTTATGTTTAAATGCAATAAAATATTACTTCTTCTTCTTCGTCTGAAATGAACACAACAAAAATTTCAAACACAGTTCATGTAGAAGTTTGCCACATTTATCCGCTTTTCTGTATCATATTACCTACTAAGTTAAATTGACACCGCACTGGAACTATTTTTTTATATGTAACTACCGGATAGCATTTAATTTCAATTTGATGATAAGTCATGTGATATGGACTGTAGGTAGGTAGGTAAATGAACACTAGTGATTCTCTATTCAGAGCTCGAGTTAGCATTTCCGAATTGCGTTGCAACTCAATCAAGGTTCCTGTGCCGATGTGTTGAACACAAATCACCAATATGCACGTTTTGATGACTGTTTGTGTCCTTAGTACATACCTGGCTTTAGACTCTATGTAATATTTGTTTATAGTAATTATTAAATATTTAATTATTAAACTGCTTAATTATTAAATTAGTCATTGTGTTAATTTCTGATCAAGTTTTATGAAAACTCAAATTACCTATTTGATTTGTATGCTACCTTAAAGCTACTTAAAGCTACCGCGTTACGAAGGAAACGCGAAATGGGGTGCGCGAAAGAAACCTCTTGTGCACAATTGACACGTTAGAAGAAGAAGACGAAGGAAAAGTATAACTTGAAAAAAAAAATTGATGAAAGAAAATTGCTGCACGCAGAGCCTCTACAATGGCGTAGATGCTCTACGAAAACGTAGACCCCATTTTATAATCAAAAGATATTGTATACAATATATTACGCTATTTCCCTGTACGCACTACACACTTTCTATACTAAACCAGCGATGTAGGTGTATCTATTATTCAAGCGACAATCCGCATCGTCTATCCCGCAACACTCTTCACGCGACTCGACATAATTCAATTTTGTCGTGAACGAGGGCTTCGCATGTCGAACAGAAGTGTACTGGTACTATTGAATTCATTTATTAGGCTTTGCTTTTCATCTAACTGTTCGTAGGTCCATACAATTGAATCATACAATCGGATTCGATTTATCAGTATAAAGAGTCATATTCTTGACTCTTAAAACACACAAGAACGAACTTAACATGCACTAGACTTCAGAATATCATGTTCTTAGCATCAACAGTATTTATATATCACACAAATGTTTTAAAGACGCAGTTTTATATTTTTGCGATCAGCATCGTTTTATACGTGTACCTTATTATAAGTTTTTTGTTCCAAATAAATATATTAGTATATGAAAAAATAAACATAAACATCACCTTTACATACAAAATTAGTATTTTTTATATTGAACTTCTCAACAACTAACAGTTTTCATAAGTAGCAGTTTTATTTAGATAAGAAATAATTTGCTTTGTGTCAGTATAATAATCATATCGAGTTTCAATTTAAACAAAATCACTGGTTGTATACGAAAATACAGTAACTTACTTCAGTTATTACCTATATGTTAAAGTAATAGATTAATAACAGGAATAGGTTCAAAAGTAAAACAAAATGTACGTACATGACGTTGATAAAATGACATCTGAACTCACTGGTATCTCAATAGAACAGAGAGGATTCAATAATTAGAAAATGCATAACAAAGTGCACCCATCAACAGTGGGTACAGTACAATTGACAAATGCAGACATCGGCTCACACACACATGTCGGGAAACGATTGAAAACACAGACGATAGGGTTGGCGCATTGTAGATCGTATTAATATCTGCTTGGAACTACATGTCTTACATCTTTTGTATCACTTGAATGAATGAATGAATGAAATGAATTTATCGACATGACAAAATTTTTCTATATTTTAAATGGATTTCCATTACATACTTACATCAGAAATACATTTCACCTTATACATTGACCTTTGTATAACTTGAATGACCGAATGAATGGACGAATGGATGAATGAACATTTTTTATTGTATAAGGTAAAAATTATCTTACATAGCTTAAAACTAGACACTTGTAAACGCTTTTGTCGTCATGACGTATATTTTTCTATATCTTAAACGGATTTCCATTACATAGGTAACTTTTATTTGGCGGGTCTATTTTACCGTTACCTTTGTACATTATATTTTTATATTCTTTGTTTGTGTATTTCAATGATTTCGTGCATACTCTGTGAATAATATAAAACTCAACAAATAATTTAAAATGTGGTCATTCACTAGTTTGCTATTGACTGGTTTTAGTAAAATGTACTTATGTTATTCGATAAAACATTATAACCCTATATTATTCGGTTTTAGATTCACAAAGATATCATCATCATCATCATCTTCCTACCCTTGTCCCATTATGTGGGGTCGATACAACACGTCTTTTTCCTCTACTCTTCTCTGTCAGACGTCATCTCAATGCTCACTCCTTTCTAATATACAAAATAATAAATATACACATACTATCCGAAACCAATTGTTTCGGATACATGAGTTGAAGTGGGGTACAACTATCTTCATACAGTAGCAACTCAACCATAAGTTCAGAGAAAAGGAAACAAGAGAACTTGGTTACCATTTGCACAAAACAATTCTCTGTTAAACTTGAATATTCTCTCATTACAAAATTAGAGGGCTCGTCGAAATCGGACGCAGCCCTATTAGGCACACATGCTTGTTCCCGCGCAAAAGGTAGTATATAAATCAGCAGCAACAATTACACACTTTCATGGCAAGTCGGAATTAGAAACTGTCATTTGCACCGTTTGGGGGGAAGGGGGTGATCGGGGGGGGGGTAGGGGGAAAAGGGGGGAAGGGGGATAGGGTGCGGGCAAGGGCTACCGTGGACCTGATTAAAGGATTACAAGGGGTGAGGTCCGGTCTAGTTAGATTTATTATGTGAAGTATTTCTAATAGTTTTGCTGCGCTTTGATGTCTGGGGTGTATAATTCGTTTGAATTTTTAAAGAAGTAAAATTACTTTTTAGGTGGTAATTTAATAGAGTACGACAGAAGACTGCTTTGCAGCAGTGTCGGTTCAGGATGTTGTTTATTTTCTTTTTATTTTATTTATTAAAGAAAATTTAAAATGTCAATCATCGGTTAGCGAACCTTTTTTCCAAAGAGTCTTGGGAGATCAAAATTTTTATTACAGAATCTATATTAAGAGCAACTTTTTATATATTTTATTACGATAATTACAAAATTCACATGAAACTGTTTAAGCACATTTTGTCATCTACAAAATGTAGTAAACTATTTATAGATAGTTTGACATATTCACATCAATGGTAATCAATTAAACAAAACTAATAAATAACAAATCTAACTTGCACTTTAACTACCTACACTATTGTTAACTCAATTACATAGACAATAAACAGTGTAGTGCTTACAGAACAAAGAACTACACATAAATAACATCATCAAAGTAACAACTTTTGTTTCTCAATTAATCTCAAATCGTGTGAAACATTCGGCGATCACGTAAACAATGCCTACTCTGGGTGGTCTACATACGCCCGCGCACCCAAAATAACCTTAAGAAAAACATCGTTAACGCATCGAATATTAAATTGTAGGCGGCTACTGGCCTGGGTGATAAAATGAACCACCCACCCGGCGCGTAAAAATAGGGAAAGGGTTGGTACAGTCAAGAACACAATGCACAATAGCAATTATTACGGTTACTCAGCGGATACTATGTTTAAATGTATAATTGACTGACTGAACAAAACTTGTAACTTTGCAGGATAAAATACATGTGACATTGACTGTAGTAGAACTATTTTTAATAGCATTACAAAAACTAGTATCCTAACCTAGTAAAGTAGTAGATAAACACTACTTATTAAATTGAATACATAAACTGCGTTTTTATTGTAGTTTGATTTTTGTGAAAGATAGTAGAAAGTAGAAGTAGTAAGAAAGAAGTATCTAAATATTTATTACCACTGTATTTGTTCTATTTCTGGGTGTTACTAGGTATTCTTTTGTATATGTATTTACAAAAATAAAGTATAAAGTATTCTATCAGCGGTCTAGTTCCCATAGTACAAGCTTTGCTTAGATTGGGAGTGTGATGTGATGAATGAATATTTATTTACTGTTTTATTATCCATTACTGCCAAAACACTGCCCCTTCAAACTGCCATAGAAGTGTTTGAAGGGTATCCTGAGTAACTATAGGTCTATGAGACTCAACACCTTACATATAGATGAGCGCCACTATATATGTTATAATAAGTTAATGTAAAAAGTACAGTACAGTAATCACTTTTGTAGTACATTGTACAAATGGGTAATATCCGCACTGTTCTGTTTTCGTTGTTGTTTAGAAGGGCATTGTCTTCATGTACGCTTTAAATCGTTTATTTTAATTTACTCATAAATCCGTAGTTTAGTAACTTTTATTATTGTAGGATCGATTAAATTTTGAACTATAATTTTAAATGTAATGAAAATAATTAACGTAAGGTCAGTGTGGGCAAGTCCGGCATAGTTTTCTTAAATTGAACTTCAATTTAACTTTAAAAATCGAAATAAAATTTATTAGTTACTTTAAGTAGTCGGAAAATATTGATATTACATTTATCTTTCTATATCTATCTAAAAGTAGGGTTAATTGTAATTGTCTTCAGATTTATAGCATTTTTTTGTAAAGTAGGCATTTAGACGGACTTCCCAACCAGTTTGAGGCAAGTCCGTCTAGTAACAATAAAATCGTAACTAGTGAGCCAATATGTATGAAAACCTTATCGATAAATGATGAAAAGCTGCCGTTGAAATACGTGTTTTAAACGTGTGACTATAAGGTATACTTTTAAAGAAAAATAAAATTATTAAAATCAAGGGCAAGTCCGGCATATCTCTGCTGATGATGTACTTTCAGTGGTTGTAAACATTTTTACAAAGTACCCACTTACGATTTTTTTTGTCAATAACATACAAATAATAAATAGAATATATAATACACAAGAATCTTTATTTGTTAACAAGTAATCGTTAATAATGTAATTTATGAATTTAAAAATGGTGTGGCAAACTATTGCCGGATCTGTAGCTACATTTATAACACTTTCTGCCAGTACGAAATAAATGAGTATGGATAATTTTCTAAATCAGATCTTTGTTAAAACGATAAATGTTCACAAAGTCTCAAGGTAGTGTACTTGGACCTTTGCTCTTTATATTATACGTAAATGAACTACCCAAAATAGCTAATCATCAAACTATAATGTTTGCTGATGATAGCACAATAATGTTTACTGGGAAAAATAAAAATTTATTAGAGAATGACATTAATCAAACTTTAAATGACATAATTCAATGGCTTGACTCAATAAATTTAAAAATAAACATAAGCAAAACTAACGTGATGACTTTCCGAAACCGAGCTATTAGAATTAAGGATATTGACATTAACTATTTAGGACAGAAAATTCAACATATTGACACCACAAAGTTTCTAGGTTTAAGTATTGACTGCAATTTAAACTGGACGTCACATGTAGAAAATCTATGCTTAAAACTTAGTCAACAATCATATGTATTATACATGCTCTCTAAAGTAGCTGACATTGCAACAGTAGTCACTGCATATCATGGATATACAGCATCTATTCTTAGATACGGAGTGATATTCTGGGGTAACTCAACTGGCAAAGAAAATGTTTTTAAAGCACAAAAGAAATGCGTCAGGGCAATATGTAAAATAAGTCAAACTGATAGTTGTAAACCGTATTTCAGTCAATTGCATATTTTAACTTTACCCTGTTTATACATACTTGAAATGTCATTGTTTGTAAGAAATAACTTAAATTTATTTCAGAGGTATAAAAGTAAACGTCAGAGAATGAAAGTTTGTTGCCCGCAAAATAAGACTGCAATGTTAAATAACAGTGTGTTTTGCATGGCACCACGTATTTATAATAAGTTACCTACTGACATTTTAGAAATTAATAATATTAATAGGTTTAAGGTAATGTTAAGGACGTTCTTAGTGCGAAAAACCTACTATGATGTAAATGAATATCTTTCTGACAAAAATGAAAATTCATTTTATATAATTGCAAATGACATTTATTACTTTTGATAGATAACCTATAATTATAATTCAATGTTGACATAATTTTATAATTTTTGCATACTTTTTAAGTTAGACATAGCTGGACATATTTTTAATAATTATCATCTTATACTCCTATGTTCTGCAAAATAAATGATTTGATTTGATTTGATTTGAAAGTCCGACATGATGTGCCATGCTACATGAGTCAGGTATAAAAAATCAGAAACTAAAAAAAAGGTTGTATAGTTCCATGCTTTCAAAATATGTATTCACAATTTATAAACTTTTAAAGAATACTTGTGATGGTGATGCTAGTCCTCTTGCAAACATACCAGTGCATCTTTCACTCAATTATTTATTATACACAAAGTAAATACAGAAAAATAAACTTAAATAGATTAGATTTACAGAGGCAAGCTGAAAAGAGTTCACTTTCGTAGACAGGCGAATAATACTTAAGTTGAATAAACAGTATAAAATAATTATAAAATTTGAACTACTAAAAAGGTTGACAATATCTGGAATTAAGGCAAGACCGGCATATGACGAACTTGCCTTATGTATAGTAGACGGACTTCCCAACTATAACATTCGAAGCTTGTATTTTTTCTATTTGTTATAATTACGAAACTAATGCGTTATTTTTGAATCGGACACCAGATATACATTCCCGAATCTGTAAATGGCCTACGTTATCACAGATACTCAGAAAACTCCTTAGATTTCACACCTTTTTTTTCGTTTTTCGACAAGACGTCAAACTTCAACTTCAAGTTAAATTCGCGGAAAAAATTGGTTGTCAAATTTTTTCCAACATTAAGATGTTAGCGACATCTATTATCTCTAGTTCGAACAAACTCAATGATACTGTTTTACCAACCGAGTTATATGGCTCTAGCTATTCAAAAACGGAAGTTATTGCCACTAGACGGACTTAGGGCCTAGACGGACTTACCCACACTGACCTTATAGGTTATTATTTTATTTTGTTTCAAACTATTAGTTTATTTCAAAAAACCTTGTAAATGTCTAAAATGAGTTTATAAATTTACTTTTAATGAAATTAAATAATTTCTTTATCTTATCTGATAACGATGTCAAATTTTTAGACAGCCATCGTCACATCTATTTCGTTATATTTATTTATCTATCTAGTTGCGGACTAAATGAATATGACACAAAACTTAGAGGATTAGTAATAGTTTTAACATTTCAAATAAAAACAAACAAATAATTAGTTAATAAACCAAATGTAATGAAGTTTAAGTTCGATTTTTATCAGTTTATCTTATGTCAATCAGCAATCTACGCTTATCAGTTATTAGTTTAATACTTTGTTTTCTATAGTAAAGGGTACCTTTGCCCAATATTTACTACACAATCACATTAACAGATACACACTTACGCTTGAAGTGATTCAACACATCGACTAGATAGTCGACACCCATGTAAACACGCGTCGGAACTTTAGAATTAAATAATTTATCGTTCCGGAGGCTGGATAATAAATCAATATGCAGGGCATGCATGTCCCCCTTTACCCCTCTCCCCCTTCCGGCCCTTTCTTGACTAATTAATTAAACAACCGATTCATTACGGAGCCTCCTTTGTACCCTCACATTCGTCTAGTGAGCTGAGCGAGCTAAAAGTACGGATAGTAGAAAAAGTTAAAGATGTGGTTTTGTGAAAATAATAAAGAAACAGCCTGCATATCTGGTGGATCCTGACAAGCTTCACAGTTTAGTTTGTATGACTTTTGCCATTCATGTCTTTGGTTTGATCTTCACCAAGAACAAACATTGATGTTTGTTCTGTGTCAAAAAAAAGGGTTCTCGCAGTCATCTAGTTCATAAAGTGCAAGGTTGCTTTGTTTGAAACTAGGCAGTATTGTAATACAACTATCACGGTTTTGAATATTATAGTTATCCTAGTAAACGCTATATTTCAGTTCGATCCGTGATCAAGGCGCATGTTATTTTGGCGAAATATTAGGAAATAGACAAAGTCACAAATCATGGTACAAATCCCGTGTATTATTAAAAAAAAGACATGTAGCACTCGGGGGACTGCCGCGGTAAAGCTACTGCATATAATTTTTTGCTGGATAATGCATGCGCAGTGTTAGGGGTTGTTAGGGAATTTCTGGATTCGATCCCCACGCTGAAGGCCCGCGATAGAAGCTATGCAATAGGTTAAGAAAAAGCTTATGTTTTTTTTTGCTATCGATACTTAACCCTTCTAGCGTAGGGATGTGAAAGGCCGGCACTATCCCGTGGAGTACGCAATTATTTTAATTTCTTTAGCGTGATGAGGATTGATCGAGGTGTGATTCGAGACAGTCCAGTCATTTGTTAACATCAGAATGGGTTCAAAAGCTTTTATTTTAAATTACATATGTTTTAAAGTTACATTTATTATTCTCATCACTGATTGTTACATAATAATTCGTTGTGAAATCACGTATGATTTATTTTCAGATATTAGCACCTCAAAATATAATGTTCGTCTAATGACTGATGTACAGCTATCTAACAAAGTTTTTAAAATAAGTTAAGTATTGATCATTGTTATAACACTAAACCAATTTAGTGTTATCAAAGTAAACTTTCGATAATAGGTATAACATCAATCTTACTTACTTCCTGTCTAACTTAGAAATTCAAATCACTTCTCGACTTAAACATTGCTTATGCACTGCTAAAGATTACCCTTGTCACTCAATATCACTATCTAAATAAAACGACAACGCAGTTTCAAACGGTAATTTTGTTCAATAGCGTTGTATTGTAAGAGTCAGTTGATATGCAGAATTTAGTCTATTCGAAAAAAAAATTAAGAAGTAACTTGGACTTATTATTTTATTTTTTATTAATCTTGACTGAAGTTGAAAAGGGATGGAGACATGGCAAATACACAAGATATGCGAAGCCATAAAAAAAAGGCGAAGAAGACTACACAGGGTAGTGTTTGAAAAGGGCGGTGATGGCCAAGTCCGGAACCAACTTCGAACATGGCCATCTCCACCCGCCTCAAAAAACCAGCCTGTGTATACCTAGTTCTTTATTTTTTACATACGAAAATACTAAAATATATGATAATTTTGCAAGGAATTTCTGTATCCTGAGATTCCAACAATGTTTTCCTTTTAATTTAAATTGTAAGGAATTTGTTTCGGTTTTCCGGTGCGTGAGCAAGAAAAGGCCGCGCGGCAATTTTCTCGCAAAATTAATAAATTACCTTCATTAATGTTGTTTTGAATGTTTTGAGGTCAGGCCTATTTGTTTGAAGTGTTTGGAAACCTTTTATGTTAAAACGAATAGTTGTTTTGTTTGTACAAACTCCGGTTCGTTTGTTTTAATTGATGTACTTTGATATTGTTGCTGATATAATTTACTGGAGTATATTTTTGGTGATGGATATAATTGTTAGAAAAGTATAATGTAATAGTAGGTTAAGTCAAATAAACGTCTTCCCAAAATGAAAAGACATATCCACGATTTTTTTTTCTTTCTGTACCTCAAAAGGACTGTACCTTTTTAACTGACGAAAAAAAACGGAGGCGGTTCTCAAGTCAACGTGCATATTTATTTTTATTTATCTCTTTAAGATATAGGGTTTGTCTTTTCATATCACATAACAATTGATTTAATCTACTAACCATTTTTTTTTTTTTTTTTTTATTCTAGCCTATATTGTCCCACTGCTGGGCAAAGGCCTCCCCCAAACAATTCCATTACACTAACTTTTATTCTTTACATACACTTAACATTACACTAACCATTTATTCTTCTAAAAATTATATCCATCACCGAAGAATATACCAAAGAAAAATGTAATTTGATATGTTTTATTCATACACTATACGAATATAATGTGCGTGTAGATATACAAGATTACATGCCATAACGTTAGTAATATTTAAATTAAATTCGTGTAACGTTATAATGCCTGATTAATTTGATCTAATTGCCATAAATCTAATTCAAATAAAGTTGATACTAACTGGTTTTAGACCTGGGTTCTCTCGGTCCATCGACGGTCACTTTGATCGCCTTGTTGTAAGTCGTCACTTGGGGCGGCGTCGTCGACACTGTTATTGTTAATGTAAACGATTTACCTGAAACAAATGAAAATACTTGTAAAGTAACAAGCGACGATCTGCGAAATGTAAACACTGGATGAGAAGAGCCGAAGACCGGGCTCAGTGGCGAGTCTTGAGAGAGATCTACGTCCAGTAGTGGACTGATATAGGTTGATGATGATTAAACAAAGGTGAAAATTGCGACCATAAATTAATAATTATTATTATAAAGAAGTAACAATAAAGCCTAGATTATGGGACCAAGATAGTTGATAAGTTTCTTGCCCGTTCTTCTAGGCTCTGGTCGCGTGGAACTGGCACCTAGAATCACCTAGTATGTAAGATGATTTTCAATGATCCTTGTGATTTCATTGAATAAAGAAATATTTGATTGATTGATTGATAGAATACTAAACTTTTTGTAATTTACATGCACCCAGTACAAATCAAAAATAATGTTTGCTATTAAAATTCCTAATAACAACAAATGTTTGTTCTTATTAGAAATTGAATTCATGACCCACAGCATGAAAAGTGTGTATATTACATTATTTAAATCTTTTCTTACTAAGTTTAGCACCCAAAAAGTTTGCATTCAAAAAAAGTATTAGGATCGAAAAAACAACCAAGTTTGTCCTATTTTTCCTGATTTTGAAATCGGTTGACGTGATTTAATTAAAATATCATGGTAAAACTTTATACAAATTGAGCGCAAGTCGTAAATTCATTCTGTGGTCGGCTCTTTTTTGGCGCCAATTTTATAGTTTTGATCACTTGTTTGAAAAGTTAAAAATTGATAGCCGGTTCGATTTCAATTTGTGTACCGGCTGACATTTTTGCAGTTGCATGATATTCTTAGCATCAGTTTTTGACTGTATCGAGTTACCATTGAGCTTACTATGAAGTTGGCAACTTTGCCTTGGTTTACAAAATGGACTGTGTATTTTCATACATCCTGGTTATTATGTCTAAGTTTAGGTGAATAATAACAATGCTATCTTAAAATGTGAATTTTTTGATAATAGGTATTTCAATCCAACTAGAGTATCACATACTCTAATTGGATTGAATTAGTTCTTCTTGTTTTCATGATAACAATCTTATCAATTACGTCTTAAAAAAAAATAACTAGTGACTTGATGATTAATAACTTATTAAACTAGAGATAGGTTGTTATAAAATTGAGAAACGGAGTCCTTAAAAAAATTAAAGCAAAGAGCGTAGAAAAAATGAAGGTACCTAACTACATTTTTTTTTCTATTGTAGTTAGAACGTAGAAAACATGAAATGAAGGTAACTACAATTTTATTCGTTTTTTATTGTCTAGTTGTAGTATGTCGACTTGTCTATGGCTGGTGCTCGTGTCCTGTCCGCGAACTAATTGTCAATCAAAAAACCAATCCGACTACCGTTGTGAAAATTGGAATGCCATCCGCACAAACGTTGATGACAAAAGCTACTAATGTGGCAGACAATACTTGAAATACATTTTCCCGTAAAAAGCACTTGAAACGATACGAACATTGTAAAAGAGCAATTCGCCACAACATATCAGCTCGCGTCACAAACAGCGGCCCAACCACTTCATCACGGAGTAACATTGCCAATAAAAAAAACATTTCCATCTGCGGAAAAACCACAGTTAATATTAAATGAACGTCCGTCAAAGCTATTGTGGAACGCAGCGGGATGCAGCCAATACCGATTTTGTGATGTTTCTCCTTTCGCCTCCATCGGTACAGAATGCTTAGCAGTAACTAGTAACATGCAGCAAGGATTTATCACTAATATCCTTCATTTCTCGCTAATTTTCAGCTTTAAAAAATAAAAAGAGCCAATGTACTTTGATTGATACTACATATTATATTTGAATTCAATAAATGAATGAAAATACACAACTGTAAAAATAACTCTTATCACGCTGTGTAAGTCCGTTCAATCTATTCGCATACCTAATCTAGCTTTATCATTGCGATAAAAACTTAAAAAAGAGGTTATTTTGTATTCAAACCATTTTGAGTCATCAGCCACATAACAACAAAGTCGATTTCATATTAAACGTGGATAGAAGCAACACAGGCTGCGTGGGGCGTGGGAGAGTGACATGTAAGCTTTAATGGGCCCCGAAGCGGCCGCTACACGTGAAAAAACTGAAAAAAAGCCTCATTCATACGTGATTTCATGTGTAGGCTACTTTCTGCGGGCTCGGCGGTGAGGCTCGTTAAAAATGGACCTCGCACACAGCTCGTTGCGGGCTATCGGAGTTTATTAACGTGGAGCGCTTACCGTGTTATAGGTGTTTGGGGTTCGTTTCAATGATGTTTCGACACATTAGCTTGTGTTGTTTTAGAATATCATATGTTATACGATCAAATGTTGTTTAGGAGTATGATTTCTTGATGTATCCTAAAACAACGTTGGTCATAGAAACACACTAACGGCTGGTTTCTCGAACGATGATCAACGAAAAAATCAAATAATTACTATGTGTCAAACTCGGATCAATCGTGATTTGGGTTTCCAGAAACCGGCCGTAAGACAGGTTTAATATTGTTTTTCAAATAATTCAGCAAATTAAGGTTTAGCTAGATATTATCTTACACAGTTGTGCTGTTATTAGCTTACTAGGTATATCTCTCTAGGTATCAACAAGAAGAAGAAGATATCTTATATATCTTGAATAGCTTTCATGATAAATTGTAATTTTTCAATCACATTACAAGAAAATTAAAAAGTAGATATTCCGATAATAACGGAACCCATCACAAAAATCCTGAGACATGAGAATGATGAGCAGTCAGTCCGTACCAGTCGCGGCCTGCCGCCGTCTACAACGCGCCTAAATAAATAACCCTACTTAATGTACCCAGAACACGATATCGCATAGTATACTGTATGATATAGTAGCTCAAGTTACATAGACTGGTATTATTTTTAAGTCGACTCGAGTCTCCCGGTCTTCTTTGTTCTATGGCGTAGACATAATTGAAAAAAGTTTATTAGACTGCTTTTTTAGGTTTTGAGTGAAGAAAATATAAGTGTCAATATTTGGAGGGATGACCTTGACGTATTTCACTTGAATTGGTGGGACATTGCCAGGGACAGAGAGAAGTGGAAGTGTTTGGGGGAGGCCTTTGCCCAGCAGTGGGACAATGTAGGCTAAAAATAAAAAAAATACAAACATTTGCAATATTACGACCGTTTCACCATATTTGACGAAACGCTATTGAAACTAACCATAGTTTTCTTACTTCAAGGGCGTAATTTTTCTCATGATGGCGTTAGATGCCACAAACGGAGCCATAATAATGCCTTAAAATAGGTAAACTCCTATTTTTAACTCCATGAAGTTTAAAATGCAAAATTACATGCAATATAATTGATATTATATGTAGTCCAGCAGTGGACTGATAGGTTGATGATGATGATGATGTTGAATATTACTGAGCCGGCCGTTATGGGCTTGCGCTACTGGTTCTACACATTTTACTATGGCATCAGTGTTTATAGGCTCACAATTTGCACGCGCCCTTCGAGACATGCTAAACGATTGACACGGAAAAGTTGAGGCAGTTTTCTTTGATAGGCTGCGGGTGTCGGGGGATGATTTGAGTACGACACTTGTTTTCAAGAGGATTTAACAGCCTTTCTGAGGGGAATAAGTATGAAAAAATGTGACAATCGTATATGTTTTTATGACTTAGTTAGCAAACCGTCGATAAAACAATTTATATATTTTATATGAACAAATTTAACTTCAATCGTCATCGACAAGTATACTACTTAAAATATTTTTTTATGAATAACTCGATACTTATCGATAATTAACTCGATACGAGATCGTTAAAACAATTATTAATATAACTATGTCTAGTCCAAATTAAAGAAAAAACATTCAAATTCAAATTGGCAAATCGGAAAAATCGTGTACCGTACATACAAAAAAACATATTAAGTACCTTAATTATTGACATATTGACATAAAAAAATATTCTTTTATGTAATTTGAAAATAAGGCAACATTACACAGATCACAAATAAAATTGTAGTATCTTTTGAAAAAGGGTATGATAGCAAAGGCTCATTTTTTTTTAAATTCATAAAGCATAATGTTGTTTGATCGTAATCGTTATATTTTTTAACGAAATGAAATAAACATTATTGAGAAAAAACCTACCAACTCCGTAGAAAATAAACAACCGCTTAATTTAGCTGTTACTTTCAAAAAACTATAGAACTTTCCAGAACAAAACATTAGCTGTTTTAAACAGAGTAAAGTTAATAACTACTTTCTAACTGCAATTTCAGGCATGCGAAACAATTGAGTGTAGCCCGACACTTGCACTACTTCAAATTGTTGACAATTTGTACCTGCTATATTAGTGTGGATACGTCATATTTGTGAAGACACAAAAAAACTTAAATTTTCAAGTTGTTGTGACTTTTATTTTATTTATTTTGATCTAGCTACGCGGTGGTAATGAGATATTTGAATTTAAATTTCAATATTTATAAACTCACTTGATAAATGTAGACAAATGCAGTATTGGTTATGGGACGAATAATAGTCAATTTGAACTATTGAATAGTATTTTTTTTATTTCCTAGGTTTTACAGAATCTAAGCCCTACTAATTCCATATCAAGCCCCCTAATCCTACGGAGTCTCGTTTTGGATCAAAGTTGTCTACGAAAATATTTCTTAAGCTTTCATAGATTAAGTTTTTTTTTCAGGTAACGCACGCTTCAATTTCTTATCCACATTAAGGTGTCTCAACTCGACGACATTCCCTAATAGCTGGATGCAATCCAATTTGACAGCTGTCAAATACACGCCTCGCCGTGTCGCAGTCGCGATTACGTCGCAGGACGGTAACGACGTGCTAATGCCTTCTCGCTAATTGACTGAATTAATATGCCGATGGGTGCTTAGAAGTTATCGGCGAAGACAGGCTTAAAGACTCCCTTGAAATTTGTTGACTTCGGTTATGAATCTTTAGAACTAAATCCAAATAAATGTAAGTACTTGAGTTTATAAAAACTTAGCATTATAATTATAATCTAAAAATTTAAGCGTTCTTATTTTTTAAGCACCGAAAAGACAAAACAAGTGAACTAAGATATAATGTTATTATGTTTAGAAACTCAGCACAAAATTATAATCTCTAAATCAAACGAAAACTTCCGTAATTCGTGGAAAACTTCCGATAAGCGAACTAATAACGGAACGTGTAATAGAGCGTGAAGCCGCGTCACGCCGCAAAGCATAGTTACGCAACTACTACCCGAAACCAAGGGGCGACCGTAAATGAAATGGTAGTTTTCCACTGCGGCTAACCTGGCTGGTAAACCGGGTAACCAAGTATACCGGGTAACAGGGTAGCCGAGTACCCGGGTAACCGGGGAACCGGCCTGGTAGACCAGCTGCGGCCGCGTTATCGCTGACAAGGGCTGTTATTGTTGACGACCGCGGGCGTGCGTGCTACGTTATGTTTGCGTGCAACATTCTTTTAGTACGAACAGAAATCTTTGTACACATACTTTTTTAATAACAACAAAGTGGTTATAAACATGTATAAAAAAGTACGATGCGCTGACTAACCGCGATGTATTTATAAAATTCTTCAAAGAGGATTTTTTATTCAAATGATTGCGAGACCGCAGCGCGCGCCCCGCCTCTACGGAAGAAATCGTTTTCCCGACATTTTCCATTGGCTGGCGAGCGAGAAGGCGGGCCGTTTCTTCAAGTCTTCGTCGAGACTAACTTTTCATTTGCACAGCTCTGAAATATAGCTTGAGATTAAAGCGCAACGTGAACTTCGGACTGCGGTTTTATAGACGCAGCGCTTTTTTATCCGCATGACGGTGCTATGGATGTTCTGTCTACTTCGATAAACTTTGTAACATCTGCTGCTGATCGTTTTACTTAATCAAACCAGTACTTTCCAAATTGAGATTCTACAAATGCTGTGTAAAAAAAGGTGCATTTTGAAATCATTAAAAGACAAGAGAAATCATATTGAACAGATATCAAAAAACAATTTTACCTGATCGAAGGTTAAAATGACATTCTTTTATCAGTTTAAGACACACAAGAAAGGCTTAGTAGAATCTAGAAAAAATATCTTTGTAATATTTGAATGTCACAACTAAAAAAGTATTTTGTTAAAACAAAAAGAAAATTAGTTTTTGCATACGATTATATCTAATTCTGAATCTAAGATAATAATTCAAAGATAATTTTAGCTATATATTAATATAGCTACATACAAAACAAACGTTACACGAAAAAATATACATTAATGAAAATCAAATACATACACTCGAATTCTTTTGTAGCTCATAACCCTAAAAGATTGAAATTAGTACAATACTAGTATTTGTTTGTTTCTAGATAAAAGTTCGTGGTAAGTGACATTGGTTCAGTTTAAACAGATTCCGAAAATTACTAAAATATTACAAATAAACATAGGTATAAGTCTCTTTTTAATTCAAGCTGTTTTTATAAGCATTATGGAAATTCTCAAGATATTTAAAATACCTGAACTGGGAAAATATCTATAAATAATATAAAAGTGCTAAAATAGCCTTTGAACCACAAACACCATACTCGTAGAGTATTTAGTATTATTCAAAGATACTCAGACATAACTAAAAAAGCTTTACGATAGTAAAGCTAAAAAAAAAAGAATTTTAAATAAATTAATAATGAATTTTCTTCGTAATTTCATAAGAGACAATAACCACTTTTATATGAACTACAAAATAATTGAAACTCTAAGGAATAACATACTACTAACAGCTCACGTCATACTGGTTATCATGAGTATCACAAGAACTAGTAACTTAGATCAAACAGTGCCAAAATAATGGATACCATAAATATGTTCCTACATTCATACCAACATACACTAAAATATTATTATTAAAAAATTTAAGTGTCAGTCGAAATAATTATTTTCAATAATTCTGGCAATTTTCAAGAAAACTGTGTCAATTTTTATTGTAGACTTTAAATACCTACTCAAATAGTTGGTAAGATCTTACCTAGTTTGGAAAAATACACAAAATTCAAACTCGCACGTTTTTTTTTTCACTTTTTTTTTTGATTTTCGTTGGTTCTTCCGATCGTATTTTTTTTCTGTATTAAGTTTAGGGCAAGCTAAAGTCGTAAGACCATACTGCCTTATCTTATGTTGTATTCGTGTTAGCATATTTCATTTTAAATCTCATGTTTTCTTATTTTTAGTATTTTGTCGTAGTTTTTAGTTTAGAAATCATTTTTTCTCAATATGTTTCAAATGCGACGTTAAAAATAAACAAAATATTTCTACTGGTGTTATAAAGGTAAGTGACCTTTTATCGATTTAGAGTAAGTTCTTTTTGGACGTTGGACTGTATGGTACAAGTTTTCATTCGAGTTTTGACGTTCGAAATTCAAATTTCATTTTGCAACTGTAGTTCAATATTTGTCACCGAATAAATCATATTTTTTATTATTATTCATGATATTTTTACTCAACTCCAATTTTTTATTAAACTAATTAAATCAAATTGTGGAAACTATGTATACCTAATATAATTTTATCAATAGCATAAAGGTAAGTACTTAATTTTTTTAGTATATTTTTTAGTTTAGCGGTAAATATTCGTGAGATGATGAGATTCATTTATTTCGAACTTTTATTTCGATTTGCACTACAAATATACAAAATGTGTTTTTTTTCAACATCATTTTATGTTTATGATATAAACATAATATTACATAGAAATGTTGAATAAAAATGTTCTTATGAAAGTTTTGTATTCTATAGGCTTTTATTTAAATTAACTAACCCGCCTGTAACTTCATCCACGTCACTGTTCATTTTCTATTGGCTTTTTATAGATATAATTAAATATTTGATACACATTCCATCTAAGTTACATTCAAATAAGATTAACTAATTAATAACATAATGAAACGATGCTGATGTGTCAAAGACAAACAAACAAACATCTTTTTTATTACAAAATACTTTCCAAACGATTTATTAGTAGATAATTTTATTTTTAAGTACTTATGTCATTTTTCTCACGGGCTTTATAAAAAAAAATTATTTTAATACGTGTTGATTAAAAATATAGAACATAAGTTAGGGTATATCATTTACATAACAAACAACACTCATACTTTTTATATTATTAAATATTCTTTTTTTTTAATTATTTTTTTACGATCTGCCCTTTGGGCATTAACTATTCTGGACACCAAAAGTTTGATCAAAGATCGATAAAAATGTTTAAATTAAAGCAATAAAAAGTATAAAAATAAGATTAGGATAACAGGTGGTTTCTAAGCAAAGTGCGCAGAAAACTTTTCCTTGCGAAAAGTAAACTTTCTTAAGAAAGGGCGGGCGGAATCCTACTGGGCGGAAATAGCCGCCCGCCCTTCTTATTTGACATTCATTCTGTTAAGGGAAAAAGTTTCAAGCACTTTTCAATGTCATGGTCGTCCCCTTGCAAAAACTTTTAATCTTTTAGCAATTTATAAAGCTTTAAAGTAACTTCCAACCTTTAGCTGATGGGTATTTTGTTTTACAGAAGTTGATAGATTAAAGATAATAATTTTATTAGAAGTACGTTGTTTCTTCAGTATTTAGTATTCGTTTTAACTCTTAATTTGGTATTACCTATTTCAATTATAAACTTATACTAACGCTAACAACCACAACGTACTTTATTGAGAGAGATTTTTTTTTATTATTTAAAAAGAGGAAATAAATCTTCGATTCACATAACTGCACCTTCAGCACTCACCGCGACCGCTGCGGCCGACGAACCGCAAGTCATTAAACTTGGCGACCTGGTTCTTCATCACCGCCGAGCTGTTCCTCAGCTCCGCGCAGCAGTTCTCGTCGTTCCCGGCGCGCACGGTCACCAGCGTGCCGTCGCCCACGTCGCCCAACGCGACCACTTTGAACGCTACGGGCAGCGTCTTGTTGGAGCGCCAGTGCGGGGGCAGCACGGTGCACACGAAGTGCGGGCTCCCCGTGCGCACCAGCTCGCCCGGGTGCTCCGACAGGAAGTCTCCCAGCGTGCGCTCCGCGAGAATGTCCGACGTCATCTTGGTGTACGTCTCGTGGAGCAGCGAGGAGCTGGTGTCGGGCGACACGGCGCCGCCGGTGGCGCCCGGCAGGTGCATCCTCGACACCCGCGCCCGCTGCGTGCTGCACATGGAGCTCGCGTCGGCCCCACTACATGGCACTACCCACCCGCGGGACCATCGTTGTCACGCGACATCCTCGCACATTCGATACATCATGCCCGATCACTTCACTCGCGATGATGAGACGTGACGTCGTCGCTAGGGACGCGCGGGCCACTCGATGCGGTGACGTCACGACGGCCTTGCCACACTTTTTTCCCCGGTGAATGAAAAGTTCGGCGGCGGGCGGCCGGGGGACGCGAGGGGCTGATTTTTTCCGGCAGCGCGATGGGGTGGCTCCCCCGCACGTGGTGAAAAAAGTTTTCACTAGTTTCACTGACGGCTGCACTTTTTACGCGACGCGTATTTACGCGATGGCTTTACGCACGTCGCTCTCACTTTCGTCCACGGATTCGGTGTTAATTTTTATTTTGTTGAGTTCCGTTTTGTGTATCGGTATCGAGATGCGTGTAGTGTTCGGGTGCGAGGGGTGCGTGCGAGGCGTGCGTCTATCGGCGCGGCGCTGGTTCGACTCGCGGCTGGCGGCTCGCGGCTCGCGTTCGCGTTGCTTGCGGTGGCCGCTCGCGGTGACTATTAATAGGTGGCGTGCGTCCGCGCCCGTCGACTTCGGACAAAGTTTCGCGGGTGAGTCGGTGCGGCTCCGCGGCACAGTGGTGGCTGGCGGCGAGCGAGAGGCGGCGACGGCGCGGGCGCGGCGGGCGGTGGAGCGCACTTTGCGGTCAGGGTGGGTTGGGTTTAAAGCCGCCGAAGGATAAAACATACAAATAAACACGTGTTCGCGCCGGCGCGAGCGAGAGCTGCGGCGGTGGCGGCGGTGCAAGCGGGATGGCGCGCGGCACTTGCGGCATTTAGCTGCCGCGCCGCGCCCGGCCAGCCGGCGACTTGCCACTGGCGCTGCTCGCTGGGGCCCAACAGCTGATGCTGTCATCATCAACAACAATCTGTGATCGGTTTAGAAATCTAAGAAGCCCAAAAGTTTTGTATCGAAATGCGCTCTAAAATATAGTAACTAGTTGTGTAGTTTAAACTAGTCTCGAAATGATTACCTTAATCTCGGTTTAGTATCATGCTTAAATAAACATCAGGTAAAAATTTGGTCTGAAAATAATTCAATAAATAAATAATTAGTAAAATCTATATAAACATAGTTCATTCAAAGCGTAGGGTTAAAAACATACTTAAATTAATTGTTTTTTTCATAAAATCTGCAGATACTGCACCATAATAGTCTTAACTTAATAAGTGACAATACAATGAGTTAAAAGAAAACAAAACAAGAAGTGTAATTTCGACTTTAAAAATAATTGCATCCAGACTAATCCAATTTTATCAACTTTAAAATTAAACGTGTAAGATTAAACAGTTCACACGCTAACAAACGTAATATAATACCAGAAGTGCCAGTATCAAAGGCAGGTGACATAATTAATGAACCTTGGGCCTAACTAACAACGCACTTTCTACCGGAGCGGTGATAGACGTCCTGCCTACATAGTTAAGGCGGGTCGGGATCGAGTTAACGAAGCCTATTAGTTGTCGGAGCTTCGTATCTCAAAATCTGCTTACGGGATAAGTCTAGTCTCGTTTTAGGGACTCATTATGAGGGTCGGGGCATGAGTCTGGCTCGTACGTCAAGATCAAAAAGACGCTAGGTTATTTAAGGTAGGTTTATTGTAGTTTTAGGATGCAAAATGTATGAAAGGTAATGTTTTAGTTTATTATTTTTTAACACAAGTAGCATTTGGCTCATTGATAAATAATTAATTGATTAATTTATTAAATAAATGAACTAAAATACAAAAAATGTATAAAAAAATACATTTTAAAATACTTACTGTAAAGGTCGTAAATGGGTTTGTTATTAATTAAATATTCAGAAAACTTAGTCCATGATTCAATAGGTGATTAAAAGGTAGATATTTGCTTCGTTACGTGCTTAGATCAAAATTTTACCAGAACACATTTTAGACCAGTTTTTTTCATAATACCAAATATTGGTTAATTAATAACGGTTAAACTAGTAGAATTTAATGTACAATGCAGTAACACCCTGTAGTTTTTTGCGTCGAGACTTAAAAAACTATAAAATATACATCGTAGGCACTTCTACGACGTAGCACACGTAGAGGGTCTACACATCAATTATAGACGACCGATGCGATGTGGCGCGGCGGGCGAAGGTCCGCCTGCGACGCGGAGATTGCGGGTTCGATTCCCGCCTTGGGATAAATATTAGTACGATCTGCAAATATTTATTCCGGGTGTTCTGGGTATTTTGATATGTATAATAAAAAAAAATCTATCTACTTAATGTATTGTATTAAGTATGTCAGTCTTCTAGTACCCATAAAACAAGCTCTGCTTAGCTTGGGGCTAGATGACGTTGTGTGGATTTACCAGCATTATTTATTTGTGACCCTTCAGTAAAGATTTGAAATCCAGGAACATCGTTGATATCGAACTCACTATCTTATGTATCCATGCTTTTGCATAATCAACCAACAAGTCCATTGATAGTTCGAGCAACCTAAACAACCAGCTGCAACGAAAACTAGACCTTATTCCTTTGTGTTTTGATACAGATTGTGTTTGGAAGTATATGAATGCACGGACACCCATTAGAGGGGCTCTCTGCAGCTGTCATTTTCGCAAACCACTTCGATGTACTCTGTCTTCTATATAGTCTGTAGTGTAGACTGTCATGCACATAAAGTGTATATCTTGAAATGGTATTTTTCTTCTTCTCTATAAAATTTTAACTATTTAGTGAAAAAACTATCAAACATTTCAAGCAAATAAAATGTGAGATAAAAAGTCATTTTCGTCTTTTTTCTTTATTGTACACAAAATAAGACTTACACAAGTCATGTTTTGTACAACAGTGACGCGTTTTTAATTTAAAAAGTGTATGAACCTATAAACTTGCTAGCCTGAGATTTTTGTATCTAAATGCTTTATTAATAAATAGCCTCTATATTTTAAAGACTAGAAACGAGTAGGTACTAAAAGTAATATTATAATTATATTAAGTTGCATATAATTTTTATTATTATAAAAAAATATCATACAAATAACGGTAGGAACCTGTTTGTATGATTCCTACGCGTTTTTCTAGGTTTTGGTACAAAATAACTCACTTAGTAACAAATGTTTAACTTAACTGAACAAGTAGATATATCTTTATTCACAAACAAACTTACGACTATACAGTATTTACAAAATGTACATTGTCATATAAAATACATAAGAAACAGTTGAGCTATCTACAGACCGTTGCAAACGATCTATAGATAGTTCAACTGATCCAAATCAGTACCAATCGGAAGCGTACCCAAGACACTGGCTGCATTGCCGCGCTGAATAGCAATGCTAATACGCTGGGCCAGATACTCACCAGCCCTCGGGTCACGCGTCGCTTCGACTAGACGCCCAGAAATAATTCTGAACAAGTTACATTTGACTACATCTATGATTGTTAAAGGTGTCCCATGTGCTTATGTATGTAATGTATGAGAGAGAGAGAGAGAGAGAATTGCGAAACGAGCGTGGTCAGACTATATCCAGCAAAAAACATATTCACATGAATAATGAATCCACCTGTCCGGACCTCAATAATAAAGCAATCAGTGGCTCTCAGCAAATATTGATTGTAGCTCCCTTACAACACAAAATCAAACCTTTTATTTAAGTCCGAGCACACAGGGGTACATTGTTTACTAGGGCCACGGGGCAAGGGGTAAGGGGACAAAGGGAGATAGTTCATCAACCCTTTGACCAGAGGCTAAGCAGACGATTAGAAAATTAAGCCTCGCTGATTCATGCGACGTTACTGACTCATAATTTATGAGGTGAAGATTGGATAATTTGAAGAACTATAGGCTCTAATCTTGGGTACTCTTGAAAATAAATAATAAACTGCCAAATATTTTAAAATGTGACTGAAAATAGTGGAAAATAGAAAATGTTGTTTATAAGCTTGATACAGGTGTATTTTAAACCGACGAAAAAACGGAGGAGGTTTTCAAGTCGACGCGTATATATTTTTATGTATACCTAATCACGCATAATTTATACTGTTTCCATTGAATGTAGCCAACTAAAAAACAATTATCTCTGTCTTATGATAACTATGTGTCAAAGTCTATTTTGGACTTAAACAAATAATTTCTTATGCTAACATAGTTCAATATAAAAGTTGTTCTTAGATCTTTAATACGCATAAACATCAATAGATAAAATTTAATGAGTAGTTAGAGATAAAATTTAATTATCTTTCCATTTTAAATTTCATATACACATTTACCCACTTTAATAGTCAGCTCTCTCTATCCTCTAAGGTTTGCTGGTAGAAAACTCTTTTAGGGTTAAGCTCGCCTTTGTATATAATTTTCAATATGTATGTTTTTGTGTCTCAATATGTCCAATAAAGTCTAAAATAGATGGAATGAAATAGGTATAATTAAAAATAATTTGATTACAGAAATCGGTGCTAAAACCAGTACTGAATGGGAATGAAATCCAAGCGGCTATAGTGTATAACGAAGGGCAGTATAAGCGGGGTAAGCAGACGGGCATTTAACCGCCAGATTGCAATAAACATGGCGTACTGGACGCGAAGCCCACTGCTACTGGACACAGCTTGACTACGGAGAACAATAGAGGCAGTGGAGACTTCACCCCTTTTAAAATAAATAAATAATCAAGGAAATTTCACACATTACACACCACCAAACTAAGCAAACCTTATACTTAGTTTTCTTTATAAACGGGATATTTACCTCGAGTTTGATTATATCCCAATATTTCGGCACAGTTGTATGCGCCATGGTCACGGGTCGAACTGATGTCAGTTCATCAAATCATGGTAAATATCCCGTTTATAAAGAAAACTGTGTTCAAAACTGTGATAGTTTCAAATATTATAAAGCTCATACTATGTGAACTAGGCTGCTGATAGAATACCTATAGACATATTCTTGTAAATACATACATAGAATACACAGAAACACCCAGACACAGAATAGATATTTATGTTCATCGCACAAACTTCCTCTGGGTGGGAATCGAACCGACCCGGATTTGTCAGTCTTCTAGTACCTACCCATAACACAAGCTCTGCTTAGCTATGGGCTAGATGATGTTGTGTGGATTGTCAAGCATTATTTATTAATTATTTATGAAATAAATTAAAAGTTTTCTTAATAATTCGACTCCACAGCTTCGACTTTAGAAAGGTCCTACCGAGCGGAGCGTCCGTCGTCCTCGTTAGAGAAGCTCAAATTAATGCTGGCCATTCTACGGGTGACGCTGGCCAGTTGTTCTTAAATCTAATTACCGTGCCTGCAGCGCCTAAACGCACACGCTGATTAATTGCTCTACTGTTGGCTAGTGTACTATGGTATCTTAGCTGGAGTGCATTATACTACATTTAAACTTTATTCTGTAAAAATCATAAAGATCATTTAGAATCGTATGTTATATAGGTGCCAGTTCCACGCATACATTTTTATATGCTTACAATAATAATCTCGGCAGAGTATTTCATCTTTTGATTCATATCATAAACCTAGGGGTATATTTACTTCTTGACACTATAATATAAAAATGTCTTGTGTATCTTCTAAACTAATATTATAAAGAGGAAAGATTTGATTGTTTGTTTGTTTGTTTGTTTGTTTGCATCGAATAGGCTCCGAAACTACTGGACCAATTTCAAAAATTTTTTCACTGTTGTGAAGCTACATTATCTGTGCTGAACATAGGCTATATTATATTTTCAAAAAAATTAGGGATCCTTACTAAAACTTCAATTATGTAACCCAAGGTGTATAAGAAATTCCTTACATCGCGTGCGCTGCGGAAACTATTGATGATAGAAAGAAATTATGTACTACAATTTTGTAGAACACATCATCATCCACAAAAAAGTCAGCGACAGCATATGTCTCACTATTATAGATATGTCATAGTAAGTGTTTTAATATCAAAAAAATGGTAGCACTCCGGGAGTGCCGGCAGAAGTGAAAACTTCAATATTAACGTTGTGTTTTCACTTTTAAGTTTTCACTTCAAAAATATAACCACAGTCGTCATAATGACAATGACAATCACAATGACACAGACACATTCGCGCAAGCGCGAATGTGTTTTCACTTTTAAGTTTTCACTTCAAAAATATAACCACAGTCGTCATAATGACAATGACAATCACAATGACACAGACACATTCGCGCAAGCGCGAATGTGTCTGCGCCACAACACTATTTAATTGTTTGAGTCATACGTCGCGTGACCGCAAGTGTGTTCTTTTGTCGTCTCTTGTTTTACGAGCAATGTATAAAAATTAAATAAGATCTTACGCTTTTTCGACGTCACGTGACCCTGACGCGAGTTTGAAAGTTTTTACCCACCCAGCGCCGCTAAAGAAGTTTTCACTTCAAAAATATATTTAAAATGACGACGCCAGAAAACGTTCTATATTTGTACTTAGGTATTAATCCTTATCTAAATAAATTACTTTAAAATTAAGACTGCTTCAATACCTTTCTATTACTTTTTAAATGATTGAATTCGGACATTCCATTCGAAAGATATCACGAGTTCAAAAATGTAAGTACTTATTAGAAAAAAGTCAGCGGGCGCCGCGCCGCTGCCGGTCACGGGAGTATATGCGGGGGGGTTACATACTATAGGGTTTATATTTTTTATCATTTGGAAAATACATTTATACTGTGTAACATAATTAGCTATATTATAATGATATTTTTTATATAGGCTACCCGTGCGAAGCCGGGGCGTGCTACTAGTTGTTTTATAAATAAGTGTTTTGAAGTGAAAACTTCTTTAGCGGCGCTGGGTGGGTAAAAACTTTCAAACACGCGTCAGGGTCACGTGACGTCGAAAAAGCGTAAGATCTTATTTAATTTTTATACATTGCTCGTAAAACAAGAGACGACAAAAGAACACACTTGCGGTCACGCGACGTATGACTCAAACAATTAAATAGTGTTGTGGCGACATCGTACAAGGCGAGTACAAGGCGCTGCCAACACGCGGTGCGGTGCGGAGCGCGGGGGCGGAGGACCGAGGAGCGGCACTCGCGCGCCGGCAGCCGACAGACGCTCTGAGCACCCTCGCACGGGAAACACGTATCGCTCGCCGCGCGCGCATAACCAGATAGACGCTATTATATCGTACGAATCGTTTCGCCTAACTTGTATTTAACTGTATCGCTTCCATCTTATTGAAGTGAAAACTCAGTCAGGGTCACGTGACTCGTGACGTTCATCGAACGTGACGTTCATCATTCGTTGTCTTCGTCGTTGTGTCAATGTCAATGACATGACACAATCACAGTGTGTCTTCGTTGTCTTCGTCGTTGTGTCACATTCGCGCTTGCGCGAATGTGACACAATCACAATGACACAGACACATTCGCGCTTGCGCGAATGTGTCTGTGTCATTGTGATTGTCATTGTCATTGTCGTTGTGTCGACATGACACAATCAATGTCTTCGTTGTCTTCGTCGTTGTGTCACATTCGCGCTTGCGCGAATGTGACACAATGACATGACACAATCACAATGACACAGACACATTCGCGCTTGCGCGAATGTGTCTGTGTCATTGTGATTGTCATTGTCATTATGACGACTGTGGTTATATTTTTGAAGTGAAAACTTAAAAGTGAAAACACAGACACATTCGCGCTTGCGCGAATGTGTCATTGTCATTGTCATTGTCGTTGTGTCGACATGACACAATCACACTGACACAGACACATTCGCGCTTGCGCGAATGTGTCTGTGTCAGTGTGTCTTCGTTGTCTTCGTCGTTGTGTCACATTCGCGCTTGCGCGAATGTTACACAATGGCATGACACAATGTGTCTGTGTCATTGTCATTGTCATTATGACGACTGTGGTTATATTTTTGAAGTGAAAACTTAAAAGTGAAAACACATTCGCGCTTGCGCGAATGTGTCTGTGTCATTGTGATTGTCATTGTCATTATGACGACTGTGGTTATATTTTTGAAGTGAAAACTTAAAAGTGAAAACACAACGTTAATATTGAAGTTTTCACTTCTGCCGGCACTCCCGGAGTGCTACCATTTTTTTTTATTTATTTATTTTCTACCATCAGAATGGACTACTCGCAAGTTATTGACAAACTAAATGTGTTCATCCTATAAACCAGTAAAAAAACTTGAATGATTCTAACAAGTATGTTATGTATTTTATTAAGCAACAAAAAGAACCATGAAATAAACAGATAACCTAGAAGTTAAAATCATATTCTCTTCTCGGAATCGGCTAGGCTGTAAAAACGTTTTACCTCAGTTTTATGGGTCGTAGGATCGTCTGGCCAATTAAAATATTCGCCTGTATTTTTGGGATAAAGAAAAACACAATTTTAAAGCTTTTGCCACACAGGGCGGGCGCGAAGCAGTTTATGAGCGGTATTTTTCTGAAACTAAGGTGTGTCGATGTCGATTCACGACGTTTAAAATCGTAATATAATTACCAATACTAAAGTGTGCTTTGCGCTTAGAAAAGCTTGATTAAAGCAAAATGTAGCTAACTTTGGATCGGATGAGAAGAGTCGTAGACCTGGTTCAAAGACGCGTTAAATTATAATTTCGATGATAAAATAAACTTATAAGAAACTTTTAGGTTCATGACATTGCAAAAAATACCTATATTTATTTTAATTTATCATATACTTGTCATATATTTCACGACGATTAATTATAATATTGCTCTAGCTACCTCCCACAGTAGGACCCTCTTTGATTTATGTTATGTAGGTAAGACAACTTTCAAATACACTGTATCAAGAGTTGTATGTTCTACTGACCGAATCGTAAAGGATATCGCGGTGAGACCTCATAGACCGCTCTGTGAGGCGAAGCCCTTAGTACTTTAAAACTTCCACAAACACGCGAGGGCGCGGCTAAAACAGAAGTTGTTACGAGTTTAGAATTGTTCCCTAAAAAAGAAACTTTAAATTTCTACATTTTAAAACAAAAGTCCGACGGAGAGATAATGGTTCGAACGTGTTCCTTTCATGTGTGAGTTTGATACTGGTTTATGAGTGACGCGGAATTCCTTTTACTTTGGGGTCTTGGGAAGAAAAATATTTTCGGACCACAAGGGATGGTAGGAATTCTACGGGGTTTCTACAGGCATCTGTCATTGCCCAATTTTCGCGTTGTACAATCTTGTTATGCTGGGGCCACATTAGCGGGCTACGGCGAATATTCGTGTTAACGCGATGTATGTGGCCGGGTACATCGTGTCATCGCGTAGTATTCGGGCGAAGACGCGAATCAATTTGTCGCGCCAATATTCGCTTATGTGGCTACATCTACGTCAATTTATTTAGGCTAAGTTCAGATGACCGCGCGTAACCGCGCGTCGCCGCGCGGTTTGAGCATTCACATGACGATATTTGTATGGGAGCGCGACGCACATTGGCGCGCGGTACCGCGCGGTAATGTAGACGATAATTACCGTTTATATTGATCTTGTACCGCGCGGTTGGTAGTTCCGCGCGTTACCGCGCGGCCATATGAACTTAGCCCTAGGCTAAGTTCAGATGATCCGCGGCGTGCGGTACCGCGCGATAATGTAGACACTAATTACCGTTTATATTGATCTTATACCGCGCGGTTCGTAGTTCCACGCGGTACCGCGCGGCCATATGAACTTAGCCTTAGGCTAAGTTCTAGGCATGAGACAGATATATCAAAACGAAACTGAAATCCGTTTGCAGTCAGAAATCGTATCGCATCGATATTCCAATATGAGAAAACCGTTTTTAGGAAACGCACGATGATAACGCAAACTGCAAACTATCTTATCCGAACGAAACCAAACCGAACCGACGTGAGTTTAGTTTTGCACCGAAAACGAAAACCAAACTCAAACTGCAAACGAACGAAATCTAAATCTACCTAAAGTTTTAGTTTTCTATAGTTTTGATACGCATTCGTTCTCTATCACTCCACCGTACGACTACTTTAGTTAGAATAAGACAGAGCTAATTTCATTTCCTTTTTTTTCTAACTCAGTGAACCGTCGTAAGAGCAAGAGAAATGAAGCGAATCGTTATGGATTTTGAGTTTTTGACGGTTTTATGAATTGTCCGGTTTTATGATTTCTGACTGCAATCCGATATTCCATTCCAATATGAGAAAACTGTTTTTAGAAAACGCATTAACAATACAACCTAACAACCTAATCCGAATAAAACCGGACCGTGAGTTTAGTTTTGCATCGAAAACCAAACTTAAAATACATAAAAATATACAATATTTTTTTTAATTCAAATACCCAATTGCACATTAAAAACCGCCAATAACCGTTGCCGGAATGCCTCTCGAATTTGTGCAGGAGTATGTTTACCTCGGGCAGACTCTGCGGTTAGGTAGACACAACTTCGAGAGAGAGCTAGTCCGGAGAATTCAGCTCGGCTGGGCTGCGTTTGGGAAACTTCGTCAAGTCTTCTCGTCATCCATCCCTCAATGTCTGAAAACGAAAGTTTTCAACCAGTGCGTCCTACCCGTTATGACCTATGCTTCTGAAACGTGGACACTGACAGTGGGGTTGGTCCACAAGCTGAAAGTCGCTCAGCGCGCTATGGAGAGAGCTATGCTCGGAATTTCTTTGCGAGACAGAATCCGCAACGAAGTTATTCGTCAAAAAACCAAAGTGTTCGACATAGCTCAAAGAATTAGCAAGCTGAAGTGGCAGTGGGCCGGCCATGTTTGCCGAAGAACCGACAACCGTTGGAGCAAACGGATACTGGAGTGGAGACCGCGTTTAGGAAAGCGTAGTGTAGGACGCCCTCCAGCGAGATGGAGCGACGATCTGCGGAGTGTAGCTGGCAAACACTGGATGAGAGGAGCCGAAGACCGGGCTCAGTGGCGCGTCTTGGGAGAGACCTACGTCCAGCAGTGGACTAATATAGGTCGATGATGATGATGATGATGACATTGAAAACGAAAAACCGAAAGAATTCGATTTTGCGTTTGTCGTAATAACTAGTAAATACGCTCCGATATTCGCTACTGAAATCGATTTCAAAAAACGGTTTTTGAAATCGGTTTCAAAATCTGAAATCGGTTTCGTATCGGTTTGTGAAAAAATCCAAAAACGCCCATGCCTAGAACAACACCATCCGGCACAGGGTTACCAGATGCAAATTTCAAAATTCCTGACAAAATTCCAGACATGAGCTCAATTGGGTTTTTGAATATATATATTTTTTGTGATAAATGGATAAGTTTTATAACACAACTAATTTTATTCTATTTTTCCGTAATAATTCAAAAGTTATTTCAAAATAAAAAATATTTTTTGAATCTAGTACGTTTAATATTATATGTCAATGTTGATTGTTTGATGTCAAAATCGTAAAAAGCTAATTACTATTAATGACAATTTCCTTTTTGTTATTGTGACCAAAAATAAAATTATAGTGTAAAAAAAAAATTGTTCCATTTATTTGCCGAGAAATTCCTGACATTTCCCTTTTCCGGCCGCATTCCTGACATATGTCTAAAATTCCTGAAATGTCAGGAAAATTCCTGACATCTGGTCACCCTATCCGGCACGATACATCGCGTCAACTCGACACGAATCTTCGCCCGTCTAATGTAGACAAGAACATCGCCTATACCCGAACACGATGATTTTATCGCGCCAACACGATACGAATATTCGCCCGCTAATGTGGCCCCAGCATAGAATATAAATGGAATATAAACAAGCTGTCAAACAAGAACAACATGACATTGTTTTTATTACTAATGCTTCGGCTACATTAGCGGGCGAATATTCGTATCGTGTTGGCGCGACAAAATAATCGTGTTCGGATAAAGGCGATATACTAAGCGATGACACTATGTACCCGGCCACATAAATCGCGTTAACACGAATATTCGCCGTAGCCCGCTAGTGTGGCTCCAGCATTACTGAATAATAATACAAGCGGTTGATAGCTCACTGACAACCACTGCCTATAACGATACAATTTTACACTTATCTATTCTTGATGATACTAATTATAATTATGTTTCCTATAAATGTATTCATCATGAAATAATCTACCAACAAAGACAGTAATCACGCTTTTCTTTACCAAAGAAACAATCACAGGAACAAACAAGTAATCGCCGACCGACCTGTTCAAATCGCGCCAAATTAGCCTAAATACACGCACAAAACACAGCAGGGGAAGAATTCGAACCCTTTCACATAAATTGCAAGTGCTTTCCATTTAAAACACGCGGCCTGTAAGGATTCCTCAGGCATGCAGGGGCTGACCGGTCCACGGGAAGAAGGGCTCATTTTCATTAGGCAGATGTGTATAGATTTATATAGCTTGCCAGCTTTACACTGTTTCTCAATTTCTTTTAAATTATAAATAAACTAAGGTTAGAGATTATTTACATATTTCTCAAAAGAAATTACATTTCACTTATATGAGAAACTTATACATAAAAAAGTAACTTTCACATGCTTCAAATTCAAGCAAACATAATTATAAACTTACGACTATACAGTATTTACAAAATGTACATTGACATATAAAATACAATTATAATATTTGAAACTATCACGGTTTTGAACACAGTTTTCATTAACGGGATATTTAAAATTTCTTTATTATAAGTGGGTTTTTATTATCTATAGCATAGCTACATTTTTATCAGCAGTCTAGTTCACACTACTACACACTCTGTCCCAAACTAAGCAAAGCTTGTTGCATGGGAACTAGATCGCTGATAGAATACTTATTGAAAATGAAATCTATTTGAGAACCACTGGCCCTGTTAACGAGTACGCATCGAGTCCAGCAACCCTTCCGTTTGAAGCCAGCGAAGCACTTTTTGTCTACACCTACATTCCAGTAAGGAGACTCAAAGCATTCTGCAGAGGCGATGGCTCAAGTATGTGAGATTCCAGACTGCTGTTGTGTCTGAAGATCTTGAAGACGTGACTACAAAGCTTTTAATACACCATCGAGTGTATGTTATTTTTTGTTACCAAAGTAACTCAACTACATATTTCATTATTACACAAACAAACTTACGACTATTGCTGTAATTACAAAATGAATGAATGATAAATATTTGAGGTTTTTAAGCTATTGCATAGCTTCTATCGCGGGCCTTGAGCGTGGAGACCGAATCCAGAAATTCCGTCACAAAATAACCTAACACTGAGCATGCGTAATCAGGCATAAAATGCTACGCAATAGCTTTACCGCGGCAGTCTCCGAGTACCTACCACACGTCTTTTTTTTATTGTATATTTTGGTTGAAACATGTTAGAGTTATACTTATTAACTTAATTGTTGTGGTTACAAAACATTTTATCGATTACAAGATGTACTTTTTGTACTAAAACTAAATGATTAACCATAAACTTACTTCAAACATAAACTTATTTGTTGTTGTTATGATTACAAAACAAATTAGATAAACAGTAGTAACTTTTATAATATGGTGGTTCTCATCAAATCGACCTTTTTGATCAAAACCAACCCTTAAGAAAACTAATTAGCCCCCTCAAACCGTTCTGATTAGAAATTCCAATTAGATATTTGGAATTTTCTGAGTTCACCATGCAAAACTGTAAACAAACGAATGTAGACATTTGAAATACATTGCGTGACAACATGGTATATCACAATAGGTTGCATTAAAATTATGTTAAACAGGCGCGCAGTGTATCTCGAATGTTTCTAGTTAATCGTTTTGCGTAGTAGGGCCTGAGGTCCAAACAACAATTGCTATCGGTGACCACCCAAGCACGAAAACCTTTGATTTGATGGAGAATTATTTTGTAACCTACGGATGTACAGTTATAGACAAAAATGTTAATAAATTTGTTTTTATTTATCTGGCTTATCTATTCTTTGATTATCCAAAGTGATTAATTATACCATATCTATGAATTGCTTGCAATCCCAATCCGAGTACACTGCATATTTTTCGTATTTGTACCTGTATACGTTCAATTAAAAGGTGAAGTATGTTTTTCACGCCCAAAGGCAATGCTTAAATTTCTGATGACTATGTAGTAATAACTAGCGCATTTAAAAGAATTAATTTAAGTGAAATTAACTCATGTTGTATTTTCTGCACGACTGTATTTCGTTTCCCTTCTCGGCATTCGTTAGCTCATAATATTAAGACGGAATAGATTTCTTCTTGATGTAACCACTTCCTTGTTCTTTAATAGGTGTGTTGATGACTGTACACATTTGATATAATTTTATATATAAAAAAATCATTTATCAAATAGTTGTCATGATAAAATATAGATATTATCTGAAAAAAAATAGATTATTAGAAAATTATTTATGTTTAAGTATTTTAGAAGATGAAATACGAAAAAGATTGGTGGAAGATGAGTGGAAGACTTTGGGGGAGACCTTTGCTCAGCAGTGGGACAATATAGGTTAATAAAAAAAAAATAACTTTTATTTAGAAACAAACTTACGACTATACAGTATTTACAAAATGTACATTTACATATAAAATACATAAGAAACAGCTGAGCTATCTACAGACCGTTGCAAACGATCTATAGATAGTTCAACTGATCCAAATCAGTACCAATCGGAAGCGTACCCAAATAAAAAATTAAATATAAAATATAAAAAAATAAAAGTATTTTAGAAGTATTTTATATCAAAAGTGCTAAATTGTTTTATACGTAGGTAATTGTTTATACTATACTTAATTTTGTGCATTGAGCTTTCATCAGATTTTTATTTTTGGAAAATCTATCTGTTTGACTGGAGTCGATATTAAGTTAATATTAGTTTTTTTTGCTCCGAATTAAAAATAAAACAATTTTTACATACCATTTGAAAGAATCGCAGTTTTATACAATATGTGTACATACACCACACTAAAGATACAAACTTGTATATAATTAACCACATTTAATTACGGATTGACTTCTAACACTCGTTTGTTTATTTGTTAGTTCCTAGCTATAAACCAATGAACGGATCTTAGTTTTATTAGAGGAACTTAAGAGTGAAAATAAATAGTTTCCTATGATTTATTTGCTAAACAAAACTAACCTAATATCAAACCAACACCTGCTGTGTTGGTTTGATATTCACTTCAGACGATCGCGAGATACAAGATATATATTTATTTTGACAAAATAAGTTGGTCTTATAAGTGTTTTTATAAGCGTTTGGTCCTCGACCACTTCTTACATAATAAACCAATGAATTGGTAAATGAAAATGATTGACACAGCTACATTTAATTTTAAAAAAGAATCAGGAAGGCGACTGGCCAGATGAAGTTATTAGAAGATATTGGTTAGTACTTAAACATTAAGTAAGTACTTTGTGTTAGCAGCTAAAATTATATTTTTGTTCAATCTACTAACATAATGTCGTTATCGTGTCGATGTCGGGGTTTAAACATGAAACTTCATATGGTGTTCCTAGAGCACAGCCAAGTGAAGTAGGTATATAGGTAGTTAATATTTTATAAGCTACAAAAAATAACAGACATAATATTTTTTAATAAAGCTTGTTACAGGACTTTCACTATGCAGTTTAATTTACTTTCTAGTTTAGTCTTAGATACTATCCAAAACGAGTTCTCAACCGTTCAAATAAAACATAAATTGCCATTATCATACAGAGAGCCAATTGAGCATCTATTATCATTGACTAAGACTATAACATACACATTCACACTCACTGGAAAATAGATTCTATGTGTTACGAAATAAAGGTCATCAAGTGCTAGAGGAAACCTTTGCTTACAAGTTTGTGAATTTACATAAGACGCTGTCAGAAGGGTTGGATCTCGAGGGCTTTCCGTTCATCCAGAGGCTTATCCTGATAATTATTTCAATTGTTTATGCCTGTCGACGGTGCATTTAGATGGCGTATTATAGTTTGTAAGATGTCTTCGTTACTGAGGGCTTGACAGGGAGATCTATGTTTGGGATATTGCGAATTGAGATGGATCTCTTGAGGATCTGTATTTCTATTATTAATTAGTTTAAGTACATTAGTAGTATAAGTCCGAGTTGTTTTAACCAATGAGTTTAAACTTACAATAAGCTTTGTAAGCTGAGCGTGAACAATTAAGGTGAGGCTTTCTTTAATGATATTTTTCAAGTATAATCATCAAAGTCAAAGTCAAAGTCAAAATTACTTTATTCAGTAGAATCACAAGGATCATTCAGTCTTACATACTATCATTATTATCAACCTATAAGAATAAGAATCATTTATATCAGTCCACTGCTGGACGTAGGTCTCTCCCAATACTCGCCACTGAGGCCGGTCTTCGGCTCTTCTCATCCAGTATTTGCCAGCTACACTACGCTTGCCTAAATGCGGTCTCCACTCAAGTAGGTATCTATTTGCTCTCCAACGTTTGTCGGTAATATTAAGATCAAAAAAAAATACGTACTTATGCTATACCATTGTTAGTTTTAGTAGGTAACAAAAGTATTCATAATACCTATCCATCTACTATTCGGTTGCCTGGAAGAGATCGCTCTCAGCGATAAGGCCGCCCATTGTGTTGTTATATATTACTACCTGTTTAAGTTCTTTGTTTTTATTGGTGTGGTAAACAATAAAGAGTTATCTATCTATCTACTAAACATACTGCTTTCACATATTATTCTTCGTAATTTATCTCCTTCCCATACTCCCCCGCTTCATTAGGTAGGTAAGTAGTCAATTTTTCAAAAGTTAAATATGTGAACCCTCCCTAATAATGTCTCATTATCGCTGGAGTTATTAAAATTGAGATACACACGTATTATTAAGTACGTTGTTAGACAGATTTGTTTTCAAACAGGTAAATAAATAATCGCATAAACACGAACAAACCTTAAAATCGCTATTAACCTTGTGTATTCGAGTCACACTGCGCGTCAACGCTAGCTCGCCCAAACATTGCAATGTCAGTGCGCAATATATTTTAAACACTCTGAAGAAACCTGTCTCTACCATTTTCACATTTGTAATGTTTACTAATAAGAATAATGAATAACCATTGATAAACATTGAATAAAGAAATCACTTTTCTGACATTCAGACAATATGTAACTTTTTTTAATAACATAACAGATCTGTATTGAAATAAGTACTTTCTATTTTACCTTACTATTTAAATACCGGCAAGTACCTTATAAAAATTGCGGCATAAAAAATAGCAGTATTACCTAAGTACAAACAAAACAAAAGATATTAAACCTAGTGGTTTCTTTATTAAGTCTAAGACGACAAAAAACCGTAAAAGCTCTCTCAAACCCAATTAAGCGTTTCAGTTGAACACATCTTTTGAAGTCACATTTATCAACATAACTTATTGTTTGCAGAAGCTCATAACATTTGACGTATGCCGTAATGAAATGGAGTGTGTATTTATTAAGTTAATTAAACCATTCTTGAAGCTCCCGGGTTCGCAGAATATGCGTAGTTGCTTGGGGTTCAGGCAGGGATTGGCTGTATACGAACTGCTAACGGCACGAGCCCGACAGATTGTCAGCTCAAATGTCGTATCAATCCCCACCATTATTATTTAAATAAATAAAATATTCATAGACATTTCACACTAAAAAAACACTCTAGTTCCGATGTATTAAATGCTTGTACAATGGGTACAAGTTGTTACTAAAACAAATGACAGCTGACTTGATGATTGACTGACGATTGAATGACTTAGATCTAAGAATAAAATAAATAATTTATTTATTTTATCAATTTATTTAATTCTCTATTGTACAAAGATATGCAACTGGAAGACTTCATGCTAAAGCATTTTATTTTCAATTAAATATCATTGAGTTTTACATCACATTAAGTTTGTTAGCGCGAATATTTAGCACGATATCGTTATCGTGTAGGATTGGTATCGGCTAGTGAAAATGCCTTACTCGGGGTTCAGGCAGGGATTGACGGGAGAGATCCGATCTACCACACGATAACATTCCTAAGTAGGTAGCTATACCTAAGTAGAGATGTGAGAAATTCTTATATGCTATCAACATGTAAATTAGACCTATACGATAAATTAATATTAAGAAATAAATGTAAGTATAAGAATTCCATGTTAGGTACTTGAAGTTTTATTACATTTCAAAATAGTGGTTTCAGACTCTATACTTATAAAGATTTATTTCATGGAGCTTTGTCGCAAAACCTTATTTATAATGTTAATTTGAGTTCTGTGAGTAAATAAGCTCGACAAATTCACTAAGGAAGTATTTATGTATTTATCACCTATCCTTCTTTATAATAAATAACTGGTCATGATGCTACCGACACCGTACATAATAAATAAACAATGTTTCGCGGTTTAAATTTTCCCAAGCTAAAAAGTACTTTTTGTTCTATTTTAAGTAAAAATGCGCACTTTAATACCTTGATTCACAAAGGATCAATTCTTTGAAAATTAAGACATTTACTTAACAATTATCGTTACCATTTAATGTTAATTTTTTATATTTTTTTTATTTATAAGATAATAGTCCAGTCTTATAATTAGTTAATCTAAGCCCCTCGTATTATTTATCCACGTGCACCAAATGCCGGAAGTATAAATCTACCGCAACAAAAACTGAGAAAGGATCGTTGGTGGGCGGTGTCAGGTTCACTTCCCCGACGTGTGCCATGGCTGTTTCAACACCTTTTTATAGCTTTGGATTATATTTTCACAATCTGTTGAGGAGTTTTTTTATTCACAAACAAACGACTTTTACAGTATTTTCAAAATATGTATAAAATACATAACAATTGCTGTCTACAGACCGTTGCAAACGATCTAGGTATAGAGTTTATTCTAAGGAGTTTTTTCATTCGAAGATAACTTACTTATAAATATTCTTGAATGATTTGTACACAATCCGAGTCATTTTTATATTTAATCTTTCAGCAAACCTTTAAGGTTAGAATTATGTAGGTACATTCAAAATAATATTCATGATCGATATATCGTCATAGTTTTTTAGGGCTAGCCCTAAACTTAGCAAAATATATACTATGGAAACCAGACAACTCTTCTCTAAACACACAGTCATCTTTTCTTAGGCCTCCTTCTACTTCTCAATTCATCCAGATTTATAAAATATCATGTTAATAGCGAAAACAAGTCGTTTAACTCTTGACCTGGCAAATGACAAACAAACGGAAGGTACATTTATTGCACGAGTGTGGCCCGTGTCCGTGGACAGAATCATTTCATATTTGCGCGGCTCCATCTCTCATGCGGCGCTCAATTATTCACAAAATAGACTGAGAGTCAAAGGTTGTGGTTTTACGTCATACAAGTGGTATATTTTTGGGTTTTCAGTTTAACAGTTAGTTATTATCTATCTATGTAATGTATTGTATTAAGTATGTAAATCTTCTAGTACCCATAACACAGACTCTGCTTAGCTTGGGGCTAGATGATGTTGTGTGGATTGTCAAGCATTATTTATTTATTTATATACTTATATATGTTTTAGAAACAAAGTTTTAGTAAGTCATTATATCAAAGTAAATTAGTCATATTATGTTATTTTATTTATAGGAAAACCAACAGCACAGAATGAGGCAACAAAATAAAAACATAATACCAATAAAAATATAAAATATGTAACGACAAATACAAGTTTCAAAATTACAGTATAAAAGCAAATCTTAACCTTTAACTGGTGACAAGCGGTCTCACAGGCCGAGCGGTGTCAGTGAAACGTGATTTCACCCCCTTCCCCATGCTTTCTTTGTTTCAACGTCTGAGTAGCTTCAAGTTTAGTGGCGTCCACGCCGCAGATAATGACAGTTGTGTCGGATTGTCCTATATTGGTTAATTACAACAACATAAAGTTCGGCAGCGGTCTCTCAGACCGTACGTCACCACTAACGTAACTTTTTAACGTAATTTTGCTTTATTGTTTTTTCGTGTTTTTACGGTAATAACTAAAAATGAGTAATTCTGCACCTCCAAAAAAGAAGCGTAGGGAGTCGGGAGTTGGAAATGTACTGTCAAATACTCAATCAAAATGTCTCAAAATACTCAAAATGTCAAATACTGGTTTGCCACCTGAACCACAAAACTTGGAGGATAGGCCGAAAACACGGAAAACCTGTGGCAGTTGTCCTCCTAAATTAAATCGCAAATCAAATTACCAATGTAATACATGTAAAAAACATGTGTGCTTGCAATATTCCAAACAATTATTATGCCCCGACTGTCAATAAAAATAACCAAAGTTTGACCAATGCCAGTTTTTTTAAATGATACCTGTGATTAAAAGAATATTTTTTTTGTTGATAAGAATATCGTATTTATAAGGAAAAAAAATATTTTTGTTATGATTATGTTGATTTAATTTTTTTTTGTGTGATTATTGATCTCAATCGTAGATTTTTGATTTTTGTACCTAATTGCATTTTATTAGCTTGATAATAATTAAAAATTACATTTAGAGTTATTGGGTGGTTATATTTTATCCTTTTATACATTAATCAACTGTTTTTAAAAACTGAGGTAAGCTAGCATAAATACTTTCAATGCTTTAGACCATTTAAAAGCAGCGGCTTCTCAGGCCGCGCGTCACCAGTTACGTTACACAAAAACCATGTCACCAGTCAAAGGTTAAGCATGCTATTTGGCCAAAGTCTCTCGACAGATCCTGAAAAGTAAAAAAAAATGTTTTCAATTACTAGATACCCTTTAATTTTTTATGTTGTTATTCCATCTGAATGTTATCACTGCTCTATGCTGTTTGTGGTATGACGTAGCAAACCCAGCTCCGACTCCTTTTCTAAGCTACACAACGCGAGTTACCAACTGTTCAAAAATCCCGTCAAAAGTAATGGCCGGTGAACGCGAAATTACACGTGTTACAATGATGATCCTGTTTACCCGCGTAAAGTAATTCCACCGGTTATATTACCGCCATGTTTGAAGAGCAGTTAGGTTTGACCGTGATCGTTTTATTTAACGACTCCGGGGCTGTGCCGGATGTGATTGTACACGGTCAGTTTGCGGAAAACTTGACATAATAATTTTGGGGGCGCAGAGGTGTTTAACTTTGCTTGATGGTTTACGCGCTTACGTAAGTTGTAGTGTAACGTGTATCAGCTCATTAATTGCATCGCGCGGTTAATACTATCGCTCTGAACCTAATCGAAATGCTATTTGTTCGTAAAGTAACTCTTCGCGAGAGTGTAGGTAAATCTATTCTAGCAGGCTCTATGACAATATTCTTGTAATTATTAATTTATAATTCTGCATTAAGTGAGCATTTCGTATTTTTTTTCTAAATACCTTCATACATGCCTATTTATATGCCTAATTTTTATATTTTATATAGTAATTGAAACGTCAAACGTTTCATGTAGACTGGTGGGAGGCGGCGGCTGACCGGAAGTACTGGAAGAGTAGGGGGGAGACCTTTGCCCAGCGGTGGGTAAAAATAGGTTAATAAAAATAATTATTGTAATTAGTAATCTAAATTATCACAGTGGTTTACATATTTGCTCAACCAATAGTTTTACAGTTTAACTTATGTCACCCAAAAAAATCTGTCACAAAAACTCCCAACTTCCCAATAGTTTTTGCATATTTTCTCAAGAGCCAAGGGTCGCGTGACCATATCCGACAAGTGATTTATTCGGTTACGTGTCGGTTGAGAGCTTTTAGTTTTATTTGTTTAACCACGTGTGTAAGGAAAAAACTTGGTGCCAAGCTGTCTGT
Source organism: Ecliptopera silaceata (assembly GCA_932527185.1). Classification (NCBI taxonomy): domain Eukaryota; kingdom Metazoa; phylum Arthropoda; class Insecta; order Lepidoptera; family Geometridae; genus Ecliptopera; species Ecliptopera silaceata. The sequence continues at coordinate 3,494,445 of OW052207.1, read as the reverse complement.
TGGACGAATCTGTTTTTGCACGGATTTGATGTTCTTTGGTTTCCGGGTCAAGATACCACCTACAAGGATTGAAAACTGATTGAAAAAAGACGATAAATGCTCAAAATAAAAGCGATATTAATTTAAATAGTCGTGTGATGTATAATGATTAATGAATTAGCGTAATTATGTCAAATTATAAGCAGTAAAAGAGTGTTTTATGGACACCTGTGAGTTTTTACGTGAAAAGCTACACATTTTTTTCGATCGTAGCGCCCTCTACGCGTGAGCGTTTCATGAAAGAACTAAGTGAGCTTACAGGGTATACTTTTAGTTCGAACGTCTGTTGATAGATGGCAGTGTTTACGAACAGTTTATGAAATGTACGAAAGTTAACCATGTTTTAAACCTTGATTTGAAACTAAAGTATTACATAATATGTTGTACTATGTGAATATTTATTTTATTTACTGATTTAATTCATCTGTTTTTTCCGTACAATTAATTACTAAAGCTATTTAATAAATGATTACCTACTAAGTAGGTAAGTATAATAATATTTATTATCAACAAATATTATTCCATATTCATTTTTTTTTATAAAACAATAAAAGATTTACTTAGGCTCACTTTGTCACTTGTAGATAAAAACTATTGTTGCTCTTCTATAATTAATTTCAGAACAAAATTATTAAGCACATAATACATACTTACCCGTTTGTTTATTTACCAAAGCACATAATGTGAGATGCAGGCAAATATGCAAATAGCAGGTGAATTGTAAACGAGTGAAAAATCATTAGTTGAGGCTGCGTTATATTTTATTCGCTAGTGGACGCGCTAAAAAGCGGCCATGCATAATTACCTCCCGTAGGATCCGAGCTGTGTGCCCGCACAGGGAGACCTATGGACACGACTTAGTACTAAAAATCAACGGAATAATTCTATCCTAATATTATTAACTTCATTAATATTATCTACTATCTACAGTTACGTAATATAAGTGTGTTCTTCTGAAATGACCTCTAAAGTCAAAGTCAAAATTACTTTATTCAGTAAAATCACAAGGATCATTTAGAATCGTCTTACTCTGAGAGGACTCTTCTAACACAGGTTGAAAAACTTAAAAGAAAAGTTTTCAACAAAATTTATGTACACCACTTGCTTACAAAAAAGACTATTTCGATATGATTTGAATATTATAAAAGCGAAAGTTTGTATGGATAGACGGAGTTTGTTACTCTTTCACGCAAAAACCACCGTATGAATTTAATCAAACTTTACAATAATATAGCTTATAAATCATAATAACACATAGGGTATAATTTATATTGGTATTATACAAAATAAAACGATTTCAATAGTTTTAATATTTTCTATAAAATTTCGATTTTGTTAGTTAATTAACATTGAAGCTAGTAAAGCTTTGACTTTTTATTGAGCTCTAGTAAAAATCGTGTGAAACTAACATTCTTTATTGTATTTTTATGCATGTATGTTTCTTCTTCTTCTTTTTGTATATGGCCTCTTTCTGCATTATCCCTTTACGTTAATGTAGGTTACTGTAAAACTCTTTTTGCTGTATTTTTTTTTGTTTTAGCGTTTTAATTATGTTATATGTAATGTATCAAGCTGACACTGTAATGTTTACTTTCAGTACATATTTTGTGGTGAGAAACTAAAAACTTGGTGTTTAAAATATTTTTATAATAAAACAAATATGCAGTCTCCACTCACGCCTCTGTCCATGACGGACTCTTTTATATGCGTTTGTCAGTGAATTACAACGACAGGCATTTAGTCAGTGAAAAACAGTTTATAACACGTTATACAACTTATATAACGGTGAATTAGTGGGTATATTCGGGAATAAATCGCTGATATAAAGTATTTTTGCGTGTTTCACTTCACTGGTACATAAATAACTGTGAGGGTTTTTGAATAAAATTATATGATGAAGGATCGATCGCCGGACGCTGAGATGGAACGACAATCTGCGGAGTATGGCAAACACTTCAAGAGGAGATATATATGCATGTGAATAGGTTATGCAAACTAGGCAAACGCGTTACACCATAGGCCGCATCATTATTTAACATCAGATGTGATTGCAGCCAAGCGTTTACCTATAATGCATATAAAGAAAAAAAGATGAGAAGAGCCTAAGATTGGCGCGTCTTAGGAGAGACATATGTCTAGCAGTGGTCTAATATAGTTTGATGATGATGTTGATAGACAATTGGATGGCATCGGATGATCGTTATCTACAACAATGCACTATCTTGCTGAGCACGTCCTCTGAACAAGTGTTTATAAGTATGAGACATATAGCGGCTAAATAGCTTTTTATAACATTTTATAATGTTTAAGCTTTACTGGCTCTGTCTTTATTGATTATTAACTTACTCTAAATATTTATAAACTAAGTACTATTTTTTAGTAATAAATGCTGTATTAGCAATCTAACCTCAGAACAATTTCATTTTTCAAATTCTTTTTAATTTTTTACCTTATCTTATAAAAAGTTAGCGTTGACATTATGCCACCATTACGTATCAAGACATCAATTCTGCGCTAACTTTTTATAAGATAGACCGATATAATTTATAGAATGTTTATGTAAAAACAAACGTGCTTCTCTCTCTTCCATGGGTCTTCAAAAAAGTAAAAAAGTCAGTATAAAGACCTTTAATCCCGGTAATGCACCCCACAGACCCACGTGTAATTAGATGGTATCAAACAAACACAGACGTTGTGTACCTATATTTGCTTTCATCGGCCGCCCGGCTTGATTTAATGCTTTAACACCATGCTGAAAACGCTCCATGTACACCAAAATTATTTAACATAAAATTAGTAGCAATCGAAAGCGTACTCAAGATACAAGATGCATTGCCGCGCTGATTAGCAAGATAAGATATATAAGTATAAAGTGTACCATGAAAAAAAGGTAGATTTTTTTTTATCTGTTCTTTCCCAATGCTGGCAAAGGCCTCCCCTCTTTCCTCCATTCTTTTCTATCAGCCGCTTCCCACTAGGCTCCGTCATAAGTATCCAAGTCGTCACGCCAACGTTGTCTTGGTCTACCTCGGTTTCGTCGTCCATCCGAAAGCACCCATTGTGTGATGACTGTGTAAATATTTATTTTATGCATGCAAATAACTTCCACAATCGTTAGTGCAAACAGATACTGGAGTGGAGACCGCGTTTAGGCAAGCGTAGTGTAGGACGCCCTCTGGCGAGATGGAGCGACGATCTACGGAGTGTAGCTGGCAAAAACTGAATGAGAAGAGCCGAAGACCGGGCTCAGTGGCGCGTCTTGGGAGAGACCTACGTAAAGCAGTGGACTGATATAGGTTGATGATGATGATGATGATGAAATATCTTCCTTGTTTTTTGCATTCTCGTAGCGTGGGTATAAATCTATGAAATCCCTGCAAAGGCGTTATACAAACATGGCTAATGAATGTCGGCGCAGGGCTAGGTTCCGATAATTTGGTTACGCTGGTGGCCGGTCGGCGCTCCATTCTCTTTTATTTATTTTAATAATATTATGTAGACACTGACTGGGTTTTGAGTTAATTGGCATTGTTGACTATTTTATTGAAAATTTTTATGACGTATTTTCAAAATCACAATTGCTATTACAACTTACGAGTATCTAATCAACGTGTACGCGGAAATTTTATAAATGATTGCAATTAGGAATAAGGTACAGCAAATAACCGCAAGTGTCGCATTCGGCAGTCTAAAAGCCCCTAGAACCCAGTCAATTGCGTTATCGAATCGGATGCAGTTTGTATCAATATTGCGTCGTAGACTTGCGATTGTTGACACGTGAAACAGAAAAATCGCGGAAAAACGAGCGCGACGCTTCACGGACCACCTACCGACTCCGAACACGGACACACCGCAAACCCGAAAACCTACATAAGTCGGAATATCGCAAAATAAACAAACAGAAAACGAACGGACGCAGCCGAGGCAAATCGATACCCAATCGAACGATTCAACCGTTAAACTTTTGTAATACTACCGTGCGCCCGACCAACTCGCAAGCCAACGAAACTACCAAACTAAATATTCCTAATACACCGGCCGACAAAAGGAAATATTACTTGCATTCAAACCCAAAAAAGCGTGATTTTGACGAGAGTTTTTTGGCAGAATATCCCCAAAAGTAGGTTAGTAATTCGGGTTTTGACAATGGGTCCCGTTGAACAATACCTCTGGCTCTCCGTCGAAGTATTACATGGTGGATATAATTAGATATGGTGTATGGATTTAGATTTTGTTGCGATAATTTTGGTGAATGCGCTGAATAAACATCTGCTCGAGATTTGCAAGCCGACAAGCGAGCAATCGCATTCAAATGTCAAGTTGAAAACTGATCCGTGTATTTACGCAGCAATGAAGCCCAAAAAATGGTCAGTAGCATGATATTGTACAAATGAAATTATAAATTATGTTAGATACTATACGTTTTTTGCGAAGTAGTGAGTTCGTTTATCAATTATATTTCAACATCATTATTATGTTTTTGCCCAAATTACATTGTTATTTATTTTAAATTGTTTAAATGTCCAAATTAAAATTATCATTAGTTAGATTGTAACACAAAACCTTTCATGTACGTGTGCTGAATCAAGGCTTTCCCAAAACAGCTTTTTATTATTTTTTTGACAGAATAGCTCTTAAAAAATATGTATTACCTATATTATTCTTTTGAAAAGATCAAAAAACACAATCGATATCAAATCCGATCAAAGCATCCCATGCATACACCGGAAACAGATTTAAAAATTGCGCAAAATTTTAAAAGTTTGTATCAGACTGCTAACACGTCGTCGGCGGGACAATATCTGTCCGATGGGACCGGATGACATACATAGAGTATAAACGCATGTCTCTAAACATCTTAGGTAAAAAAAAATGTTTTATGAATTAAAACAATATTCAGCCGACTTGACAATTGATTGACTTGGCTGAGATATACATATTTCAAAATAAACACTCGACATAGGCAGTATTGCTTTCGCATTGACGAGAAGAGAACATATTAAAAAAAAATCTTAATCCAAAGATTTGCAGATTGAATTGACCCCGTTTTTAAAAAAAAGCAAAATACAAATTAACGCTAAAATTACTAATCAATAAAATATAATAAAAAGTAGCACATACAACTCAAAAAATTACAGATTTTTTTTTTTGTATCTATGTGTGAAGTTTTATCTGTAGCTGTAAATACTCTGTGGCACGAAAACGATACAGGAGGACGCATTGCAAAACACAGATATGCACGTAATCTGTCAGTCAGACAATCTGTCAGATTGACGAAGGTCACAGAGACGCGTGCGAGACATGGTCATTTAACTTTTTTTGTCTGTTTGGGGGTCACATCATGCGTATGCCAGACAACGTAAGTTCCTTTTTTGCATCAAAGTTTTTAGAATTTTGCGATCAAACTCATAGTTGTATGGAGAAATAACTATAAGATACGTAGGTACATGATAAAAACCTGTGTTTTTTTTTCTGGTCCGCACCTATGGTGCATTTGCCATAAAACGATTTTCGTGGCTTCATTAGTCTTTTACTGCGAGACAGTATTAATATAGACAGATATACACAGAGCTAATAACTTGTTCTACTTTTTGAATTCCAAAAAGTATGAGTAAAGGAGGTTTAGAAATCTACGTATCCGAACAATAAGCAGAATCACAAAGCCTATATTCCGAGGCCGTCAATCGGAGCCAGTCCCAATCCGCCAGCTTCGTTATCGCACTACAAAGTTGCCGGGATGCCGAATGATAGTTTTTTCTTTTTTTTTTATTCCCGCTGACCACAGGAAAATTCGGTTGGTCTTTTTTATTCAGTTTACGTGTCCGTACGCTCGTTCCTTTGGAACGGGTTTGGAATAAATGTGTTAATTCTTCTCTTCATTGGAAATGCGTTTTTGGTTTAGGAAATCGTGTGATGCTGATGCGGTTTTGGATTGCAAAATGTTTTGCGATGATTATACATTTTTCTATATAATTTATATATTTTTCATTACTTATACTTAGATTTTTTGTTTGTAAAGCCAGATACATAGGTAAATATGGTTTTAGTTTGTTAATTGGTGTAATATCTATACTCTGCAAGAAATTTTCAAACGAATTAAGTATTAAGAAAACCTAAAAAAAAAGGAAACCCGCGCGAGTCAACTGTGCTCGTATTGTATTCTTCTATTTCTTGGATAACGACTATTATATACCTACTGAGAAACTTAAATATTATAAAAATGTCTATGTTGCTCCAGCGTCTTGTTTATTAAGGCGACGGGTAGGGTGAAATTTTTCATAATAAATAAAAATGTCAATAACTTCCAAGTTTATTATTTATTTATTATATCTATACACACGTTAAACTTGTAACACGGCATAGTTTTTGCCGTGGTGGTTAAACTCTAGACAGTCAGCGTGGCAACGTCACAATTTCAATTTCAACAAAAATGCTGACAACGGCGCAAAACACATAATGAGCCGCGCACAGTTCGGATAGTCAAACTCTAAAGCAGTGCCTTATGTATATTTGCGAGCACACAGCAATCAAACACTTATAATTCCTAAGGCGCTACTCTTCTTCTTCTTTAAACACCTTAATGTAGAAATGTTTTCTTTAGAGTCACAAGATACGAACCATAAGAATAGCTGTGCTGAGTTTGGTACCAAACAAATCTGCCAAACCCATAAAAAATGGGATCTTAAACCACACTTTTGCAAAAGGTGTTGGTACTAAACTTACATTTAAAAGTAAACTATATCCAAGAGCACAAATTTTGAGTAACAATACACTAGTTCAATATATGTGTTATAGGAAATAATAAGTTTCACAACTCCACATGCTATCACTTTTTCTGAAAACAGTTTTCGGTTTCCCCAAAAACACGCATTTGGCTATACCCGTCACCTTAAGACAAAAAGTAACCCCTTATAAATTATAAAATTATCAGACTTAAAAATTTAAAAATAAATTTTTGTTGCAGATGTCCATGGGCGGCGGTGACCACTTCCCGCAAGTTCGTCTGCCAGATATGGCATAAAAAAAATAAAAAAATTAACGTTGATTTCCATTATGACTTCCTCATTTTTGCTACAAAGAAGACCTTGAAAACGCTACGTAAACGCAAAGCTAATACAAAAAAGCTAAAAAGAGTTTTCCCATTTCCCGCGATCTCCCGGGAGCCGGGCTAGTCATAAAGCGATGCGGGCGGCGCGGTTGCGTCGTGGGTGCGTCTTGCCGACGTTTCACGCTCGATAGACCCCGATCGGTTCTCTATAATGGGATGGGACCTTATCGCCGCAGATAAAACAACTTTGTCACACTCGCTGCATGCGTATAATGAAGTTAAGTTGTTAGTAACGAAACTGGATGATGGCAGCATTGTTTTGTTTGTTTAACACAAGTACGATTTCTTGTGAATGCTCTATCAACATGTTTACGACCTCCGCAAAACAAAGGTGCTGTGTCTTGATTTGCAATTACAAGTAAGTACTTACATAAGATTTCACACCGCTAAGCCTCAGAGTGATGACCAAAGTGTGATGCAGACACGTCTTTAGTGGCCGTATTTAGTGCATCGTTGTCGGTAGTGGTTACTTCGTTATCGGTAATGGTTACTTTTATTTTATTTAACCTCTGTGACCCACTGCAGGGCAAAGGTCTTCCCCAAACTCTAAAGTCTTCCATTCTTCATGATCTTGCGTTTATCCACCACTCCGTCGCATATGAGTCGTTTATAAGTGGTTACTATTTAACATTTTTTTTTAAGGCGCACTATTGTTTACGAGAGTAATTAATTAACTTTTTAAACCGAAGTTGTTCACTTCCAAGGGCATTTAATCTGTCTGCATTGTATAGCCCACAAATAAGGTACTATGCTACCATTTGAAGCCATAGGCTCCTGTAACACAGTTTTTTAACTAGCTCAGGAGCCTTTGGATTCAACTCTTACTGTGTAAACATTTACATAGTTGTGTCAATAAAACATATTTTAATTTTTACTTTTATTTCAATTGATCAAATAAATAGCTATACCCTACTATACGCTAGACTATTCTATGCTCACTGCTCGGTTCCTACGTAGCTCCATTTGCTCCAACATTATGTTAACGTGCGGGGTTTTGTTAGATTTTTCGGGGAGCTGGCGTATTGAATGTGGATGAGATGGTCTGGCATGTTAAGAACAATGAGCAATGGATATTGAACTTATGCAAAATGCATTCAACCTATTTGCAATTAAGGACATTGAGTAGAACTATGAAATGAAATCACAAGAGCACAGAATTTTAAATAACGAAATGTAATTTGAATTCTGATTTCAAATTTAGAATTGAATGAACGCTTATGCGATTCCAAGTTTGAATGAATGAAAACACTTTATTGTACATGTACACCTTACAACTAATTATTGAAAAAACAAAATACAGTACAATGGGCGGTCTTAACGCTAGGAAGCGATTTTTTCCAGGCAACCATTGGATGAAAAGAAGCCTACAAAAAAAACTTCGTGGCAGAACTAAGAGGTTGTGAGAGCTTTCATTCAATAAACAATAGCTCTCGCCCATTATTACTGAAATGAAGAATATTTTACTGGTTTTAGTATGTTGTACACTCACATGGACACTTCGACAAACGCAATGAACCCTGCGAACAGAAACAACGGTCGGTTTGAGTAACGGAGCGTATAATTTCGAGTTTATATGGGGTCATTAGACAGCAGGCTGGCGCGAGCTTTTGTTTTGTCGCAATTAACCCGTGAACAGATAATCGTTTCTTGAAGTCAATTGGGAATATCCAGTATCGATTTACAGGGTTAATAATAAACCATCGAGTATGTAGATCCAAATTTGTAGGTTTAACTGCTTTAGCCTGACTAGATCAGTGGTGTTTTCTTCTGTGCATGCATTTAGGGATTCTTCTCCTTAAATAAAGGGGTTTAAAATATACCATTGATTAAGTAGATTCAAATTTGTATGTTTAACTGCTTTCGCCTGACTAGATCTGGTATGGTGGTGTTTGCATTTAAGCTGAAATCTACTAATTACTACTAAAAATGTTGAAAACATATTAGCCTCAGTTTTATTAAACCACTTAGAACGATATGAATGGCTTAATATAAAAGTACTCCTTCTAGATTATGCCACCTTCCACATAATACGATCTTCTTCTTCTTGCGTGTCAACGGCCAACACAAACGACTCTACACCAAGTTCGAGTAGAATTCCGAATGTGATACGATAAAAAGTAGCAATATATTCTTTTGTAAGTAAATATATTTTTAATTTATTTAAAAAGTAAGTAGGTATCATGTATGTATGTAGGTACAAAACAAAGTTTCATTGAAACTTGTATATGAACTTTAACTGACATTTACATAATAAAGTAAATCCTCTTTTGTATTTCGTTGAGTTTATACTAAAGAGTGAGCTGGATACATGAGTCTATCGGAAGCGGTGTCGCGGGAAGCCGACATCGCACCGCGTTTGCCGAAACTGAATATAGTTTAGGAGTTCGATTGTGATATCATTATATTAAAATAAAGCATTTTATTATGTAACAAAATTGTATGAAATTGGTATTAAGGTGTAACGCACCTTAATACTCAGTTATAGCTCAATTTATGATTAACTAAGAAGTAAGCTAAACTGAGCCAACGCAACTGAGCAAAAGCCAACGCCGTAGTACCTACATAATATATAATTTTGAAACAGTTTATAGTATAGCAGTTTCCAGTGTTCGTTAACATTATTTACTGTTCACAAATAAAAAAATCTTGATTCTTTTATTGCCCTTTTGTGTCGCAAATAAGTTATTTTCTATTGTATTATGACCTCAGACATTTATGCACCTTTCTACATACGACGACAGAGTATAGTCATAAAATTAATAACAATAAATATTCATGGACATTTAACATCCGGTTCCAAACCAAGTAATGCTACTGTGGTAACGTGATTCCTGATAGGATACTAATATACTTTTTTAAAATTAAATTACATTTGTTACACGAAATACATCATTATATGAAAAAAAACCCTTGTATATAAGAGATTCCTGTCTCCTCACCTCTAAATCTGCTAAGTCAGCTCGCGATCCTATCAGCGGCGTCAATTGCCCGTGCCAAATGCCACTTCCCTACCCCCTACCCCCACTTCCCACCCCCTCTTATCTGTCTCTGAGGAGCGTGATCGTGATTGAATGTTTCCGTTGATGTCAAGATATAAGGGGACAATACGTGGATGATGGTGACTTGAAGGAATTACAAGGGTAATGAGTTTGTGAAAAAAAAATATAATTATTTTTCTCTTTATACTTTACTGTACACAAAACTACAGAATTATGTACAGGAAACGTAATATAAGACAAAAATAATATTAATTTAATAAGAGTTTAAAGAGTTTTTGTCACATATATTTTTTTTATAACTTGTCGTATCTGCCTGGTCTCTCCCAAAGTCTCCCATCTCTCCCAAATTTCTTTAGTTAAAATAAATATTCACAGACAATTCACACATCACACTTTAGTCCCAAACTAAGCAAAGCTTGTACTATGGGAACTAGATTGCTGATAAAATACTTATATTAACACTTTTTTGTAATATGTACATACAAGACATACATAGAATACCTACATAGTAACACCCAGGTGTGCTGATCTTTGGCGATGGTATACTTACTATATACTAAATATATTTATATAGTAAGTACTTAAATATGGATCTAGATAAATTATATTGATATAATTTATCATACATTTCAATAAAATTAACTGTTTATAATTAACCTATAAAATGATGATTTATATGAGAACATAAGGCAGGTACCGATGAGGCTCGCAACAGGTTGAATGTTAATCTTTGTTAATTACTTTACAGAAACAGCTGGCGTGATGTTTGTAAAAAATATCATTCTTTATTAATAGTTTTAGATGTCGTAGTATGAAGTTTGCTTGCGCATTTTATATATAACACCCACTGTTGCCCACTGGTAAGTTTGTATTTAAAATAAACAAACATTGAATTTATAATTAAACTCAATAAGTAAATATTCATGGACATTTCACACATCACACTCTAGTCACAAGCTAAGCAACGCTTGTACTATGAGAACTAGATTGCTGATAGAATAATAATTATTCTATCAGCCTTTTTTTAATAGAATCCTTAGTCTAAAAACACACTTAGTATAATTATTATACTAAGCATTCAATATGAAAGGCCTAGCAATACAAAAGTAATATGTTTTGGTAAATAAAGTAAACTTATCAAAATAATCCGATAAATCGATAAAAAAACTCAAGTTTTTTTATAATATCATTTATTTATTGTGCATTTATTAATAAATACACAATAGTCTTAAAACATTTGAATAGAGCCATTAGGTTTATTTGTTTAAAATGTTAGTAAGCGCCGTCATTAGGTTAGCCGCAGGAGATGCGTTTATGTGTTTATTGGTGTTTTTATTACGAATCGTTTTTTTTTATTGTGATTGTAAACGACGCGTGATCGGCTCTGCAGCTGACGTTTGACGGACTCTGAATTATATTCCTCAGTCACAAATAAATATTCATAGATATTTTACCACTCGCGTTGTGGGTTCGATTCCCACCCAGGCAAATGTTTGTGTGATGAAAATAAATATTTGTTCTGTGTCTGGGTGTTTCTATGTACATATTATATGTATGTTTTTAAAAATGTATATAAGTATTCTATCAGAAGTCTAGTTCCTCTATGGGAACGCTATATATATAAGTATAAGCTTTGCTTAGTTTGGGACTAGAGTGTGATGTGTGAAATGTCCGTGAATATGTATTTATAGTAAAAGACAAGGAACAAACATCAGTTGGTATGGTAACGATAAGCGAACAAATAATAAAAACAAAAACAAATCGACTCAAAACTCTATCAAAAGCAAAAATGTCTGTAAACTCGTAATTTGAGTCGAAATCAACATAATTAAGGGCTGTGCGAAACAAAAGTAGCATTCAAAGGCGTCATGTCACACAGAGTCACAGAACAATTTTTGTTCTGAGCACAGAGTGAACTCACAATGACACGGCTGGGCGTCGGCGTCGCGGCACGCTTGCCCACATTACTGTAGGGCTGTCACACAACTCTGGATCGTTTTATTGGTTCCCACAATGTCAAGTGAGTCATCAACAATACCAACATATCAAACTATCTAGGTAAACACGCTACACCGTAGGCCGCAACACCATTTAACATCAGATGAGATTGCGGTCAAGAATTTGCCTATAATACTTTAAAAAATCAAATCTCCTTATCACTATACTTGTAAACAATGAATGGATTAATCCTTTGTAGATCTTGAAAACGATTATTGATACTCACACTGTTTTCCGGTTTGTGGTTATTCCAGAATTACTTCGACAGTTATTTTTATCACCGAAAAAAAATATCAGCGATTATAAACGAATTGCACTATCTTATTCAATAATATTTTGCTAAATAAAAAAAATGCAGATGCTCTTTGATTATTCCTAATTTTTTTTATGTTCGCTTTATACATTTTTTTTGTCTTTTGTATCTGATACTTATTGCTATACCTACTCTAATACTCTTAGCGTTTTTTATCAATGTACTTACATGTAAAATAGTGTCAACCCTGTATAGTGCAGGCAAGGATATGAACCTCACAGAGCTACGGAACTGCCATAAGGGGTGTCAGCAAGTCCGCGTGTGCTGTTTTGTCAGCGGTCGGCGACGTGGAAACTGTACTCGCATTGTGACAACCCTAGCGGGGAGCCGCTAGCCGATGATGTGTAGAATTTATTTGTAGTATATTTGAATATTAAAATAAAATGCAAGTTTGAGTATTTTTGCAATGACACTACGTTATATTTCAGTATTAAAATTGAATGCAACTTAGAATATTTTGACACTACTTTTAAAGTATGTGAAGTTAATAAAATACTACATCTATTAAGATTATATCTATTAATGTGTAGTTTCTATTAAATATTGCTTAAACTCATTTTGATTTATTTCTTTTACATCTTTAAAATATGACATCATTAAACATGTGAGTGAGTTATTCATTTGAAACACCCCAAGACATCAAGGGATATGCACAATAGACCGACCTCGATAGCCTCAGGCGCGTTCTGAAACTATATTTTTAGACTCAAATACTCCTCTTCACAAAAGGTGTGCGCACAATGTGCGCGGCAAGTGGAAACTGCATCAGCTGATGAAGCGCTGATGAGAGTGGGCTGAGCGTGTTACGCAACGTACCTTATAGCTCAGTGACTGTTTCTGTTCACTGGAATTCTGCAAGATGCACTCGGAAACCGGAAAAATTAAATGATAGTGGGGATTTTTGTTGTTCCTAGGTTAGTTCCAGTCGGTCGTAAGAGACTTTGTAGTTTCTTTTTTAGAATATTAAAATGTGTAGAATGTAGTTGAAGGACTTTTTCTGAAAAATAAGATTTTCTTGTTTTTTATCTAAGTGAAATTTTGTAAAGTTGTGTTAAATTAGGTGTGATGTTAATATTTTTCAATTGTCTGGGCAAGGGATGAAACGGTATAAGATAAAAATGATAAAAAGTTACTTAATATTTTCACAACGTATAGGTAATATCTATTTTAATAATATCAATAATCTAGAAACAAACAAAAGATATTTTTACCCAAAGAGTAAACACTCGACTTCGTTCCCCGATAAAACCGTGAGAGATTTCTTCAAAGCTACGTAAACAATAACACACTTCACGCGTATTAAAGCCATTACGAAATCCCGATCCTTCAATAAAGTCTCGAAAAAATCGATTACTCAGTTTAATAAAATACACTCGGAGGGGAGGTCGGGCAAAAACGACACGGCAGTTAAAAAGCACGGATGTGAACATTTGTAGCAATAATTTGGCCCACAAGCCCGTGGGGTGAGCCGCGGCTGTTGTTGAAAGAATGATACATCATCAAGCCAATAATAAATCACACATGATTCAATTAGAAAATACGAGTGGTGAAACGTCGCGTTTCTCGCTCGAAAAACATTTGCAGGGTAATTTGACGTGTTGTATTGCATCATCAATCAAATTCAATTAACAATGAGATCTCGCGTTGCAAAAAATCAAGTACACTCGAAAATTTAGCAAATAATTGATATTGATCAATAAGGTCATTGACAATCTAATAATATTCTCCTACTCGGTAGTTTCCTGATATGAAAACGTTTATCAACAGAGTGATTCAGCTTATATTCTAGTGAAAACTTTACTAACACACCACAGATTTGACTGAAACACGAAAAATAAAATAATACACAGATTTTTGTATGTGAAAAGTTCAGTAGCGCTATTAGCGACGATCATATTAAAAAATATTTGGTATAAGTTATACGAAACTGCGTTTAAGTGTCCAGAACACTTGAATTCTGCAATTTGTACTATAATACCCACATTTATATCTGACAATAGAGTTAATCCCATTAAGAACTTCACATTTAGGTACACATATTTTTTGTAATTTTTATATTAATATAATTTTAACACATGAGCTTTCAGCACACTCAATAACTCATTGGCGAAATATAGCAGTGTCGAGGGGAGTGGGCGCGGTAAGGTCGTGTCACGTGCCAGTAATGAGTTCAACCTCCCCCACCCTCCCTTCGGAATTTCACACTGTATGTGCATGCTTCTGATGACCCGGATTTACGACGATTTTTTGATGGCAAATATTGCCTCCTTTGAATTTTTCCTGTAAAATGCAGGTACGCGTTAATATTTCAAACAATTTTTAGTGCAACTTTATACTCATAATACATTCCAAGAAAAGTAGTTTACATTTTTTTATATTGGCGTTTATAGCTGTAATCGATATAACCGGTCGCCATCAGGTGGGTCGAAAATTTGTCAACCGACAGAAACAGCTATAGATGCAATGTTGTAAAATTAGGTTAGATTTTAAAAATACAATAATAAAGCTCATAAAAGGGCAATTATTTCAAAGCTTCTACGTACATTTACCAGCAATTATCTCCTCAATCCTGACGGTAGACTTAAATACTCATTTCCTGTATTAACAATCATTTTGGGATTGCAACGCCCTTCACCTGTAAACCACAGACAACCCAAAAGTTACTCAGCACAGAGTATCACTGAGCTTTAAATAATATTTTTAGCTTGTAAGCGATTTTCGAACCTACAACAATAGCATTAGAGCTAAATTTTACCTGACAGGATCGTATTCGGTGTTTATATTGCGCTGGGTACCACACAGTATATGAAATGAGTTTTCAGATATACCATAAAGGTTTGTATTAGAATGGAATAAGGTGTATTCTAGAATGATGGTAAGGAAGGGAGACGCAAGCTCGGTAGCCTTGAAGCCGCGGGTGCTTACCGGATTTGCTCTATTTGCACAATACTCACTGCCCTTTGGTCCATGTTGCGTAGAGCTACTGAAATATAGAATTGACTTAATATAACGAAAAGCCGATACACAATTACAGTACAATGAAGTTTACAAAAAATCTAATAGTGAAACGCAATTTTTATATTTTCTCCTCTTGAAAACTCCTCGCAGGAATTTGTATAAGTACAGAAGAGTAATCAATATTTTATTCCCGATTTCGTTTTTCTTAAAACAAAAGAAATTTGCATAGTAAACTATTCCATCTATGTACTTATGATTCTTATGCTTACAATCAATTTATTTTAAACTGTTTTCAAACCAGTAATGAATATTTTGAATGTGTTGTAATTAAAAAAAATAAAACAGTGCGCGCGAATGATACCGAATTAATAAAAGCTGATACACTAATTTCAAAACGATGGCAGTTCTACACATTACAAACTCTATCCTTTCCGGTTTCCCTTAAAATTCAAGTGGCCAATTAGAGTTACATTACGTCTTCACCTAAGTCTTAAGGACCCTTCACCCTTTGTGAAGGAGCAACGTTTAGCAACATTGTGGATTTTTGGACCGAAAGCAATAACAGCATGACTCCCATACAATGTGAAAGTGCATTTAAGAGTTTGATTGATGAATGGATGTTGAAGAAATAAATCCTAAGTACTTAATGTTAAACGGAAATATGTAATGGGTTTCAAAAATGTAACGTTTTTTATGCTTTTCAAAAGATACTTTGAAATTGGTCCCTTATAGTAAAAACCCGATGTCATATCTTGCCATCCAGCCTAACGAATTTTATTGAGATAAATGAAAAACAGGACATTCCAGGATATAGCAAAAAAAATAGGTATACCTACGTCATGAATTTAAACACTTTTCTTATTTATTTACATATCAATGCAGTTGTAATATAAAGCTAAAAACTAAGTAAAAGCAAGTAAAGCTAAGTAGGTCTGTATGTACTTATTTCTAGTCCATGTAAATTACGTTCATTTTAGCGTATTTATCACAAGCTTATTTTATATTTATCAATATCATTGACTTCATGCACCTATAAATCACAAACATTTCTATGGCATCATCAAACAACTGTCACAAAATAATTTTATATTACTATAAACTTTTACATTCTAAATTTACAAAATGTACATATGCATATACATATAAAATACATATGAAACAGTTCAGGTATCTACAGAGAGTCGCAAACGATGTATAGATAGCTCAACTGTACCCCAAGTAGGTACCGCGTGTGCACAAACTCGTACTTGGGGTACAGATCCAAATCATTCATTCTAAATGTGATAATGTATATAAAAAAACAGTTGACAAACTTATCAAACATTATAATTACCTACATTTAAAGTAACCATGAAGCCTCAGCGTTTAATATAAAAGCCGACATTTTTCTGCAATTATCCAGTTTATTTTAATGTTCAACCCTTGACGGGTTACACTTCCGCCCATCGATTACAGCACCAGCTCATTTGGACATGTGTTACCAACTGGCTATAGCTAATTTATAATGTTACCAGCAAAGACTTGATTTCTTGAAAGACGGAAATCGATATTTTGCATTTTTTTAACGGTTGTAAAAGTAAAATATTATAATAAACAACGTTTTTGACAGATATAATTATATAAAGTAATAATGGTAAAAAATATTTTTCATTAATAATGCATAGGTAGTCCAAACTAAGAAAATATTTTGTACATACTCAATACGATACTGCTAGTCCACATAATTATGGGTGTCAAAGTATTTTTTTTCACGGTAACCGTTTTTTAAGAAACTTCTTGCAAAAGTCTAACATTTCTATAAAATATAAAGAAGTTTATAGTTATTACGTTACTACAAGGAGCTTGTATCTTAAATACGGACAAAGTATTGATTACAAATAACATCGGTATACACAATCACCTTAATGAACTTCTAATCACTAGAATAATTCCACAAAATGCAACAAAACGAGAATATATTGTAATTTAAGACAACTCTATACCATAACTCTGATTGAGACCAAACTTTTTTGTCGGCTTTTGTCAATCCCCTTCAGTGTAACCGAACGTCGGTAAATAGCTGACAAAGGGATCGACAATAGAGCAATGCCGATGTTTGGACCTGGATAAAGAGACGTCTTAGAAATGCAGTCATTGTACTTGGTTTTTTTTTCTTTTTGTTATGGCTGTTACCTACTGGCTTGCACAAAACCGCTCGGTAGCAGCGGCGATCACTTCAAAGAGTGTTTACCTACAATATAATTTTTATTGCAGTATCGGGAGAAATTCTATGACAATTTGGATCTATGAGAACTTAGGTACGGCAACCCTCAGCTTTCTATTTTACTCTAATTTTTTTAACACAGTTTTTTAGTTATAAAATACATTTACAGAAATAGTTCGTGAACGTGTGATTTTTATTTCCGTATGAGAATAATTTTTCATTTGACTACAATTTGTGTAGGGTACACAAGTTAGATCTCATAACAATTAATAATGATTTATTACATATAAGTTTATAATGACAATTATGTAAAGTAAAGTATCGTACAGTAAAAAAATCTTGATTCAATAAAATCACAAGGATCATTTAGAATCGTGATTCTAGGGACCAGTTCCACGCGACCAGGGCCTAGAAGAACGGGCAAGAAACTTGTGTGTTGTTTAATACAAACTAAATCTAAAAGGGCATGATTCTTTTCTCGGCATTTTTCTAAGTCAAGGCTTCTGACTTGGCCATCACCGCTCTTCTCAAAAAGCATTTTATACACCTTTTTCCCAAAATAATATTACAATTAACTAAGACAGATTTGACTAGCCCAATGAGTAGGTAAGCAAAGGCTGTCATATTTTCACAATAATACAAAATATCTCATATCCGACCTGTGTGTGACCTATGTAAACCTTATATTATCTTAAACATTGATTCTTTTTTGTTTTCACATTGTTATTACTTAAAATCACCGCTTAACCTAGTGCAAAAATCGAAAACTACAATAAAACCAATACCAATAAAATTTACAACCTTGCCCGCAAATATTCGCAAACCTATCATAAACCATTATTTTACACGTTGAGTAGCCAAATAAACAAAAGAATACTACCTCTGCACTATACCATACAAATGTAGATAACTCAAAGGTACCGACAAAATACAGTCGTATACTAACTCTGTATTTTACAACTTTAGAGGTATATTTGGGTAAACTTTTGTTTTAGTAAGCAATAAAACTTTATATGCCAAACAGATCTGTAGGTATACCTAGATAAGATAGGGTGTTTTTGTGAATTGACATGTTGTTAAGCAGATGGTATTGTTGGGATATCATGGCGGTCTAAAATACGCCATAAAATGCTAATATTTGATAAAGTAGACCAGAAAATGTTGGCTTTATTTTTCCTTCTTGATTGTTATTTTAGCTTTTACTAAACGCTACAGATAGTTTAAACATATTGTGTCAATACAAATATAACAAATACTGTACTGAAACAAACAAAATAGTCTTAATATCTAAAATGGGTTAAGTATTGTTGTTTCATACAATAAAACTATAAATGAAAATAAAATACGCTTTATATTAACAACGTTTAAAATATTGCTGGCAATTAGTTAGGTTTTAAGCAATATTTATTTAAACATTTCATCTACCATTAAACTAGTAGCAATATGGAAAATTCTATAGTAGGTCTGATTTTTTTTTAGTTGAATAATTAAAATATAATAAGACCTAGGCGGCGATGGCGAGACGAGCTCGATTCGTATGACAAGGATTGGTAATTAACAGCCCAAGACCAATGGTCTTTGGGGGGGCCTTTGCCCTGCAGTGGGAAACTTCAGGCTTATAAATAAATAATAATAATTAAAATATATTTATATAATTAATAAAAGCGACGTTGGCGTAGAGCTACCGTAGCACTCGCGTAGCGTCGTTGTTGACGTTAGCATCTCGCGAAAAGCGCGGGAAAGTCACAGAAAACTCGCTCAAAGTTTTGCTCCGCCCGCGCCCCGCCCCCTTCCGCTGTCTCGCTCGCACACCACCTCTCTCTCTTACCGCACGCTAGCGGCTAACCACAGGACGCACCGGGAACTATCAACTCGATGCAGTCACTTTGGTTCTTTTGGGAATTCTGCTGAAAGTTTTGGGGAACGGTGAAACTTTTTAATTAAATTGTTTAACATTTTATGATATCTTTATTTCATAACACTATTATTTATAAGTTTTTTATACTTCATGGCGTGTATTATTATTACTAAGATATAATGATCAGGGTTCATCGGGTTTTTGATTGCAAGAGAAGTTACATAATAGCAACTACAATTTTAAAAGGCAATTTAACATTATAATACAAAAACAAAGGTCAATCGTTAATTATACCAATAAAACAGTAATACACTTGCATGAGATGAACAAACCCCCTTCAGAGCCATTCCTAGCATACTTTCGCGAAAATGAAGTGCCACCCCGCGGTTCTCCCGCCGCCGACTCCAAACATGAAATCATAATTTTTCATGAGCTCGTTGATAGGTTTTTGCACCGGCCGCGGTTTCCCGCCGCCCCGCGGCCTAATTACCGCGACTGCCCGATACGTCACCGCGGTGATTCAAAAAAATCCACCCATCCCTCTCCCACCAGCAAGTTTTCCGCGACCGCGTCCCGCTCCGTGCACATTTTTATAAAAACGCAGAGACCAACCGCCGCCGTCCCGCTCGTTCCCACCAAGCCACCGCATCACCCGGACCCTTCGTCTCCTTCCCGCTTTTTACGAGACGTAGGGGCCGCCACCCGGGTGGGGCGGCGACCGCGCGAACGCAAAATATTGACCATCGGAAAAAGTCGCGCCGTATCACAGTCATCAGTCGAAACAGAGTTCCCGCGAGCACGCGTTCCTCGGGCGACACTTCGGCGCGCGTCGTGAGTCTTCGGATTGCGGTCTCGAGTCGCGCGGCCGCCCGTTTATTTTTCCGTCTCCCCGCCCGGCGTCTTGCAAGCCGCGCCGCGCCCAACAAGTGGTGCACAGTGTAGACGCACCCGCGGCTCACACCACGCGAGACGCTCGAACCGCTAACCGCTACTTTTCTTCGCTCCGCGCGCACGCAACTCTCGCGAGCTTCGAGCCGGCGATTGCGTGTTTACAACTTTCAAAACTTTTGTTATTGTGTGTGCGGACTTAACAGTGGCGTGACGAAGGACTTCAGTGGCGTGTAATAGGTGGTGTGTTTGTTAGAGTTGAGTGAAGTCGATGCACCTACCGCACGCGAGTCCCCCGGCCCCCGGTATGGCGGACGTGTACTCGTACATCCACGAGTACTACCGGCAGAGCCACGGCGAGCTGGTGCCCACCGGCTCCCCGGCCGTGCTCTGCTCCGCGCTGCCAGGCCACTGGCGCTCCAACAAGTCGCTCCCCGTCGCCTTCAAGGTGGTCGCACTCGACGACGTGCAAGATGGAACTTTGGTCACGATCAAAGCTGGAAACGACGAGAACGTAATGGCCGAGTTGAGGAACTGTACCGCAGTCATGAAGAACCAGGTGGCAAAGTTCAACGACCTTCGGTTCGTCGGTCGCAGCGGTCGCGGGAAGTCCTTCTCTCTGACCATCACCATCAGCACCTTTCCCAGTCAAGTGGCCTCCTATACGAAAGCGATTAAAGTCACAGTGGACGGACCTCGAGAACCGAGAACTAAGCAAAGTAAGTTTCTTGAACTAGTCTTAGTTTTTCCTTGTTTGACGTGTATTAGATTTCAACGCGTTCCTTGAGCTTTCAAGCTAAGGAGGTCTGTCTACATCTTGGTTACCATCACCATCTTATATTTTACACAGCAAATTGCAGATGATTAATTTATTTAGAACTTTTAATACTGTAAAGGCCACCGTGTTCCACATTTACAACTCCCATAAAGTTAAGAGTCGGTCAACAATAGTAACGCACAATAAATTGTTAGTAATCAAATCTAAACATCGTTTGACATTGGTGACTATTAACTGAGGACATATTGAAACAATAAAAAATTAATAGTCTTTGAAGATCAACACAAGAGTCGGTACAGTGACTAACATAAGCAAATGACAACGTGTATGTTGTTAGCAAACTTAAACAACAAATATTTATTTCAGTGATATAAATATTTAAGGAATAATAAGAAAACACTAAGGTTTTACCTGAACCTGAAACGATTCGATAATAACTATTAGATAAAAAATGTATATTTGATACAGTTACCATACCCAGTTGGTGATTTTGTATATCATATGTTTCAGTCTCATGTGACTAAAAACTATTGTGTATGACATCACATGTTTTATAGTCTTTAGTTTCAAAAAAGTGTATCTTCAACCATTAAAATCTATTGTATATCTAGTGTATCTAGTGTGTCACATGTCTTTAGAGGTCGTTTTTGAATTTTGTGTCAAGATATTTATGGTGCTGACTGTACTGATAGTATTGTATAGAAAGTATGCGCGCACGACTCTTGGCCGGCAGCCAATCCGCGGTCGCGAGGTCGATTCTGCGGAGCCGCGGCTTCTGACCACACTCAGACTAGTTTATTTCAGATAATGTTTATACTAATATTTCTTAAAGTACATTAAGATTAGTACATTTAGTACGAGCAGTTTGATCATTTGAAAAAAATGTCGATAAAATGAAACGCAGGGTAAAATATGTCTAATAAAATTATATAATATATAATAATGGACAAAAATAGGTAGTACTTATTATTCAGGCCTAAAGGTAGAGTAAAGGTAACGAGTAGGATATAAGTTGGTTTAAAAACATTGTTTAAAAATAAATTAACATAAAGATAGTTAAAGTTCTTGAAATAAATAAATAATTTAACTTTATTCAATTTTATAAAACTTTAACTTGAACCTGTGAGTGAGTGAAAGAGTGGAATTTGAAAATACCCTCAAACTGTTGTTTCACTATTTTAGTTAGTAAGACAAAAACTATTTTATAAATATTTCTTATAATTTGTAAGAGACCTTTGCCTTGTATTGGGACGATAGTGGCTAAATAATATATATATTTTTTTAAATTAAAACATCATAAACGCATCATTCGATATAAACATCTGTGAATCCGAGAGAACTCAGTTTGACATTAATTGCTCTCCATAATCTCCACTCAAAGAAATGACTGTGAAGTCGGACGATCCGAAAATAACTTCGATTGCCGCTTACACCGTTCGTGTTGTAAAAGAGCTTCTACACGTGCTTTCAACAAAATTTATGAAATTAGAAGTATAACAATCTATATAAAACAAATATTCATCTAAATGATTAATGTAACACGAAATGTAAGCAAAGTTATATGTTAATCATTATTATCTTCAGTAAGCATCTCAGAGATTTCAGGGGATTGGATAATAATTAATGAAATGTTTGTTAAATAACAATAAATAATAGTAAATCTTACGATAAATTAATAAAAAACATCACAATTTAAGAAGTTCAATCAATTTATTTAAATAATATTTTAATATTGCGGATTCCAAAATCATTATCTTAAAGAATAATAAGGATTAAATAAAAAATAAATATATTATACAACTTATATATTATAACAATATTGCTAGCATTTTTTACTGTTAATTTTTTTATATCATCAATTTGTGAAACTATATCTACGCGCTAGAGCAGTTTACGGCTGACACTACCATTGTCTGTAAAATTATATATCTCCCAACATGCTGCCAGCAATGTGGAAGGTTATTTAAGGAGTTGTATTTGAGGTCGTTAGCAAGTTGTTTTGACGTGGCTTATTAATGGTAATTGTTTAGACACGGCTTTGTACTTATTATTATACTTTTGTGTTAAGTGATTCTGAAACGGGCACCAATTACCTTTTGCGTATGAATTATTTATAAAAAAATGGTTTTCACTAAACGCTATCAAGGCCGAAACTATACAACGTTTCTATAAACTTGCTGATAAGAATACTTACATAATTTTTTTTATAGGTCCATACAATTTATAAGTAATACTTACCCAAAAAACAAAACTCAATTAATGTACTTGGTGAGAATCGAATCAACGACCTACTGCTTTGAAACAAAGCTTATACTGACTAATCTGTGATACTTTTTTTCTTTACTTTTATTGAATAAATACTAAAATCTTAAAATAAATCTGCAACATTACTAATGACTACATCTAAACTATTCGTCATCAATATTACATTTAATTTATCTAGCAAGAATTCTATAATACATTCAAAATCGTCCTATTAAAAGTTCATCAAAAAACAAAACAAGAAAATTAAAAGTGAATTCATAAACTTTTGACACCACAGATCTATTTTAACCGAACAGCGACCGTCTGTGTAAACAGTGCGCCCAAACTTCGGTCAATAATAAAAAGGCAGTGTGCGGAAAAACTAACATCCTACCATCGTAAACTTCAAAGACTTTAAGTTAATAAAGCGATCAATGTGCACCGACTTAATGAGCGAGTTACAACGCACTAATTAACATTAGTGTTGTACTGTTCAGTCGGCTTATTTTTCTTTCGTCTACAACCGACAATTGAAATCAATGCTATTGATTTCAAAAATGATTTTCGTTAGTTCAATTTCTTTCATATCATTGTTTCGCAAAAGATACACTTATTTTTTTATTTTATAGTTTTTGTTTCAAATAAACTACACACAGAATAGTTTAACGTTACTCAGCTGTTCTCAACAAATGATTTTAGTTGCTATAATAATACCAATTAATTATAATCTATTTTTTGCCGATATACATATTCATGTTGTCTAGTGATACTTCTCGTCACAATTTCCATGCAAAACGTATAAATTAAAAAAGTCTAATCTAAATGATACAGAATCAAATGCTAGCAAAAAGCCGTCTATCAACTGAACTTCTGTCCATCCCTCCCTATAGAAAATTTAGTCAAGCTCAATTTTATCTGCAGTATAATTAAACTGTTTTTTCTCGTCAATTATATTTAGTTTTCGCAATGTTTACACATTCCTGACTAGACGGGATTAAAATTACGCGTTTCTTTTGTGATCATGACATTGAGATAAGAATAAAATTATTATGTTTTTTTTTACGAAGCATCATATAAAATCATCATATAAAATGATCCATAAGCTGAAAAAAAAACTAAACGTTCCAAAAGTTTGATGTCGGAGTGATATTTGGTCACTGTTTTTGTAAACATGCTTTGTGCGATCTGTACGCTGCCACTGAAAACGCCTTATAAGTAGCCAAATTTTGGGAAAGCACTGTTTGAGATCATCGAAACGAAGAAGAAGAAGATTGTATTTGTAGGGATATAAAGAAAAAGGTCAAGTAGGTTGATAAGTTTGAGTACATTCCCCAAATTTCATAAATCCCAACAATCAAAGTTTAGTAGGCACTTGCATCGCCAGCGGTTACCAAGTTCCACGGCGCGGCCACGGCCGAGTAACAGATGTAAACAATCTCTGGGCCGCGTCATAAACTCCCGTTTGATCTCCCCGCCGCCCCCGCCCTCACTTACCCCTCGCCTCTAAAATATGGATTTTATGTCTCTGCTAGTTGCTAAAATACCGCATCCACACCCAGCGACCCTCATAACTAGAGTTCCTGTTCAAACCGAAACTATTGGGTGTCAGATCGGCAGAAACTTTCAGGCCGTAAATGTATGGGAAAGTTTCCAAGAAACATACTGTTCGGTCATAATTTTCACGTTCATATTTCTACAACCTTTTCGGGAATCGTTCAATTAAAGTCGATGAAAAGTTTCGCTCCGACTGAGTCACAGTTAGATTCACACTCACTTAATTAAATCATTCAAAGAAAATGGCACTTGGAAACGACTACTAGCCAAATATTGATAAATGATTACAACACAGACAATTACAAAACACAAAGACGTTATAAATGCGGCGTAGTCGCCACCCAGCCGTCCGAATTATGAGCCATAACTCTGATTCCATTTGTTTAACTCGCACTCCTCTACATTAATTTATGATGACAGCAGCTCGCATCTCTTCTCAAGTTATTTAATGCTCATTTTGACACTCAACGTCGTATTGTTTATTATCCAAGCGGTACTGATTCAGCCGCGACTCTCTTGATTCGATCCACATTCTTAACAGATTGTAAATTTTTAGGTCGACGGTGTTTAAAGGAGATCGAAATAACTTTATAGATCCCAACTGAGAAGTCGACTAATAAAATGCATTCCTTTCTTTCAACTATTGTCTTTTCGAAATAGTAACATCTCTCCTATCAAAATAGATTTAGTGAAACAATTCGGTGATTTACAACTGTTATTACGTGGATAAAACTGTGCACGCAATCTAAAGCGTTATAAATCATTCGCAATTAGAGACGCTTTCCGTTAATATTCAAAGCCCCGCATGTGTAGCATTTCGGGGACTGAATTAAATTGAATACTGGCATTAACAAATGGAGCGGGCCGTTTCCGAGAGCATTTAACTTATTATTGCAGCATGATGGCAGCTCGCTCCGCTCTCCGCCCCGCCCCGCCCCGCCACGCCACGCCACCGCGCCGCCGCTTGCCGGGTGACAGCTACCGTCCCATCCATCACGCTCTTCATTTAAAATACCCACGATTTCGGAAACCCTCTCACGGAGCACTCGCTAATCCCGGCTAAAGGGGTTCTCTAAATAAAGTAATTGTTTTGTAAACAGACGTCACAAAAGACTTGTTTATAATCAGCCTACTCCGGAGATAAAGAGTTCAAAACAAAGTAGAAGAGCCTCGTAAACGGTTTATCTCGCAATAAATATCTACACACCTGATCAGTCGATTGAGATTAAAAACGTAGTTAATCGAAAATAGAGTTCGGCTGGCGTCTTTAGTCTATCGATTAAACAAATAAAAGTTCGCTATGAAAGGCGAAAGGCAACGTGACGGTGGAGGGTCGTAAAAACGTATGGCACAGAGGAGCCGGCTAACTGCAGTAGTAAAACTGCTCGTATTGTATACAAACCCTTGTTATAGTCGGCGGGCGCGGTAAACAGCGCGCTGTGTCGCCGCCTTTACGGCGAGCCTTTGTAACTTTAGTGCGATCGGACGTGGCGTAAGACGGTGACCTCCATGTCCAAGGCATCATTGGTGAAACGATTTTCACACAATTGTCACCCTTATTATCAAGGAAAACCTTTGAATCAAGTGTACAACCTACCATCCAACCTACAACCAACCTACAAATACCTTGCAATTTTAGTATCAAACTTTCCGTGGTAAAGCTATTATTATTCTAACTGGATTGAATAACAAAACTAAACAATAATAAAATTCTTTATTGAAGGCTAATAAATAAATTGAATTACAACTGTTAAAATTAGCCCTACAATAGGCGGTCTTATCGCATGAAGCGATTTCTTCCAGACAACCTTTATTCTAACTTAATTATCTAATTAACTTACGGCTAGTCGAACTGTGTAGCCAGAGCGCCGCCACACACAGTGCGCTAAGTGATTTGGATACTCCCTAACCCTGAACTATGTAGTGTGGAACTGTATCTCATCAGGAGTTAGTTCCATCCAAATATAAAGAATTTTATTATTATTAAACATAATTTTCCTCTTGTTGCAGATTACGGGTATGGACACCCTGGGGCTTTCAGTCCGTTCCTATTGAACCCGGGCTGGCTTGATGCGGCGTACCTCAATTATGCGTGGGCAGATTACTTCAGGCCTCCGCAAACTGGTGCACTTGTCAAAGGTATGCATTGATTGATTTATCGTATTATAGTTATAGCATTTAGGATTAACAAACATTATATGTACCTATAGGAGTGTAATTAAGGGAATCAGTGTAAGTGGATGGGCATTAATACACAGGCACTAACATCTTTACGATACCGACGTTTCACGTGTTAAAGCTCGAACAAAAACATACGAGCGACACGACTAGAAAATATCTAGCGTATGAAAAAAGCTCCAGATATCGTGTGAATGTCGTATCGATGGCAGTGTAAAAACATCCAGTATCCAAAAGGAATCTATAAAGAGCAGAAAACGAAGTAACAATTTTTGAGTTCAACAGTACCTACTCGATCTGAGCCTCGAACCAATTCTGAACTTAGCACATTCGGTGCTAAAACTGAAACGGATGAGTTCAGTATTTCCTAATTTAAAAATTCCGTACTGCAAACACCACTCAAAAACATGTTGCTCGCAGCAGAACCGCCCCTCAAGGCCGTAACAACGCAAAGCGGCTCAAATAAAAGGAGCATCTCTTGAGCTCTGCAAAACAACACCGGTCCGACCGAAGCAAAACCACCCGCTGAAGTCCAACGGGTGCTAGGGGGGTACTCAGAAAACGGTTAAAAAACACGCCTTCACGTTCGAGAGAGTGTGGAGTCAATTTTATTCCAATGTAGGCGACCGCGCCACGAGCCACTTTTTGCTTCCGTCGTAGGCGCTAGGAGCGATGTACTCAAACACCTACGGAGTTTTATTAAACGTACCAGAGGCGGCGCATCGCACAGATATTCATGAACTCTCATAATTGGGTGTATTGTTTTGGATTTCCTTTTCGTCGGTTCTCGCTCGTCGGAAAGGGAAAGGGTTGAGATGTTCGTCACTTGTTTCATAGAAGGTTACAAATTTTTAATTGCATGACGTGTTTAATACTAACATACTCGTATAATTGAGTCTACAATGATTTGAAAGATGTAACATTATAATTTTTAAACATTTTTAACCGTTATGAACTTGTCGAAATAGTGTATATGTGTATTGTGTACTTAAACTTCAGTTTCCAAACACCGAGTAGAACCCAATAAACGCTAATTAAAAATAACATACAAAGCAAAACGGAATCAAATTCAGCGATCGGGAATCACCTCAATCAGGCCCGACGCCGATATTGGCCCCCACCTCGCCAAATTACCCCCTAGTTACTGCCCCCTACCACCCTCGTTGCCTTTTAAAGTGGTCTGCGCACTGCCACTGCTGCAAACAGAAAAAGTGCAAAAGAGTAACGAACGTAGCACCACCTCCGCTCTTTGTGGCCCAATCTGCGCCTCCGTCGTGTCCTTTTTATACGGAAGCTTCTCTTACACGCTATCGAGAATCAAAGCTCGCTGCAAGAACTTTTCGAAACACAGCTGCTAATGAAAATTTCACGTTTTGAGCCCTCTTTGTCCGTGTACGGAGATAGGTGCTCCTTATCACGATGGAGCCGGCTTTGTGCCACACACGCGGGGGCGGCGTGCCTCGCATCCCTAATGCGACACACTCCGCGAACACGGACTTGTACGAATTACGATGTCGTGTCCGTCTGCGAAGAACCTACGGATAAATAAATATTGCACCCTCACCCTCTTTACATCTCACTAAAAAAACATCCCTTTCGGCACAGCCGCCTTTAAACGCCTACAGATTGTACATTATCCTTAGTACGATTATGCACCCCCGTGTACTGGGAATGGACGGAGTGCCTGCGCCCCGAGCCCGGCGGCGATCCCGTGGGGCTCGTCTCTCATATTACGTCATGTTGCCAAATCAGACGTCAGCAGCTTCTGTCGAATGCATTATTTTGACAAATCTATTAAAGTTTTTTTTTTGTCAACAGGTAGCGTAGCACCGATGACAACTCCTCCTGTACCGATGCCGGGAGCAGATCTATTTCCCTTCCCTGCAGCGATGGCAAACATGCCACCGACTGGACTACTACCACCACCGGGCGCGTTCTTACCGCCAAACGGACTGCTACCGTTTCCTCCGCATCCTGCTGACTTAGCAATGAAAGCATTGCCACCAGAGATGTCACTGAAGAATGGTATCAGTCCCTACGATGCATTGCGACATTTACAGAGCACCGTCTCTCCAATGGATACTTCCTCTGCTCGTCTGTCGCCAACCAGTAGTAGGCAAAGCGGCAGTCCACGCAGCATGATCAATGCGAGCCCTGATAGATCTAAGGCCGATACAAAATCTGAAGCGAATTCAATGCACGACGCAACTATCACCGATGAATCGGACGATGAAACGATTGAGGTGGTGAAATCTGCCTTCCACCCGACACGACCAGCGAATGTGGAGTTACAAGAAATGAAACGCGTCCAAGCAGCTGACTCCACAGTATCCGACCGGCCTAGAATCCGCAACGAACTAAAGGCCCCGTCCCAACGTACCACGCGGGTTCTCTCCACGAGTCCGATGTCGACCAAACTCACAAATGGGACGATATCAACGCACAAATCAGTTTGGCGGCCATATTGACAATTTAGTGGCGGTGTTCATAGTCTAGTGACCGCCACAGCGCGGGCTTGTTGAAATGTGATAAACAAATGAGCTTGTAAATAGTTATTTCAAAATACATTGATTTTATTTCAGATATTTATTCATAGGTATATCGTCACTAGCATAGAATAGCGTTATTGTGTTGTAGTCAAAGTGAATGTTGATAGATGAGTTGTTATTTTATTGCTGAATGTGTTCAAGCTTAATTTGTGAAAAAAAGCCTCTTGAATATCATGTAAAGATACTTGTATAAAAATATTTAGATGTTATGAGATTTCTACTTCTTTGAACCCGACTGATTTACTTTAACCAGTTCTTGAAATCAAACTGGAATATTGTACAATTGTAAATAATATAATGTAAAAGGTATTTATTAGCAGAAACTTAGTAACTATCTGTAATTCGTGTATGTTTATCGCTATGTAAATATTGTACGTACTAGAATAGATAAAAAATTATAAAGAAAAAATCTTAAAAATTATTCCAATCTTTTCTTCCATCCATTCATTTTTTTTAGATATTTTACCTACCATTAAATAACCGAAGTTAGCGTTTAAGTTACACTGCTTGTTTGTGTCGTGCTTCTTCCAAAAGCTGCCTAAGTCGCAGCGCAATGTAACTTAAATGAAACGATTCTACGTTCGCAATTTTGCCTGTAGACACCCTGGTTAGTTTGTCGAGGGTCGACCGCGACAGTGACGCCGTTGGCAATCAGCTAACCGGATCTGTGCGCAAATACAATTGTGACAATCCGATCATTGATACGCTCCAAGTAACATACTGACTGAAAACTTTCACAAAAGTTACTGCAGAAGTTTGGAAACACTGATTTTTTTCATCATTCTTTGATCAAACATTCGAAAGGAGAAAAAAAAGACTGAAACGTAGGTATATAGAAAGCTACACTAAATTAATTTAGACATAATATACAGACGTCACATCTAAGTTAGTAGTAGCTCTGCCACACTGTGGGTCGTGGGTTCGATCCCCACTGAGACCAAAATGAAATGTTTGTGTAATGAACATAAATATTTGTTCTGGTCTAGGTATTACGTGGGTATGTATCATATGTATATATTTACAAAAAAAATTATATAAGTAAGTAGTCTATCAGCAATTTAGTTGCCGTAGTAAAAGCTTTGCTTAGTTTAGGACTAGAGCGCGATTTGTGAAATGTCCATGAATATTTGTTTATTTTTATAATAAAAGAGGATTTTTATAATAAAATAAATAAGCAGCTATACTTGAGGCAACACACCTATTATTAGCTTTGATTCCCTTCGAGCTGAGCTGAGCTGAGCTGAGCTGAGCTTCGAGTGATGTTTTTGGTGAGTACCGGCATCTATTCATTATAGATGAAGAGCTGGCAATAACATAATTATTCTGCTGTTATATAAACAGGGGTTTCCCATACAGTTTTGGCATAATTCTGATGGGGAATTTGATAAATACTTACAGCATAATTTTAAAGAAATAAACACGCCTATAAACAATGCGATATCATGATAATACTAGACACTTTCTTGGAGAACGTCATCTAATAAAGATCGAATAAAAACTTGGTTTGTGTAAAATAGATCGCTAATATAATACTTATAAATATATTTAAAATATTTATACTATTTGCCAATACGCAAATGTTTGTTGAGATCGAAGTCACAATCCGCAGCAAACAAGCTAGGTGACTTATATCATAAGCGTCAATGTTTCTAAGTAGGTATGCATATTTGTTACTCTTGCACACAATTTATAGCTAATACATCAGAATAACACATAGGCCATAATTTATAAAGATATAGCACCCATTGTTCAATATATAACGAAAGTAAAACAACGTTGCAGACATCAGTTAGTAAGGTATAATTTATGGCACTATCTCTTAGATTCTTTATTCATAATGCTCGACCATCCTATTTGGCCGTATTAAAAAGCTGTGGCCAGACGGACTGCGTCAGCGAGTGCATTTTAAAATTTCGTATGAATACGCGAATGTTTGAATGCCCCTGATTACTGTATGTAGTGTGGTGGCGAGTTATTATGCTAATTAAGAGCGGGTTTTAAAATAAAAACAAGCAATGAAACATTAAAATGAATAGGAAATCATATTTTTGTATGAAAGCACTAAGATTACAAGCTTCTATTTTATTTATTAACTGTTACCCGTGACTTTATACGCGTGGCGCTTGTTAAAAGCTATGAATGCAGCATAATACAAAAAAGAAACATGCCTATATTCAAATCCAAAAAATATGTTTTAAAATTCTGTAAGTTTTATTGTAGTGATTTCAGTTTAGGGGTGTTGTTAGATCAAAAATACACAATTAACACAATTTATAATAGGTTATTCTAGATTTTGTTCATACCCTCATAGCTAGGTATTGTAGGTATGATCGGACTAAATATAACACACTTTAAGTTAAATCGGAATGATCAACCTATTAATAAAATCGACTAAGATATTTTCTACTGTCGAATTGAACAGATTTTTAAGATATTTCACAAGGGTTATTCAAGTTTAGTAATAATAGGTATAAAAATGAACCTTTCCAGGTGCCCCAGGTGTGAATAGAGTGCTTTTAGTGTCGCAATGCAGAACCGCGGCTCAAAGGCCGTCCTCGCCGCGAGGCGACATCACATATCGATAAGAACGGCTCGTGACCCACGTTGATGCGTTCATGCTGCATTTACACGATACTAGTTATATAATACAGTACAATACAGTAAAAAACAGTACAGTAGAATACAGTAAAACAAAGTGAAATAGCACTTAATTATTTTCATAGGTTATAGGCCGAATATGACGTGGTCGGATTGTGTGAAAGATGATTTGAATAGACGCAGAGTTGACGAATGATAGGAGTGAATGGAAGAAGAAAACATGTCACGTTGTGCCGACCCAACCTAGCATTGGTCAGGGTTATGATGATACTCAATTTTCTATTAAAAATACAGTACAAATGAAAATAATTCTTTCGTTACACCAATCAACTAAAATACCACTGTCGTGGATAGGCTTGGCTTGACAGGAAAAACTGCTTAACTGATACTTGGTAGGATTTGGAGTTACAATTTTTGGTTACATGTTGAGCGGCTTCTTTGATCACCATTGTTCGGTAGAGCCGCCAGATGACCATTACTCTCATTAAATATGTAAATAGTCATTAATAATATGTAAATTAACAGTTCTGGCTAATCTTTCCAACAATGCTACAACAAAATACAGTTGTAGCATCGACACGCTAAGAAGAAGAATAAACAGTATGAAGGCTTAGTACTTTATTGATAGTTTGTTATATTTGATAGGTTGTTTTTCTTATAAATCTCATAATATGTAATTTTGTGTTATGGCATTAGTTTTTAGCGATAAGACTTCTTTGTGATTTTATTTATTTGTTTGGTTTAGTGTGCAATAAAATATTTTTATTTATTAATGTTCAAAGACATTACGGAACGAGCCGGGAATCAGTGGATGAGAGTCGGACCGGAAAGAATGAATAAATATAAAAATATTCCACTTAAAATCGTACCGAATCAATTGCCTTAGTTTCTTGAATATTAAAAAAAGGGGTTTTTTTAAGTATTTAGTACAAGTAACTAGCATGTGTGAAGGCAGCCCATCCCTAGCCCTAGCATTGTTTCATGCGAGCGGAAGACCGTGCTGTAGAGACCCGCGGGCGATGTTCAGATCATCGATAAAAATCTAAATGGAGACCACTCTAAATTGCGATTTTATGTATGGCGTGAAAGGATGGAAATGCTCTTTGTGATGGAAAATGGAATGTTTAAAAGACTAGAATTACTAGGAGGCGATCCAATTTGAAAGTCTAGTCTTATAATATTTTAATGTTTGTAGTGCAGATGGATTCTATAGATGGTATAATTCGTGCATTTCGAGTAAAGAAAATAACTGATACTAAAGTGAATGAAAAAATACACGTGTTGTTATCAACATATAGGTAATCTTTAGTAATTAGTGTCTAAGCCTACTGAGGAATTAATAAACAACCCATAAATTTACAAAAATCTGTGCAGAAAATGATTTAGAGATTCAGTTGATTTAGTGCCTGCCAGTGTATATAAATAAAAAACGAAGCAAAAAGCTACTTTTACCGAAACAGAAATAAAATATATTCCATATCACCGCACTGGAGTCGTAGGGGTGACAGGACTCAACTGGACAATGGCGTAGAAGAAATCTCGCTGATAAAATTTTAATGCCTGTATAAAATGGCTATAAATTTGATTTACGTGGCCCGAACCCCCGTAAAACGGGGTAATATCGAAAAATAACGCGAGATAATGTTGGCTTACACTGGGGTGGGATGGATTAGACGATATTTGCTCTGTGAATGTATGGGTGTGCGGTGCGGCTAGCCAGCTCCCGACCTATGCTTTCAACGTTAAATACAATTATCAATTTTCTGCGACGAGAAAATATGATAGTTGAATTTTCTTTACAAGGTGTCAACGCTCTTGGGGTCGCTCGTTTACACACACTTTTAAAAAATACTAATTGTTGTTTTCACTCCGAAATTTATTTAATGTATGTTTACAGGGTAAATCACCATTATTACACCATTTTTCTTTGACATAAGTTGTATCTTGCCTTCCTATATAAGGAAATTTTTCAAATGGAAAATTTTACTAATTAAGCTTCACCTCCCAACTTAAAATAAAGGAGGAAAAATTCAAACAACCAAAAAATTCACCTCATAAAACACATAAAAAATTCGCAAAGAAAGCTCTTTGAAATAATAAATTCCTTATTGGGCCGCGGCAGGAACACAAAATGAGTAGAAAAAGCCACTTAAAAAGATTGGCACTCAACGAACCGGCATAATCTATGTAAATTACGCCAAATTAGGAGTCGTCAACACGCTACGCCTCCTCAGCGTAATTTGAAGCAAACCCTCTTTATTATTAATATTTATTCCGAACCATCTCCGTAGATCGAGATTTTTTAAATCAACGAGAAACACTTCAATCGTATAACGAAACGAATAAATATCCGAGAAACACAAAGTTGATTGAGAGATCGATAAAGATTACCATGTTGCCTTGGCACGACAACATTCTCGCTTTAGTTAGCTTGCTACTTAAGTGATATGTATTGGCCAATTACACCACACAAAACTAGCAAGCTAAATCATATTATCATCGTACTGCATCTAGCATGGAGTTATGCTATCGTGGCCAAGTCTTGCCAAACTTCAGGAGGCCAAAGATATCAGGCGTCATATTCTAGCTGGATGACGTTTGGTCAAAGTGATATTATTCTATATTTTTACTCTAAGTAGGTATATTTGTATAGTTTGTATTACTTTTATTTTCGCAAAGAATTCCACCATGAACCTACTGCTTGAGTAAGTTATGTAAGCCTTGAACTGAATAAAACCTCAAAGACGCAGGCACGTAGGAACGTAGGCCACAAGATGCGTGTGGGCCTCCAACAGAAGAAATTTACGTACTCGAAAAAAACAAAACATTCTTTAGAAGATAAGGTGTTTCGTTTGCAGTCCATGTGCTACCTACCTGCACTAGATCAGTGTTTTCACGGAATAATTTCTTTGATACCATCTGGCCCTTCCTAAAACAAAAGGCTTCGTAGGTAGGTTATGGTTTACCACCACGAACAGTAAAGAAAGTCGGCATTTTTCTTAAAAGGCGGCATTTTCAAAGAAAGAGCTTTTATCATAAAATAAACCAAACGAATAACAATAAGAATCCCTGGTTTTATAGCTGGTGCCTTATGGCTACTGTTTCTACAAACTATATAAATAATACAACTTCAAGGTTTGAAATATTAAAGATTTTAGAAAATAATGATACGGTAAACTTTGATTAAAGGAAAAAATAAATGATTGGTTGTCACTACATTGTGTTCACATCAACTATTACCCAATCGATTTCAGTTCTATTTGATTACCTTTTGTACTATCAGGGAGCTCTGAACTAAAAGTACACTATTCTCATCCATCTTGTGTTTATCATATTATGTGTACACTATAGAAGAGTTATTCTACTACACTGAGGCTCGGTCACAAACAAATGTGACAATCGTAATCGTTTATTAACCCCTCTGATCACGACTATTTTATCACGAGACAAGGTGCCTTAGAAACTCATCAAAAGCCAGTCATACAACCTTAGGTACATCATAAATCATAACAACATCTTACTTTCCCCTGCACTGCTCCGAGTGCTGTTAATTGGCGACGGCTTAGGAAATTGGTCCGCTGTGTCCGTTTCCGCAAGTTAATGACTACGCCCAGTGGATGGACCAATCCATTTAGTCGTGTGCAATTTGTGTATGCAAAGGGTTGATATTTGGTTATCGTTTTGGAAGTGAGGTTTGAGATGAGGGAGTGACGGTGTTTGGGGGTTAATATTTGCTTCTAGAGATGCCACCAGGTTAATTAACAAATCTTACCTGTGTTATTTACGTAAAAGTTTTAATATTTGCCACAATAATTTATCGGGGTAAAAGTTTTTTTAACGCAAACAGTATATTGAATTCATGTTCCAAGAAAATACTTAAAAGGTGACTCCTACTGGGTAAAGCTAAACTTTCTTTCTCCTAGAAATTCTCTAAGCAAAATGTTCTAATTACTTAACAACACTGCCACCAAATTATACCATCTTTGCTTCACAGTAAAACAATTTGCAAAAATAACGGTCTATTTTTTAAAAAGCATTTTGTTGGCAGTTTATAAATGTCTTTATTTGCAGGCAACAGTTTTATTGTATCGGTAAAAAGTAGAGCCCGAAACTAAAGCATTTTTT
The DNA here is from genome assembly GCA_932527185.1 of Ecliptopera silaceata. Classification (NCBI taxonomy): domain Eukaryota; kingdom Metazoa; phylum Arthropoda; class Insecta; order Lepidoptera; family Geometridae; genus Ecliptopera; species Ecliptopera silaceata. The sequence goes on along the minus strand of OW052207.1, from coordinate 3,458,055 downwards.
GCGTAGACCTTTCGCCATGTTTACAGTTATATGTAAATATTTGTGCAACTTAAATAGGGCAATGGGAAAGAAATTACAGTAAAAAATTAAAGAACGGGACTTTGAACAATAAACGCGGTCTGCGCAAAGAAATGCAATAACTAACGGTGCAGTTAATATTCAAATGAGATGATCCCAGTAATAGTGATTTTTAGTCAATATTTCTTTAAAAATAAATGGGATGCCGTTATTTGTTACTAGATTTGCTTGGCACACTTTTTTCAAAGAATAAGCTTGTTGTGCCATCATTATATATTTGACCAAGAAAAGTAAATAATCGTTCAAAATAGACAAAAATGCAGCTAATAATTAAACGATTTTTTTTTATTCATGTTTTTGATAAGTCTGCACTTTTAGATAGTATCTACACTATTTGCTATGTATCAATGCAAAAAGAAGATGTATAATTTTTTAAAGTTTTATATACAATCCGGTACAGTTGTGCAATAAAGTTTTTATGCAATTTGCGGTAGTGTTCACTACATATCCCCTGACAGCCAGTTGTCGCTCTACGCCACTACGTCGCTCCGTAGTGCCCGCAAATACGTTGCATTTGATACATTCGTGAAATTCTGAATAAATCTAATACAGTTGTGCAAAAAAGCGTTAGCCGCAACCACTACATCTCGGATGACAGGCGAGAGAATCGGTTTATGTCGCGTTTTGCTGCAGTTTGCTGCGAAAATGCGTTTGAATTTGACATTTAAATAAAACTAGGTGTCTATACTCAAATCAAGGACTTTATTCAATCACTAATCATTCACAATTTTTAAACAATAGGTACATTATCCTTCTTTGTACAATAAGTGATCTATCGAACTTTGAATACAAATATAACTCAGTCAGTTTCTTGTAAACTATGTTTACTTAAAATCGCCTCTGGAATTCCGTCGAAAGTTTTTTTCTTCTCCCATATCTTTTTGATGAAAGATAATCAAAACAACATCTTAAGCAGAGTTCAGCGATTAAGTTGATAAATTGTCATAAAATAAAATGCTAAAAACAAAAAAAGAAGACTAAATAATAAAAAAAAATATTGCCAACTTGTTACCAACATTAGCCCGAGTTTCCACCACCTCGCTACGGCACTCTGCCACTCAAATTATCATAACTTTACTTTCCCAGGTTATTCAATTTGGTAACAGGTGAACACGCGAATATGAATGAAGCGCGGTCGCGGCCCGTCACGTCACTTCACCGGTCTCGACAACTTTTCAGACCCCTCGGTACCAGAGGGCTGTACCTCTACCATGAGTTGTCACAGTAAAATCGCCTGACTTTACTACAGTAGTTACGTCATCATCAACCTATTTCAGTGTATCTACCACAGAACAGTATCTACCATGAGATGTCACAGTAAAATCGCCTGACTTTGCTACAGTAGTCACGTAAATATTAGTATTACGAATTTTAGTACCCAACTATCCGCTAGAGGCGCTGTACAAATCTTCATGCATTTTTTTAACTACAGACGCTAGCGAGTATACCTAGATTATAAAATGGTAGAGCTACTGAGCATGAATAAATGTGACAATCATAAACGTATTTAAAATACACTCCGCGCTACCGCTGCAACGTTCGACAGTGAAACTGATGTTGACACGCAGTGTATCTCGATTACGTTATGTTTACGATTGTCACATTTATTCGTGCTCACCCCCAGAAGGTCCTAAAAGCAGAACCCTTCTCGATTATGTTACATTTTTTGTATGGAGGTAAGATAGGTCTCTTGATTATGTAATACTAGATGACCCCCGCAAATTAGGCCTGCAAGCTTGCATTTAGGTATTGTGCGTTCTTATCGTCACTGTACTAGCCAGTTGTAACTACTTTGTCTGCGGAAATGGAACTTGATTGAATGATTTTCATGTTACATTATTTCGTAAAGCTGATCAAATGACATGCAATTTGTTAACAGCAAACTTTCAAGGTCAATTTTCAAGATGTTTAAATTCTTTATCAGTCTTTTGTTCTTAAAAATGCTTTATACATCAATACATGTATTGAGTTATAGAACGTTTACTAACATGACATTAAAAATACATTATTTAGTGCCAAATTTGGGAACCTCAACAACACCCATATCGTGATATTGACAGGTTCAAAAAGACTAATCCTAACCCAACTCTTTTTTCGGACGGCCGCCAACAAATTGAAATTCATTAGTGTGCCGGGACCATCGGGCGTTAAGGAAAATTAACGAGCCATATATGAATTAACACCCACATGTACAGGCATAGAACATTGTGCACTAATATGCAGAGATTCATCTCCTTACAATCATACAACAATATCCATCCCACGAAGAAATACATCTTAAATTAAAAGTAAGTGACTTTAAGGCTACGTGTCTCTTCAGTCAAAAGATGGTATGCACAAACTTAAAGACTGAACTAAACTAATTAGGCAGATCTACAATGTAAGATACAAGACTCAAGATATTTTAGTCAATGCCATCTAGTGTCAAGATAAGCAAAGATTGAATAATAAATACCAGCATATTTCCATAGTAATACGTATGTGGTAAAACCGAGACATAAACTAGGTTACCTTAGAATAGAATATAGCTTTATTGAACACCAGATTAATGAAAACAAAAAAGAAATAAAAAATTACAGGAAGATAAAATGGGCGGTCCTATCGTTATTAGTGGTTTCTTCCAGACAATCTATAGATATTAGATTAAGCTGTTAGCTATTTCACTGTTTGACAGCTGCACATATAACTTTATAGAGAACTTTAAGAAATAAAAATAACTCTGTCGCTTAAGTTCTTTGATCGGAGCTACACTGTAAGAAACCGATCAGTTTGCATTAAGAAGGTATTGCGCTACTGAATGCATCGTGTTGTGACGTTGGTCAGCGAGACGGAGGCAGATCGATAACGAGCAATCCGCGACAGTTTTTTGAAGCGGCGCGAATCGAGCGTGCTTTTTCGAGCCGGCGGTCGCGATTTGACCGCTGGGCTTTTCAGACTATTCCTTTTTGCGATGGATTTTATCCAGCTTTCAGCAATTTGAAGCGATAGAAAAAGTTTGGTTAGGATTTTATTGACCTTCCGTTTTGTAAATCTAGCTTTGATATTACCGGTTAACCTGCATTCTGACTCTGAAGAGTAGCCAAATTATAATAAACGCGGTAAAAACACAAGCGAATTCTTTAATTAATAATTTAATAATTAATTATTATTGTCATTGATATTTTTGCTTTTTGGTTTAGTTTTATTTAAACAGATTCGGGACCTTTTTATCCTCTAATTTCATGCAATTTAAATTTTCAGATCATGTGTAGAGTTTTATGTTTTATTCTAGTGTAGTGCCTTATGGCTCGTGTTGGCCACTCTTTATCCCCAAATATTATAAGCTTCAAGCCCACTGCTACTTCAACTTTAAATGCTGTGAGTAAACTTGCTTTTTATTTATATTTAAAACATTTAAAAGTTTATTGCATTCATAACATCAATCTACAAACGCAATTGAGTCGAATATAACACGCTGTACAATTTAAACCGGATAATAAGCTTAGAACGATTGAAACAAATAAAATTACGTGAAATCTGGTAAATAAGAATCACTTAATCTATCTAAATCCCTCTCCAAATAGCTGGAATCCCCGAACAAGCGGCGAATAAAGACGAAGGATTAGTGACTACTTGTCTTACTCAACAGCTTATGCGTAGGCAAGACGATTTGGGGCCCTTTCGTGTCATTCAAAAAGGCCCAGAATTATAGATTGATTATACAATTTTTAACTTGAAAAAAGGATGATATGTTTTTTTTGAAGTTATACGATTACTCCGCCAATTTAGAACAGATTGCGATGATTCTTTTTTTGTTTGATAGATCATATTTAACAGGTAGCTCCAAATATGTATATATCTGATTTAGATATAACTATATTTACCAAGTTATATTTAATGAATGAGTGAAGCCTGCATGAAGAGTAAGTACTACTTAGTCACAAACGCCAACCAAATACATGAAAACAATAAATATTATCATACCTATCTATTATATCAATATTGAATCTTGTACATATCAGCTAATATTGATTGTGTGTACATAGTCTTAGCTACAATGTCATCAAGGCATATGCCACTAAACCTTGCTAATCTCTACGTCAAACAAGTAAATTGTATCTATATGTTATATATTCCATTTGACCATGACATTTGTAGTTAAAACAATTTCAATGCGTCGTTAATAGGGGGTATTAACATGTTAACATTTCAACTTAAAAAATAAAAAATAAAGAATTTTGTATATTTTTTTTGTATTTATTTTAAGCTATCGCATAGCTTCGCGGGCCTTGAGACCGAATACAGAAATTCCGTAACGCAATAACCTAACACTGTACATACGTAATCCAGCAAAAAATGTTATGCACTAGCCCTGCCGCGGCAGTCCCCGAGTGCCACACGTCTTTTTTTTATATAACTAACTTGTCTTCACGTCGTCAAGTAGATTATTAAAACAGTTCGCTTACTCGAATCTCTACTCATTGTACTTTCACCACATTTGATTTACCTTTTCATTATCAAAGCGTCACAAATAGTCACAATAGCCACAGTGGGAGCCTACATTGAACCAAACTGTTTCAATTTAGAGCAACGGGACCGTCCAGCCGAATTCGTCACAAATAGGAAGTAAAATCCTTTCACAGAGAAAGTCCTTTGTACTTTCTTCCAAGGCCGAGTATTGTGTACTATTACGGTTCCTTGTGTAATTATTCATAGAAAGGGTTGGAAATGGTGCAGTTATTCTTACCCCGTTAGTATACCGTTACTTTTGGTTTATGATTGTAACTGTACGCGATGGGGTTGTGACGTAGCGCGGTCCCGTTGCCTTTGAAATGTTATAGAGACAATAAATAAGATGTAAACAATTCAATTTGTATAATGAGGAAGAATGGTACCGTTGGCTCAGTAGAGTCATAGTAAAGGTACCTACTGATTGTTCCGTTATGTTTACACTGATGACGTTTTAAAAACTTGACGTTCAACCTCTTTTGAATCTTCTCCTTCCTGCTTTTAATCCATTTGTTTAATAACATTATCGGCCGGTTTCTGGAAACCTAAATCACGATTGCTCCGAGTTTGACAAATAGGTAGTATTTATTGGGTTTTTTCGTTGATTATCGTTCGAAAAACCGGCCGTATATATTTAAAAGAAACAAATACAAGTAGGTATTTTATTTATTGAAGAGTTATTATGTTTTTTATTTGTTTCTGTATCCTAAATGTTAACTTAAATTTAAATATACTAAAATTAACGCAATCCGTCATAATAAATAGAAAGTTGAAAATATGACGTTTTTGCTTTACGTCCCATATTTTTTGCGCTCTTAATTTTATTGTCAAACAGCTTCTGTTGTCATAAACAATATTGTCTTTGGGCCACTGGTGTTACTTGATTGTTTATTTCTTTGTTAAATTGGCAATTTTGTTGTAAAAACTTATCCCATTTAGACTATTGTTATATTCGACAAGGCCATAGGCTGTAGTATTTTTTTTGTAAGTAAAAATTCCGCTTCTGTACAAACTAGTTCTATTCTCGGTATATGAGACAGTTTTTTTTAAGTATTCTACTTTTAACATTTTAATCAAAATCCAATCATAATCTTCAGTTTAACGTTATTACACTGTAATAACGTTGTGTATATTTTCATTTTAAAAAAGCAGTTTAAATCCAGTTTCCCTAAATCGCCAGACTGAGGTTATCTGATGCAAATCTATTCCATTCTCCGTCATGTTTTCCTGTATATTGCACCGGCGCAGCGCAAATGTTGATCGACACCTAACACCACAAAGGCTGTATTGTACTCCCGCAAAACCTGAACGCACAGAATGGCAGTGATGACTAATAACACATTCACACCTCAATCCAACGAGAGGTCCCCGTCGCCTCTAATAAACACCCGATTCTATGCAACTACATGTCTATAGACTCACGTCGTTCCGTGACATCGGAAACAATGAAAACAATGCTTTTAACTACATTTAACTTCCCAACAATCACACAAAGACGACAAAAACATTAAAAACAATGATATACAATGCGACAATTCGAATGACAATACTCTAAATTCTTTACTGTTCTCAGTATCACTGGCTGAATAATAGATGTCTCAAGTTAATGACTGATTTGAGACTGGCCGCGTTGTGGGACGTTTATGGCACCCACGCGACATCATAATGGAATTCGTTCCAGTATTTTGCCAACAGTCTTCTTTCTACGAAGGGGCTAGAAATTGGGACGGAATGTAGCCGATTAAAAAACTCTACGCGTGCCTTGGCTTGGTTCTAGCAACTACTGCTGTGACGAAAAAACTCACTATTTCAATTTTACGCTTTTTTAAGGCTAAGATTTTTTAATAAAAACTTATGATTTTCAAGAGCCCATATATTTACTTCTAAAACGATTTTTAATACGATGTAAAAATGTATGTTTTGTCAGTATCGAATGAACATAGGCAATGCAAGATAGATATTATGGTATTTTACGAATTTCAGAATAAAATAAAATGAGACTGTTACAATTATGTATAATTTCATGCGTTATACCTTTGTTAATTAGTATTTATTAAAAACCTATGAACCTATTAAATGTATCTAAGTTTTAAGCTTTCGCGATCAGAACTTAAAGTAAAAGGATATATTATACGGGATAAGGTTATTTCATCTAAAGATAAGATTATCGAAGATAGAAGAAGTCATGAAACTGTTTTCATATCTCACTTGTTTCGTTAGTGACTACTAGTAGTACGCCCCGGCTTTGCACGGGTAGCCTATATAAAAAATATCATTGTAATATAGCTTATGTGTAGCGCAGATGATGTAGCTTCACAATAGTGAAAGAATTTTTGAAATCGGTCCAGTAGTTTCGGAGCCTATTCGATGCAAACAAACAAACAATCAAATCTTTCCTCTTTATAATATTAGTTTAGATTTCGTGTTATGCCTCTTTATGCTAAAGAGGCATAACACGAAATAGTCAAATTCCGTAGTCATATGAACTTGATAGATCAAAATACTCGTTCGGATTGTAATTTGCTCGCACTCGTTAACCCCCAAAATGTTTGCCGGGTGCCGGCGACGCATGTCGAAAATACTTAGTGGGGCTGTGTCTCATTATAATCCCCACTCTGCCCCGCTCGACCGATATATTAACACGTCCACGTGCTGTGATATGGATGCGACTTGTTTTGAGATGTTAACCTACAAATAAAAAGATTTCTGTGTGTTTGAAGTTGCAAAATAAATCAAGCGTAAGTAAATGGTAATGAAACATAAAGTTTCGCTGTGAAATATTGGAGTAAGGTTATAAACGTAGAATGTTTAAATACACTTATTAAGTAAGACTTGTAAGATAAGAAACAAAATAATTGAAACTGCTAAGTCATTTGATTATTTTTTGATATAATATTGTTTAGCTACTAATCTCTTTTTTCCGAAATAAATATTTTTTTACTTTTACTTTTTTACTTACTTTTATTTAATTTGGTTTATTTTACGTTTATTATTTTGAAATATATGAAATTATGACAAATAACTAGGGCTTTAAAAACTTAAAATATAGATCTTGATTGGAAAGTTGAATTCCGCATAATTTTTATTTCAATTTCAGAATAATTTTTAGTCGACTGTTAGAGAAAAAAAAATGGAATCTCATCGGCATATCCACAACTTATTGCCGAAATCAGTGAGTGTTAAGAGGGTGGCGGCGTAGTGCGCGGTGTGCCATTGTTATAATTTTCAATAAGGGGCGCGTAGAGGGGCACTATCGATCTGTACTGACTACTGAGGGCAAGTTGCATGCAGCATCAGTGCATCCAACTGGAAATCGAAAAGCAAACTCAAAATGCGTGACTTGTTTTATAGATTCGCGCAAAAAGTCTCAAATGCGTCACGTTTTTGTTTCGCGCAAAATATTAGTTAGCTACGCGTAGAGGAATCGTAGATTTTGTAGAGCTTCGTAGGCGATGTCTTAAAGTCGGGCGTTTGATAATATTTCTGCCATGATATTTCTATATCTGTGAATTTTAAATTACTCAGTCTTATGGATAAACGAACTGATTTTTGAGATTAAAATCTTTAAAAGTCGATTGAGGATATGCTGCTTAAATTATTATTTTAAACATAATATGAGAAACATTTAAAAAAATATATTGTATATTATATATCTGAAAATATATTGTTCGTGCATAAAATTGTTTGAAAGTAGATAGATAAATATACAGAGCTTTCAAAGACTTATTATTTTCTTTAATAAATATTTTAATAGATTTATGTACAAAAAACATTTTGACTCCTAAAACAATCAATATTTATCCACATCTGCGTTCATTGATACCGCGAAACAATACGCCACAGATGCGATCCCAGCTACCGAACGCACCCCATCGCGTCCGTATACCCAACCGCCCGGGGCGCAGTCGAATTCTATTAAAATCCAAACAATGCCCACATCCCCAACTAATATCTGGACTAAATCCCTAATAAGTATGCCATTGTGTGAGAGGGACGTGGCTAAAGCTACAAAGAACACGTTATAGCGATCTGGTTGTCTGTTCCTTTGAAAATCGCGCAACAAGCGTTCATATCCCACCCTAAACTAGACCTTATATCTAACCTAATAACGTTCATATTCGCGTGAGAGTTGACAAGGATATGTGTTGTTTTAGAGTTGGATGTGTGGTACAGTACACGCCAGAGTGTGGTGAACGTCTGGCCATGGAGGCTCACCGAAGCAGCCGCACTCCCCTAGATTTGCAGGCCGGTTATAATGCCGCGGCCATTCATTACTCGCACTACTGTTTGACGTGGACTTTAAAGTTTTATTGTTATTTCGATAGTTGTAATTTGTAGGGCTTAATGGCAGATGTGATTTGTATAGGTGAGACTTAACTTTATACGACATACATCGTGTTTGAATGTTCTTTTTGATTATTGCCGATAGAATGTACCATAGTAAAATTCCCGAAGTTAAAATATGCAAATCATAATCATAATCATTTATTCAATAATTTCAGGTTCTTACAGGTGTTAACAGATATTAATGATTCACTAAAATCTGCCTTTACAGGCGTTTGAATGTCACATAGAATACAATTAACAATTATACACACAAAATTACAAATTAATATTAAGAATATCAAATAAAATGTCAAACTGCAATATTTAAAAATAGCATAAATTAATAACAAGAAATAGTCAAGAAATCAAATACCTACATTAATGTCAAACGGTAAAATTTAAAAAATAAGCACTTACTATTTAATCTCTACTTATTTATAATGCTAAAAAAATGCTAAATAACATTAAGAAACAAGAAAACTTGTGTTTTGATCAAAATTTATCTAAAATCAACTTCACATCCTTAGTTAAAGTTTGTGTTTACATTTTGTCACGTATGATAAGCATGATTGACCTACAACATTGTAGCTATTAATTGATCAAATATTTGTGAAAAAATGTGCATCTTGCAATTACCTAAATCTATCTAATTTGACAGGACTCAAATAATAGCCGACTTTACTTCTTCAGTTAATAAAAATGAGACGGAGTTTCGGTATAGCTAAAATTAAGGTTAGCTTAAGAAAATAAAACAACAAAACTGCTACCATTGTTCGTTAGCATGTGAACAAAATTACTCTCCGTAATTGTACAGCATCGAAACAAAAAACGATCAAATAAACCGAAACCTCGCTCGCAATAATTACAGACGAAGTTTTCTTTTCATTGCAGTTTATAAACAGCAATCAAAGTGCGTCGCGGACGAGAAGCAGCAACAGAAACGTTGCTAAAGTGTCGTGTCAACATTGCTAAGTGTTTCCGTGTCGTCTTTATTGGGAGACGTGGTGAACGGTGCACGGAGTGAGGCGAGGAATGAGTATCGGTATTTTAAGATGCGGCGTCGACTATCAGAAAAATGAGGATATTTGCCACGACTGGTTCTGCATTCAGCATAATTTGACAGCCTTTATTAATTGCTATTTAAGTTTCAGATTAAGAAAATTTGGTGTAAAATTGGTTTAGTTAACCATAGAATCGCCACCATTATTTGAATTTTATTTAGATAATTAGTGTACATCTAAAACCAAATACATAAAAATAAAACTATATTTATACTATTTTACACCCTAAGTTTTCCAAGCATTTAACAAAACTATGTGTATATTTTTCTATCAAATCTTTCAAAAAAACTGAAGTGGTAAAGGCAAAGTTAACAAAATAATACACACTTATGCGTGTACACTTTTTGGCCTTGATACATTTAACCCAGCTGTCAATCATCTGACTGTCATTTCAGTAATCCTCTAAAAATCACTCAAAATAAAACTCTAAAAGTATCAGTAACCGGGTTCTCCACATCCTCAGCGGCTGCCGTGTTGGGGTCGGAGACAATAGAGGCTAACTACCCCTTTCTTGTAAACCGGCCGCGGGAGGCGCGGGGCTAACCAAGCATACACCGCGTTTGCAGGGGCAGTCGGGCACACACGCTTGTATAGGGTGAAATATTACGTAATAAGCTTTTGGAACTAAATTAGTTCATTCAGTGTGAATTGATGAGAGACATTCTGTTTGATTGTAAGACTTAAGAATTGCGATTCATTTGTTTCTAAGCGCAACAAGCCTAAGCTTTTGGAACTGAATTCGTTCTTTCGATGTGATAAAAGATAAATTATCTGTTTTGTTGCTCAATCACTCAATGCAACTCATTAATTTTCGGGTCCAAGAAACCTAAAATAATATGTTACATGTTCTGTGATTTCAAATAGTAAACGATATTTGACGGCAAAGTCGACAAATACGAAAATAATCAATAAAGGAGTAATTTTTAAAAAGGGGTTTCATTTTTATAACTACAACATTCATACAAAATACTTTATACAAAAAAAAACACTTATCACTTGCAGATTATTAGATAATTTTAATGATTATTCTGAACGTAAATTATTTTTGTTACAATAAAATCAAATAATATTATACATTCCACTATTAGATAACATGAAATCGTTCTTTACGACTGTACCGAAAACTACTATGGGGTCCCGCAGACCCACAATGCAGATTCGAAAGGGGGCCGTAACCGGATCTCCAAATTGAAATGTTTTATTTCGTGCCCCCAGTTACGGGGATAATGCAACTTTTAAATTGATAACCGAATAGTGCGTATGCGCGGATCACATGACTAATGCTTTAGGGTTTCGTAAATATGAAACAAGATGATAAAGATGGTTCTGTAAATATCAAGTACTAGCTGACCCGTGCTTACTTCGTTGGGCATAATTCGACTGTTTTTTCTCCGATTCACTTTGCAAAACGGACTACCGCGTAAAAGCCTTTTTACTTTTCGGTTTTATATATAGTCTATGACAATAATGTAGCTTTCTATTGGTGAAAGAATTTTTAAAATCGGTTCAGTAGATCCCGAGATTACCCCTTACAATTGAACAAATATACAAACATACAAACTTTACCTCTTTATAATATTAGTATAGATGTAGAAAGTAAGAAAAGAACGTTCGTCAAAATCCAGTTCATGAGTTTTTTTCATAAAATGTTAGCTAACCGCAACGCACTAGATATTTTAATAGAAATCGCTAGATTCGTTACAGTACAATAAACAGTTTTTAGAAATTAAATTGTAACATTTATTTTTATATGAAATGGATAATGAAGTTATGCAAAACATTTTTTAACACTGATTGTCTCGCTATTAGAGCTTTTTTGTTACTAGTCTGAATCGTCCCACTGCTGGGCAAAGGCCTCTCCCAAACTTTTCCACTTATTTCTGTCTTATTTGTTTGGTACCTAGACTTTAAAAATCTTTCGAATAAACTCATGTCATCAACAGACATTTGAAAATAAAATAACTGCAGATACGCAAAAACGGAACACTATCATCATTATCCTACACGTACTTACCCATAACTTTTTGTAAAGCATTTTTGACGAATGTTTGGTTAAAGTTAAACCGTATCGTCACAGTGTCGTCATTTACGTCTTCTCTTCGTGTCTAATTTACATAAACCTCTATTGTACTCAGACGGGTCTTCAATAAATGACAATCGGAACGATAGCGTACATAACATACACTGCGCGGTTAAGCGGCAACGTTTAGCAGTCGAGTTAGTAACAACCCGCAGTGTGACGCAAACATCTTTTGTCGCGTCGACTGTCAATTTTTTTTTTAGTTGATCATTTGCATGTTTTGTAAAGGTAATGTTTATTTGCCACTGACTTACCCAGAAGGAGTTTTACTGTGATTGATAGGCAGTTAACCGTAGCAATTCGCACTTCATAAAAATAAGATTTCTCTTTTGACTTGGGTGGTAAAATATTTTATAGAGTTTTATAATAATACTTTTTCATTTTTATAATTCAAATATTATATAGCACAATATTATATTCGTTTGCATGTATTTAAAGTTTTATATAGCAGATGTTAACATTAAGATATTTAACTATTAAGCTTTTTGAATATTTTCATTCGATTTTTTTGTCGACTTTAATGAGTTCATAAGATTATTAGAAAATAACCTTTAAATGTTTAGAATAACAGTTACTTTGCAACGCAATGGCTGAATTAATTGATGTATAACTGGATAAAACACAGTTTAAAATCTAGGAACTATTTTTTTCAAACATTACACAAAAAAAATGCTTCCACGTTTGAGACGACGACGGACTACAGTTTAAATACTTTATCAGCAATCTTAAAAATACTTAAATTAAAAATTTATATAAAGTAACAAAATAAAAGTGTCATTCAACATCACTACATTATTTTGACTACATTTTCAGTGTATGAAAATAAAACATTTTTATTAAAAGTCATCTATCAAAATAGCAGTTTGTATTGTTCCAGCTATATGACTTTGTATATGATTTAAATATACATATATGGTCAATCCGTTATGCTCTGGCGAACACAGTCCGCCATATTTTTGCGTGCACTGCGTGACGGCCGTGTTCCTATTATCGCAATGATATCGCGATCAATCGAACGAGGGGGGGCAATGAAGGGGGATAGGGGGGAGAGGGGGGATTCAGTGCCAGTGGCGCAAATAAATGTATCTGCCGGCCGGCGGGAGGATAAATACGCAAATAATACGAAACTACAAAAATCAAAACCCACCCGCCACTCCGATACGGTGCATCGGCCGGTAAAATGCTCTACTTGCATCTATAATTTTCGCAATTTACGTATTACTACATTGTCTGTAAAGTAGTATTATGGCAGTTTTACGGTTTATGTTACAAAAAGTTAGCGCAGACTTGATGTATTGATTACCATACGTAATGGTGACATAATGTGACAATACCTAGTATATACCAGCCTGTACCCAAGAAAGGTAGTCGTGCCAACCCTGCCAACTACAGACCCATCTCCGTAACTTCCATTCTCTGCAAGAGTATGGAACGAGTACTTAACAATAGGCTCCTGGCATATCTAGAAAGCAATGACCTCCTCAGTGACCGACAATACGGATTTCGCCGAAACCGGTCAACAGGAGACCTTCTAGCATATGCCACTCACATATGGAGTGAGTCTATTGAGAAGAATGGAGAGGCTCTCGCGGTCTCTTTAGATATCTCGAAGGCCTTTGACAGGGTTTGGCATGATAGCCTATTAAGTAAGCTCCCAAGATTTGGGTTATCCACTGACCTATGTGTATGGGTATCAGATTTCTTGAGGGACCGATCAATTCGAGTAGTCGTTGACGGCTGCTCATCTGATCACATGGCAATTGATGCCGGAGTCCCTCAAGGGTCAGTTCTTTCTGCAACACTTTTCCTGCTGCACATTGATGATCTCCTTAAGCCAGGCATCATTGGGTATGCAGATGACAGCACAGTTGTAGAAAGATACATACCCGATGCACGATCCAGTGGATCTCAAATCCAGTCACTCAGAGAGGCAATGGTTAGTCGAGTTAACTTGATGTTAAAAGGTGTTGCCGAATGGGGTGACGCTAACCTAGTCAAGTTTAATACCTCGAAAACCCAGGCGTGTCTTTTCTCTGCAAAAAAGAGTCCATTCCATCTGACTCCTACTTTCCAAGATGTATCCTTATCGATTTCCGATAAGCTCGAACTTTTGGGGTTTACGCTCACACCTAAGCTTAACTTTGGCGCGTTTATTGAGTCCAGGGCTAAAATAGCTGCGAAAAAGCTAGGCATATTATCGAAGGTGAGACAATACTTTACACCGGGACAGCTTCTTACATTATACCAAGCGCAAGTCCGATCGTGTATGGAGTATTGCTCTCATCTTTGGGATGGCTCGGCTAAATACCAGCTTGAAGCCTTGGAGACCATTGACAGGCGGGCCAAGCGGCTTATAGGTGATGACGCGCTAGTCCAAACTAAACTCCTAAGTCTTGAGCATCGGCGTAAAATCGCTAGTCTATCGGTCTTCTATCGGATACATTTTGGAGAGTGTGCGATCGACCTTTATGGGTTAATTCCCCCAGCCCCATTCCATCATCGGACCACTAGACGCACGGAAACGCGACACCCATTCATGGTGGACATACCACCTGTCCGCACAAAACGCTTTGGTTCAAGTTTTATTATGAGAACCGCTAAAGAGTGGAATTCGTTGCCGGCGTCGGTGTTTCCAGTTGAATATAATTTGGACGCTTTCAAGAGGAGAGTGAATAGGTTCTATCTAGGCAAACGCGTTACACCGTAGGCCGCATCATCATTTACCATCAGATGTGATTGCGGCCAAGCGTATGCCTATAATGCATAAAAAAAAAAAAAAAAAAAAAAATATAATTAGTATACTTAGGTAATTTATTTTTTTATGGCTCGTTATGTAGATAAGTATATTTTATGAATATTTTTGTTACATTCCTAAAATCTCGATCAACATTACCTTAATAGTAACGCGAGATACCATTTCATGGTTTTTATTAAGACTATTATTTCAAGAATCAAGGTTTAATGCAATATTTTTGGTTTATCCAATGGACTAAACAACCTTATGGTCTGGTGACTTTTAACATTGCCATCAAACAATATTAAACGCATTATATATTTTTGTTATTTTGTTGTATACCTATCAAAGTAGAGCAGCATCCAAACCGTACCCGTGACCCGCGAGGCCATTATCAAGCCTATAGCTATTTGCCCCGAAAAACAAACTCTCGCGGGATGTGCCGGGGGGACAGGGGGGAAGGGGGGACAATGCAGCCAACTGCGCGTTCACAGACCCCGGCATTTGCATTCGAGCTACCAGCTGCGAACGTTGATAAACTTTTAAATAGGTTAAACTTATTAAATATCGCACTATTGTGTTTTTTCGTATCGCACATGCACATTCAAAGAAAAATTTAAAGAGATTTTATAAAAAAAATAAGATTCTAAAATATGTACTCATTAAGTTAAATAAATTAATATTCACGGACAATTCAAACATCACACTGTAGTCCCAAAGCATATTAAGAGAGCTGAATTCTCAAGAATGAACATCGTATTTCGCTCTATCGTATTTCTTTAATTAGTTCCCGATGAGCTTACAATTAGATGAAAATTCTGCCATAACTAGGCCAAACCTGCAGCCCTAACTAGAATAGCTAATCAATAAAACTATAGATATTGTTGGTATGCCATAACTAGACCAAACCTAGCAGCCCTAAATAGAATAGGAAGTCAATAAAACTATAGCACTCCGTGAGACTCCGCAGACGGAGTGTAGCTGGCAAAACCTGGATGAGAAGAGCCGAAGACCGGGCCCAGTGGCGCGCCTTGGGAGAGACCTACGTCTGATATAGGTTAATGATGATGATGATGATGAAAACTATAATCTAGCAGCCTTATCTACAATAGCTAATCAATAACGGTCTATCTTATAAAAAGTTAACGCAGACTTGAAGCATTACCATACGTAATGAAGACTTAAAGTCAACGCTAACTTTTTATAAGATAGGGCGTTAATCTATAGCTATTTGTGTATATGCCATACCTAGACAAAACCTAGCAGCCCTAACTAGAATAGGCAGTCAATAAATCTATAGCTATGGTATAGTTTCACGCCGTTCGGTAGCGGTTCGGTTATGGACGCGTAAAAACCTGGTCGGCGATCCGGGCAAGCTCGATATGACGGCTCACCGGCTTTCCCATACACAGTATATGATACAGAAGTCCAATTCAATACATATTTATCTAAAACTAAACATTTATTCACAAACTTACGACTATTACAGTATGTACAAAATGTACACAGGTATATATAAAATACATAAGAAATAGTTGGGCCATCTACAGATCGTTGCAAATGATCTATAGCTTAACTGATCCAAATCAGTACCAATCGGAAGAGTACCCAAGATGCTGTACTGCTTTGCCGCGCTGAATTGCAATGCTGATACGCTGGGCTAGATCACCAGCCGTCGGGTCTAATACATCCAATGTGTCTATGATATGCAGAATGTAGCTGTCTAACACTAGTGAAAACTTCACTAGAGACCTACGTCCAGCAGTGGACTGACATTAGTTGATGATGATGATGATGATGTGTTCTTATTTTTTTTTGCGTATTATTCCTTTTTCGATTGAACATTGTCTTCTCTTCTATTTTTAACGTTGACCAAAATGATCTTATTTAAAATACATGAAGCTTCAAAAAATATACTGTCAAAAAAAAAGTATTTATAGACAATTTTGTTAACTTATTCTTTGTAAAAAGTTACTTTCAGATCAAGACTATTGGACAATTTTTGCTTTCTAGAAATACTAAGCTAACTAAATTATTATTTGTCATTTGACCTACTGCGACAACTTCACTAGGTAATGGTTTAAAACATAAAATAAAATCAAAGTTGAGAATACAAAAAATGGAAACATGGCACAACACTCCGAGTTAAAAGTAAAACGTTATCAATGCTGGACTGGTTTTTATCAATAATCTATATATGTACATATATATAATAGAAAGTCGTGTTAGTCACATTATTTATAACTCAAGAACGGCTGTACCGATATGGCTGAAAATTGGTTGGTGGGGTGATAAAATGACTTGGATCTAATAAAAACTTAGTCACATCTAGTAGAGCCATCCACCGCAAAAAATATATGTTAATAATTTATTAACATATATTTATTATTAATAAATAATTATCATCTATTTATTCGCAAAAAACGTAGTACTAATTGTCATACGAGCAAATATTTACAAATCTACATAATTACAAAATACATAAGAAACAGTTCAGCTATCAGCAACATTCCAAACTATCTATAGATAGCTCAACTGATAAATAACTAGATGCTGATAACATTCTATAATATCAAATCACATCGCCATCCATAACGTCCAACTACATAAAACAAACACGAGCAAATATTTACAAATCTACATATTTACAAAATACATAAGAAACAGTTAAGCTATCAACAACATTCCAAATTATCTATAGATAGCTCAACTGATAAATAACTAGATGCTGATAATATTCTATTATATCAAATCACATCGCCGGCCATAACGTCCAACTCCACATAAAACAAACACATATAAATCTGGTTTTACTCTATCCCAAATGATGCCAACAAACACCTTGGCATCGCGTCCCTCACTTTGTACAATTTCCATACAAATCGTTTCGCTACGGGCGTAGTAACTGTTAATGAATGTATGACACGCCTCTGTCACACTTCATGAACCCAGATTTTAATATTTGGGGGCGATGTCAAATAAAATTGTCAAACTACTTTCATATCGGTTTAGAAAATTAATAATTAATACTACTTCATTACTTTATTTGTGTTTTGTATGAGTAAAGGAGAGCAGCGAGCTAGCACAAGTGTTATTTAGTTTTATTGTAGTCGACCATATTCGTTTATTTTGTTTACTACAAGCGGGTAGTAACCTAAACATGAATGAATATAAAAGTAAATATATTTATTCACAAACGAACTTACGACTTTTACAGTAAGTATTTACAAAATGAACATAGGTAAGTATATGTATATAAAATACATAAGAAACCGTTCAGCTATTTATAGACCGTTGCAAACGATCTATAGATCCAGAGTACTAATCGCCGCGTACGCAAGACACTGGTTGCATTGCCACGCTGAATAGCAATGCTGATACGCTGGGCCAGATACTCACCAGAGTTCAGGTCACGTATGATATACTGTGATATTTAAATGTTCCTTTTAAGAGAGTAGCATATGAACCAAATAACAATAAAATCAATCTTTATCTGATCTTCGGCATGCGTTCGAACATCAAGACTGCAATCTCATTTCCCGACAGATAAATCCAAGAGAGTTGTTTAAAAACTCCTTACGTGACACCCCAGTTGATTTCCTTCCGACCATAAGCTGTGTGCACACTGCCAATAACTGGGACCAAGGAGTACGAAGACAGATATAAGAAGTGTTCAAGACAGTCAAGTGTCATGATTATGCGGATCTGCGCACAACTTCTTTGGCTTTCGGATTCTTTGGCTTTTTTGATTACTTTGGCTTTTGGCTTTATGTTCTCTTAAAGATGTGCATTGTGTGTACGCTTTGAAGTTACTGAAAACACAAACTTGATTAATTAAAATAATTCATCAATTTTATATAAAAAATGTTTTGTTAATTATTCAAACCACTCGAAATTTTGGGCATTCCATTAAGATGAACAACGTGTAAGGACTAGAGTATTAATTCACAAACAAACTTACGACTATTAAAGCATTTACAAACTACAAATAAAATACATAAAAAAACAGTTGAGCTATCTACAGACCGTTGCAAACGATCTATAGATAACTATAATAAACTTGTTGAAAGAAGAACAACAAAAAACTGATTACCATTTTAAACATGAGCAAATAAACATTAAACCATTATATAAAATTATCACAATGTTATAATTTGAAATCATGATCAATCATAACGCAATCACATATAAAAAAAAACCAAGATCTGTCATGTCCTCTCGTCCAAATTAGATTCTAATAATGTTTTTTTATTTCTTATTTTTCAGAATGAAACTTCCGCTATGCATTTATTTTCTAAAATATCTCACTTTTCCTAACTCTATGGTCAGAGATAAGGTGCTGGCTGCGGAGACGCGATTCTATCTCCTTATTGCTATGTAAATAACCTCCATTGAATCGCAGATCGAGATACGCCGCCGATGTGGCAGCGGCTTTATGTCCTCTCATTATTGTCCTCCCAGGCCATAAAGAACTGATGTACTGTTTCTATAGTGTCAACATTTAAATGAGTCATTTTACTTCACATGTCACTGGGTTTTAGAATAATACTTCTGTAGAATAGTTAATTTTTGAGGTAATGTATTTAAGAACCCGACTTTGGCTTGCAACTTTATATTTAGCCGACGAAAAAATGGATTAGGTTTTCAACACATAGGTAGTTATATATTTTTTTTATGTACTTATGTAAAAGCATAACTTTTACAGAGTGTGATTTTGACTACAAAAAGAGAAAATTCTTGTTCATTATAATAAAAATGCTGAATGTGTTTCAAAATTTAGTTTCACAAAGTAATGTTTGTAACTTGATGATACATATAATCTCAAGCCAACATTTTTTTGAGAATGATCTCTCTGTAAGCCGTTTTTATATTTGACCAGTCCTAGATTTTGTGAACCGACAACATTACACTGTAAACAGATCTGGTTACATGCTAAAAACGAGCCTCATTGATAAACGCTATCTTTCCATCAGATGCAAAGATAAAACCGTATCATTTGCTTAAATTACCCCATAAAATTAAAGACGCAACAATAACCCGGAATAGTGGTGCAAAAAATGCACAATACGCAGTATTTTTTCCCGTCCGCATTATAGGATGATCCGTCATTGTACCCGCGGCACACAGATGGCGCTGATAAGTGGGCGCATCGCTTTATTAAAATAATGCGACCATCGTACCTTGAGCTTTTCAAACACACAACTGCAGTAAACAAACCAAACGTGCTTAGTTACAAATGGGGGATGAGAGTTCAAGTTATGATGGACGTGTTTGTATGTAACTATCAGACGTTCCAATCTGAGTTTCATTCAGGGTATGTGCACTGGTTTGGGATATTTAGTACCTTCCCACGACTTTGGGCACACGCGCACGAAATCGTAATTCGTGGGAAGTACCTGTAGCTCTTTGAACTATCCCCTAAATCGCTGATTAGTGTCATGTTGCATCAACTATACAACAAAGAAAACTGTGATTAGGTATTTTCATTTGGTCATCCATTTTGATAAACTCTATCAATGTCACTTTCATTATTGTAACGAGGAACAATTCACACTGGTAGTGTGGTGGCGCTTACAGAGTAATTTCAGATATTATGCCTGACATTTGTTTGTTTGGTCACCAAAATACAACACACCTAGGTACTATTATCCGCAAAATAGTAACTGTTGTATTTTTTTCAAATCGTTTTTCAATTTACTTAATATCTATTATCATAACGATTAAAATAAACGATTTATTAGTGTCATCCCAATGTTCAAAACATCTAGCACTGATTGGTACTGATTTGGACCAGTTGAGCTATCTATAGACGTTTGCAACGGTCTGTAGATAGCTCAACTGTTTCTTATGTATTTTATAAGCTTGTGTACATTTTGTAAATACTGTAATAGTCGTAAGTTTATCTATCACTTAATCTATGAGATTAGCTCCACATTATAGCGCGTCATCAGTTTCTAAAAGACTTTTGCTCGTTGCTATTAACAACTAACTCACGATAGTCAAAGCTGTGTTCAAAGATCTTTTTAACCTTTTCATGTCCATCGCAAACAATTTTAAAATTAAGGCCATTACTGCGTATTATGTCAGTAATCCCATGTACTTTCAAACGGGTCTCTTCGGACATTTATTAAAAGTTACAGGGGTTGTAGGGTAGCCGCATGAGGCCTAATTAAGCCTTTTTTACAAAAAGCGATGCTTCCAAGGGTACTTTTTACCCTTCTGACTCCTTAATGAGCTGCCGGCCACCTAGTGTGGATTTTACAGGACCTTTGTTTTGATAACGCGGTGAGCTCTGCCCGAAATTTTTGCAGTAATTATATGCGTGGAAGGATGTGGTGTCCATTTCGGTATCCTTAAAAACGGTACAGCTCTTTTGAAACAAAACAACACTTTATTTGAAGAAAACCATTATCTGGTTGGATTTTATATCCAAATTATATATATACGTAATATTGTAAATCTTACTAAAAGTCTTATTTAAAAGTGTTAAGTTAAATAGCATTGCCTGAACAAGTGAACAATTAATTTCTTCCCTATAAAATTTGGCTTGGTGTTTCCTTGATCTTGAATTAAATTCAAATGAACATAATTCAGTTAGTTATCACCTAGCTAGTAGGTATGTATACTAGCTAGGTGATATCAAGACTAACCTTACTCAGTTAAAAATCTATGTTTGATTATTAATAAAAAAAAGAAGAGTTCCATTTCCTGATCATGAATTACCCTTTAAATTAAATTCCGGGTGAACCAAATTTAAACCTTCCTCACTTTTCAGCCAATGTGTCAAATTTCACGAAGAAAAATATAGTGGGCAGAGGTTGGCTCACCTACCTACGCCAATGTCCCTACGCCTCAAAGAGCCCCAGTTTAGCTTGAAGCCCTTTAATTGCGATAGCCTAAGGCTCGATCCGGTCAAACGGGGATCAACTTGAGCTTATCTTATAATTAGTTGTTTCGAGCTTAACGGATTATGGAAGGGTGCAGATTGAGAAGAATATACATAAGCATTGATATTTAAACTTAGATGCTTGTAGCAAAATTTAAGGAATATCAAAATAAAAATGAACTAGTTCTGCTGCTAGTGCAAAAAATGTATCGAAATGATATACAATATCAGCTTAATTTAATTAAATCTACAGCCATATTTAATAACAGTTATTGATGTAGTGCATCTGAAAATAATCTTGATTGTGTTTTTTGCATACCCAACTTATACAACCTTCAAAGTTTTTTCGTAATGATTTCATTTATTTTAGTTTTTCCTGAAAGCATAAATACTCGCCTACGATAAAACAAACAAATTAATTGTTTTTAATACTTTATTATTTCCAATTGTCAATTTTTTTTAAACTCTTTTGTAATTTGTTCGTCTCAAAAATAAACTAAAATATTTTGTTTACATTACGAACTATACAGAATCACAGGAGCAGTCTTATATGAGCCATTTAGTTTAAGGTCATGCAGTTAGAAGGTAGTTTCCAAGGTGGGGGTGGATATGAAACGTCTTACCCCCTCCACCGGCTGAATGTGGCCAAATTGGACGGCCGGAAGCCGAGAGCTGCCCGCGACTTGACCGGAACTGCGCCGCCCGCCCACGGACTTACCCGCCTCAGTGTGCGTGTCCATTCATTTATAAATATTGACAAAGTATTTAATAGTCGTACGATTATAACGTACGATTTTTAAAGTAGAAATGATTTTACATATTTGCTATCTAGTTATTCCATTAAAGATAAAATTGCATTAGACATGCAACCTGTTATGCTGGAGATGTTACATTCAAACAAATATGCAAAATGTTGCGTCTCTTCGATCTTTATTTAGTTTACTTATTATTTTCACTGTCATAATAATTTAACATTATTATTGGTTGATATTTTTAAGTTTATTTACAACCATATAAATTATAATTCAGCTATGTATTAATAATAAAGTAATACAGAATAAAATAATATCAAAAATAAACAATTACTTAGTTAATCTGAAAGATACATTTAAAAACTACCAAAAGAAATAACAACAACAAAATGAACAAAGTTTCTACTTTCACAATTTTCCACTGTTCACAATATAGCTTCCGAAGCAGAATAATGGAAACGCGCCTTCACCCTTGAGCGGGCGGCAGTTTGCTCAGGTGAAGTAAGCCGGGTCTTGTCTCGAATAAACTTATTCGAGACAAGACCCGGCTTATTGGGGTAGGCGCCGCACGTTATGTCCTAATCGCATCATTGGCGTCCGACTTTTGGCCAACTAGTACGCTGGACTGAAATTTTGATTTGGCCCATAAGTGAGGTAAAGAACTTTAAAAATATAAATTACACACACGAGTGAACAAATTTATATACAATTTAACAGTATTTTTTATTGCGTCGGTAGTTAAAGTAACAACTAATATTGACATATCACATTTAGTGTTGCCAGGCTAGGTAAAAACTCCCTGATATTGAGTATTCACCAGCAAAAAGTCTTCCAGCTCTGTGTTATTTATAGTCTGTGCACTTGTTAGTTTTGAAAACGTATGTAACAGATGGTCTGCTACAAATGACACTATGTTATATTATGAAAAAAATAAAAATATATATACCTATAAAAAAACAAGACCTATCACTTATCTCAAAGATCGTTTCAACTGTATAGTAGCCAGATGTCTCTCCAAATGGTGCCACTCAAAACCAAAAGACTTCCGCACTCCATACTCGTGTCAAACAAAGATACCATTCGTTGTGGAACGGCCAAGAACAGTTTAAACAAAGCTTAGCCGAAGTCTCGTGAGTAAATGCCGTAGGTACAATCCCCGCATCCATTGCTGAGCGCACGATCCCACCGAATGTATGACCGCGTCATTCCAATAGCCTTTTGTACGCGACTGTACCGGCTATCTTGAGCCATTGACCCTCACTACCTAAGCCTGATTTATGCGGACCTTGTCATTTTACTCGTTTTATTAACGGATCAAATAACACATAGAGATGCAAACGATGAGGAGTATTTTGGATGAGATATATCATAAGTTTTTTATTCAACCAACGTGGTGGGTCTTATTAAGACGGAATGATTAAGATAGGGTGACAGACTTCAAAGTTTACATTATATATGTTTTCTAAGATTTCTAAGATAGCAGTGATTTTCGACAGTCCTATGTGCTATCAGCTGTCATATCGCTGTTCTTTACATTCTACTTCATTTTCCGCAACACTTTATCCAATCGCAAAATCGAGTACCAAATAAAAAGAATAGTGTAATGCAGAGTGCGTCCATGCGATCGACACAAAGCGCCTCATCAAACGTCCATCTCCCGGCTCCGCGTCTTCGTTTTGCGTCGAGCGAGGCGCAAGTGCCAAAAAGTCCAAGAGTACGTGCTGACCCGATCATTAAATAGATTGATGGCACCTGGGCGCAAGGCTCGAGCGATAAATAGTGGCGATTCGGGTAATCCTCCCGGCGGCCGGTGCCCGGCGATGGGCGGCATCCATTCTCTTTATTGCACCGTGCTTTATAGCAACCTAGCAGTGTCGCCTTGACGCGCAGACCTAACGGATAGCCGATGCGAGCCTGGGGAGACTGCAAACTGCAGCGATAGCTTCTACGTTTTGTTGCAAGATTTTGGTTCACATTGGTTGGAAGCTTACCAAGTTACAGTTGCATCTACCTGCACAGTTTATATAGAAGTTGATGAGTAGAACTTACAAGCCATTTCTTTAGTTTATTAAGGCCAGTAACAATTTCAGAATTCGGAAAAGGTACCATACCGATATTGACAACTGATGTGGCGTGGCGGGCGAAGGTCCGTCTGCGACGCGAAGTTTGCGGGTTCGATTCCCGCCTTGGGATAAATGTTTGTACGATCTGCAAACATTTATTCCGGGTGTTCTGGGTATTTTATATGAATAATAAAAAATATCTATCGAATGTATTGTATTAAGTATGTCAGTCTTCTAGTACCTACCCATAACACAAGCTCTGCTTAGCTATTTATTTATTTTAATTTTATAGCAAACCGAAGTAAAAGTAAGTTTGTTAGCACCTCCTTCTACTATCAGAGAGTAATAAAACATCTCCACCAATTAACACCCGCATTCAAAGACAAATGATGCCTCGTCTCACTGATCAGACTTCACCATATCGCAAACAAAAAGCTTATCTTCTTTATGGTTTTAGCAAAAAGGTGGCGTCATGGAAACAATAGCAAATTAGCGATGACGGGTGGAATGACGGAGATTGCTGGACGGTTATAAATGTCTGGCGGAAGACGGGTCCTGGCGTCCGTGGACTCATTAATAATGTCTGATGACTGTCGCGATTCAGCCTCATAATTGATACTTTATTTTTCTGCGATTTAAAATAGCTGATAGTTTTTTTGTTTTCAGTGCTATATTTCCACACCACGTTACACTTATATTCTTTATCTTTTGTTTTATTTATGAACAAGATGCTATTGCCTAGGTTTTTTTATGGAATAGTTTGCCCAAATTTTCATTTTTAATACTCAGCTTTAGATGCAATAAATATATATTCAATATTAGCCATAAGTCGTAAATATCACTCACGTTGTTTTTCTTTCACTGTTTGAAAGCACTTATTTTTTATTGAAAACAAAATTAAACACTTTGAGTATACAACATATTTTATAATTGTTTAGATATTTGAGATGCTACAACTTTAACGAAATCTATATTCTCACAAAGAACCATTAACAAAATGTCATACCAAAACATCCTAAAAGTGTTTTTAAAGCCCCTGACACAAAAAAAAGCTGTGCAAAACACCACCTCATCAAAAACCAACGACATCGCATCTACCTACCACTTAATTAATGACATCTTTTTACAAGTGAGTCGATCGCACGATAGCGAGCAGACATCGCAACGCGCCATCTTCTACTACCGACTACCGTGTGCAATCTGTTAAAGAACCTTCATAAATAAATAAATAAATAATGCTGGACAATCCACACAACATCATCTAGCCCCAAGCTAAGCAGAGCTTGTGTTATGGGTACTAGAAGACTGACATACTTAATACAATACATTACATAGATAGATATTTTTTTAAAAAACATTTATCCCAAGGCGGGAACCGAACCCGCAACCTTCCGCGTCGCAGGCAAGCCTTCGCCCACCGCACCACATCGGTCTTCAAAATGTTAATGAGTTTTTGAGATAAAAGAAATAATAAATTAAATCTTTATTTAGGACTTTTAAGCAAGCGCATTGCACTCAGATTACTGTAAATTAGTCTTACTATTGGCAGTCTTATAGCGTAAAGCGATGTCAACAAGATAATAGATGTTATTCTTAAATTATAATTAATCTTATGACTATTTAGTCGAAGTTGCTGAACCAATGATACCTCGTAAATTATTCGAACAGTGATATTTAGACGAACGAGTAGGTACCTGATCTTACAAAACCTTGCTTGTAATATTTTCTCACCATTTTTCAAAAAATGAGCATTCTCCTACACATGAATGGTAGGTATCAATTTAGCAAAAAATAACAATGAAGTAGGATATCGATGGCAAGATATCGCTCGAGGCGAGATCCGGCATAGAACCCGCGCTTGCGACCGGAAGCTCTTCCTTCACACGGCATTCACGCGAACAATACTACAGTTGCATGACAAATTCGACACGGCCGATCGCAGGCACAATTGAATCACATTGTGCTGTATTAATAATATTTATTAACATCTATATCTTCGCATTCCAAGGAAGTTTTTACGATGTTTACTTTAGGTTGTGCACAAAGACTAAATCCGACTTTTGTTCCGTCGTTGGCAGATATTAAAAGCACGTGTGGCCAAACAAAGGTTGCGTTATGCGGGGGATTATTTGCCAATTTATGGCGCTTTTTGTAAAATCCGCTGAAAGCCAACGCCGGAAATTTGGCTCCATTTCAAAATGATATTTAAACTATAAATAATGCGCGTAATGAATGACAAAAATATACCGAAGGATACGACCGCTGATGCTAACTGAAAGTTATTTTTATATCATTCATGTACACTTTATTTAGCCTAAGACTTACTAACGGCCGGTTTCTGGAAACCCATATCACGATTGATCCTCGTTTGACACATAGTAATTATTTGTTTTTTTACGTTGATCATCGTTCGAGAAACCGGCCGTATATAGTTCAATAATTAGGTTAGTGAACGATTGTTGTACAAAGCTTTTATGAGTAAGTGAAGTGATAGTAAGTGGTATAAACTGATGGCTCACCTGATGCTAAGCGGTAATCACTGCCCATAAGATTGTATTATCTCACAGAGTAATGTGTCTCGTGTGTAACTATACCGTTACATATAACCTTAAGTACAGTAGATAATTAATTAAGTATAACTTTGAAACCACAGATCAAAAATGTGCCTCCAGACATGTGACCGCGTCGCACGCATCCCATAAAGGTCGGTACAAACAATCCCGGTATTTTAAAACAAAAGAAAAAACTCCAGCCATGTGTCGATGGACGCATCGACGAGTGCCGTGTATGATATGCAAAAAAAAAACAAAAAAAAACGGTATAAAACCGCGTCGGAACAATCGAAGCTAACTTATAAAATATGTACCCTAGTACCGGCTTTTCAAACTTGCACTGGTACTATTTTGACTTTTTTAGTGCTTTTTTGACCGCGATCGGGATTTTTGGACAAGGGAATGGATCATAAAGGCTGTTTCGGCTATCATTCGCTTTTGCGCTTGTGAATAATCTAACCTGCATGTCCGATAGAGTTCCATCCATTTTAGGTATCTAGTGGGATTGGTTTTTGAG
The DNA here is from genome assembly GCA_932527185.1 of Ecliptopera silaceata. Classification (NCBI taxonomy): domain Eukaryota; kingdom Metazoa; phylum Arthropoda; class Insecta; order Lepidoptera; family Geometridae; genus Ecliptopera; species Ecliptopera silaceata. Next base: position 3,430,518 of record OW052207.1, on the reverse strand, counting down.
GATTCGTTGTTGTGATTCTTCCGTTCTAAGTTATCGTTTGATTTGTTAACCTATAACAGTTTAAGATTTACATATAAAGCATATCTTTGACTTTGACTTTGACTTTGATATATTTTTGGCAGCACTATTCAGCTATAAAACGCACATTATACAATTACGCAACAAATCTTCACAATTGTGTCGGCAAAGATATTACAAAAAAACTAAATTGAAAGTAGAGACAAAGGAGTACAAATATTTATAAAGATTAGTGTATTAATTGTATTTTTTTTCTACGACTTTTTACGACCAGATTTTATTGAAAATGTCCACTGCTATAGTTAACATATTTGCAATAAATATAAAAAATAACAATAAAATTATACTAGGTATATTTCCAGAGTCCTATAATTTGGATATTTTTAAGAGAGTGAATAGGAATCTTCTAGGCAAGTGTGCTACATCGTAGACCGCATCGTCACTTAACATCAGGTGAGATAGCGGTCAAACGCTTGCCTATAACTTGTAAAAAAAAAGTTAATACCTACTACTTCCAAATAAATAAATTATCAAAATAATGTAATATTACGTATATACACGAATAGAAACCAATAAGTGGTAGTTCATAGTAAAACAAGTAACTTTACCAATATGTATTCAGACAGCTACAAATCACTGCGGACCCATTAGGGGCGATAAAATTTTACGAGTGTTCCCTCTGACATATCGATGCCGACGGACACCCTGTATAGGTAGTCTTGGCATATACGTTGAGCTTACATGATTCTTTAAAATACTGACTGAAAGTAAAAAAAAATAATTACTGACTTTGACGTTTGACGATTGATAAAATTGACAACAATTTAATATTATTAATATATTTAAGTTCAAATAAAGAAAATATTTTCTAAAAAAAAAATTAATAAAGTTCAAACATTATGCAACACAACAACAACACACAAGCGACACAGCTCAGTTGGTAGTAGCTATGCCTTCTATATGCTGTAGGTCGTAGGTTTGATTCCCACCCAGGATAAATGTTTGTGTGGTGAACATAAATATGTGTTCTGTGTCTGGGTGTTACTATGTATTCTTTGTATGTATTTACAAAAAAAATAGTACATAAGTATTCTATTAGAAATCTAAATAAGTACAAGCTTTGCTTAGTCTAGGACAAGGAGTGTAATGTGTGAAATGTCCGCGAATATTTATTATTTACTAACTGATGCTAGACTTCGTCTTGCTATTATTTTATTTTTGACAATGCGCGCAATATCTTTTAAAACTATAGTTTTTGTGTAATTCTGATGTATAAACTATATTATTGTAAAGTTTCATTAAAATCCATTCAGTGTGTTTTGAGTGAAAGAGTAACAAACATACATCCACACGTCCATACAAACTTTGCCTCTATAATTTGATTTTATTAGTAGGTTTTTTTACCGTCATGTAAGCCCACGCCAATGATAGTAACACTAATTTTGGATTCTATTATTTCCAAAATCGCCGAATCCGATTCAGTTAATTACCTAAAACTGTTTACGCCATTCATTCACTCACATTTAAAAGTCGTTAATGTTTTAAATAGCTTACAGCCGCACCCAAAGACGTTCCTTCTTAAACTAACTTTTAGTTACTTAATTGGTTGTTTAGTATAAGTATAAGTGTATAAACTTATGTCCGCTAAGGCAAGCTTTTTTTATTCCGTAAAACAATATTTTTTTTTTGGATCAGTTGAGCTATCTATTAATCGTTAGTCTGTAGATAACTCAACTGTTTCTTATATATCTAGATAAAAAGATATTTCTATCAAAAGTGTTAATTATCTCCCATCTATATGAGTGCGGCTGCTAGAGTCGGTTTATATTGGGCGGGGCTGGGATCTGACTGTCACATAAATAGAATATTATTACTGCATGATTATATGGTATGGTTTAGTTTTGAATTAATTTTTGAATTTATATCCATACGACTATACCAAAAATCTAACTAATGAAAAAAAAAACTTAAATAGATTAATTTTTGTTAGCGCAAAAATTAAAAAAAAATAAAAATTATGTAACTATGCCGTGGGATTAACTTAATCCACTTGACTCCTGCTTGGTTTGGGGAAGTCAGGTACATGAGTACAATAATTCACTTCTTCTTCTTGAATGTCAATGTTCAACAGCAACTTATCGCTTGTTTCATTGTGACCGCAAAATATCTGACAGCTATTGTCACTAACTTTCTATTGAAACTTTCTGACATCTCAATTACATCACATTACTCACACTCACGGTGCTTTGTCAAGTGTCGTTTACTAGAACGGGCAAAAATACATCAGTCGATGACACCCCCCGCTGGACGAAGCCTTTGCGGTCGCAAAATGTCTCAATTCCAGAAAAAAATGAATATTTATCGAACACTTTGGTGCAACGCCGTCCCGAGCAGAGTACCTGCTGTGTAGATTTTATCAAAGCTTTCACGAATCTGTTAATTATGATTTCCAGAAAGAAACTCAAAAAACACTGCTTTGTCTTTACATAACTGTACTTCTATTGCAACTTTTTAACAAATTTCTGTAATACAATTCGCGAAGTGCGAAAACAAAAAGACATTCGCAAAGAAATTGCGATTTCTATTTTTTACCCTCAACCCTGGCAATTATGAAGGGGTACACTAAAAGAAAGTCAATGGCAATAAAAATAAACCTTTCGGCAGCAAACGCGCCGCCACCGAAGGGTTACTATTTATTTGTATTAGACGACGACTTAGAATGCGACATGATTCCCTTTGCGTCCCATAAAAGTAAGGATCCATCTGCACGCGGCCGGGTAACATTCCCGGGCGCTGCAGTTGTAAACTTCATCGGCAAAAAACGCGCTCATAAACTAATTTGCACAAAATTTTGCAAAGGGTAAAATTTCGCAATACACCAACAAAACTTTTATTTGAAACATCCGTTATGTATAGAATCAGAGATAAAAAACTGACACCGTTAGAGCTTCTCTTTGTTTTAGTCGTTCCAACACGAACTTTGTTGTTAGAAAGAGTTTGTTTGTGAGCCGATCGCGGCTCGATAAAGTTGAGCCCTCGCGTCGTATAATGAAGGTTTCGGGTAGGCTAATCCTGGTAATTAGACTAAGTAAGTGCCGCCATGAAAAGAAATAAACCGTTTTATAACTGGGACTTCCTTAACCCCGTAAAGCCTACCGTAAAACTCGTAGGAAGATCGGATCGGCGATATGAGGCAGAAATAAATCGCCATTTAAAATCAATTTGTGTAAAGGGTGTTGGGCAAAGTAGTTCGTAAGTTGGGTCAGTGCGGGCGCTCCGGTCACGCTCGCGAGCCAATTGCCTTGACTGACCTCCTTTGTTGCTTACATTGTTGCTATCGCACGACAATCAAAGGGTACGGGTTATGGCAGCTTTGCCAAACTTTATTGTATAGTGGATGTGGGGAATCTATTTTTGTACACGACCAAATAAAAGACGATAGTTTGTATAGAGTAGAGTAGGGTCATGGAGAACGTTTTTTACTCATGGTTTTTGATACAAGCAGATATCACTTATAAAACGAATTCTTCTAGGCACTGGTTGAAATTAAGCTTTTACCTAATGGTTGTACTAAAAAGTTTTTTATTATTACTAAATGAATAGGTACCTACTAATACTTCACTTAATTGTTCAAGACTTTGGAATCTTAATTCAAGCGTAACTTCAACCTCGGAAATAAATAAAAAAAACATTATAAAAATTATAAAAACTATTCATATGATTAATACTTCTTTATTTCTACTTACGCTAACAAATATCGATATACTTAATCGGTTGTGTTCGATCGCATATTGCGTTCTAAATAAATCCGATACAAATCTCTAGCCGCCAATAAAGTAGCGCCTCAGTTTATGTCGCGGAATATCAGTTTTCCGACTTTACCCAATAAAGGGTAACCCTTGATCCTGTAAGTAAACAGAAAAAAGATACGGCGGCTCTGAACTTACTTTCCCAAGATATCTGATGAAATAAAAAGTTTATATATGTCATAGCACCTAAGGATGTATTTTAGAGAGTCGGAAGTGTTTTCTTGGGAGCTAATGTGCAATAATGAATTCTTGGAGTTATTTCAATATTATGTAAACTTTCGACAGTGAGACTAAATTGTTTAGATACCTACTCGTAATACTCAATGCATTGAACACAAATTATGAATTAAGTAGATAATTATTTTTTTCTCTAGCCTACATCGTCCCACTGATGGGCAAAGGCCTCCCCCAAACTTTTCCACTTCTCTCTATCCTTGGCAGTGTCCCAATCCATTTCAAATTTATTTATTATTATTATTTATTTAATTAAAATTTTAATACATTTTTTTCCATCTTAGCATAATAATAAATCATTTTCACCTTAAGTAACTAAAATTCCAAACCAACTTAAAAATCCAACCTTCAAAGTTCCTCACTCCTTTCCTGATTAAAAAAAAAAGCCCCGGTTAGCGCGGGTCGCGCGACGTTCCAAGTAAATCACCGTAAGCCCCAATACGAGACGCGGCGCGGGTGTGCGCACCTAAGCCCTGTAACCCCTTTAAGTTCACCTCCCGATATCCCTGGATATGGAATAAACGAGGCTCTTTTTCGCCTTTTCCTGGGAACGTAGCGTTTTTGACATGGATATAGACTAGATTCGACTAGCGAGCCACAATTCGCGAGTCACAAAGCGACTACTCACTAGCGAGTCACAATTGACGACCGATGTGGCGCGGTGGGCGATGGTCCGCCTGCGACGCGGAGGTTGCGGGTTCGATTCCCGCCTTTGGATAAATGTTTATACGATCTGCAAATATTTATTCCGGGTGTTCTGGGTTTTTATATGTATAATAAAAAAAATATCTATCTGTGTAATATATTGTATTAAGTATGTCAGTCTTCTAGTACCCATAACACAAGCTCTGCTTAGCTTGGGGCTAGATGATGGTGTGTGGATTGTCCAGCATTATTTATTATTTATTTATTCAAACAAGGTATATTTTAAGGTTTTACAATGAGTCTTATTAGCTTGCTTCATCCATCAGACGAGATTATTCACTAAATATTCCAATAAAAATCAAATTTAAGTGTTTCCTATCTACTGCTTTTCCGAGATCTAATCGATTATTGGTAGGAAGTGTTTAGTCCTATCACATCAAGATTCTTGGATCTGAAAATTAATACTTTCCAGCCAACAGCGGTTTCTCTCTGTTCCAGCTAAATCTAATTTTCGGAACGTTACAAAAATAAACGTAAACGTTTGAGTGCAAAAATATTGCACCAAGTTCAACAATGAAAAAGATCATCAATCAACCTTAGGACCACTTTTGGCATTACATGAAAACACGTCATTTATCATCAGCTCCTTAAATAGCCCATAAATGCCCACAATCCCTTTATTAAGAGCGTAAAATTCCAATATCTCAACAATTATGTTCACACGATTCAAGAGAATTGAAAAGTGCGTATAAATCAAAGAACGGTCGAGGTGCCAGGAACTATTGTGGCTGTTTTGAATGGCATGTGGTGGTGATTGCCCTTTCCGAAGCTCTATTTCATCCGCAGTAAACATACGCTCATCGAATGTTGTTTTGCGAAACCTAGCAGTCTAGCAGTGTTTTGGTTATGATCGAAGTAATACAGCTGACAGTGTAGTAAATAAACTAATTTATTAAAATGCACTATACAACTCTGTAAGACTCGCGACATATATGTATAACAACAAAATAATGTCGCAACGCTTAGCATCAACCTGAGAAGAACTTCAGATATGAGATTATTCTTAAACAATTTCAAGCTATTTGTATAAGTGTATTTTTTTAATTTGGAAGCTTATGCTGAGTTTTCGATATAGTGTCTTGTCATATGTTAATACTGTCCACGCTCAATGCACATGCCATGTAAATAAGAAGACAATTTTATAACTAAGTACATACTAGCACTATTTTGCTCTTTATAATATATTTATATAAAAATAGTGGTTTAACTAAGCTAGCGATCGGCCAGACATTTGTCTAAAGGTTTGTATCCTGTGGCTGTATCCGTAGTCACTGACATTCTATTGAATGTGGGGAAACGTGTGGATTAGCGTGGGTAACTCGCTCACTCAATTCACACGAAAACCCTATCTATTCTGTTAGCTGTTTATAAATAAGCTAGCGAATAAGATTCTATGTGATTTTTTACACCTTACGTTACGTTATTAAAGTTTTAGTATGCATCCCTAATCTTTTCAAGCAATAAATATAGCCTATGTTACTCAGGGCTAATGTAGCTTTCTAATGGTGAAATAATTTTTGAAATCGGCGCTGTAGTTTTTGAGTTTATACCTTACAAACACACAAAAAAATAAATCTTTCCTCTTTATAATATGAATGTAGATGCAGATAAACTTATTTTTACATGATTTTAATTATTTTGATTGAATTAATTATTTAAATTTACAGTATATTGTTTTTAAAACTTGTTTACTTTGACAACAACATCCTTACGTCTGTACCGATCAGACATGTTGTTGTCAAAGTGTAATGATAAAAACAAAGTTATTGAGTTATATCTTTCAACAGAAGTTTCGGTGAAAACCGATAATATTAAGCACATTTTCCCTTGAATCTACAGTAACTAAGCTCCACCTACATTTTTCTATAAGTACGGTACTTAAAGAAACATGAAGGTGGAGCTTAGTTCGTATCAGGACTAATTAGAGCAGTTAAATTGTTCAAATCCATCTGTAGTTTTAATGAGAAGCTCTCCTGCTATATATACGAGATAAAGATTTTCTTAATATATACCTAGTTATGTATTTAGCTTATTACTTTGTGTTGAAGTATACTTAAGTGCCGTTCTGAAATAAATATAAACTTAAGCTTAAGTTTATATAACTTTAGTTACACGAGGTGGTAATTAGATCCTGTATAACTTTGAAGGACGGTGATAACCTAGAATCACCTAGCATATAAGACGATTCTAAATGATCCTTGTGATTTTACTGAATAAGTTTTTGACTTTGACTTAGTAAAAAGTCCTAACGGCGTATAGTGTCAAATTATATATATCTACATTTACATGTTTATAAAAACTATGTGGTATAATTGAAAATATAGTCCATTATATTTTCAGACAATTTAGTTATAGTTAACAAAATAATAAAAACAAATAATTATTATAATAAAAAACTAAATAAACGAAAATCACTAAATAGAAATGTATTGATGGTGTTTGATACATGATGATGTTAATTTACATTTCAATAGCTTACAAAATAAACACCATTTTTTAGATACATTAGAAAATTAAATCATTTTTGTACGTGATAGAAAAAACTTGACGTATATTACCTTTATTTTCCAATTTATTAGGTACTTGTACGTTATCGAGCGCGAATCATGACGCAGTGGATAAAACAAAATTACCGAGATATTGAATTTCCATGTGCTTCAGGTCCAATTATTGTTAGGTACTAAAGAAACACAGGGTATCGGAAAACGGTACGCAAATTGTAGGAAGTAGGGCAAAAAAATGTTTTTTCAGAGGTGCAGAGGCGAGTTATATTTTCTACGACTACGTTAAACATTTCAATACCAAAATCAGCAAAATCCGCACAGTCAAACAAAGAGATATTTTTATGTAAGTATAGAGATTACATGATTTTTCATGATAACGTATTTTATTGGGTATGGCTCTGTTCATTACTCTCTTATTGTACGTCCAGACTGGCCTAACCGTATAAACTTAACATTTCGATCTTTTATGTACAACAGGTAAACAATAAAATATTTCTGATTTTTGATGGAGATCGAATCCAATCTAATAAATAAATAAATAATGCTGGACAATCCACACAAAATCATCTAGCCCCAAGCTAAGCAGAGCTTGTGTTATGGGTACTAGAAGACTGACATACCTACTTAATACAATACATTACATAGATAGATATTTTTTATTATACATATAAAATACCCAGAACACCCGGAATAAATATTTGCAGATCGTACAAACATTTATCCCGAGGCGGGAATCGAACCCGCAACCTTCCGCGTCGCAGGCGGACCATCGACCACCGCGCCACATCGGTCGTCGTCTATCTAGCATCAACGCCTTGCTCAGTTAACAGTGTATGCATAAATCAGTAAATCAAATAAAACAAAGTTTATCAACATATAGTAAACCATCTTAAAAGTTACTGCCATCTGTACCAACTACCGACCCTCAGGATACAGGGGTCCAAAGCCGCTGTTTGCACACAAGGTACCCCGCAGTGTTATTTTTTACAAATCAATGAACTACTATTTTGACAAAAAGCGACGACATGCCTCTAAGTGGATTATACCTTTGCATTCAAGTGATTTCACGTCACATTTATCCTACCATTGTCTATCTACACAATACATAGTTACGTAGGTGTTGTTGCTATGAATAGCTTATACTTTTTATCTTGTGCTTTTAAAAAGTTAGATAAAACGGAATAAAATGGACATCTGTCTTTGCTTTGTGGATTCGGAGGCCAAGGATCGTAATCTTTGGAGATCATGAAAAGAGCAAGCTTTTTAAGGTTTCCGATGTCTGGATTACGGAGATGGCTTTTGTACGATTCTAGTTTCAATGATTTTGCGACAAAAGACGCTAATAAACGCAACGCTGTGTCCGATTTGCGACAAGTTTCAAGATTATTTGATGGATGAAGTTTTAGCGTGATGTAAAATAAATAATAAGTACCTACACCAACAGTTAACTAAACAAAGCAAGTGCTGAGCTTTACAGAGATTTTATAAAAAAGTAGGGGAGTTTGTAAACAAAGTCATTGATTTAGTTAAGTTGAAGTTGAGGACATATCTTGTGAGCTTCTCGTCTTTTATTGGGTATGGCTCTGTTCATTGTACGTCCGGATTGGACAAACTGTATAAACGTTGTACCTACTACTTACTTAACATTCAGATCTTTTATATACAATAGTTAAACAATAAAATATTTCTGATATCTGAAGTGACTAGATAAAAGAGAAATTTAGAGAAATGATTTGCCTCTTATTTTGATCTTTATAATATCATAGTCTTATGACTAAATACGTACATATGTACGCCCAGTTAGTGGGCTTCATAAAGTAAAGATGCAAGATTATATCTTGACGATAACTAGATTCAGTCCCGTCAATGAATCAAAACTTTTATTGAATGGCCAACACAAATATTTTATCCATAGATAAAGGTAAACCAAAGGATTTCAGTCTATTCTTCATTTGATTCATGATTCCGGCACATTCGCGCATCGCTCGGAGGCGTTACTTCAACACGTGCAAAACAAAATCATTTTTCGCGGTGACTGACTATAAATCAAGTATTAATATAAAAGGCCGTGTTCGAGTGGCTGTATTGTCGCTTTATGGATGTTATGCCATTCATTACAGGCCATTAAACGTAAGTATTATAATGCTCCAACCAGCATCCGTTGACCCGCTTCACCACTCGGTATACCCGTAGAAAGACGCTCGTAATAGAAATTAGAGGGTCTGCCAGAGATGGTCGAGTCATACCTCAGAAAGCTTTGTTTGGGCGCGATGCGACAAGCTATTGATATCAGATAATAAATGGCGAGTGTTGATAGAAAAGCCTCCGGAGTTCCACAATATCCACAATGAAAGTAGACGATAAACCAGGGTACGCCCAAAGATTCGTGTGAGAATATTGCACAACGACCCCAAACCAAGACATGTACAGCACATCTAGCTCCTTTGTAATAAATAATAATCATAACATCATAGACTTTCCCAAGAACATATTCTGGGATACCCGAAACTAACAACGTATAGTAGTATAGTAGCAGAAGAACGGTCTTCATTGGTCCAAAAAACCCATAAACCTCAGATCTAAAAACTACCGCAATGGAAAAACAGACTAACGAAAAAACTTTTGATAAATTAGGTGTAAGATTTTCGTAATATATTCAATTTATAAGAAATTCATTGAGTAAGTAATAAAATGATACTGTTGACGACAGAAAGTCTACGAATAAAACTATAAAAAATACTAGAACTAAAAACGTAGAAAAAACTAAATTCCGATGAAGACATCAACTTTGCCATCTGCTATAAAACTCATTCATAGAAAGATTAATAGGCGTCGCAAACCATTACATACTTTTTATTATTAAAAGACAACTTTTAGAAAAGTTTATGGTGTGGAAATAACAATTTGCAGTTCTGGTTATATTCTATTTTATTGTCACTAGAGGGCGTGACCGCGTTATAAGCCCAGAATGCATTCAAAAATATTGTGAAGCGGACAATCCAAATATTTACTTTGCCTAAATCTTTTTAGTTCAGGCTAGTTCTATGAAAAGCTTTGTTTGAGAATGCTTCTATAATATAAACTTTACAGTAAAAAAAACAAAAGCAGTTACATAGAAAGTTCTTTTTATGAAACAAAAAGTTACAACTCAATAATCTTTATACATAAGGACTTACATAATAAATTGTGGTCTAAAAAAACCATGTTAAAACGCACGAAAAAGTCTCGATTTAATAAATAAACAATCAAAATTAATGAAAGGTTATTTCTTTTTTGATCGATTTTTAAAAGTCACATTCTAATTTAATCACTAAAAAAAATCAAGACAATCATTTTTAGTTTTGACATACCAAGTTTAACTTTTACTGAAAGTTTCTTTTAGCTAGCTTTGCAGCGCCATCTAGTAATATACACCAGTATTAATTTCAGCAACGACATCTAGCGAAACTTGCAAGAACTGAATGTTTCACTCAACTTTCAAAACTGGCGCATGGTTTTCGAAAATTTCTCAAGTAACAACCAACATTTTAGTAGTTACATTTTTTACTAGATGGCGTTGTAGAAAACTTTAAAGTTTCAATTTTTTTCTTACAGATGGCATTACTTGCTTCAGCTTCGTATCTTCAGATTTTCATTACTTCTGAGATATTCAAACTCGTACATGCAGTTGTTGATAAAGTACACCAGACCTGATATTACTATCGTAATTTTTTACCTGTTTTTCAAAATACTTTATAAGTTTGTATTAGTCAAACTAGTCAAATGTAGTTAGGTATATTATTAGGTATGTAGGCACTTTTGTATATGCTGTTTATTTAATACTGTAATACTATAAAATACTGTTACTGTATATGGAGTGTACGTTTGTATAGCACATTATAGAATTCATTCATAGTCATATTGCGGATTTTCAGGTACGGGAGCGTAGGACTTACTTGTAGTCTTCGTAGTGCCATTGTTACTACGCCGATTCGCCAAGTTTTTTTTTTTGTGTTTCGTAAAAGAAAGCTGCGTGAAGCGAAAGTGAGTGAAAAAATAACCGCAATAATATTGCTTATTCCTTTGTATGTCGTGAACTTATACCTATTATGAAATTTTATTGAATATGTGGTTGTGGTTACAATGTATATAATAAAACAATTACGTCGATGGAATAGGGTAATTCTCTGGCTTGTCATCGTACGACGTAGGATTTAATTAATGTTTTATTTCCTTGGTATATAGATAAATATTGTCGTTTTAAATACCTATATATATACACAATATTCTGAACTGTAGACATCGACCTTATTTAATGATTTTGTTTCAGCTGTATACGTCAAATCAGGAAAATGATATAATGCTTATAATTAAATTAATTTATAATGTATAGGATATGGTGATGGCAACTTTACATTGTTCTAAAAATAAATAAACGGTAGGTATACGGATCTCTTTTACCTATAAGTAAATCAAATATATACATATAATAATAAATATTCTTGGACATTTCACACATCAGACTCTAGTCCCAAACTAAGCAAAGCTTGTACTATGGGAACTAGATAGCTGATTGAATACACTTATATACATTTTTTTTGTAAATACATACATAGAATACATAATAACACCCAGACACAGAACAAATATTTATGTTCATCACACAAAATGACTAGGGTCCTACCTACTATTTATGTAAAATCGATTCAAATTAGTAATTATTGAAATGTATTGTAAATGGACATGCCTTGTATGACATGCACTGTGTAATGGCGAAATAAATAAATGAAATGAAATCAAACATTTGCTCTGGATGGGAATCGAACCCACCACCCACAGCATGGAAGACTACCAACTGAGCTGCAACTGAGCCTGTCATCTATCTCAGTTTAAACCACTTTCATTTATTGGTATAAAGTATTGTAGGTATTGTAGGTATAACTAAGCCACATCTACCAGGTAAGTAGGCAGCTATAGTGATTCAGATCACCAGTTTCCTCAGGACATGTCAACGTCAATGCCTTTTTGGAAAACTGTGATTCACGGGACGAATTAACAGTAGGTATTTGATTTGGTGAAAACCAAGATCCGGTAATTCCTGCATTATCCTCACAGTAAAATTTAAAAAAAAAACATGTAATGACAATAAATAATTACATATAAATGTTATTGTGTACAATTACAAAGATTATTTATAATGGTCTTTTATACTAGGTCATTCTAGGTGCCAGCTAAGAAGCAATAGAAAAAATAGTCGTAAATTAGTAGAATGAAATCTGAAGTGTTTCTAAATAGAAACTTGATCAAAATAGAAAATAAGTAACAGATTGATATAAAAGACTGGGTGTCTTATTTCTATTTTTTAAGACTTATAAAATAAAGAATGAGAAAAATTATAAGTATTCTATCAGCAATCTAGTTCCCATAGTACAAGCTTTGCTTAGTTTGTGACTAGAGTGTTATGTGTGAAATGTCCGTGAATAAATAAACTTCTATATATTTTTATTATGAAATTATGTACTTAGGTAATCTATCATTTTTATATCCTAATATTAAGCTTATTAAGTTACTTTTAACTTGGTACTGTCTTTGTTTTCGGCTCGCCAATCTTATTTGTCTTCAACTTTCAAGGATAGTAGTAAGCTCTCTTATCGTGCAATTTTTTGTGAAATAAAGTGTTAAATATAAAGTCATTTCTAGCTGACAGGATATATTCAAACTAGAATCTTTTATTTATACCTAATATAAAACATATTCCAATTTGAATAGTCTACATAGGTAGATATTGTTAGAATCAGTTTGGTTCTGTTTGGAGAGTCGATTTACATAAACGTTGTTTGAACTTTCAATAGGTCTTGTTAAGGTATATTAGCATAAACCAAATCTAGGATGCTGTGGTGATGCATGACATAATAATAGTTCATTCATTCATTTATTTATTTGCAAAAAAATATGGTAGATTTTGGTACCAGATGTCATAGGGGATGTAAGTTCACATATTTTTACCAACTTAAAATGGTGTGCAAAAACCTTTTTTTTTTATTCTGGCTGAAGGCCAGTCAAATACTTACCTCTAACTACCCATTTGAAGAATCTTGGTATGCCCTAGAGGTCCAAGATGTTTATTTGAGATGTTAAATATTGTAATGAATGGGTATGGCTGTGTTCATTATCCTCTTATTGTACGTCCAGATTGGACAAGCTGTATAAACTTGTACCACTTAAAATTAAGACCTTTTATGTACAACAGTTGAGCAATAAAATATTTCTGATTTCTGAATGAAGTTAGCTGCGGTCTCCAAGTTGCCAGCTACCCGCGAATATTGACAACCCTGCGGTTTATGGTCGCGATGACAACAAACAGCCAACGTCGGTCCAATCACGTGGTTTTGTTTTTGTCTGCGGGTTCGTCTACCCTACGGAATTAGGTTAGGTCATTTTGTTATGAATTATGTGTTTGTCGAATTGATTAGACTGATGAAACTTCTATGTTTCTTTTACTAAATTTCTTTTTTTTTTTTTTTTCATTTATTTAAAGATCTTTGAAACATAAGTTTATGGCAGATCTATGGTTAAACTATTGAAATAAAACTAAAAAACAACTCAAACTTAAACTCCTAAAACTAAAACATAACTAAAATAACAAGTTCTAAATGATAGCAGCTATTTTAATAAGATAGACCCAGAAGAAGAAGAAGAATTTAAAATGGTTTGAATCAATATCAGATTTGTCTTGTAAGGTCTAGTCTAGTAGTACGGACTAAGAAATATGGTCCATTAAAATCCTAACGACCGGTTTCTGGAAACCCAAATCACGATCCGAGTTTGACACATAGTAATTATTTGTTTTTTTCGTTGACCATCCGTAAGATTATCAAAACAATATGAAGAGGCAACAGCATCCAAGAAGAGTCACGTGTGCAGCGCAACAAGTGAGCCGGTCGCAGGGAGGGCGCGGGGTGCGGGGTGCGGGTGGCGCGCGGTTGCATTTTTCCTCCCGCGAGCTCGCGTCTTCGCGACAATGGGCGGGTCGCCCCGCCCAGCCAGAAACACGCCCACACAGACGTCTTAAGACAAATCTCGACCACCCAGATCCTATCAGAAAAATACCAAACACAAACATACCACACCTCGTATTAATCCCATGGCAATCAAAGCTAATTAGTATCACTAATTTGGATGGACGCACACAACCGATGGTTGTCAAACAATATGTAAATTACAAATAAAATTATTCATATTAATTTAAACGAATAAATATGCTAGTCTACATTTTTAGCTTCTTGCAGTGATACAAGAGCGAGATACGAGAAATGGCCGTAAGCTCATATTTTCCTAAGAACAATAGAACTAAACAAAAATAATTGAATGGCACAAAACTTGAGTGCTTCTCGCTCGCACTAAAGGCTTCGAGCTTCGGAGCGAGCGGGAGCAGAACCCCGCGCATTTTCCCAACAAATGAAGCGTGGCCAAACCGCAGATTGACCGCAGAGAATGGAGGCAATGAGTGACAGAATGGCGCTGGCGGCGGCGGCGTCCAGCGTTCAGTAGTAAAGAGGCGCGCGGGCAGAGCACACGTGACCCCGAGCCTCCGAGAGTTGACTCATCCGACTCACGGCGCGGCCGCGACGTACGGGGGATTACGCTACACTTATTAGTAAAAACAACACTTACATAACGAGAGCCGGCATCGGCCGACGCGCGGGAAACCTCTCACACGCATCATCAGCTGATGTTGACACGACGTGTCGGTGACTTCAGATTTATTCTTCGAATCTTAAATGATCAAGAAGATAGTTTCGCGAGTGGAACGCTCGTGACTCACATAAAATGACGAAAGTGAAGTTGAAGAAATCAAGGTTCGCTCTAACTTTAAACAGTTATTAAGTTTGTTAGGTACTTACAAGGAAAGAGTTAAGTTAAAACGCGATTGTGACGAGGACAATTCATGTGATAATTGACTGTGAATGTGTTTTGTTTATGAACTAAACAATACGGAACCCAAGAGACTGAATTACAAACACCCAAAGAACTTGCTAATCATTAGTAAATTAGTGCGGCATCGTGTCTTTTAACAGTTCACAATTCGGCTCTAAGATAAAAAGGAAGCAATTGACTCCAATAAGAATCTTCAGAGTCACAGCACAGCCGTTTGAACTATCAAGGATTTGGAGAACCGTGACCTTGACACGAGCGACAATCCCAATCAGTGACGTGTTCATTGAATCTTTGGTGGGACCGGTCGACGGCATCGCGGTGTTGAGCCGGCGTGTGATGGTGTGAAGGATGCATTTGCCGTACGAGTCTCGGGGCCGACGGCGACGGGAGATGGCAGATCTTGAGCCCTGGTGGGTGCAGACGGTGCTCGAGGAGACGCTAGCAGAGTACCCCGATTTAGGTAAGGAGTTTTTATATACTATACCAACATCAGATACCATATATCAATCAAAATAATCAACTAAAATAAGGTAACCATAAGTCTCACCCTACTAAGTATATCAACATCAGTTAACATTTCAATCAAATTTATCAATAAAAAAGGTAACTATGGTACAATAATTTTCTAATTCAAATAATTTACCATCGTACTTGGTAGATGACTGGTAGTTATTTGATTGGTACAAGCGTAGGCGGTAGCGGCACTTCTTTTGTGTTAACCTATCGTTCATTCTCATCAACTGTGATGACAGTAAACACTACACTTCTATTTATTTATCACTATTGTGATTAGAATGACACGCACTTGACCTTTAGTAGGATTTTTTAGACTCGTTTTAGTACAAAGTTTGAATTCTAGGTACCAAAGGTACCTCTAAAATATAAGTGCTAGTACATCATTTATTGAAATAAAGTAAAAAACTGGCATCAAAAATATCGTCAGCAGACATAAAAAGCTGAAGACGAAACGTCAATGTCACAAAATAAATAAACTAGATTATTGAGTTTTTTAATAGTTGGAAAATGTAGTTATTCAAATTTGTTTTCTTTTTTATTTGATTATCTTGCATACTAGTCATATTCTTTGTTTTTTTTGGGGCTCGCACATTTAGTGCTTTTGCCATTTATCAAGTTTTTTTTTTAACAGGGAAACATAATTTGAATCAAAATACGCGGGATCCAATACGAGGAATCTAATACAAGGATCAGTAGGATTAGGAATAAAGTTATAAATAGTATATGTATATACTGGAATAAGGATATATGTAGGTACTTGTTCTTTGTTACCTCTATCTCGAAGATTTATGACCCTGACAGAAATATGACAAATAGCCAACAGTAATTAAAAACAAACGAATCGAATATTGGCGGGAAAAAGAAGAAGAGTATAGATGATATTTTCTTTCTGTAAAATGTTATGAGATTTTTGTAAACACAAGGTGTGATTTGAAGCATATTCTCATTCAAAAGATTTGAACGCGGACCCGGAGAAAGTGTCGCGGTTTGTTTGATTAGAAACTACGCTCATACAAAATCAAATACATTGACCTGGTACTTATTTATTTATTTAAACAAGTTATTACATAATATAGAAGATAGAGATGATATATGATATTGAGTTTAATAAGCAATGTGATATGGAAAAATGTTATTTTCAAAATTGTGGTTGTCAGTTGTATTTGTATTGTATAGTCTATGTACGAATAGGTAATCATTGTATCGATATAAAAAAAACTAAGAATAAGTAAGTAAGTATAAGTATTTCATCAGAAATCTAGTTCTCGCTTTGCTTAGATTTGGACTACTTAGTACAAGTAGAGTAGGGTAATAGTCATTATTTAGTTTAAAGAATAATGTTATTTTTTGTTGATATTATTTCATTTCATTTTTTTTTTTTCATTTATTTATTTCGCCATAATTATAACAGTGTAAGTCATACAAGGCATGTCCAATTACAATATTATCTATACATTTCAATGGATACTAATTTTAATCGATTTTACATTTATAGTAGGGCCCTAGACATTTTAAGTATAATAAATATAAAGTGTATGAGCACCTAATTTATAAAAAAAGTTCAATGTTCAATTAAGTCCAATTACTTTATTATCTCACAGATATTTTCTTAGAATACATACATAATTTAAAAAAATACAAATGTACATTCAAACTTTTTTCAGTGGGAAATATTGGGGTTTCCCTCATTAGTGTTGCCGTTATAAATATTATGTAAACGCCGTGAATGTAAAAAATATCGATTCGCTGATTCATTGGAATCAGTGAATCAATATTTTCTAAACCTTGAGGTTTTTTACTCTCAAACATTTCGTCACTATTTAGTATATCTGTGGTCCACTTGGTTTAATAGAAATAACATTTAAATATAATCACGGCATTTTTTTATATTATAGTAATTTTTTAATGTTTTTAAAACCAGATGGTCTAAGATCCCGGTATTCAATAATTTGGTGATTAAAAGTATTTTAAATCAAATTAAATATGACAATAAATATGCAATTGGGTTGACTACAAAAAATCCGAATATGATTGATTTACTTACTAATACATAATTAATTTTATTCACAAACAAACTTACCTACGACTATTTGTATTTACAAAATGTACATAGACAAATTCAATTCAAATTCTGGCTAAGCTTTCCAACACGATGCTACAACAAAATGCAGTTGTAGCATCGACACGATAAGAAGAAGAAGAATTCAATTCATAAGAAACAGTTGTAATTGTTTTTTCACAAAATAATATTTTAACCTATAATTAAATATTCCATTGTATAAATATGCTTAGATACAATTAAATTATAATTCTACGTGAATGTCATCTTGATCAACGTTTGCTGTTAATTACCTGCCAAAACTAGATAACTCGCTAATGTGCATTTTAATCAATATGCGGTTTGCACTTAAATAATTGACAGTTGGATCATTTGCTATTTCATAAACTATAAACTAGATTTACGACTTTCATCGAGCACATCTCCTTAATATTAAGTTACTTCACAACCTATTTTTTTTTCTTAGTGCTGGACAATCCACACAACATCATTTAGCCCCAAGCTAAGCAGAGCTTGTATTATGGGTACTAGAAGACTGACATACTTAATACAATACATAACCTACATAGATATTTTTTATTATACATAAAATACCCAGAACACTCGGAATAAATATTTGCAGATCGAACAAACATTTATTCCAACGCGGGAATCGAACCCGCATTAGGGACGTGCCCTATGAGGTATCATACTGTATCCATCACTCGAAGATGACAACTTATGTTAAGTCCCATATCTTCAATGCCCCCTTCTTGTGGCATCCATATATCCGGCATCATCAATTCAAACCGGAACACAGTAATGTACGCATAGTGTTTTTTATATCTAAACCACTGAAGATTTCTCGGTAGTCCAAAACATTCATATCATAGTCCAAAACATTCATATCATAGTCATAATCATTTCAGATGATATTAAACTTAAATTAGCGTCACTAGCTTCTACCACTAGGTATACAAACATCAAAAATACAATAAGTCTAAATTTAAATAAGTACAATAATAATTACGTTTAGAATGTCAAATATAAAATTAAATCAATTAAACAAATATAATAATGTCACATGCCTTCTAAATTAAAGTTTTTCATTTTACATTGATGCCATTGTATAGATAGTATTAAAAATAAATACAGGTGTTCAAAAGTACTTAAACTCGTTGAGGTATTGAAGAGTCTAGAACTCTTTGTTCAGTAGCGCTGTAAGAGTCTACAGACCACGAACATAATAGTCTATACCAAATAATTAAGTGCCTATATCTTTTAAAGCTTTAATAAAACTTCTAAATTACATATGAAATATACACTAGATAATGTATATAGATAACAAAACAGTAGTAGTAGTGTGTTGTAGTGAACTACAATACTACTGGTATTGTAGTTCACTACAACATTGCACGAAGAAATTCGTGAGTGATCTGAAACTTTTTTGAATAAACTTTATTCAGTTTTTATACAGTAGGTAGTTAAAATTAACGTTTTATAAAAAATCATTGGTATCACATCCACAAAGCCACGGGCCGCAACGCCTGTCACCACACTTTTCATCCTTCATCCACCTCAAAACCAAATGACAATCGTCAACAATTAAAGATGCGGTCACACGGTTTAAAAATGCGGGATTTAAAAATCACCGAGTAACGGTTACTGTCGGTGAAATCGTAAAAAGTTTAATAGTTAATGTGGTTTTTCTATTTACGGAAGTTGCACAAATTATAGAGGCCGCAAGAGAAGTGCGGTTGGGGGTTTCAGGACCGCGGACCGCGGTGGGATAGCCCTGGGTGGAGCTAACACTTGCGATTTTGAGGTGACATGGCTATTGAACGTAACATAGTAAGTGTGCGCTGTTTCTTACAATGACCGCGGACTGTGGTGATAGGCTAGCTGAAACTAGCTTATAATTTTGCATTTATCAATTTTATCATATCATTAAAAGTATATACAACTGACATACTCACCTATTGAAAACACTGCTGCTAGGGCGTGTAACGCATACCCCCTATCTTATAAAAAGTTTGCGTTGACATTATGTCACCATTACGTACCTATGGTAAACAAGACATCAAGTCTGCGCTAACTTTTTGTAAGATACACCGTTATAAGTAGCAAACGGTCATTTATAAATAGCCTTATTGCTAGTATTTTAATCAA
This sequence comes from Ecliptopera silaceata, assembly GCA_932527185.1. Taxonomy (NCBI): domain Eukaryota; kingdom Metazoa; phylum Arthropoda; class Insecta; order Lepidoptera; family Geometridae; genus Ecliptopera; species Ecliptopera silaceata. Next base: position 3,410,608 of record OW052207.1, on the reverse strand, counting down.
TATAGGCTTTTTATTATATGATGGCATCTGGATTCGGCTCTATGATACTTATTTCTACCCTAAAGTTTTTTGATGCTTTGGCTGAAACTCCTCTTTTTTTTACTGTATAACACAGTTTGCGGATATTTATATTCAAGTAAAAGTAACCATTTACTTTAGGTACACAACGCTAAATGTTCCTAAACCATGCAAAGCTTGTATTCTCAGTACTAACTAGATTGATAAATAGATAAAACACTTGTAAAGTACTTATAAATACATACATACAGTATATAGTAACAACCTGAGTAAATAAGCATGATTTTCCAACACACAAATTGTTTGTTCTTGCTAGAAGTCGAACCCACACTTGAATGTGGCGCTATTTTAGAGGCAGTCAAATGATAGCAGTTGAACAAAAACAGTAGTAGGTATAAATTAACATTTTAACATAATTTCTATAATTAAACCAGTTCATAATGAATGTGGTTACATTAATTAAAGAAAATCTAGTATTTGCAGTTATAATTTGTATTTAGCGAATGTAAATTACGAAATTAACAATATTCGAGTGGTTGTTTATTTTGGTAAAATGTTTTTAATTGCATTACAGATTGCCTACGTGCTTTATAATAATTTATTTATATTAAAATAGGTCATATTTTATTTAAATATTCTGTTGCTGAGGGATCTGTATTACCTAGATTGTTTATACCGCTAGTGATTACACCGCCATAATAAAAATCTTTTTTAATCTACTAAAGTAGACGAAACATTAAAAAGCTAGACAAAACACTAAAAAAATGAAAAAAGATGAAAAAAGGTTCTATCATACTTAAATATAGTTAGTGAAGGATTTTGAAAAAAAAAACACAGTCTAAGCTACCTAAAGAAGTGTTCTTTTTTTTTAAACTCTTCAGTCTAAATGTTACAGTACAACAGTACAGTACACTTCAAAAAAAGAACGAACGAATGAACTCGTTCGTTCTTCTTTTGAAGTGTTTGGTGACAGGTACCTATGCTTCTTTTTTGAAGTGTTTGGGGACAGGTATGCTTCTTCTTTTGAAGTGTTTGGAGACAGGTATGCTTCTTCTTTTGAAGTGTTTAGTGACAGATATGCTTCTTTTTTTGAAGTGTTTAATGACAGGTATGCTTCATTTTTTAAAGTGATCATAGACACCTTCATGGTGATCTAGGGTTGTCACACAATAGTGAAAAAACGTGTCACGTCCTTTCCACAACACGGTAAATGTATTAACGCCACCCCTGACCTCATTAGGTTGCATTGAACGATCTCATTACACTGAATGCTGGTCATCGACAGCCCTAGCACCCCTCAGCAATCGCCGCTAATTGTAATAGGCATTGTGCTACGGTTACTGTCGCTCATTAGAACACTCAACGGTACTAGTTTTTAGTGTTTTGTCTAGCTTTTTATTGTTTCGTCTATGTTTAGCTCTATTATTATAATAATTTTAATTATTAAATAATTATCTATAATATTATAATAATTAATAATTATTAATAGCCAGTAGTGTCCCAGTGCAGGGCAAAGGCCTTCTTTCCTCTTCTCCAGTCGTCTCAATTGTGAGCAATTGTTTGCCAGTCTTTTGTGGCGTCTATCACATCCCTCTATCTCCGCCGTATATTACTTCATATCATCGAAAATATTGGTATGAAATTAGTAAAAGCTCTGATAGTAGAGTTTTTGGGAGATTCTATTCAGTTAAAGATCTATAATATTTCTGCAGCAAAGCGGGTTCTGTTTGCATGTATTATCGAGCACTTCCTCAGTAGACGTGCTTAGTGAGGCAATGTTATATTATAGGCAGTGATTTTCACCTCACATTACGTAGATCAATATGTACCATCATACATCTAGTAAAGATATATATTATACAGATACATATATCGCGTACTTCGAGAATAATCGAGTTATAATAACAAAAAAACCCGTCTAATATATCTGATTACTATGAGTTCTATATGCGAAAGTTTAAAAAATTCTATCATAAAACTAGTTGGATTAAAAAAAGGTCTTATTTTAACGTTAACTTGTACAACATTCCTTTTTGTTGGCAGTAAGAACGGGCAGTCCGGACGTCATGTGCTCAATGCTGCCACAACATTGGCGGTCGAACAAGACCCTTCCCGGCGGCTTCAAGGTGGTAGCATTGGGTGAAGTGCTGGACGGAACCCTAGTGACAGTGAGGGCTGGCAACGACGAGAATTGTAGTGCGGAACTCCGAAACAACTCAGCTGTTATGAAGAATAGAGTTGCTAAGTTTAACGACTTAAGGTTCGTGGGACGGAGTGGGAGAGGTGAGTTTAATTTTTTTTTTGAAGCTGGTATAGTCAACATGCGTAGAAGACGATGTTGATGATTATGTTGCTTTTAATGCTGAATTCATATTTCAAAAAAAAACTAATTTGTTTAGATTTGGATTTTGTTAAAGATTATGCTAAAGTTAGTTTTGCGGCTACAAGAGGCTAAAGTTAATTAAAAACATCCAAAAATTTCTTCAAAAGTTTGTCGGTGTTCAAGTAAAGCTCAAAGTTAATTCATAAAAAGCACTTAAACAACACACTCAAATTACCCTGTCATCCTATTTTCCTACAATCCAGTTATTAGACGGTGTGCACACAAATCATGCCGACCGGCGGCTGCAGATTAACCAATTATTATCCTCTACTAATGGTTAACCGGCCTGTGTTTGTATGCCATAACACAACGGTATCTAATTCTGTCACAATCACATCATTTAGGCAGCTGATTTTCTTTAGGTAAGCTAATATCACGCCAATACAAATTTTGTTTTTTTTTTCTTCTGGCTTCCATGAGCTTGCAAGGCTAAGCTATGATTGGTCGATTTTGTTTTGTTTTCTTTTTTATTGGCTGATTGTCACAATTCGGCCAGTGTTAGTTTGCTTCCATCATTTAAAATTATATTCAAAGAAAGAACAAGAATATTGTAAAATTCATTGATATGAATAGTGTTCTTTATTTGAAAATTCTTGCTCTACCACCGCGCTTATGAAATGCGAGTATATTTTATAATCAGTGAAAGTACTTGCAGGATAGAAAAAAAAGAACAAAATTATTAGTTTTTCGTAACAAATGTTGTGATAAATATTATAATAAACATAACAAAACCTATATTGTCCTTAAGTAGAGGTGAACCAGATCTGAGTTTCTTATTTTTGTACTTACTTTATTTTTTAATAACAATAATGGTTACAGAGAATGTCTTCACTCAAAAACCCATTGCAATAAAAAGAACCATTATTCTTTTGGAGTTCGCATCAATCATTAATCACATTATGTAATACGGAAACTACTTACGCATAATTATCACCCGTTGACCTTTACTGAGCACACAATACATTCGATTCTAGAAAATCAAATCAAAAGACTTGGAAAAAAAGCTGTTGTTGGGTGGCGAAAAAAAAGTTACCGTACGTCATAAAAAGTATTGAACAATGACGAATATGTTGATGACGTAGACGAGCGATGGATTAAGTATCACGGACCGGTTTTCCTTAGACCGTCATTGATTATTTTACCTTATTATTTGAGTACGTGTCTCGTAATCCTTACTCACCATTTTGTTCATGTTTAGAATATGTATTGTATTTTGATGATTGATCACAAAACTAACATACGTATTCAAGCAAGTATTTGTGAGTAGGTAAAATTTTCTCAAGATTATAAAATATAAGTACTTAGGTAAGTAAGTAAGTAAGTACTTATTAAATTTACTACTATCTACATGTAGACTAGTACTATTAATAACTAATGCCCGTTCTCAGGCAAGTGAAATGGAAAAATAACTCAAGATTTTTTTTATTACCTGTCGCATTATCCACAGAAGCCATACTTTACAACTGGTTTATAAAGTTAATAAAGAGATGTTTATTATTTACGAACGACAGAAAGTGATATAGGTAGAGATATTACGAATATCACTTTCTGTCGTTCGTATAAAATCATTTTCACGATTTCAACCGGGAATAATAATAATATAACTAAATGATCATGCTATTAGGCCTCGCCCCTTCATAAACAAAATGATTTGCGGTGAGGAAACGCACATTTTCTAAATCACGAATGTGAAAACTCGCTGTTACCCGTTAGTTGTCGTGATGTTGCTAATTAGTATTAGTATTAGTGACAATCATTTATTAGCTTTTCGAAAACTTAACTGTTTGCTTCCGCGTTTTTTTTTAAGATATTGGCACTCTGGAATTGAAGAACGTATTGTAAAATTATACAGAAAATAAGATTATTGTTTTTCTTGTATTCAGTCATCAAAGTAAAAAAAAAAAATCGAGTTCTAGTACCTTTGCTTAGTTCGGGCTAGACAGTGTTGTGTTATATGTATATCCATTATTTTTTAGTTATTTAAACTTATTTTGATTCTAATATAACGGAACCACCATAGCAACAGAATATATGCATTTTGCATTTTGTGACTTTTATCTGTAATATAAAGTCGTAATTGGACTGCGATAGTAAAATATACTACAAAATTTTAAATAAAAATCATAATTGTCAATAAGTTCGAACTTCTTCTTATTATTAAAGAAAGAGCTACGCTCTTGTCTGCGTAATCAATGCAAGCTACGCCATTTTTTTCTTTGCAGGGCCGCCTCCTTGACTTCCTTACACGACACGAGGGCAACCTTCACCTTTACTTGGCTCATGTAGTTTATCCTCGGCCTTCCTCTTCCTCTCCTTCCTTCCATCTTTCCTTCTATGATGTTACTGATGAGGTTGTCGTGTCGTATAAGATGGCCAGTCATCTTCCCCCTTCTGTTCTCAACCATTTTCATGAGGGCTCTTTGCTCGCCTACTCTTCTCAACACTTCTCGTTCACGTTCGTTACTTTCTCTGTCCAGCTTATTCTTTCCAAGTTCGAATAGAAGTGACAAATAAAAAAATACGGTAAAAACTAACAAATGGGGCAACCCTAAACAGATTCTAAAAATAAAACTTATACTTAGATATCAGCATATTAATTTGATACAAAATGTATATATTCATGACCGTGACGATTAAAACGATTCCATCCGTCATCAGTCGGATTTTCCTTCTTATTTTGATGACGTCGTAATATAATCATTGTGATAATATAATCATTAAATACCTACATGACTAGTTTTATATCCTGAGATCAATAACACGGTATTTACCTATTCCAGTCATTTATATTTGTCCCGGATATCAATAGTAATGACTAAACCTTTGGGTAAAAACGCTTAAGCCCACTTACTCTGAACTCTGTTAAAAAAACATAATTCGATTACAAGTGCGCTAGCTTCCACGAAAGCAATTTACTTACACCAATACCAAATTTGGTGGTCATTATACATTTTTTCAACATTGAAATCGTAGAATACTTTATTAAAATATTTTGATTTCATGAATGCCATATTAAGGTTAAAAAGGATTTTAGTAGGTATAGCTAATATTATAAGAAATATAATCAAAGTTAAAGATCCATAAATGCATTTTCCAAAAAAAATTGAACGTGGGCTCCATACAGCCTTGCCCCAGAGTTCAGACCCATGGTTGGACTCAAAACAGACTACCAGTTTATTTTATGTCCCGTTTTTAAATAAATAAATATACATTCCATAAGAATTATTTATTTATTGCCTTTATTTCGTTTAAAACCATACTGTCTAAAAAAAATATTTTTGCTGGCCTTTAACAACTGTGCCTATTTCTTACAAAACCAACAGTCCAGTAACATTCCACTCTCAATGTTGCCAGCAACATTGAAAATTCCCCACGAACTTGCTATATTGCGGCATCGTGCACGTCACTGTTGCAAATCTGCCTTTTCTCTGAACCAATAAGGCCACAAGCGTCACAGATTGTAGGTCAACAGGTTCTGCGAGATAATTATTTATAGATTAAAACGATATATTTATAAATACCTAGTTAGGTTGCGCAATAACGAGGTGCTATTATGTGAATCATGTATTTGTATGGTATGTTCTGCTACTTCCGTTTTATTGATTTTAGGTGCGGTGCGAACTGGCGATTAATTTAAATTTATGTGTATCTTAACCCATTTGTCTAAAACCGGTGTAACTATTCTGAGAGTTTTTTATACTTAAATTACTATACTTAATCCCAAAAGTCTTCCACATTGATTATTAACTTTCTCCATTATTGCCTCCACATTTACCTACTGACACTTTTCTTTAAAAAGTGAAGATCGTCCTACTGAAGCATGCCTTAACCTTGACCGAAGTCATTTCACCATGTTTGATGCAGTTCGCCAGATGAGTAGGTAAGCTTGCTGAGTTAGCTTTAGCATGGTGTAGAAACCCCACACTAAACCAGCAAGCTATTATGTTCGCGAAAATCATCGTCCGTCAGAATTGCATTTTGAGGTTACACAAAGGAGTTTATTAGGATGAGACGTGACAGAACACTAATGTTTTTACTAAACTTTTTAGCGTGCTCTCAGTAGTTTTAGTAACACTTTGACAAACGTTGCGCAGGTCAATCTTGCTGTTAAACAAAGTTCAATTTTTTGCTGAAGTTTACTTGGGTTTTTCTGTAGCCTGCTTTGATATAAAATTATGTCATGGTATTTTACACTAAACTTATTTGCAATGAGCTTTATGTTGGCGAAATAGAGTGTAAAACAGCACCGTATGAGAATTATTTAAAAAAAAAATCCAAATTCTTTGATAGAACTTTGTCATTGGAAATTATTGCCACATGTATGTGACTCGACATGTACGCTTTTCCAGACCGTTGTGTATCGGTAATACCGATGGCCCACCTCTGACACTAAATTACATACATACCTTAATCTAAAAAAAATATGAAAATATCGTGAAAATGATAGATCTATCAAAAGTGCAAGTGCATTGCCATAAAATTAGTATTAGTTAGATACTAAAACCATTCTCCACCATTCTCCAAACTCGCCTTAAACCATTTGAGACTTTTATAACATTCCAAGAAAATCGCAATAATATTTATCAGAACACAAAACTCCGCTCACAAGCCCCAAGAACGACTTTCCCATCAAATCGCGACAACGTATCAGCGTTTTGATTTTAATTTCGAAACCGCAACGGACGTAAACGACGTTCGTACTTTACTGTTCCATTGTTGGTCTCGCGTCCATTACTGGCCCTCATGCAGAGTTGTAAAATTAAAGACGTAAAGACACCCGCTGACCAATACTCTGTTATTTTGTCTTTATAGGCACTAACATTATATTCTAATTTATATAAAACTTAAAGGTAAATAATTTATTCACAAACAAACTTACGACTATACAGTATTTACAAAATGTACATTGGCGTATAAAATACATAAGAAACAGTTGAGCAAAAACAGACTGTTGCAAACGATCTACAGATAGCTCAACTGATCCAAATCAGTACCAATCGGAAGCGTACCCAAGATACTGGCTGCATTGCCGCGCTGAATAGCAATGCTGATACGCTGGGCCAGATATTCACCAGACCTCGGGTCACGCGTATAAAACTTAACCTTAAACACAAGCTATTAGAGGTATGACAACCGTCACCCAATGGAACGAAGATTTTGTTAAAATAAAACTTTGTATTTTTGGAAATCGACCGTAACATCTATATCCTAGACAACTTGTATCATAATGATGACGATGTTAATTATGATAACAGAATAATTAAATATAGATAAAAACACACCTCCATTACTATGATTAACTATAACTAATTCATAACAAATAAAAAAATACAACAATTGGTTTTACGGCTAATTATATTTTTTAACCTTTGGTCAAAGGTATTCAGCAAATAACACCAAATAAACTTATCGTAATATCTTGAAACAAGAGACCCAAATGTTCTGGAGTAAACAAAAACTCAAAATTTTGAATGGACATTGATACCTGCGGGTAACATGATACTAAAGTGAACTACCATTAGTTTTGACGCTCATCAAAACATTTTATCCTGATGATTTGATTCGATGAGACAAGTCACTCAAAGCTGAGCTTTTTTGAGCTTTTATTTGGACTTGTGACATTCAAACCGATTGAGAAGTATGTAAGGTGGGTACGGTCATTTAAGAGTCGTACCAAGGGTGCATGGAAAGAGCCTCCTCGTGGCGCACACCGGTAACAGCTAGGCACGGTAAAGCAGTGTCTAGTCTGGCTAATCTTTCCAACACGATGCTACAACAAAATACAGTTGTAGCATCGACACGATAAGAAGGAGAAGAAGAGTCGTATTAAGTCGGTATGTTACCGTTGTTATAAAGTCAAGTAACAAGAAACATTTCTTACAATTAAAGATTTGAGAAGCAAAGGCCTGTCATTACCCGCATCACAAATATTACAGAAAGTACATCAAACACGGACATTGCAAAATATAAGCAAAAAAATGTTATTGAGTCATTGTGTTGAAAGAATTGGCCAGACTAGACCCTGCGTTACCGGATCTAGCTGTTAACAGAGTGCACCATGTGAAGGTTTCTTTCGAGCACCCCTGTTGCTGTTGAGTACCATTGACATGCTAGAAGAAAAAAAAGCAAAAAAAAATCTCATACTTTTATGGCCCTTTGCTTTCACAAACAGTCACCAACCGAGCAATCTAATCTTACGCTTTCGTAACAAACTGTGACTAATATCATCTCGCTCTAATCTTCAAGGAATGCCGAGACAACTTGACTGCGACTAACATCAACACGTAAGTAATTAGGGACAAAATACAGCTAGCAACAAAAGTTTACTGACAACCTTTTTTATTGCTGGTCGATTACAATGAAGCTCAATATGAGGTAAGGTACTTTGATTGTTAACTGTACCGTAAACGCTGCGATAAGGCTGTGACCAAATCATTATTTTCATGACGCGCGCGGTCATCAGCGGATCACGTTTGTTAATTTTTATTCCATAAAATTATATCGAGTGAACTGATTACGTTAGAAATATAATTAATGCTTATGCTGGAGCCAAAACTGTAAAGCTCAAGAGAAAATGGACAGAACATGACTGAAGAGGTCCCGTTATCAGCATCTAACAAAATGACATGAAGACATTTAATTTAGAAGTAAATAAAGAGCGGCAACTAAGTGCCAGTTCACACATCTTAAAGCCTATAACATTTTATCTTTATGTACGTAGGCGTTCCAACAATATTGTATTGAGAGCCGAAGTGGATTTGACTCTGAAAACGGAACAACTTCACGTTTGTAAATCATTGCGCGTGTATTGTGAACTCTGCTGTAAGTTCGCTATGTCTCAGCAGCAATGTGAGTGTGACCGCAACAGATTTTCCTGAAAATCGTGTCATAGCGATCATAAGAAACGACGGCGCACGATTCGGCTTTACTCACAAATGTCACTCAGGATTTACGTTCGATCGTAAATCAAGATGGCCGACATTCCCTCCTTCCCTCACCCACCTGCGCAGAAATTGAATATTTCACGCATCTCAACACCTCTCAGAGACCTCACTACAATGTTATTTTACAACCTCACGTGCATTGTGTTAGCCTCCAAAGCCTCTAAACTATTGATGACTGATCATGAAATGCATTAAGTTTAATGCCGATTTTAAAAGCAATATTTCACATCGTTGAAGCCGCCTTTTAGGTTTAGCGACCATGTTTATGATGATTTGTTTCCGTAAGTGTAGAAGTATCTTCTGCGAACTAAATTTTGTATTTCATAACTAAGTTAAAATGAATTTTGACTTTTTGAATTTTTTTGAAAATTCTGTATTAAGTCCTAAATAAAAATTTGTCACTAGTCACTATTTTGACCGTGTGATGTTGTAACTTCACTAAATTACTTTACACTTAATTACTATAATTTGGAAGGCAAAACAATTCGAACAGCGTTAAAAATGTTTCCCAACTGAATTATTGGGAGTCCGAACCTGTGTATAAATTGATTCCTTTTTCTGTCATAAAATTAAACAATTCTAGTACAAAAGTTATGTCTGAAAGTAAATAATGTTATCGTGGTCTACTTCCTGTAAACAAGCCGTGCTCGTGTCTTGACAAGTCGCCAGTTATTTTAGCTTCAGGAAACGGTGGACGAGCATAAATTGCTTATCATACCACAGATGCGGTCAACCTTGACCACTTTACCAAATAAAATTCAAAATTAAATTATGTTTTAAAATACGTACAGCCTTAAAACCTGCTGTATTTTATAACCTTATAATACTAGCTGCAGTATTTAAAATGCATCTTGAAACAGAATCGCACACATTCATTTACAAATTGACCGAAATCACTCATTTATATCGCGTCGAGTGCTCTACACACGAATTATCTGCATTAGACATGTTAATCCACTCATTTTAACTGTAATTTTATTCGGTATTTATCGGTGCATTCATTACTGGTGACCGCAAATCGGACGCCCAAAAAGCTCGCTATTTTCGACAATTCTGGATCCGCAGTTAGGTGCGATTCACATAGCTATCAGACCTTGCTATGTTGATGCTCTTGCCATTCAGCGACTTGCATATCTACTTTTAAACTACTACTTTTAAAGGAAGCCATATCTTTTTCAAATTTCTCAGACCCAATACAACTTAGATATGTGCAAAGTTATTTGACATTGGTAAAAATGAAAATTAATAATATGATTCAGTTTTGTGTACACAGTCTACAGTCTATGACAAACGCATTTTGCATTTTGGAAAAATAATGGTTTAGCCTGAACAACAAAAAAACTATCCTCGGACACACATTACGCTCTAGACCTAAACTAAATAAAAAAGTTGAAGTAGTTTGATCATACATACTTTATTTGAGCATATTTTACTCTACGAATGCTATTGAAGTGTACCAGTGATGAAACACAATCCCAGCTTGATACAGTTCAGTAACTGTTTAAATAAAGGTTTTTGAATAAAATACGTTTTACATTGTTCTATGTCAGTGCTTTCATTAATTATAATTCTAGTTTAATAAACTACACTGTTAATTTTATGACTTTAGTTAGCACGACGTGGATAGACTAAAGTATCAACGTAGAAGCGACACATCCTAAATTAATTTTTGAAATCGATTTTAAACCTTTTTGTACACCGAAAGATCATTTTTCAATGGTCCGGAAAGCCTTATATATATATATATATATATTTTTAAGATTAGTCGATTTTTTTCTCAACAAGAGTTTCTAAGAAGGTTGTATTTAACACATGTATCTAGGCAAACGCGCGTCGCATCATCATTTAACATCAGATGTGATTGCGGTCATGCGTTTGCCTATAATGCATAAAAAAAACACAAATCTAAGTAATTTATTTCTGTTACAGGTAAAAGCTTTTCTCTAACAATAACAATATCAACGAACCCGCCTCAAGTCACCACGTACCAAAAAGCTATCAAAGTGACCGTCGACGGGCCGCGAGAGCCTCGATCCAAAACCAGTAAGTAACCGAATGGAAATTGATTATAAATAAGTTTGAAAGTACTTTTTATAATACGTAGATGAATACCCCGAGGCAACAGAGAGTTGGCTTCTGTTTATTATAACTTTTTATATTTTAAAATGAACAACAAAGTATTGCAAGTTGCACAAAATGATATAGAAAGGCGTCACAGCTCAGTTGGTAGTAGCGCTGCCTTCTATACTGTGAGTCGTGGGTTCGATTCCCACCAGAGCAAATGTTTGTGTGATGAACATAAAAATTTGTTCTGAGCCTGGGTGTTTCTATGTATTTACAAAAAAATGCATATTAGTATTCTATCAGCAGTATAGTTCCCATAGTAAAAGCTTTGCTTAGTTCGGGACTAGAGTGTGATGTGTGAAATGTCCGTGAATATTTTATTTATTTATTTATTTTACATAAATAAAGAAAAAACTTATTTGTGTCACAGATAAAATAAAGATACAAAAAATAAATTCAAACAAAGCATAACATAATATTAATAATATCTGTAATCTTTTCATATAAATTGGATAGGTATGGATTGGAAGATGCTAATATGTCAAATTAATAAGAAATAATATGAGGATCCGCGATATGTACTATCGTGGTTTTTCTTTTTTAAAACATATTTTGAAAATAAGAATCATATCAATGAGCTTTAATATAACTTTCATACAAATCGATCGATATATTAAAATGAGGGGTAGGTAATTTGATCGGTCACGTCAAAAGCGCCAATTTATTATTATTCGTACTATTTGTCCAGAACGGACGTAACCGCATCGACATAAACAATTAAAATATTTTATATTATTATAAATGAACGGTTCTATTTATCATATTGTTTTCGATAGCGCTGCGGTATCATACGTAGATAAGTTTTCTTCCCACGGGACAGTACTGTACGTACACTATATATAAATAGTAAGGTCATGTTCTGTACAGTGTAGTTGTTACCTACACACACTATTAAGTTCGATAACATATTAGTATTTATTTTATGCAAATTTTGTATTATGTACTACACTATACACATTTTTAATTCACTTACTAAATTATGTTGGATAACAAAAAAAAACTATCTTCTAGCATATTGTTATTCAGGAAGGTATTTCCTCCGCTGGAATAATTTGCAAGAATAATATAATTATTTCAAGAATTTCTTACATATAAATAAATTCTTATCGTTTAGCGTTTAGTGTACAATTAGCCTTATGATTTGCAGCCTTATCGCACAAAACATAAATAAATTATTTTATTACTTAAACTAGTACCTACATCTAGAAACGCAAGTACATTCAAAAATACTTAGATACCTGTAGCACCTTTGAAGTAGTATTGGTCATTATATCTGAAATAATTGACCATATTTCGAAATAAAATAATAGCCCATCATATTTCTGTGAACTTTAATATTAATGCCGTTTCAACCCCATTTGAACTGCAGCTAATTAATATCACAAAACACCGTCTTCCGGTATCCGTGTCTCCCTCACGCGAAACTAAGGACGCTCTAAGGGGGCTTCACACTGGGGTTCGACTTAAGCATAGATTTTTGACAGGAGCACTGACATATGTCAAAAGACGTGTAGTATGAGCCTATTGTAAGTTGTTGCTAATCCACTTATACCCCGATGTCTCTAAGTCTCCTAAGATTTATCATTGAGCCAGTTTTAGTGGTTTAAGCCGATGCCTATATTTTGTTTAGTAGTAAAAAACGTCTAATAATAATATTTTTATTGATTTAAGGCGTTCAATTATTTAGAAAGTTGAGATGCATGAATTATTCAATAACGCAGTATCTTTTAAAAAAATATTGCAACCTACATTAAAGTTAGGTATGTACGCAAGATTCAATATTAGAAAGATACTTATAAAAAATGATATTTTTATTTGTTTTAAAGTTTTGTTATCAATGCAAAATAAACCACTCAATTCCATCATGCAAGACTCCTTAGGACTGAAAAGGAGTTCGACTATTGACGAAATTGGCTGAGAGGCGCAAAAAACACACGTTACGCCATATGGAGCGGAGCCGGAGGCACACAATAGTGAAATTACATCAGTAATAAGTTCGGAACACGCACAGTGCCACAACTGCTGATACCTTTGTCTCCTTGGATATTGACAGGACGTCAAAATTCAAAAAGTTCCTTTCATATTGATACTTTTTTATTGAAAATTGAATTCAGTCTGAGATTCGGGCTTTATGATTTAAGTTTTGTATGTAATTAGTTTTTAAAGATTGCATATTTAAAAATGTATGCAATTTCAACTACTTAATTATTTGCAAATTATGATACGAAACAAATATATAATAAACAAATGAATAACCTTATCAACGGTATATAAGTATATATAGAATCAATTATGAGTTTAAGTTTCTATCTGTTACTTATTAGAAAACAGACTAAAAATTCCCTAGTTATTATTTGATACTGAATAATGTCTGTAACTCGTGTGATATAATTCCAATGACGTCACAAAATCTCTACCAAAGCAAAGCATAACAATGAAAATCCCGTTTATTAAACAGCAGATATCAAACAAAGAGTAGAAAGGGCAAACAAAAGCGGTACTTAACGAATAAGCCCCGAACTCTGAGGGACAAGAAAGGAAGTTCTCGCGTGCGCAGGGACTTAAAAGTTTTGAGTTAATAGACTTAATTTGTAGGTGCCCCGGCGTAAGCCGCTTCAGAGTGACCCTCGCTAGAGATGTGCTGGGTTTCATCGACTAAACTTTGTATTATCGATTTTGGAATTTTAGGTTTCATCGACAAACTTTTCAATGATCGATTTTGTGGTTTTAGCAACATTACATTACTGCAAATCAATGTTATATCCTGATCTAACACCCCAAACTCATAAAATGTAAGCTTTTTGTAAATCTCATTAATCATTAAAATAACGGCATGACTCTTTACCATCTTTACCACATAAATTACAACGACACTGTATGTATACATCGTAATTTTATTAACTCAAACAAAAATATCATTATCGACAACACAATGTGAATACGCTTAAATGTACCAAAATCTATGCGATTAACTCACCACCCCTTATCGTGTCATTGTCAGTCTGACACCCATGAATTAAACTTCAAAACAATGTTATCGATATTTCCCAGCTTCTATAGCCCATCACTACATCCTTTAAAATAGACAGGCATAACAAATAATGAACTGACTGCATTTGTTTGTGTCGATTTCACAATATAATTGGTGCAAAAATGTATTTTTGTGCATTGTATAAACTCGTAAACTAATTATGTGCGGTATTTTTTTGGGGGTCCAAATTAGGGCGGGACCTTTGAAGGAAGTTCTATGCCGACTATTATTAGACCACCTATCTACTAATAAGGTGATTGACACATTGATTAGCCGGAAACTTAAATATACATTTAAAAAATACCTTATTTCGTTACTTACCTTCAGTTTGGTGTAAGTAATTTAATTTCAATTTATTTTTAATAACAATAATGTATTTTGATTTTAATTGACATTTTATTAGGTTTCAATTAGCTAACGGAGGAATTAGGTAGTGATCAGCAAAAACTTTAGCATAAGATGAACTGGGGCCCTATCCAGAAGGGGCAAACTTGCGTGACGGAATATCCTTTCAGTTGCAGGTCAGTTTTGTAGGCATTTTTTGTGGATTGACGTGGCTGAGCTGTTCAAAATATGACTGAAATGTTTTAAATAATGACTGAAATGTTTTAGATATGACTGAACTGTTAAAAATGACGTCAACGAGCTGGCGCATGCATCTCGCTCGCACTTGCAACGGGGCTTCGCGGGCGCATATTTCTGTACCGCTCTAACATGTCTTCATACTTGTTCGTTTTAGGGGTGTCCATTTTGAAAAATCATCGTTGTTTTTTTAGATTCGATAAATCAGAACTAACATCGATGTCGTCCAATTGAGTTTAAGAGCTCACACAAAGATGAGATTTTATTGTAATGAGTTGGTATATAAATATAATATAATTATACAATACACAATCTACTTCAATTTTATTTCGTCCACAAAACCAAATGTTATTCACAATTCGTTGTTTGTAAACATTGAAGCCTGCCATTTTTTTAGTACACATATTTACATATTTACAGACAATATTTTTATTATATTGTCAGTCCAATAATAAACTTTTCATTTTTAAATAATCAAATAGGAAAAAAATTAGTAAAATTATAATGTTCAAACTGGAATTTTTATGAAATTATTTGGATATAATTATTGACTCGATGTTTTTCTACTAAAAACTGAAAAAACATCGATATTTCGAGTATATCAAAAGCATTTCAAAACATCGGATCGATTCGATGTAGGTATCGATGTTTTCGATGCATTGAAGTTTATCGAATATTCCGTCCCTATAGTTTGTTTACATTTATTATTTATAACCTAAAGATTTTGCATTTTCATTGTAACTTTCGTGATTGTTCTATCATAATATTGTTATGTGCCATCATAATATTGCTGGCTGCCTTGGACTCGATTGAGCGAAGAGCCTTCAGGATAATAGGTGAGCAACATATGGCGGAGACGAGACTAAGATCCATAGTCTCGAACACCGTCGTAAAGTTGCTTGCCTATCCATTTTCTATAGGATACATTTCGGGGAATGTGCCCAGGAACTGCACGACTTGATACCGCCATCTCCTTTCTATAACCGTACAAGCAGACGCACGGCCCAGTATCACCCATTCCTTGTTGACTTACCATCCATTCGCACCAAACGTTTTGGTGCGAACTGCCAAGGAATGGAATACGCCGCCTGCGTCTGTTTTTCCCAATCATTACAACCTAGATCAATTCAAGGCCAATATAAATAGGTGTCTTCTAGACCATCCTGCTCCATCGTCGGCTTCATCGGCGCTTTCCATCAGGCGAGATTGAAGCCAAAGGATTATAAAAAAAAAAATATGTGAGTATGTGAAAGTTTTAATACATACATAATTGAGAAAATGGTGAAATCTTTGTAAGTATTTCATGGAGAATAAAAACCTCAGCTTTGGCAAACCTACACCGGATTTGCGCATTTCGCAAACAAGTATGTTATTGAAAAGTGAATAAATCAGTGTACTACCTAATTATGGAAGATTTTAATGTCAAATCTAATCATAAACATGAAACGTATGTCGGGCTTGTCCTGTTTTTCAATACTAGGAGACTGACATACTTAATACAATACATTACTTATATAGATAGGTATTTTTTATTTTACCTACATATAAAATAACCAGAGCACCCGGAATAAATATTTGCAGATCGTACAAACATTTATTTCAAGGCGGTCATCGAACCCACAACCTCCGCGTCGGAGGTGGACATCTGTTGCAGAGTTTCTAACATGTTTGGTCACCACTTATTCATGTTTCAGATGCACACAAGATGCTGGTGCCCAGTATGGGTTAGCAGATCAGAAATCAGAACACAACAATTTAAGACTAAGACATGAATCATTCTATTTAATCGTCCAGGTAGTTGATTACTTCACTTGATAGGTTCATAAATATACCTATAACAAACTAAATCAATCATTGCAATAGGCATCACAGCTCATTTGGTACTAGTTCTGTCTTCTCTGTGGGTTCGATCCCCACCAAGAATAAATATTTTTTAAAAGTTCAATAAGTCTTTATTGGTAAAACATTTTTTTATTACTATTAGTAAATATTAATGTATGTTCTGCTTTTGGGTGTCAACATGTTACATATCTATGAATTTATTCATAAAACAGTATATGAGTATTCTAGTTGCCATACAAGCTTTGTGAAATGTTCATAAACATTTTTTTAACTTGTTTAAGTGTAATGAAATAAAAGAAAATGATTTATGTTCAGATTTCAAGACTGTAAAATATTTTAGTATTGAACTCTATGCGTATTAACTCTATTTACAATACACTTCATTTTATTTCAGGTATATCTGGGATGTGACACGAGCAAATTTCGGTTGCCAGGAAGAGATCTCTCTCAGCGATAAGGCCACCCATTCTGATGCCTATTACTACTTGTTTAAGCTCTTTGTTTTTATTTATGTGTGATGAACAATAAAGAGTTATCTATCTATTTAGAAATGTTTTAATAAAATAATACTGAAACATGGTTTTATTGAATTACTATATTATTTCACAAATGAAAACAAAGATTAGTTTAATAGTCATAAACAGATTAGGATAGTGAAGTAGTACCATCATGGTAATTTGCATATTCTGAAACAAAATAATATATACTTAATAATATATATATCTCAGCTCAGTATTGGCATTAGTTCTGGCATCTATGCTAGGATGGTGGGTTCAATCCCCACCACAAACAAACATTTATGTGATTACTTGTCATTGGTAAAATATTTATTTATTACTATTTGTGAACATAAATATGTGTTCTGCATTTGGGTGTTAATATGTATTAATTTTTAGAATACTTACTTATAATAGTATTCAAGCAATCTATTTCCCATACAAGTTTTGTTTAGTTTGGTTCAAGTGCATGCCTTGGGAAATAAATAAATACTTTTGGACAATTCACACTTCACACTCTAGTCCCAAACTAAGCAAAGCTCTATATGTATGGGAACTAGATTGCTGATAGAATACTTACATACTTACATTTTTTTTGTAAACACATTCATAGAAACACCCAGATTCAGAAAAAATATTTATATTCATCACACAAACATTAAAATTTGCTCTGGGTGTGAATCGAACCCACAACCCACAGCATGGAAGGCAGAGCTTACTACCAAATACTTACTGTCAAATGTTCATGAATACTTGTTCAAGTCTAATGAAATAAAGGAAAAAAAAAATTAGATTATGTACAGATTTTAATATCATATTATAAACTATGTAATCATTCTTTACCACATATATAAGATATAATAATAATAAAGAATCAAAATGGTTTTATTCCTTGAATTCTAGTCATTTTACAAATTACAACTTGCAGATTAATTTTATATAGTCTTATACTGTCTACTACACAAGTAGAAACTTCATGGTAATCTGCATAGTATTCTGAAACAAAATAATAGGTAAGAAAGTTTTGTAGGTATGTACTATGTGAATGTGAATGATGACGTGTAAGAAAGGTGTGAACATTGAGATGACGTCTGATAGAAGTGAGTGGAAGAAGAGGACATGTTGTACCGACCCACATAATGTGGGACAAGGGTAGGAAGATGATGATGTACTATATTCTTATCTTATGTTATTGTACCTACATTTTAGATGTAACTTTATGCTACTAATCTCAATGATGGTTTATCTTAGCAAAAATTTATTTCAGGATAGGTACTGAAATTATGTTGTCTCTATATAAATTTGCCATAAATATTTTAAATATGATGAGACTAATAGGATTTATAACTACGATTACATACAACTAGTTAGGCATTTATGTTCCTTGTTGTCTTAGACTATTTAAAAACAAGTGTTAAGTAAGAACTAAAAGGATGAAGCGATGATATTACTTTGAAGTTATCTTGCCCATACCTACTTAGGTTTTTTTCAGAAAATGTGTAGATGGTAGTCCTGAAAACCTATAAAAATTCACAGGTCAGCATTGAAATCGCAGCTAATTGCGTTTTAATTTTAAAACTACTTTGAAATTGTCACAAAACATTATAATTTTCGTGTTTGTATGAATCCATGAATTCTGCAAAATGAAACCAAAACAAACTTCGGCATGTCACAATTCTGTCAAAGTTAATTTACAGTCAAAATATCAATAAAAGACGAAGAAGAAAACTGAAATGTTATTTGATCAAATAAAAGCTCAAAAACATTTCAGCGGTCTGGATAGGCCCCCTGACATGCTTATCGCATTAAGTATCTTTGATGAAAAAAAGCAAATAAATTATGATAGGTAATAAACGGGAGGAAAAATCACCACGCGAAAAAATTATGTAGGTATAAGTAAATAAAATATATTCTTTCTATATGTGACGCGTACCTATAAGGGTACCTAAGCGCAACCTACAAGCAACCTACTACAAAATATGTATAGTGCGCGTATAAGAGTACCTACCTAAGCGCAACCTACAAGCAACCTACTACAAAATATCTATTGTAGTTGTGAGTTTATATTTTAAACCTTCAGGTACAAACGTCGCTCAACACCAAATAAGATCGTTCGGGTTCCAAAGATCACTGATCTGCGACAGCGGCCTGGCTCTCCGGGAGATAGACTACAAGTCGCAAAGCAGAAGTCTGCGGTCCTTGTCGCATGATGAACGAGAGTACAAGACTAACGCCACCTTGCCAACTGGTAAGCATTTATTTCCACTATTATCCTTTTTCTTTTTATCGTGTTGATGCTACTTAGATAAGTTTTGAGAGGTGTTTTGCCAGCTCTATAGCACCACTTGTGGCTGCATTCACATCCTCTTTGGTGCAGGTGTTAGGGCACTATGGTCACACGCAGTAAGGTTAGCATCTCTAAACCCCCACATACACATGTTGTCTCTGCTGCGGCCCATTTGAGTGCGGAGACGATTCAGTGACCTCCACACAGGCCAAGGCAAATCCCTCTTATTCTACATTAATATAAAGAGAAGAGAGAACAAACACACAAAAATACAAAACAATCGTATTTCTGTGTGTGTATGTGTAATGAATAAGCTCAACCACTACGCCGATTTTAAAACTCTTTTCACCATTAGCAAGCTTCATTCACCTTGAGTAACATAGGCTTTATTTATTGCTAGAAAAAATTAGGGATCCTTACTAAAACTTTATTAACGTAACCCAATGTTCCCGTGCGAAGCTGAGACGGGCCGCTAGAATTTATACAATAAATAGGTACGTATTTATAAAAGATTCTTGCTATTATGATTTAATAAAAAATACTACCAATCAAAATCTGAGAAATGATATAACTGTGATCGTTTTGTCAGCCATAATTCTATGCGCTTAAACGTGTATCCAACAGTTTCTGGAGAATTTTCTTAAAAAAAGTGTAGTAGTAATTGTTTGTAATTAAAAAACAATTAATTTCAATTATTATATTATTATTACACAACAGAAGTTATCAACATAGTAGCCAGTCGCCAGAGTGTCAGTGCCGCTAATAGCGCGTCATTATGCGCGCGCGCAGATTGCACTGATGAAACCTGCGGATTGCCTTGTAAACGCACGGAGACTTAGCAACGTTTAGATGCGTCGAATTTATGTATCAACAAAAATGATATACTTATGAAATTACTAATGAAAAATTATTCGGACCAAATAAAAGAAAAACCATCTAAGTGGTCTAAATCAATAAGTTAATCTGATGACTTTGTCCAAACATTAAATCTCAAGAGTTACTTGAAAAAAGGATTTATACGAGATTTTAAACACGAAACTTTAGGAGCGGATTCCAACATGAACTACAATTTCAAACTGTTCTTAATTATAATAAATAACACATTTAACATTACTCTGAGATAAACAATTAAATCAAAAAACTGAAAGCTATACAACATTCGCAAATATTTATTGCGTGGAAGGTCTAAGATCTTCCTAATCCGTACTTTCTCAGTAAATAAGGCGGCAGTCAGTTAGAGGCTGTGATTGTACGGGGTAATGAGCGCGGATATTAATAAATTTAGCAGAGCCAGAGCCCGGCCACGGACACTTTACAGTTATTTAGGCGTAATCGCGTCAAGAAATTACTAATCCTGCGCTCACTCAGTCTGTGATGATATACTGCGTAATTTCTTGGGAAATTTTTGTGTAAAAGTTTAAGAAATTTTTAGAAATTATTTTTAATTTTTAAATTATTATTATTTAAATTAGAAGCTAGGACTTTGACAAATAGTTAGATAAAACTTAACTGTACACGCATATAATACATTGGATACAGTATTAAAACATAACACTTAAAGTAAATAGTGAGGCTTTGTAGCTAAGAGCGATTTCTTCCAGACTACTTTTGCATGAACTTTGGATATTGAAGAAGTTTTCATTTCTGAAGTTAATGATTTTTACTATTTCCTTAGTTCTTTTTATTTTTTTTGTATGTTAGTAATCATAAACAACTCTCCTTGATTTGATTTTACTTGTCAGTTCCAGTTTCTTTATATTTATTTATTTATTTCAATCTCTTGGGAAAACAAACAGCTTAAACTAAGACAATAGGTAAAAAATATAGGAATAAACAAGCCTTTAACTGTTTCCACTTATAGAATGATACAATCCAAAATTATATGTGAAGAACAACAACAACAGGTTTTGTATATGAAAATAGGAAATGTCTACATATCTATATATAGTTAAATGCAAATATTTTTATACTAACTCCCTTACTAACATACATACCAACTAGACGGTATATGGTAGGTGCTTAGATTATTTCTTTAAAGAACAATATTTAAAAGCGTTTTTTATAAGTGTATATTATTATGAATTTAGTGTTCAAAATAAAATATACTTTAAAAAAACGTTACTTTTATCTAAATAAAACTCTTGTAATTTGTGATATTTCTTCTCTTGTAATATTTCTTCTATCAATTTAATGGGATTGGTTCTGAAGACAATCGCTGACTTCCTGCATCGACTCCGTGATTACACCTCTCTTGTTCTTAGAATTCTAAACCATTTTTTATCGTTATAACCATAAATTCAGCCAAAAATAACTAAGTATCATGTAGTTTGTCATAAAATAACAGTAGATACTACTAGGTCTTAGAATAATCAATTTATATTAGTAAAGTCTGTTTACAAGTCATTATTATTATATTAACTAAGTAAATATGTATATTAAATATACTTACATCAATTAAAAAAAAAGATTTACATATCGAAATACCATAGAATTAGCAATATTTGCATTTTGGATTTAGTATTTTATTCTTCATTTTATCAGACGAGACGTATTCACTACATTATGTGAAAAAGCTTTAAGTAGACAAGTAATAATCATTGAAGATATTATTCTTACACTTCCGTTATTCAAATCAAACAACAAAACAAACCTTGTTCTTACAAAATCGATCTACAATCAATGTTTTGCGTAGCATTGTGCCGGGTGGGTAATTTCGGTAGATGGGAAGTGGGTAGAGCTTCGAACATAGTTACTATAACAAACAACACAGTTTATGTCATATAGTTATTACCATAGACTATGTAGTAGTATGTTTGAAGACCGCAGCTAAGGGCATATAGTTATTATGTACCACAAATTGTGTAGGTACTATTGACACCTCACTGGAACTTAAGTATTTGATTATATTTTTTTGTAAGAAGGATCATATAAAAACGGTAGGAACCAGACTGTTTATTGGTTCTTCTAAGCTCTGGTCGCGTGGAACTTGCACCTAGAATCACATATATTAGAGGATTCTAAATTATCTTTATGATTTTACTGAAAAAGTTTAATTGGTTTACAATTTGGACTATGTAATGAAGACCACAGCTTATGTCATATAGTTATTACTACAGACTGCATAGAAGTATGTATGAAAACCACCACTTAGAGCGTATAGTTATTACCACAGGACTGTATTTTTATTTATTAAAGAATAAATAATAAAGAATAGATAAATAATGCCGGACAATCCACACAACATCATCTAGCCCCAAGCTAAGCAGAGCTTGTGCTATGGGTACTAGAAGACTGACATACTAAATACTAAATCTCCGTTCTGAGTATTTTAGTACTAAATACTAAAATACTCAGAACACCCGGAATAAATATTTGCAGTTCGTACAAACATTCATCCCAAGGCGGGAATTGAACCCGCAACCTCCGCGTCGCAGGCGGACCTTCGCCCGCCGCACCACATCGATCATCGATGTGTGTATGAAGACTACAGCGTAGTTTATATACCATTGCCTATGTAGTAGTATGAAGGCACAGTTTACGTTGTAGTTGGTGGTTAGGGTCTCGGACAATCGGAACAAGCCAATTATTCCACTGATGGAACACCTTGCCTGTCCGCACGCGTGCCCACTTTAACCTCAAAATATGAACGACAAGCTGGTGCCGGTGACTTCGTCTTATTATCGTTATATTTTGGACAATTTGCACAAAAAAATACTTTCGGACATATCTTTATAAATTATAGCCTATGTGTGCCTGATGCATATGCATATCTATTTATTCAAAAACAAACTTACATAGCGTATCTAAGTGTTATTGTCGTGTATAAGCGTTATTTATTCACTAAAAATCTTACGACTATTAGTATTTACAAAATGTACATATTTATGAAATAAGTACATAAGAAACATATCTGCAAACCGTTGCAAATATCTATAGATAACTCAACTGATCAAAAATACCAATCGGAAGCGTATTTATTTATTGTATCATAGGGGAAGGTTGCTATGAATGGACCACTTAACTTTACGACCTCATATCTTAAAAAGTATATGTGATTAAATGAAACCAATCTAGTATTTATATTTGTTAGGACCTTTATTTATTATAATCAAACGCACAAACAATTCGGGCTAACACTTTCCGATATATATGAAGAAAACTAAATCTTTGGCTGTTGCCTTCTTTGGACCATGGGCACCTTCATTGAACCACTAGGTTGCCATCAATGGACTTCGAGAAATTTGTTCTAGAGGTCCAATCATGGCAACTAATTATAATTACCAATATGACTTAGTTATGCCTACTAAGAGAGACAAACTGTACTCATACACTTTTTTTTTCCGATACACGATTTTAAACGATGTTTAATATTATTTTTCTCTGCTAACTCAAATAACAGTCGTCTCATGTCCGCTCATTTTCTAGTTCTGGAGGAAAATCACTTTCGGATCCTTTTATTTGGACGTGTTCTTTGGCTTTTTGGTTTACTCCATCTAATCTCCGTTTCAGTGTTGATTTCGGGACTCTGGCATATATTCTGCTTGCCTCATTTACACCAACG
The DNA here is from genome assembly GCA_932527185.1 of Ecliptopera silaceata. Classification (NCBI taxonomy): domain Eukaryota; kingdom Metazoa; phylum Arthropoda; class Insecta; order Lepidoptera; family Geometridae; genus Ecliptopera; species Ecliptopera silaceata. The sequence goes on along the minus strand of OW052207.1, from coordinate 3,386,339 downwards.
TTTTTATTTTTACTAATTCTATAGCAAAGTTTATACTGGTTTTTCATGTGATTTTTTTTCGTTTTTTTGGCGACATTCTGAAATTTTACATAAAAACAATTTAAAAATGTGGTTATCTATAGTTTCTTCTCATAAAAAAGTTACAATAAAAAGTTGCTATGATTGGACCGGTCCAACGGTAGAACTCTCTTATGGTCCATTGATGGCAACAAGGTACTTATTAAGAAAAATAAATCCAAACAATACGTGGACATCACAGGGCAAAATTGAATAACACGCATGGAATCACAACTATATTACCGAATATCTCCTAATAGTGCACGCAGATAAATATGAATACAATGATACTTACATGAAGTTGTTCAGAGTCAAATTATTAGATTTTGACTGTCGCAAACACACTAACACAGGTAACTCCTGGACACGTGTCGCAGCGTAACTGAGGTAAGAGGGGGGTGCAACTGAGTCACCAAGGATCTGTTTTGACATGTTTAGTTGTTGCTAGCTTATACAGTTTTGGAAATACCTTAGTGGTCCAATGAAAGCACTGGTCCAATGATCGCAACCTTCCCCTATAAAGTGTACACAATGACAAAACATACAAATGGAAATATGTATACTTATACAAAGGCGAGCTTAACCCTAAAAGAGTTTCCTTCCAGCAAACCTTAGAGGATAGAGAGAGCTGATTGTAAAAGCATACCCAAGATACAGGCTGCATTGCCGCGCTATGTATAATCTTTATTATTGTAAAGTTTAATTATGATGCATTCAGAAGATATTTACGTGAAAAAGTAACAAACAAACATTTAACTACAAACTTTCCAATTTATAATATTGTTAGTAATACGTCATTATTGGTGGTTGAAAAAACTTACCTGCTGGCAGACGATCACTGCCACTTTATCCAAGTTTATCAAATTGCTTAGCAAATATAGTGCAAAGGACGAAAATAATGTATGTAATAATGGAGTACCTTAAATTACATTTTTGAAAGTCTGGTCTAAAGTGCCTAATCCAAAACGATGGATGCGTACAACTTTCTAGAAAAATTAAACATACACTAAAGAAATTTTTGAATATAAAAAGTCATAATCCAATATTACTTTATTCAATAAAATCACAAAGATCATTTAAAATCGTCTTCTATTCTCTTCTTCTTGACTTTAATCAAAATGTTTCATACAAATGATATTTTCATAATCACAAAATCAAGTGAGTTACGGCCGGTTTCTGGAAACCCAAATCACGATTGATCCGAGTTTGACACATAGTAATTATTTGATTTTTTCGTTGGTCATCGTTCGAGAAACCGGCCGTTAGTATGTAAAGCAACAATTACTTACCTCCTATTTTGACACATAGAAATTACAGGTGTTCAACGAAGCTTCATTCAGAGATGCAGGTCGTTGACCTGACAATGTTCTTCAAGAATAATAACAATAACTTCAAACAAGTTGAGAAAAAACCGACGCTGGCTGGCACAATGTCATTACAGAGCATCGTGAGCTTAGATCGTAGACTAAGGAATATGTAGACCTGGTGTCGTTTTGTATTTTTCAACATTTTTTATAACACGATCCCTAATACCTATGTAAAAATATTTTATGACGTCCAAGGGGTTATTAAAAAAAGGCATTTAGACAATATTGGAAACATGGTAAGTGAATCTACTATGGTTCTATCATTGAGCCTTATTCCTTCCAGCACGATGCTACAACAAAATATGTAGGTACAGTTGTAGCATCGACACGATAAGAAGAAGAAGAAGAACTGAGCCTTCGTCTAATTTCCCAAAATTGAATAGTGTTTCATAATTTTATAGTTCCTGCATTAGATTTTCAATTAAGACTTAATTTTACCTACTCTTTATATGGTCTAGCTATAGATTTGATTAATCTATGCCATTTCTAGTATATTCATAGGCACCTGTCTATCACCATTTGAATCCAAAGTAATCAAGCAGGGGGCTTGACGCTGACATGTTGTGTTGTTATCATCAGTTTGTACTACAGAGATACATTTATCATATTTCACTATACAAACTACTAACAACAAAACAATGCCATTATTTCTTCTGTAAAAATATTTTTTGAGGACCAAGATGATTATTATCACGGATATAAATTATATGATTATCATCTGCTTATTTTTTTAAACCCAAAAATTTTGATAAAACATCTCCATTCACACCTTTCGAATCATCAGTAATTTCCAAAAACATTCAATTCTAACAACAATATCATCGAATCGCGCCTTATTTCCGGTACAATCGATTTGATTGATCAATTTCGATGATCAATCTCAACTTGTGATTGGCTACCGGTCTAACAAAAGAATTTCTATAGCTTCGTATTACACTGACTTTAATTCAGTAGCGGTGGTATCGTAGTGTCTAATGCGGCGAGCTATGTGTATTGAGGTTTAAATTCGGTCGCGTCCTGCGGTTACACTTACTCAAATAAAGTCAATCTTGGTGCCGGGCTTCGTGTGAAAATTTGATAACGAAAGCTATAGATCGATGGGGCTGCAGAAACTCGGCGATTGCTGCGGTTTCAATCCGTGGTGCGAGCGCTACTGTGGGATGTAATAAGCGATGGGATTAGCCTCCGACCGGCCTCTCTTGCACTATGGCTCTGGCACGTGTCCTTGCTTGGTTTTAATCACTATATCTTCTTGCCTGACACTTTCATTCCAAGTTCTTCCTTTTCATAAAACCTCAGATTTATATCACGTAATTTTGACCATCTTGATAGTGATAGACAAAAGACGTCTTCAACAATGCATCAGAGAGCACGGAGACTCAAATCAATCTTGATACAAAAACAAAAGCTTAATTTCCCCTTTCGGCACATCAATCGAATAAATCAGGCACGTAAACGACATTCAAAATCAATTCAATATTAACGTCTTCATAGGGATTTCGACAAAAAAATGATTGTCTAGACCGGTGCTACTTGGGATCAGGATGGCTTCTCCTGAGGGCATTAAAACTATTAAAATATATGGTGGGCGGCTCTGCGGGCTTGGAGCTGGCCGCAAACCACAACTCCTGAATCGGCTGGACAGTTAGCTGTATTACCGATAAGCATTATAATTGGCTCATTTTTAACCGGTAGTCCGACGCGATGTTACTTGTTGATAGGCTCTTGAGAGCTATGATTGATCAATTTAAAAACTTTTTCTATCACTTTTTAACTTTACGAAATTGTTTTGAACTCAGTCGAAAACTTTACAACAGAAAAGGGGAATTCTATGCCGCTAAAATTTATGATCAATTAAAAATGCAAGCTAGTTCAGTGTTTTTCAACACAGGCAGGTGTTCCTGTCAACTCCAAAAAGTACCATCCCTAAAACACCGCCAAATAGCACTGTTAAACTTTTCCCGCCAAAGCGTTTCTATTAAATTATTCATCTCATCACCTTTCCCGACTCATTACAGACTATTTTCCATTGTCTATTTTCTATTCAAATGTAAGTGCTCGACCAAATGTGAAAACCGCAATGGTTTTACTGATTTTAGTCGACGTCGGAATGGCCTGTGTATTGTGTGAAGATTTCCACTTTTCAAACAGGTTATTTTGCTAAAACCACGAAAACAAAAGTAATATAATAGTTACACAATCGCAGGATAAATATCCAGTTTTATAAAAATCTGATCTTATAGTTACATACTTTTCACCATCAATAAGCTTTATACAAAGCATAATAAAATGTCGTCTGTATGAAATACCTACAACTCTCAATGCTTTGTTAACTGTTATATACTGAGTAGGTATTCAGAAGTATGAGGGGTATAATTAAATTATTCCTTATGAATTGTAGTTTCCAAATATTTAGTATTCCTTGGTTTGTTTAGACATCGCGTGGTCTGCGGTCGGGTCAACTTGACCGCTCCGACTTCAGAACCACAATTTTATTGATAAACTATTCACTCGATTCTCATATTGGCTATCCTAATTCTCAATCAAAGGACATACCTACGGCCGGTTTCTGGAAACCCAAATCACGATTGATCCGAGTTTGACACATAGAAATTATTAGATTTTTTCGTTGATCATCGTTCGAGAAACCGGCCGTTAGTCTGTTATGTTACCAAAGATGCATGCTTATTTGCAGCAATCGTTCTAAAATGCAGTTTCCACTGACCATAAAAACAATGGGAAATAGTATATTTCATTACTAGTTCGGAAAGGCTGTCATTACAACGAGTTCCGACAAATGTCTGCACGAGCCGAGGCGCAGCCGAAGGCGAGTGTTGACAGTCGGAACAAGTTGCAATGACGGTTCCGAACGTGTACTGAACGACTATTTTTAATACAGTTGCGAAAAAATGAAGTAATTTTATAAAATAATAATAAAAACAACGAAACTCGCAAAGAAAATTTCTACAAAATGGCGCCAACCGTAGATTTTTTTTTTATTTTTTCTTCGGAGCAGGCTAAAGTTTTAGAACCATACCGCCTAGTCTTACGTAAATGTTTTTCTCTTAAATTAGTTTATTTTCTTTATTATTATTTTATTTACAACGTCTTCCCGCCATGTTGGAGATGGCCTTAGAATATAAGAAGAGATTTTTTTTTTCATTCATTCTGGTAGGCAAAGGTAACTATGCCCATACAGCCAAGTCTTCAGTAGAATTTTTTTATTGATATGAAATGAAAATGAAATTTAATGAGATGAAATCAAATGAAACCCAACCTAACTCATTCAATCAAATCATTAAATCTGGTAATGAAACAAATTAGTAGCTTCTTTTTAGAAATACACGTATTTGCATGAATCATAAAAACTTCTTTGATTTTTTTTTAGTAAAAACTTCATGGTTGGTTTTTCTTTTTAATAGACATTATTTTGACAGTTGGTAAAGAAAAAGCACTAGTGCGGTAATGGTAAAGAAAAAGCACTAGTGCGTAATAGCCCACTTCCCGAACGCTAAACGTCCCTGCAATATGCCACTTTTTGAGCAACTGTATTAAAAAGATTATATTATATCTGCACAAGTAGTAGGTACCTATCTGTAATCGAAGTAGCACTTCGGTTCTAGAGCTTTTATTTTACAAAACTACCGATAGGGCCTGTAACGCGAGCACGTAGCACGAATGAAGCATTAAGCCTCCATCTCCTCAGATCAGGTGGCTCGGCGTAATGTCTTGCGGTCGGGCCCGCAGGATACGCTTGTACTGTAATGAGCAACAACGAAACCCTACAAATAATTCAACCCACGAAAAAAATACGAATCACGTACCCACTCGTATCCTTGGAAGGAAAACGCGTATCGGATAGCACTTACACCTCTCTGTCAGAAACATAGCGTAGAAACGAGATGCAATATTGTTTTGAGGTGTCTGTTCGGCTCAATACAATCAATTATAGTTCTACGTGTTCTGCTGCCAGCCGGTAATATAAAATATTGTAAAAATTGTATCGGTAATTTGCGTAAAGTCCAACTTTTCAATTTAGAGCCATAAATTGTGGGATAAAAAGCGATATCGTTTCGAAAAGATGCGTGTTATCCGGGAGAGTAATCCGTACAAAATCTCCTTCACCGCCATTACCTGCTACAAATAGATGGAAATACATATAAATAATAGTTATAAAAATGGGACAGATTTTTGGTACCGTACTTGATAAAGTGAAGGCTTAGAACTAAATAAGTGCAGCGTGCCGTCAACTGTAATGATCGGATTATCGCACTGAAAGAGCACGATTGCACAAAGCAAGCCCAATCGTCTGCCCTGCTAATTTAGCCAAGAATTTTGTTTGAACTGGCAAGTCCTAAAACATTTAGAATTCGGGCTATGGCTTCTCTAGAGCGGTAATATATTAGAACTATTTAAAGTTATTTAAAGTAACTAAATAGCGAAGCTAAAAGCTATTTTTCCAGACGTTTATCAAACAAGAATGACGTGTAATGAGGGACACGTTAGAGCAAGATGGAGCGGCGATCTGCTAAATGTACCCTTAGTTGGCTAACTCTGGCTAAGAAAAGACAAAAACTGAGCTCAGTGGCGCAACCGAACTAGAGAGATATATGTCCACTGCTAGACAAATACATTGATGATGAGGTATCAAAGATAAAGGATTTGAAAATCTACCTTAAGTACAGAAGGCAGACTTGGAAGTATTATTCTCCAAAACGCTAGGAGACGCCTCCGTCACATTAGACGCTGCAAACGGTAACATTGTCCAGTTCAATGCGTTTGATTCTAAGACACGTTCACTGTAATGTAAGTTGCTGAGATTAGACATGGGGCTATGAAACTAGCGATTTTCACAAATATACAGATTTTTTTAATTATTTTTTGAATAAATATTCAAAAAATAATGGTGTAATATTAAAAAAAAACTAGTATAAAATGAATCAAAGATCTTACAGCCCTAAAACTTTTGTAATAAGTTTACCTTAGATACTTTTGATCAATTGAGCGATCTATAGATCTTTTGCAACGGTCTAACAGCTTAATTGTTTCGATGGATTTCCAATAATCCAATAACTAACGCCTATTTCTAAATCGTCATACTCTGACCAGCATATTAATCCAGCATTTCAAATAAAATAATGAGCTTAGCCCAAAAACTTGCTTCAATAAGTTTCTAACCTTAGGGGCTTTTTGAATTGGTTTCATTTACATCAAAGCATTAGTGTTGGCTCATCCCTGACGCATAAGGATGTCCGATAATCCAATAACTAACGCCTATTTCTAAAGCGTCATACTCTGACCAGCATATTAATCCAGCATTTCAAATAAAATAATGAGCTTAGCCCAAAAACTTGCTACAATAAGTTTGTAACCTTAGGGACTTTTTGAATTAGTTTCATTTACATCAAAGCATTAGTGTTGGCTCATCCCTGACGCATAAGGATGTCCGATAATCCAATAAATAACGCCTAAGTATTTCTAAATCGTCATACTCTGACGATGCGACCTCATTGCGTGTGTTTTCCTTAATCAAATGAATAATGCGTCTCCATTGACTTCTTTCCTTGTTTTTGACGTATAATTACACGTTCCCAACTTTTAGTGACACTATATTATTCCGCTTGTTTTTCAAGGATTTTACAACCTCTCAAAATAATTTTTAACAACGATATGCTTACGCTTAAATAAGTTTCTTGTTGCTCTTACTATTCCTTACTATCTTACGCTATTCATAAACTAGCCATCCATTAGCCGCTATGGCTATGGATACGCTAATTTTTTTTTTTCGCTATAATCCTGTTTGAATAAGCTAGCAAAATAAAACAATACTTTTTCTGTGAACACATGCTTATCTCTTCTTGTGAAATATAAGTATTAAGTTTGTTGCCCGTTCTTCTAGGCTCTGGTCACGCGGAACTGGCACCTAGAATTACCTAGTATGTAAGACGATTCTGATCCTTGTGATTTTATTGAATAAATAACTGACTTTTTGACTATTACCTACACTTTGAGCGATAACTGCAAAAGTTCAGTTCAGCTAGCATCGCTAATACAGTGGCCACGCGCAGGTATTGTTACCAGCAATGGATCCGAGCGATTGGACCGTTGATACACTCGGCCGGCCGTAACACTATCCGTCGTACACGCGATACGCGTACTCGTTGCCTATCACATCTCGGTGCATGCCTACCGGTATCAGTCTCCTACTTTGTTTAGTTGTTTAACTTAGGTAATGCCCGCGGCTTTGGTTGTGTTTGGTTAGTTTCTTGTCCGTTCTTCTTGAAACTGGCCCCTAGAATCCCCTATATACGATGATTCTAATTGATCATTGTGATTTTACAGAATAGCAGTTTAATTGACTTCGATTTGACTTGTGGCCTCTTTACTTGGTGTAACTCTATGGGGCTTGGAGTATGACTGGCTTAGTCTATCTGTGCCTGGACAGCCGTTTAATACATAGGCCTATAGTAAACATCGCATTGACATTAGGATACGTACTGGCAGTGCCGTCTTAAGTCTATTCGGCGCCGGGGTGCGGGGCTCAGCCTGCGCCCTGGTTTTCTTTTACACTGCAGATAGTCCAGTCAAAATAGACTAAAATTATGACTCCAGTTTGCATTAATTCCCAACAAGCTGAATTTTTATGCAGGCCTTGAATACGTCATTACAAATGATATGTCAAAAGTCCCCATCGATCCCGCTTGTGCGTTGTTTTTTATTCGAGGTCAAAGGTCATAAATTTGCGTTTTTTGCATATATCTCTGAAACAACGAGAGCTATCGAAAAGTGGTTCAGGCAAAGTTTGTAATCGTAAAATTGTCTACAAAAATACCTCAACACTTTTCTTTTACAAAGCATCGCTTTCGAGATATAGTGACTTTAGACCGCAGGAACATCGTCGAAGATACTGCGTTTTTTCATTTCAGCCGTTTTATCTGTTTCATTGCCACAGAACAAACAGTAGCCTCGTACTCTAGTACGAGGTGGACTAACCCATCGAACCCATCACCCCTTTCAGTAAATTTCAAGAAATACTGTTTGTTATGTGGCAATGAAGCAGATAAAACGGCTGAAATGAAAAAAACGCAGCATCTTCGACGATTTTCCTGCGGTCTAAAGTCACTATATCTCGAAAGCGATTCTTTGTAGAAGAAAAGTGTTGAGGTATTTTTTGTAGACAATTTTACGATCTACAAACTTTGCCCGAACCATTTTTCAATAGATTTCGTTGTTTCAAAGATATACGCAAAAAACGCAAATTTATGACCTTTGACCTCGAATAAAAAACAACGCACAAGCGGGATCGATGGGGACTTTTGACATATCATTTGTAATGACGTATTCAAGGCCTGCACAAAAATACTGTTTGTTCTGTGGCAATGAAGCAGATAAAACGGCTGAAATGAAAAAAACGCATCATCTTCGACGATGTTCCTGCGGTCTAAAGTTACTATATTATCTCGAAAGCGATGCTTTGTAGAAGAAAAGTGTTGAGATATTTTTGTAGACAATTTTACGATTTACAAACTTTGCCTGAACCATTTTTCGATAGCTCTCGTTGTTTCAGAGATATACGCAAAAAACGCAAATTTATGACTTTTAACCTGGAATAAAAAACAACGCACAAGCGGGATCGATGGGGACTTTTGACATATCATTTGTAATGATCTGTATCTGATCTGTACAAAAATCCAGCTTGTTGGGAATTAATGCAAGCTGGAATGTCTATTTTGACTGGACTAAGACGGCTATGTCAAAGGGCGCAATTACTCGCCTATGATGACAGACGCACAGGTGCCGCGCCGCGCGCCCATTTTAAATGAACTTACACTACACTTTATTGACTTAGAGATCATTTTGCTTCAAGTGCGGGCAACCGGGAGGCAATGTGTCAAAGGTCAACACTCTTTTTGGCATGACAATTTTTTTTTTTTGCGCATACGTGTTTGTCGTAACCTGTATATGAAACTGTGCAATGGCGTTAAGTTCAATGAAATATCTAAATATTCATTAATTAGCGCTCGGCAGGCGCCCCCGGGCGCTCCGCGCCCGGGTGCACCGCACCCCTTGCACCCCCGGGTAAAGACGGCCCTGCGTACTGGATATGTAGGTACATATTACTCAAAACTAAAGTGGGTGATAAACGTACGAGCAAGTACGCGTACTTATGGCTCGCCGACCTTTTTCGCTTGTGTGTCACCGTAAGTACGCGTACTGACACAAGCGAAAACGGTCGGCGAGCCATAAGTTCGCGTACTTGCTCGTACGTCTATCACCGTCTTTAAATCAATAAACGTTTTTAACATAAAAATTAAACGGTCGAAAACGTCAAACATTAAACATATATTTATTTTAATTATTTCATATTACAATGCCATTACAGGTTTTAACTAAATCGATATTGCAAACAATTTTATTATACGCATTGATTAGACCTCCTCCATTTCGTCGATTGAAAAATATGTAGCAAAGTAGTTTGAAAGTTCCAAAGACTGTACAATATCTGGACACAGCCTTCGCCGTCAAACACAGGATGTATCGAATTACGCCGACTCTCGTTGTAAGTGATCACAAACAAAAGCAAAAACAACGCGGAGGGTGAGAATATTCTTATAGCTAACCAGATTTATAAAGCTTCGTCCGAGAATGTAGCTGAGATTTATTTTTACAGTAGACTTGATTATTACTTACAAAATTGTATAGGTAGGTACTTACTGTATAGGTACCCGTATATTTCATTTCACATGTTCTTACCTAGCTGGTTCAGGTAAATATGACGATTTATCTATCAGTGAAATGCATTTTTTCGTAAATGAGCTAAGCTAACTGAAATCATATCATTAGCTAATTTCAAAATTATAATCGTATTTGAGATCAGATTATAAAACAACACAAAATATAAAATACCTAACTTATAAATAGGTAAAAGGGGTTGATTTTAAGTGAAAATGTCAATGAAATTAACATAACATTTTATTCAAATATCGCATGTCATAAGAAAGTAAAGTCATAAATTCATTGACACATTGTTGAAAGGATGTTTTTTAATGATAATCTTCATATGTCTAGATCAGACTTAGGAAAGCCAAGCCAGGTCTTACACAGCGTATGTAATTACAAGAACTTAGGATTCCTGCTTTTACTAGCTGATCGATCGCTTCTCAAGGAACCCTCACAAAGGGCGTAACTCTATAACACTAAACACATAGTGAATATGTAACAAGAACGCTCAAGGTGTTTGATCAAAGGAGCTAATTAGAACCCTATAATCAGCCGCTTGATTGAGTGAATGACGTGTTTGTCGCGGCTAATGTGTGAGGTGGTCTGAGATTACAATCACCTAGCTGTAAATGGACTTGAAGAGTTTTTTGCAACACTTACAATGCTTAACCTTACAATGCTTAGGGTTTTTTATCCCACTGTCTCTTCAATCAGGGTAAAACAAAGAGTGGGGAAGGATTTCTTATGCCACTGTCTTCGCAGTCAAGGCAATGATTGGGGAAGGAGAAAGTATGAATAATAATTTCATTAACTTCAACGTGATCTGCTAGGTATACCTACTATACCTGGAGAAAACAATGTTTCTTTAAACATTGTTTTCTCCAGGTATATTTTTATTTTTGAAACATTTATCAGGTATTAATGAAGACCAGAAACATAAATTGTTTTTCCCTAAACTCAATTGAAAATCTTTAAATAATTTTCTATAATTTTATTTTCAATTTAAAACATGACTGAAAACCATTTCAATCTAACTATCGATTAGCTCTACCACTGCTCAAATATTAAACTACCCGCAGTTTAAAATTGTTATTTTCATTTGTTTCATATTCGTTAAACAGTTGGCGATGTTTTGACAGGTACCCGCGCGAGGTGAGGGTGTTAATGTGACATTACCCGGGGGGTAGAAAGGGGCGAGGGGGGTAGGAAGGGGAACGGTAATTATCTCACGTCACTGGCAGGCCTAGGCTGCCTGTCCGCACCTACAGCTTCATAACTACATTATAGTGGAGTTGATAAGGCAATAAAGCTAGAGTATACCAGAGATTGCGAATATCGATATAGAGAAAAAATATCTTGTATACCTACACATTTTTATTCAAGAAAAAAATAAAAAAATGGAAGAAGCTGATAATATTTTACTTGTTTTCGTTACTGAATCAGTTCAAAAATGGAAATTCTTATTTTAAAAAGTATTATCGTAGATTTGGTAAGATCTTCTTCCATTCTATGACTTTTATAACAGCTTTTAATGATATTTTACTTATATTAAATTTTCTTCTTTCTTAAAAAAATACCTTTGTCCGTGAACATAAGTAAATCATATTTTCCGTCTTGTCATTAACCACACATAAACGTCACTAAGTAGGTAAGAATGCAAAATCAATAGGTACGGTATTTATGTGTTTTAGTTCGTAAAATACTAAAATATAACTTTGTCAAACACTATGGTCTGATTTGCCTATCGACAACATACCCACAGCAGGCCGAACCGCAGCGCTTTTATTTAGACACCTAATTAAATATGTATCAACTGCATATCTCATTTAAACATAAAACCGATTTTAATTTCATGTGCGAGCGAGCATATTTAGGAACAGTGAACGCATGGACCGCAGAATGAAGTGGATACGGCTGCTTTCACACTGCACACGATACGACATACGACACTTACACAATATCGTTAAAGAGTGAATGAAGTAAATTTGTCGTTTCAGTCATATCAAGAATGGAAGTTTCCTGCCCGTTCTTCTAACCTCTGGTCGCGTGGAACTGGCATCTAGAGTCATCTAGTATGTAAGACGATTCTAAATAATTCTTATGTTTTTATTGAATAAAGTAATTTTTAACTTGACTTGACACCAATCTTGAAATGAACATAAGGACATATTGAAATGAAAATACTGTTTACAAAAATAATTACGAGAATTCTAAATGTATTGAATAAACAGATTGAAGATATGACTTCGCCTATGAGTTTTGACCGAGCTAAAAACTAAAACAATATACTTTATTATTAAACTTTTATAATTTATCTTTCATTCCGAAATTGACCCCTTTTGTCTAGAATTAGTGCTAGCTGATTTCTTATCGAGTCAGCACTTATAACGACATTTTAGTACGAGGTGAAGCATGCTATTATAGTATCGTATCGGTAGTCGGTTGAGTGTAAGTGTCGGTGTCGGTCACTGTGCATACACTCAGGCATACGAAAATCATTATCGAACACTTTTGGTTCATAAACTGATTCGAATTACGGTACTAATTTGAAGCTCTTTAAGCCTGGTATAGTGGGTCTGTATTTGTATTTGTAATTAATTCTGTGGTGGAGAATGGTGAAAGAACCTAAACAGTGGTATGTAGAGTTTAGATTAGATTAGAGTGAAGTGAGAATACGACGGATGCAGGTTTTTAGAAATTATACTAAAAATATTTATTCTTTATTGTACACACACAAACTTATACAGAAAAATTAACTTAAGTAAATTAAATGTACAGAGGCGAGCTTAACCCTAAAAAGAGTTCTAATAGTTAAAATGTTTATTCAATAAATTATCTGATCATCACGTCGAATCGTCATTTTACAATTGATTTGTTAAACAAAATATTCATTAAATAATATTGTAACTCGTTAGTCCCAAGCTTTTTTATTTTGTAAGTAATTTGATATTTTATAATAAAATTTAAAAGGATTTTCAATTTTATATGGTTTTAACACTGAAAAAAAAGTCTCTAGCAGGCGATATCAAAGTCAAAATCACAAGGATCATTTAGAATCGTCTTACATACTAGGTGATTCTAGGTGCCACGCGACCATAGTCTAGATTCTAGACTAAGAACTTTCTTGCCCGTTTTTCTAGACTCTAGAAGCACGGGCAAGAAACTTAGTCTTATGTAGTTGTCGAATGGTACGACAACTTCCTAAGACCGCTAGAGATTTCTTTTAAGAAAACATATAAAAATTGCCTCAAAGATTTACTAATTTTAATAATAATTAAAATAATTAATAAAAATAAACTAATAATAATATTTTAAAAAGACTAGGTAAGTACTAGTAGAAACATCGTTTTTTTCTTTGTTTCTGCTACAAAGGATTAAATAAACAACTAAGGCGTTTTAATCACTAATTCCATTGTTCTATTTGTTTATTAAAATAGTTTTAAACTCATTTAAATGAGTTTTGCAACAATATAAGTGAGTCACGAAGATATTGTTTGCGTAAGTCATGACGCGGCGCGGTATCATATTACTGTATAGCGTATAAATCCTTATTTGAAATATTATTTAACTTAATAAATAAATAATATTAATCATGAATCATAAACAGTTAATACAGCACCAACCAATTAGAAGCTCTAAGGAAAGCTTGTGTCATGGAAACTAGTTTTTTTTAATGCATTTTAGGCAAACGTTTCACCGCAAGAACGTCTGATGGTAAATGATAATGCAGCCTACGGTGGAGCGCGTCTGCCTAGATAAAACCTATTGATTGCTGGTAGAATACTTTATTTGCAATCGTAGAATACATAAATAACACCCAGACACAGGAAAAATACCAATTTCGTAGATTTCACACCTTACCATACCACATTTTCACACCCGATTGGAACATAGAAGAAAAAGCTGATCAACTGTTAACAGAACAGAGCTGTTAATATGATGAAATTCTCAAAAAAATCTTATTATTGTACCAAAATGAATTCTTGGTATTGTAGTAAAAGATATAAAAACTCAATAAAAGCTTGGAGTAAAGTCTAGAAAGGATTGTTCTTGAGACGTGGGTATTCCCAAGAACAGCCATGGTCATATATTACGTCAAATGCAATCGAGGCCGATAACACATTTTTAAACAAAATACGTAAATATTTTATACCTAAAACACAATAACAACTATTTTTCATGCTTTTGTGATCATATCAGCTTTTATGACCCTACAATTAAAGTGTTAACAGAAACTCTCTTTTTTTACTAGCTCTTGTTCTTTTGTTCCCAATTATATTAAAAATAATTTATGTTAAGTGTAAAATTTAGCTTCAAGACGCTAAGCTAATTTAGTATCTAGGTACTGAATAAAACTAACGTCTTTAATATTATAATTTGAATTTGACTACGTCACGAACTAAGTAGATTGAGGCTGTACCACAGGGCTGTACCATTTTGTTGTTTGTGACTTTTATTTGGTTAGAATCTGGAAATCAAAATTTTGTGACTCTTTTCATGTCACTTTACTCCTACGACAGTAGCACAAAATACTGCGTCACAACTACGTAGTAAGCCTGTGACGTGATGGTCTATGGTTATGTGGTTCACTTACTCACTTAACATCGACAATTCACATATTTACATCGACTACAATCACTTTACTAAAGATCGACCACTCTTATGGTCACAAAATGGGATTTGCATTGTTAGTGTCGACAAAAATCCCTCTTTTTGTCGTACCAAAGTTCTGAAAATACTGCTTGCTGGGGGGTGATCACGAATAAATGTGACAATCGTAAACGTAGTGAAACAGTGACGTATTTGAAATATATTGCGCGTCAACATCAGCTTTACTGTCGAACGTTGCAGAGTTAGCGCGCAGTGTATCTTAAATACGTTACGTTTACGATTGTTACATTTATTGGTGTTCAGTCCTCTGATCAGAGGGCTTAGTCCAAGGTTGCATTTTAAAACTCCCTACTCTCGAGCCGAGAGTCGTCTCTCGGATGTCCTTATATTTTTGTAAGAAGTAGAGAGAGAGATCCGAGAGACGAATCTCGGCTCGAGAGTAGGGAGTTTTAAAATGCAAGCTCGGACTAAGGGCTCAGAGGGCTTAGTCCGATGTTGCATTTTAAAACTCCCTACTCTCGAGCCAAGAGTCGTCTCTTGGATATCCATACAAAATATAAGGACATCCGAGAGACGACTGTCGGCTCGAGAGTAGGGAGTTTTGAAATGCAAGCTCGGACTAAGCCCTCAGAAGTGTGTACGTGCCAAAGCACGTGTACTCACTGTGCAAAACTATAAGAATTAATATTATTTGTTTTGTCAACGCATTGAGTCAGCGGCACGCGCTATGATGTACCTATGCAGCTCACGTTCTGGGAATGCCGCAAATGTGCATCTCCGTAGGTGGCTGGTAGACATGGTCTAACGTCTAATTAAATTATTTTTGAAAAAGGCCTCACTACTATGAATATTTATAAATAACATCTTACTCTAACTCATATAATAATAATACCAACTATAATTAACATATTAAAAATGTGATATCATATCAATAGCATGGATTATCTTTTATCATAAATAGAAACTTATAACCATTTTAGAGAAAAAAAAAGTAGACGTTGTTATAGGCTGATAAACACAAAATTAATTTAATTAATCGAGATTGAAACAAAGGCGTCGCGACGCCTTTGTTTAATTTACTAATATGATACTTATTTTAGCAAAATAAGTAGGTAAATATCTAAGTAACAGACACTTTTTATTAGTATTCACCAACACTTACACATTCACTTTTCGAGTATCTTAGCCACAATTATCAGCAGCACGATTTTCTAAAATAAACAAAGAAATACAATTAAAAAGCATAGTTTTTAATAAAACAATGACCCTTCAACATATTTGGCAATCAGCCAAAGCATTATCCTTGTGAATTTTTATAAGCTTTCTCTGGATTCACATGAAATTACTCATACGATTCTGACAAAGCAACTTGATAGCGATCAAAACATTGCAATGTAGAAACGAATTATACGTCGTTAGTGTCTTGTAACCAGTCTTAAACCCCATGAAATAACAAAGGTATAGCAAATTGCCTTCATGTAAATATAAATAATGCTGGACAATCCACACAGCATCATCTAGCCCCAAGCTAAGCAGAGCTTGTGTTATGACTAGAACACTGACATACTTAATACAATACATTTCATAGATATATATTTTATATTAAGTATACATATAAAAAAATACCCAGAACACCCGGAATAAATAGTTGCAGATTGTACAAACATTTATCCCAAGGCGGGAATCGAACCCGCAACTCTCATCTCATCTATTCTCCGCTTTTTCCACCAATTCGTCTCGAAATCTAGGTCGTCCCGCCATCGTTTCCTTGGTCGGCCTTGACGCCCTCTACCGTCTTCGGATGATTTATAGGAAGGGACAGACCTTTGCCCGGCAGTGGGACGAGATAGGTTAGAGAAAAAAAAATCTCTAATGTCTCAGTAAAGAGATAGTCTAAGATCCGGCTGCAGGATTACTGCGCTCATCTGTTTTTTGCTGAAAACCGAATTTTTATGTATATTTATAATTAGGAGAATATATATTTATCAGGTTGCCTAGCAAAATTTGGCCGCCAGTATGTTTAATTAAATTATTTTTAATTATTTTTTTGGAAAAATATCGTTTACTTGTTTTTTAAATCAAATAACGTCTACATCATGGCAATTAATATGAAGATTCAAAAAAATCAGCAACCCTTTTTTGCAGGTAGATTTTATTAAGCAAACAAATATGATAAAAAATAGAAAAAAAATAGATTTAATTTGATATACAATTAATAAATAAACGTTATGCACGTATAAATATATCGAAATCATACAGTTTACTGCTGGCTGCGAAGAGGTATGGCCAAGTGCGCAACGGCAACCGTGATTTTTTTTAATCTTCATATAAATTGCCATTACGTAGACGTTATTTTATTTAAAAAATAAGTGAACGAAATTTTTTCTCAAGAAACAATTAAAAATAATTTAATTAAACATACTGGCGGCCAAATTTTGCTAGGCAACCTGATAAATATATATTCTCCTAATTATAAATATACATAAAAAATCGGTTTTCAGCAAAAAACAGATGAGCGCAGTAATCCTGCAGCCGGATCTCGTACTAAGATACCTAAAACAACGTGGCAAATGAATAAGATGTGCGAGCCAGAAAAAAAAGCAACTGATATTTGAACCTACTACTAGCGCCATCTAGCTGTCAAATGAGTTTAGACGTAGGCTCCGTATTGTCACATTTGACCTTACTTTCATTATGACAGCTTTGGCATACCTAGTACCTGTATGAATCAGCTGGCAATCCCGACACCTAAGTTCCGTATGCGTGACCTCCATACAAATACATACAATTTTACAATGATCAAACTCTGGCATACTAGATCCATCATAATACATATAGGCAAAATGATGATGAAACAGTTACTTATAAAAAGTTATGATACTGTTTCAACTTGTTATTTTATTATTTCAACTACAAAATTGAACTAAGAAAATACTTTATTCGGACGGATACAAGGACATTTTATTCGGACCCATAACAGCTATCATCATCATCATCCGCAGCCGGATTTCGCCCACTGCTGGGCATAGGTCTCTCTTTTCTTGTGCTACTCTCGAATAATACCTTACAATCAACGACTAAGTAGGTACACCAAAAGATTTACTTATTATGTATGCTAGTTTTGGCGCTCCGAGTAGGTACCTATCGACTTTGATTGCCATTGTCTTGTAGATATTTAATAGATTTTTTCTTCTTTTTCAGGTGATGGAGGTGGCAACATTCTGGGTGCGAGCGATTGGAACACAGGGTACCCATCTACCGCGGGTACGATGTACCCTGCATATGCTCCTCTACAACCACCTTACTACAAGCCTGACCCCACCATACATATACCAACAGGTAACTATTTTTGACAAGCGTCACAGCTCGGTTGGTAGTAGCTCTGCCTTCCATGCTGTGGGTCGAGGGGTCGATTCCCACTTAGACCAAATGTTTGTGTAATGAACATAAATATTTGTATTTACAAAAATATATACTTAGGTAATTATTGTATCAGCAATCTAGTTCCCATAGTACAAGCTCTACTTAGTTTGGGACTAGAGTGTGATGTGTGAAATGTCCAAGAATATATATTTATTATTACATAGAATACATAGTAACACCCAGACACAGAACAAATATTATTATAGGTACCTACCTATTTAAAAGTTTTCTGAATTCGGGATTTTTATAAATCCACTATACTAATTCCAAAGCGATAGTGAAAACATTTTTATAGGTAAGTACCTATAGTATACAATATTAGGTCATGAGTTTCAGAATGAAATTTAATTTGTGTCAAAAGGCTTATTAATTTTAATACAAACAAACTTCCTCCATTGATATCCATAACCACGGTAATGGAGCGGTTTACCACATGATATGTATGTACCTACCTACCGAAATGGAGGACACTATGACAATTATATTATAGGTTATAAATTATAAATAATTGCATAACAAAAGCATTTGCAACAAGCGAGCAAATGAGCAAAAGTCTGGCGCCTAGAATCATCTAGTACTTATGTAAGACAAAGTGATCCTTGTGATATTATTAGAATTTCTTTGACTTTTAGTTCTGAGACAGTCAAGAACGCATAATGTTAAGAAGCTACGTCAGGCTAGGCTTTCCGGTCTCCACAATACTTAAATCTCTATTATCATGAATTAAAAGTATTTTTCTTTCTTCCCAGTATTACCAGAAATGCCAC
Source organism: Ecliptopera silaceata (assembly GCA_932527185.1). Taxonomy (NCBI): domain Eukaryota; kingdom Metazoa; phylum Arthropoda; class Insecta; order Lepidoptera; family Geometridae; genus Ecliptopera; species Ecliptopera silaceata. Next base: position 3,367,393 of record OW052207.1, on the reverse strand, counting down.
CACTGGGTCACACAGACTACAGCGGGTTCCAACCCAGCACTCCAAGCTTCAAAGGCAGTCCGAGCGGCAACTCTTCCCTCACAGACCTCAACTCAGCCACACAGCGATACGACCCAAACTACTACAACTGGTCGGCAAACTCCTACAACTATTCGAACAACTACCAATATAATACAATAAACAATAACCCAGCCTGCCTGCAGTCACACGCGCCATACATTAACCCAAACCCACAAATGATACTCCCAAATCTGTACTCCACTGTCAACCAAAACCAAATCCACGTTCATCTGCACAGCTCAGCAGACAAACATAATATGGAGCAATTCCCGAGTGAGATTAAAATAAGTGATATCGATGGAGGTATCTCTATAACAGCCGACCTCCAAGGTGGCGCGGAAGCTAGCGGCATGGTTCAGAACTGTGAGACCAATGAGGATGGAAAAAATGGACTCTACGGTCCATCGAGTCAAGAAGTTTGGAGACCTTATTGACACATGGCCTATGCAACGCTCAATGTTCCGTTGTACATATTGTGATATAAACTCTCCTTTTATTATATATAGATTTGTTTAAGTAGGTAGCTTAATTTAATAATATATTTGTAAAAATAATGTTAAACATTTAAAACTATCTAGATGTTAATTGTTATATTAATTTTACTTAATTATAAAACTATGAAATATACGGTGTTGTTTCATTTACCTAAACACCAGTAAAACCTAATAAAATAAGGCTATTATGCATTAGTACAGGCCGATATTTAATATTATACTAAATAAAGGTACCATACAATAAATATATTTTCTGGAGGCTCGGCAGTACACCCGTCGAGTCGAGCAAAATAAATGATTCCTATACCTACAAAAATAGTATGAATGAGTTAAAATAAGTAAACGAGAGCGGTTTATTATGTCCCATTATAAACATGTTTTGTAACAAAGGGCTTTTTTTTACATAAATTATGTTTTAATAGGACAGACTCTACCGCTCTCGTTTTCCTAATTTTAATATTCGCGGTTCATTTCGCTCCCGCCATCATCGTTGTTGGCTGCTTGCAACGCTGATGCGTTGCATCTTCCTGGTCTGTGGCTGATTGCTATGTGAACTATGAGCGGAATAACTATTTCGCCAAAAAAAAATGTTTATTTAACGCAAATTATCGTATTCAAACTCATAATAAAGTTATCTATCTCATTTACATCAATGCACACATATTTGGTATCCATAGACAAAAAATATATTTAAAATCAAATAAAACCGGCACTTCCCGAATGAATCGCACGCAGCTCTTCACTAGAGCGGTAGTATGGTCGTATGACTTTAGCTTAGCCTGAACATGAGATAGGGGGATGGGCAAATGGAAAAAAATATCGATATTTATCGTATCGATATTTTTCAAATATATCGTAATCGATATATTTGAAAAATATCGATATTTATTGGATGATATAATTATCATCCAAGAAATATCGATATTTCGATATACCGATATTTTTTGCCCAATATGCAATTATTTATAAAAATTGCCAAAATATTAAAAAAAAATTTTAAGTTTTGACATCAGTTTAAAAAAAAGACATCAGACATCAGTTCAAAAAGCAAAAATTCAAGTATATGCGGAGATTTGAACTGTCGCATACAGTGCCCACTTGAATCGGGCACTTCGATCGCTCGGCTACGGAGACTGTTACTTCAGTGGTCGAATTAAGCTACTAAAAGTAGTAAGCATAAACTTGTTTAGCAACAGGCGGGTGACCGGCAAAGTTTATTGACCGTTGATGACTCAGGGTCATACGCACAATGATATTCACTTTTTAACGTTTTAGTTTTGAAGTTTTTTCACAAATTTTGGCACAGAATCACTGAGTTACGTTTTGTAATTTGCACTATTAGGTGGGTAATGTTATTCCGAATCTTTTGGCGCACAGTGACAGTCATATAACACACTTTTTACTATTTTTTTCTTTAAAAGTTATCAGAGCAAAGTTGTACGTGTCCGCTTCTCACAAGGTCCAACGACCGATTTTATTTCGTTTTTTTTAATGTCAAGCAATGAAAAAGGTCATTGCTTGACATTAAAAAAAACGAAATAAACATAACATTACTCAGAACTGAATTGGTCTGGTATTGACATCAGGAGCACTCGTAGTTTAGAGCTCTAAAAATATATCGATTTTGATATCTGAAAATAAATATCAAAAACTGATATATCGCTGGAAAAAATATCGCCGATATATATCGATATTTTTCAGAAAAAGTATCGATATTTTGATATATCGATACTTTTTGCCCATCCCTAACATGAGAGCGAAAAAAAATGTGCCATTGTAAACGTACGTAGGGATATGATGTATTTTAAAATGAAAAGAATCGATGTGTTCGATTTATTTAACTAAGCCTGACAAAACATCAACAACTATTAATAGCAATGAAATTTTATAGAATAATATTGATGTCCGGAAATCTGCACATGTTTTAAGCTATATAATCACATAAAGTGCTAATTAATCATCATTAATTGAATAGTGGAACGGAGTAGGTACTTCAGCAATCAGAGGACTAAAATAAATGACTAAAATAAATAAAAGACTGGAAATAAATCTTTAGGAGTTTGATACTCGATCGCAGTATTTTTGTTCAAACCATTCTATACAAAGGTTATCGATCTTGTAAGCATCGATGTTTTTGCTAAGATACTTACATCGATGTTGAATGGATATCATATCGAGCACACAGGAAGCAAACAACACAAAACACTACCTCATCCCTAATGCTACGTGATAAAATGGCGTCTTTCTTGTCTTTCTAAACTTACTGACCTCGTAAAATAGTTTATTGTGTTGAAATTAGTGCTAATTTTATCCAAAGCTAGCTAATTAATTAAGAGTGAGACAGTGCCTAAACAGAAATACCGTAAGTATACTGTAAAACCTTGAAAAAGATACCGAAAACTTGAAAAAAATCTTAGCTTGTGATAACTGCGGACAAATGCAAATGAATTCCGTTCTAATTGATTAATCGAGGTTGTTTGCTTGCAGTCGAAAAGGTGTTCTTAGCGTGTTAGCAAGAGTGCAATGTCCGAGGACAGCGAACGGCATGGCGAGCCTGCGAGCGAAGGCGGCGGCCCCGCCGCGGCAGTTCGCGTGCTATTGACCCCGCATCAAATCGACGCTGCCTCCGCCGACTCACTCCGCTCCGCATGGAGAACCCAGGACTTGTACATTGACCACCTCGAAACGTTGAACAAACAGTTGGAAGGTATTTACGACAGTCATCTCGGCTTGGTACCGCCCTTACCGGCGTCGCGCCTCGCGGGTTACGTTACTATTACAATCGACAATGCTTTAACTAAATTAGTGAATACTGTTCTGAAAATGTTAATACCTGTGATGTTAAAAATGTTAGTTTATGTGAAATGAGGTGTATCTAGGTGTTTGGAGGTTTCCAAGGTGAAGAAATAAGGTGTTCAATTCACGGTGCCAATTGAGTGTTGAGTGCAAGTGCATAATGGTGGCACGGGGCCTAGTGTATTCTCCGGTGCGACGTGGAGAGGTGTTGGTGTGTTGTGTTTGCTCCTCGGTTGCCGAGGCAGGCACAGCTGCATCCGGTCCAATTTCCCTGAAAGTAAATATATTTTTCTTCACTTACTTTGCTGTATCGATAAGATTATTGTTTTTGTACCTGCTTTATATTTCTGTATTGTGCATAACATTATTTCTATTTGTACTCACTATGTAATATATCAGAGTAATCTGTACTGTAGAATAATATTGGGAAGAATTTAAGGTAGGACATTTGGTGGAATTGTTTTTTTTTTATTGTCAAAAATTATAATTAAAAAATTAGAAAATAATTATAAATCTCTATGGTGGTGGTTTCAATAATCTAAAGCTTAGAACTCTTATCTATTTACTTCACAGTTCTTTATGTAAATGTATTACTTTACTTCATTTTTGGTATTCCATTATAATTAAATTATTGTTAAGCTCCATCACATTTAGTTACTTATGGGTTCATTCTCTACCAAGAACTATTGTTTGTATAAAAATGTACGTAATAAACATAGATTTTTATTCTGTGTTTTAGTATTTCTATATTTTTCATGTATCTATTTAGTAAAATGACCCAATCTCAATCAAAATGATCAAAAACATTATTTTACAAGGTTGGTTAGTTTGGGACTAGATGTTGCTGTAAAATGGTCATGTATATACATATAATATGTATATTTATTATCATGGATGCATTATCTTTATCTTGAATCATAAAAATACAAGCATGTTAAATACATCATAATAAAACACATTATAGTATATAACACATGATAATTTTGCATGCAAAAATGTACCATTTTAGGGAGCCTATTTGCGCATCATAATATTTTTAAATTAATATCTTATTTATATTAGAATTAAATAAAATTATCTAGATTTAATTACATTGAACTTATATTGTTATAGGTAATAATATACAGTGTAAACTCTTTATAATGGTATCCTTAATAACGATAAACTCCCTATAACGTTGGTTTTCTCAAAGCGAATGACGAAAATTTGGTTGTTTTTTTGTTCACTCCATATAACGATAACTCTCTATAATGACAAAAAATGCTCAGTTCCTTGAGTTTCGTTATAAACAGTTTACACTGTAGATGTTAAGTTGACTCAAACATGGGTGTAATAAAACTAGTCTAAAATTGCCTAAATTATGGGATACACCCTATATTTTTTGTCCTCATCTAATCTAGTTTTTGACATAGACTACTATTTTTGAAAGAAGAAAAGGTGCTCAGACTAAAATTAAAACAAAAAAAAATTGTGAATCTGCAACTGAATATGACTGTTTGATCTTCTGAAATACAAATTCGCGTCAAAGTATGAACATATTTATTTAAATAAATAGACTACAAATATTAAATTAATTATTTGTTAACTAAGCTAATCAGTAACCAAAGTCTTCTTTCAAAAATTCTCTTACACATAATTATTAGACATAATTATTGTAAATCTATGATAGGTTATTTAGATATGTTACAACTGTAATTTTAAATCCACCGCCAAGAGAAATATGCATGTCTATTGAAATATTTATATCTGTTTGTAGTATTCTGAGGCAGGGATGCAAGAACAGTCATATTTAGGAAAATAATATAAGTAGTACTTCAGAATCTAACAAGAAATTCAACAACCATTATAGTTGTCATGACAATATTGATGTCACAACATGGATGATTATGTAACAAAGGAACTATTAGTTACAAAATTATATATATTACTAAAGTTTTTCACTCTATAATCAAAAATCACTTGCAATTTTAAACATGAGTTTCATATATTTGTTTTTCAAGATTTTTTGTCTGGCTGTATCAACCATTGTAACTCACGTAAGGCATATGCTTGTCTATCCCCCTATGACATAGTACACATAGGGCCTATGTGTACTTAGTTCTTTCGTTAACTTGATGTTATAGTTAAGGTATTGTCGATTTTAATGTCTTCTAATTATTTGCAAAGCATATTATATTGTTTGTTACAAAACTTGTGATACAATTCAGATTTAACATATAAAAAAGCTTATTAAATAAGTACAATTTGTATGTACAGGTAGTCTGGAAAAAACAAAAGAGATAGAGGATAGGATCAAACAACAATACGCAGAATCACAACACAGGGAGAAGGTCCTTGTTAGGAGGCTTGCTGCTAAAGAACAAGAGATACAAGATTATGTAGTAAGTTCTATACCTTACCAATATAACACATAACTAAATTTATGAACAGAATTTTACAGAAAAGTTTTTTACTTTCCAGAGTCAAATAACTGAGCTGAAATCTTCTCACGCGAGTTTGAACGGCCGACCGACGCTTCTTGATCCCGCTGTAAATGTACTCATTCAAAGACTAAAACAAGAACTCACCTCAACAAAAGCTAGGCTAGAGGAAACACAGAACGAACTGTCCGCTTGGAAGTTCACCCCTGACTCAAATACAGGGAAGAAACTGATGGCAAAATGCAGGTTGCTACATCAAGAGAACGAAGATCTAGGACGTATGACGTCGAGTGGTCGAATAGCTAAGCTCGAAGGTGATTTAGCGTTACAGAAAAGTTTCAGCGAAGAAGTTAAAAAGTCCCAGTCAGGTAAATACATCCAAAGCAATAAATAAATAAAAAATATCATATCTAAGTATTGTATTAAGTATGTCAGTCTTGTACCCATAACACAAGCTCTGCTTAGCTTGGAGCTAGATGATGCTGTGTGGATTGTCCAGCATTATTTATTACTCAAGATTCCTCTATCAATATAACTGATGTGTTCTTTTCTATTTCCAGAGTTGGACGAAATCCTACAAGAGCTGGATGAGGATGTAGAGGGCATGCAAAGCACGGTGTTGTTCCTACAACAAGAGTTGCGAGCCACACACGCGACGGTGAACGGCAACCGGCAGTCTTCGCCAGTGGAGAAGCGGACCTACTCGGGCAGTGAGTGCAGCGACCCCCCGGCGGGCAAACGCAGGCGCGCCTCCGTCCTGTCGCTCGACTACAACGAGGACGACGAGCCGCTCACGGTGACCAACGGCGCCGCCGACTAGCCCAGGACTCGAGTGTTCCGCTACAGAACACGATACTTTAAACATGAACTAGCGGCCACGGCCCCCAAAACCTTTCTACCATTGTGAGTGATCATCATGTCTGTGAAACGCTGGTTCGGTGCGATCACTCATCTCGAAACGTGCTTATGTATTAGCGCATAAAGTGTAAGAATCCTATGTACTTTCATTAGAAGACAAACATTATAGAGGAGTATTGTGTCATTTCCATTGACAATGAATTGGTGATGATTGTGGCGACGTGAAAATGAGACTAATAAAACATTTGGTAGGAGTATTGTTTGCGTTTTATGCACAACAGTGGACCATGTGATCAGATTTAATAGTGAATCGTTTTTGACATTGTTTTTATACTATAAAAATATTAAGACAGACACTCAGTTGACAATTTTATAATTTATTTATGATAAGTGGATTAATTGTGATATATTAGAGAAAGCCGATATAATGAGCTGATTGAATTTAGTTGCAAAGTTTTCTTCTAAGACATTTATTTTATTTACATGCCAGAGTTGTTAGTGAAGTGGTTTCTACGCGTGTAGCAATAATATCAACACCAAGCCTAAATATTTTTATGATTGTCTCATTTTATAATAAATTTATGTGAAATTGTATGAACATGTTTCTATTTGAAATTACTATGAATGTATATAGAGTTATGTTAATAAACATATTACAAGTATCAATTTCTTTGTATTATTTGACTGCACCTTCCAGTGTAGTTTAAGGTAGAAGTAGGTAGGTTAGATGAACTATAAAAGTGTTATCAGAGCAATAAAAATTCAAATGATTGCCCATGTAACAGTGTTCTGAAACTGAAATGTACTCTATTGCCACACTTTTTATAATAATTCTAGGTAAGAATACAACAACTGTGTAGGTACTTATCTTAAACATATTAGATGGAATAAAACGTTGTTTTTTCATGCAAGTAAGCTATGCCCCTAAAGTGCAAAGTGAAAGAGTCACCACTTATGAAGAAGCTCAAGTTTGGCGGACAACGCTGCGAGGATCCACTGATATTCTGCTGATCAAGAAACTCATTGATAACCAAGGTGCCTCATCCAACTGTTCCTTAAACATAGATCGTAATAATTGTTTATACTAGGTTTAATAGAGGTGATAGAGCTAGAGATAACTGATCAGGTATAGCTCAATATAACTTTAACTGTTAAATTGAACAAATCTTGACTCTACCATCAGATCAACTCGTTATCACTTCTTCGTGCCGCTGTTTAACCAATTTATAAAAATGGTTACTCTAGTTTAATATAACATAGTGGTAACGAGCTGTCAAGAACGATCGAATTAGGTATTTAATTTACTGAGGCAGTTCCATTAAGCAGCTTCTTATTCCATCATCAGACCATCTCGAAACTTACAATCACAGCCTTCATCCCACAGACATTTCAATATGGAGTTTGACTCCTCAGCGCGCAGACTTCCTAGTCCAACCTGAGCAAAAACTACAAGTCAACAGACTCCTGAACTCGCAAAACATGAACCACACTGTCGTGGTAATGGACGTTCAGAGGAGAATTGATGCACAAACATCCGAGCCGGTGTTCTGGGATGAGAAGACATTAAGAGTTGGTAAGGTCACCTTGGGTGTACAAGTATACAGGGTGTAACAGAAGGGGTGGACCAAAAGCAACAGAGCGAAGGGGGAGGGGATTTTTATTGAAAAAAAAAACATAAAAGTGCGAGTAACTTTTGAGCGATTGAATATCGCTGAACATACATGGGGGTTATATCGATAGGCATTGAGCGGGAGCTCAATGGGCGACCATCGCCCTGTTGCTTTGGGTCCACCCCTTCTGTTACACCCTGTATAAGTACTACTGCATAAAAGCTACAAGAATGTGGCAGGGTTAATGTTATCAAACCAAACGCCTACTGGATTTTGAAGACCAAACCATCACACTCAAACTGTGACAGATTTCAAAACAAAGCTGCAGATGGCGCTGCGGAGGAGCAGCTTAGTTACCTACCTATCTTTCTAGTACGTACCTATGTCCCATCCAGACTAAACGGCATTTAGTGTCAGTGACAGCTAGATTAAATAGGCTTTCCCAGCCTATGTCCGATAGGTAGGTATCAATAGCCGACTAAGCTGCGGTTCCCTCACGACGTTTTTTACCTTTTAAATTTTCGAATATAGATATCCGTTATTATTATGACGCTACTCTGAGGATGATGACGGCGTGAGGCGGAGTAGCCACTACATTCAAAGTCGTGACCTAGAAAAACAAAAGAGCAGCAGGGAATAAGACTGAGAGAAGACTCTCTTTTAGTAGAGTCTTCGGTAGGCAGACCCAGTTGTGGGTTACATAAACCGTGATGAATCATTATATGGTTACAGGGACTAAACGCAAGACTTTTTCAGGACATCGATTAAACTGGAAAGAATACCCAACGTTAGAAATTATTGATGAATATTTTGATTATCTCAGGGAGAGCTACCCCTCTATTTGTGAAGTTACAACTATTGGTTACACTGCGGAAAATAGATCGATAAAGGTAAGGACGCGATCTAGCTGCATGGGTGTTTCTATGTATATGTACCTATGTATTTACAAAAAATATATATTAGTAATACCTACCTAGTAGGTATTCTATCACCATTCTTTTTCCCATTGTATAAGCTTTGCTAGAGTGTGTGTGAAATGCCCGTGGATTTTTATATTTATACCTACCTATAATGCTCAGGTTTTGTCTACTTTTATTGGCAAGGCAACCTACTTCTAATGAAGAAGCAGTTTATTTAATGAACATTTTATGAACAAGTTTTACAACTTACCTACACCGTTATTTCTATTTATTCACTGATCTACTGTGGACATAACATTTCGTAGCCTGCTTATAAACTAAAAATAAACTCTTAACTTAATGCTTCGAACCTTAGAAATAGGTCACGTTTACTAATCCTCCTGGTATAACCATAAGTTGCTTATTTAGTCATTTTGCCTACGATAAACTATTGTTGTTTGTTACCTAGATGGTAAAGATATCCAATGGCAACCCTCAGAATCAGGCTATGTTGGTGACCTCAGGGTTGCACGCGCGAGAATGGATCGCAATAACTTCAGCTTTATACGTTCTGGATAGCATCGTTTCGAAGTTCGATCAACTGCCTCGCTACTTAAAGAATAAGGAATGGTAGGTACCTACTTACTTACTCATCTAATTGTCTAGTCTACCTATGCTTAGTCCTTTCGTCATTAGTCAATGGAGGCATGATCCTGCTGTGGTAACAACGCTTTTGTAAACGTATTCTTCCCCGTGTCACCCACAAAAACTTTTCAATAAAAGTATTCGCAATTATTTTGATTTTTGGTATTTTTTTTGGAGCTGATATTTGATTTCAGGATGTTCATACCTCTGCTAAACCCGGACGGGTTCAAATATTCCCACACGCATGATAGACTCTGGCGAAAAAACCGTCGACAGTTCAGTGACTGCAAGGGCGTTGATGTCAACAGGAATTTCCAGTAAGTCCTCATATTATCTTATCCACGGTCCTCTCATTACATTAACGAGTACGCCGTTAGTTTAATGACTTTATTAACTTGACTGAAGTGAAGGAAATTACGAGCTATTTTCCAGGGTGGATTGGGACATTAACGGGATAACAGAGAAAGATGAATGCTCAGAAAGCTACTCTGGACCCTATCCTTTTTCTGAAGCAGAGTCTATGGCATTAAGGGTAACTTTATTTATTGGCAAGTATTATCGAAACTTATACAATATAACCTTTGTGACATATTATAAAATTATATTTTTAGGATGTTATATTAAAATCAGAGAAAACGCCGGATGCGTTGATAGACTTGCATTCGTATGGCCAGTTGATCCTCTATCCCTGGAGTGCCAGACCTGCATTAATCGATGACAGGAATTTGCATCGGACTAATGCTGAACTAATGTCAAATGTAAGAATACTATTTCATAATGTAAATGTAAATATCTACGCATTCAAATTAATTAATACCGTCATGATCAAATCGTTATTTCAGGCCATTTACAACGCGAGTGGTCAAAGATACAGGCCTGGAGTGACCTATCACACAATCTACCCAGCTACAGGGGCCGCAATCGACTGGGCCTACGCCAAAGGAATCCGTCTATCTTACGCCATAGAAGCAGGAGACGATGGCATTTATGGTTTCTTACTTCCTACAGACCAAATTGAAAATACTGGCAAAGAAGTATTGGCAGCTTCTAAAGAACTGGCAAGAGTTATAGACCCCGATTACTTTCACAGAGGAAAAGAACATGACTCGTGGTTCTAGGAAATACAAATGTTTTACACAAATAAACTTATTTATTTTTAAATCAAGGCACTGCAACTCTGCACGATGCAATTGGTGGGATTAGGCTATGGCAGGGATTCCCAAAGTGGTCGATATCGACCCCTTGGGGTCGATATTGGTTTCCTAGGGGGTCGACATAAACGAAAACTGATTGTGGGGGTCGAGGAGGTCTAAAAATCGACCCCTTTTAAATTAACACAAGTTCTTCAAGTCAGCATAAAAAATAACTCTCTTTAGCAGCTGTTTTAAGTTAGCGGACCATTATGAATAAGGGGGTTGATCTTAAAAGTAGGTAATTTGGTCATGGGGTCTGAGGTAACAGTTCGTTTTGGAAAAGGGGTCACTTGTCCAAAATAGTTTGGGAATCCCTGGGCTATGGGCTTAAACTATTAAAACTAATTATTCAGCCACTTATGATCACAGCAATCACTGTACACAAATGAGACCATAGTACTCTTAAACACTTGGACAGTTGACGTTATCTACAACAGACCGATAAGAAGCGACATTTGAATACAATAAAGTAACGTCTAATTATGTACATATCGTACCTATACATTGAAATCCATGTCCCATAGCCAAATCATTTAAAACATTGTAATATTTGACTAGACCCTTTTTAGAAACTCCAAACTACGTAGTTTAATTCTATTAGAATTTATAGTTAAATTAGTAAATACCTAATACGTAATTAAGTACTAATTTGTGCGTTCAATTTAATTATTCTAAACAACCAACAATCACAATGCATTTGCACCTAGGCAGTTAGGCACACTTCAAATCTTACGACTAGGTAAAGCATGGTCCCAATTTTAATTTATTCGATCACGGAAAATGTTACCCAGAATCTAAACTCGTTGGAGGTTAAATAGGTAATTGATCTCGGTTTCAAAAACAATCACAAAAATATATTATACAGGTTTAAACATTTCTTAGGATCGAGTGCATTGACAGGGCTTCTGAGTAAGATATCGAAATGAGCAATTTATAAATTACCGTCAATAATTCGCATATAGATGTGAGTTCAAGAATGTTCCGTGATCGTACAAAATATTAATAAAAATAATTATCATATTGTACATATAAAGAACACACGATTTCAGTAGCGAGTCATCAAATCACTGAGGCGAAAACACGATATAAAATAATTACACTGACCAGCCATATACAATACATACGACCCTGACCTTATTAGCATCTTACTAGCATCAGACAATTATACAGAATTCGTAGAATTTTCCTAAAAGAGTATAATGAATAAGAAATGAGGAGATGAGAGAGTATGACTTACAATCAACGTATGCAAAAACATTCGTTAAGATATTCATAGTAAGTCCGGCAACAAACAGCTCTGCTTGAAGTCCTTTATTTACGGCTGGTTTCTGGAAACCCAAATCACGATTGATTCGAGTTTGACACATAGTAATTATTTGATTTTTTCGTTGATCATCGTTCGAGAAACCGGCCGTTACTCTAACAAAAACATTGAACAAAATCAACTCAGCGCATATCTCTCTTACTGTTTCCACTTCTCACACTTGGATTATCCCCTCCAGCGTGCATATCCACATCTCGTATACCAGCTTGGAATCTCATGAGTTTGTCTTCGGAATTTCTGACACGCTCCTGAAGTATTTCCACGGATCGGTTCAGCATTTTGATCTCTTCTTGAAGAGGATAGATCTGCATATTCATTTGCATCAACTCCTTCTCGTGGGCTAGTTGCAGAGTGTGTAACTGAAAAGAGAAAATAATAAGTCAAATCACATGCTGAAAAAAGGGTTGTTTGTATTATGTTTCTAAAAAATATTTATCTATATCTATCTTTTGGAATAGCTACTTACGTCTTGAATACGTTTCTTTTTTAGTAATATAAACTCTTCATTCGTCCGTTTCAGAGAGTCAAGAAGGCTGCTTCTTTCTTGCACGAGACATTCTTTTTGCTGCTTCGTCTCTAAAAGTTCTGCCCCCATTTCTGTATTCATACGTGCCAGAATATTTTCCGTCGATTTGCTAGTTTGCCTCACACCTACTTTCTTTTGTGGATTTAGACCGAGTAGCACTGAAATAAATTAACAGATTACGACTTTTTAAATTTTTAGTTGTTCACAGAAAATATTTAACTCAATTAATCTTACCTTCTTTCTCCTTTTGCAAAGTACGCAAGTTCTTTCTAAGCTCCTCTGTTTCTCTATTGATCTTTGCAATAGACCGTTGTTTGACAGTCAGCTCTGATTGTAGACCCTTTATTGTTGCTATTAAATAACTGTCTTCCTTCAATTTATTTAGTAATAATGCAGAATTTTGTGATAATCTGCTCACCGCTGATGAAGCTCTGTCAGGTTTGTTAAAAGTTTGTGTTCCTGTAGTATGTTTAGATTTAGGCACAGTTTGGACGGCTGTATCAATCATATTGGTTTTATTAATTTTATTTTTAAGCTCAGTATTAACTTTGCGGTCATCCATTAGCTGCCTTTCCACGTCTATAATGTGACTTTCATATTTATTTTTCATATCGCCAAACTTCTCTTGTAGTGTTAACAATATACCCTGGAAATGAGTTTCTTTGTCTTTCAGTTCCTGCTCCAATCGAGCTATGCGCTGTTCAAGCAGCTTCTTTTTATTGTCGTCTACTGTTGATGATTTTGAAGCCACTAAAACAATTTAAATAAACGTATATATTAAAATTATTTATAAACCCTGAATGATATACAATGTACGATGACCCATGCGATACTAACCTATTAATGCAGAAACTGAATCCGGATGTTTCCTTCTTAAAATCATCTCCATCTCTTTAACCTGTCGCTGCAGATCATGTATCACAACTTCATCTTTTTCGTGTTGTGTCGTGAGAGTTTTTCGTTCATTTCGTTCCTTAGTTAGTTCAGAAATCAACATGTTTTCATTTTCTTTTATAGATTTCAATTCTATGTTTCGGTTTTCATATTCTTTGCCAAGTCTGCTAATAAACTTTTCGCATTCAGCTAGCTTTAAATCAGCTACATGTTTATTTTCATTGACTTGGTCTAACTTCTTTCGTAAAAGTTTATTATCTTCGTTTAGCTGTACATTTTGCAGTTCAAGACCTTTTGCTCTTTCATTCGTATCTTTGAGTTCTTCAAATAGATCGTCGTGTTTACAACTAGCAATCTTTTTAGGAGAGTTACTCGTAAACTTTACTTTAACCGACTCTCTTTTCTTTGAATCGATAACGCCAGCGGAGAAAGGCCTCGACTTAGGCTTACGTCGTATTTCGTAGTTTTGTTTACCATTTTGCTTTGCATACTGGTTAACCTAGAAACATGGTTTCAAACATCGATGTTTATTGTTTCTAGCAAGCATTAATTATTATAGTACCTACAGTTAAATTACTTTAGGGCAGAGTAATTCTTGCTGAATATAATATGTAATACTCTACATTATAACAGTGTTTTATTACGATTATTTGAAGCATGCCTGAAAACTTGAAAGCTAAACTTGTGAGTGATGAGATACCCGAAGACAGTTTCAATAAAAAAAATTACAAAAACCTTCTAAAAATTGTATTTCTAAGTAAACATTATGGCCTAGATGAAAAACAAGAAAAAGTAAGCGATTTAGATAAATAGATCGTTAAAAACGTGTTTGCTGGTAAGTTTGTCACTGATGTTATAACTGCAACTGGTGGCAATGACCTGGCGCCCGAAGAGCCAAGAGGAAGGTTGTTATTCTGGTTCAAAAACAAACACATCGACAGTTTTACTTTTGGCGATACTGCGAATCGATTAGATCCAATTATTTTTAGCTGTTTTGGATAATTTTTTGGGAAGTAGGGAAGTTTTACTTTTCTGTACATGTTTAATTTTTCTTTAATATTATATCTTGTCGTTGTTTTTTTTTATTTCATTAAATTTAATACAAGTTTGTCCTGCTATTCCTAACTCTTTATCTGATTGAATGTAGCTACTTATCTATATTTTTATACTGATAATAAAAAGAGGTAAAGTTTGTGATGTTGTAGCGAGTAGGTAATCTCTGAATCTGAAACCGATTTAAAAATTATTTTACCATTAGAAAGCCACGTTAGCCATAAGCCATTCACGAGTGTAATAGATTATATAATAGGATAAGAATAGGCACTGAAGTAAATCAACTATTTAAAGCTTAAACCTTATGAATATAACATAATACGCAATTAATGCACCAGACTTAGTCGTCCACTTCGGTCAAGATTTAACACCACTTCTGTGCAAGGGAAACTGCCGACACAGAAGCCACTTCAAACTAATAATCTAACATCAAATCAACCGCAGGTAATGTAGGTACTTAAAAGTATACCTATAGAAAATGTAGAGTTCACGCAGGTACTATCGATAAGTTGTAGAGTCGAGCTTAAAAGGAGCAAACAAGGTGCGCGAACGCATCAGTGCGGTCACCTGAGGCCGAGAGACCGCTACACCGTCAGTCGTCATGGGGTCATTGACGGGGACACTTGTGCTGCTACTGCTCGGCAATGCCGTGCTGGGCACGCCGTTCATCAACAAACTACAGCCAGGACAAGGTATTTTTATTTCTTTAAAAATGTTGAAAACTTTCTATGTCATGCCTATAAAAAATCTGTCATCGTAAAAAACATGTGGTGTGTCCAATAGCACTATGGATTTTACATTTTTTACATTTCATCCTCATCATGAAAGGGAGGCTTTGCGCAGTGGGAAAATTAGGACCTTATTATTATAATTCTCATCATATTCAAAAGTTTTGATAATATCATTGTCAAGATTTTTTAAAAGCTCGAATGTATTTAAAATAAATAGTTAGAAAATATTAAAAAAATCTTTTTAAAGCTATTCAATTTGTCACACATCAATAATGGCAACAAAGCAAATTAAACACCAAGAGGAAACAGGAAATAGATATTTTCTTTGAATCAATCACTACCGTTTTCAAATTCATCGGGATTCTTGTCAATCAGTCGCCTTGGTTCTACGTGAGTGCAATGAAATATCTAAAATCTCCTTACTATTTGTGTTAGTCAGAAATTCTGAGTCAAAACCTTCCTACTTCAGATAAGTACTTAAGTTATTTTGAATAAAAATATTCAGTGAATTTGATTTTAATTTTAACCGTACAATAATTTTGAGAACAAGAACTGGAAAAACCGGAAACAATTTTAACGGAAAAGTGTTCAGAATATGTAGGGACAAAAACATTTTCTAATTTAGAAAATAAACTAAATAAAGAGTCACGATATAACTTTATTTACCTTTTTGGATCACTTAATTATATTCCATAAATGACAGCATGCAAATCCATTGCCGCAGAATACTAAACTGGTTTTCTCGCGATGGCTAAAAGCACTGACAATACGGATATATTTTTTGATATAGGAAAATCTATCACACGATAGGATTTGAGCTCACGAACATAGATCACTCCTACTACACCACCGGTACCTCTTTATCTAATTACTAGTAGTACGCCCCGGCTTCGCACGGGTAGCCTATATAAATAAATATCATTATAATATAGCTAATTATGTTACTCAGTATAAATGTATTTTCGAAATGATAAAAAATATAGACCCTATAGTATGTAACCCCCCCGCATATACTCCCGTGACCGGCAGCGGCGCGGCGCCGCCGGCTGACTTTTTTCTAATAAGTACTTACATTTTTGAACTCGTGATATCTTTCGAATGGAATGTCCGAATTCAATAATTTAAAAAGTAATAGAAAGGTATTGAAGCAGTCTTAATTTTAAAGTAATTTATTTAGATAAGGATTAATACCTAAGTATAAATATAGAACGTTTTCTGGCGTCGTCATTTTAATTATATTTTTTTGATATTAAAACACTTATTATGACATATCTATAATAATTAGACATATGCTGTCGCTGACTTTTTTGTGGATGTTGATGTGTTCTACAAAATTGTAGTACATAATTTATTTCTTTCATCAATAGTTTTCGCAGCGCACGCGATGTAAGGAATTTCTTTTACACCTTGGGTTACATAATTGAAGTTTTAGTAAGGATCCCTAATTTTTTTGAAAATATAATATAGCCTATGTTCAGCACAGATAATGTAGCTTCACAACAGTGAAAGAATTTTTGAAATCGGTCCAGTAGTTTCGGAGCCTATTCGATGCAAACAAACAAACAAACAAACAAACAATCAAATCTTTCCTCTTTATAATATTATTAGTTTAGATACATACAATAAGTAGAGGCAAGTTTAGAAACAATGCAAACCAAAAATTTAACAGTTGTGTAACACGGGCAGTTACATTTTGCCGGACAAGATCACGAGTTCCATGAAAGGAAAACAAACAGAGAAAGTCATTAAACATGGAAAAGGGATACGCGTGTAGCATTTCAATTACAGTTGTTGCGGCGACAGCGATAATGAAAACAATGGTGTAAGCACAAGTCGTAAATCAATCGGTTTCTTATACGCCAATATCTAAATTAGTATTCATTGGGAGCCATATAATTTGGGTCCGCACATCATTTACGTTACGAATTCTAATAATTACGCTCACAAAACAATGAATACTTTGTAGAATATTTTCTCTGAACTACTGATTTAAGACCGTTTATTAGAAGTAATAATACATTTTACAACAACACATGCTTGTCAACATTTGAAAGCCGGAGAAAGCACCCTTGAAGTCATGTGACTAATGCTAAAAGCTCGTACCATAAAATAAAATCTTTGCACAAGCATTACTTACTTAATACGCTTATTACCTACGAGCTTTGAATTTTCATACGTAAAGATATTAAATAGTAAACACTAAGAACTGAATATAAGTAGTAATGAGTTTAGGCAACTACAGCAGGCAAACTAGATCTCCCACGGATTATACCTAAACAAGCTTAGTATTTCCTGCAGATTAAATTATTCAATACGCAGTTGCATCTAGGAAAATCACACAGAAAACTCTTTGCTGATTTATTGATATAGACCACTAATTCCATGTATAATTTAAAACTGGTGATTGAACACAAAATTAAGTAAATTAACATTCATAAGTAAAACGTTACTTGAATCATTAAAGAATAACAATTTAGTCACAGTAACACCTTATATACAAGTATTATCTATCGTTTGTATCAATATAAAAAGCGTAACATAAATCAAGATGAATCTGTGCAACTAACTACCCAACAAAACAAAGCGTTGTATAGAATATCAAACAAAAGTCTGACAATTACGTTGTATCAGCACATAGGACATTACCAATTCACTGACCACATCCTATTTAATTGAAACAAAAGGAAAACTGCTATTTGCCTAACACGGCACATAATGAGCGTAAACACCATCATACCTTATTTAGTCACAAATAACAATAAATCAAAATTTTCAAAGTTTTACAACAGTACCACTATAAACGAATCTATATTACAGAATGGCCAAGCAAACATTCAGTGAAACAACCATATCACGATATTGATAACTCAAAGTTAGGAGCAGAAGCTGCTGAAGAAATATCCACATCAGATCCTGCTGACATCGAATACTCTACTGATGACCCAGTAGCCGTTGAAGAGCCAGCTGATCCATCTACCTTGCTTAAATCAGCGTTGCTTGGTAAAGAAGAACCTGAGAAAGTAGATTATTCCGGTGCCCAACTTTGGAAAGTTTCAACGCAGAAATCAAGCGTCAGAGCTGTTCTTTTACGACTGCGACGAAGGAACTGTAAGTAAAATGTATTTTTCCACATTTTGATGTACTTGATGTAGCTGTTTCGATAAATAATTACTCCGTATTTTTCAGTAATATCAACATGGGGAGGCAGCAATACCACAATCGACGTGCTCGTCAAATCAGATGCCATATCGAACGTTACCAAAGTTTTCAAAAGAGACGAGATTTCCTACGATATCGTGATTGAAGATCTACAAAAGAGGATCAATGAAGAGAATCCACCTCTAGATGAGAATGAGTTAGAACTGCAGGACAGACGAGGTATGATATGTGTAAGATTTGTTGTCCATCTAGCTTGTGCTTATTCTTCGACAAAATTGCAAGGGCCAAATAAATTTTGTTACAGCAAGAGCTTACAATTTTTGGCGTTACAGGGGTTCCCATCGCCGAAAAGGTTACATAGGGGCCTACATGGGTTACAATTCTCTCGACATACCCATGGAATATTGGCCCACTGCAAATTGGGGTTCGTTGTTGTTTCTCGGCACCGAATCTTTATTTGCACCAAGAGTTTAACATTCAAATCAAGTAAAACTTTAAAATCAACGTTTTACTTGGTTTCGGCTTTCTGGGTCGAGCATTGTCTAACTTGATACGGATGGTCGAAATTGTTGAATTAACATGTACGTGATTTACACTTGTAACTAACTTCGAGATATTTGTTAGGTTCTACGTGACTAGAAATTTCAAATTCGTCACTAATCTGGTTAATAAGATTTAGGATAGTATTACAGATGCGAATAACTCTAATGATAATTTTGTAGGGCACCGCATGACATGGAAGCAGTATCACAGAGTAGAAGATATTCACGGCTTCATGGACTATTTGGCCAAGACCTATCCTTCGATTGTCAGTGTGAAGTCTATTGGGAAATCTTACGAAGGACGTGATCTTAAAGTAAGTACTCTCCCTAACGTTTGGGACCAGTAAAAAGTATCTGAAAAGGTTAGTCATACATCTTATTTCATACAGGTTTTAAGGATATCCAATGGAAAAACTACTAACAAAGCAGTTTTCATTGACGGAGGTATCCATGCAAGAGAGTGGATCAGTCCAGCCACCGTCACATATTTCATCAACCAATTCGCCGAAAACTTTGACGTTGAGTCTGACGATGTTAGAAATATTGATTGGTAAGATTTTTTCCTGGAATTTCTGCTACGCAAACACGAGATATATAATAGAGCCTTGTAGGTGGAGATGTAGGTTTTCAATAATTATAAATCTTTCAGGTATTTCATACCAGTGGTGAACCCCGATGGTTACGAATTCACTCACACTACGGACCGTCTTTGGCGGAAGAACAGGAAACCTGGCTACACACCTAGGTGTATGGGAACTGATCTGAACAGGAATTTCGGGTGAGCTAAAATAGTAATCTAGTAAGTTCGACGTATAGTGCGCTTACTTTCCTTGAGCATTCAAGTAATAGACAAATATAAACTATTAAAGTACCTATCTACCGAGTATGACCAGATAGGTATATCGTATTCTTTGCTACATCAAAGCTGTGTGTTTATTTCATGAACCTTGTAATGGTCTAGAGGTAGATTCAGGCACTGCGGTAGTCGGAGGGATGAGCACAAATAAATTTGACAATCTTACGATTGTAGCTTTACACAGCGTGTTCGATTTACATTGAGTGTCAAACGCCAGCTCGACAGCCGAACGTCGCAGCGTCAACAACGGCGGATCCTGAGCTGGTTCCAGGACTTTGATGGACCACTAACTGAACATAAAATTATAAGTTCTTGACTTGACCACGACTACGTGACCCCCCCTGGCGCCAAGGCTGGATCCGCCCTTGAGCGTCATCGCGCAATCTGAATAGAATACGCTGCATGACGTTAACTTTACGATTTTCACATTAAATTTATTCGTGCTCACCCCTTTGGATGTAACTGATTTGTACAGCGTCTGTCGAAGGGTTGAGTTAAAATATGCTTTCAGATACCGGTGGGGAGGTAAAGGAGCTTCCAACAACCCTTGCAGTGAAATTTACAGAGGTGCAAGAGCGTTTTCCGAACCAGAAACAAAAGCAGTGTCTGTAAGTATTTCAATAATTTTGAATTTTAATTGATTGAGTTTCTTTCTTTCTTTATACAATCATAATCAATTATTTGCATTAAATGTAAGTACCAAAAGTTCTAGTTTTTATTTTAGTCAATAGTTCTGTCTTTAATGATGAAATATATTTTAAGTAACTTAGTTTTAGATAGATCTTAATACAGCCATTAGTCTCCTCACCTCTTTATTTTGACTATAGGAAGATTTCTCATAAAATGTCTCTGATTTGGAACCAAAGTATGAAGGATGTTAATGATACTAATTGTTTTATTTTTTTAGGATTTTATAAAACAAAACGCGGTAAACTTCACGGCATATTTGACATACCACAGCTACGGACAATATCTGCTGTATCCTTGGGGATACGATAACGCACTGCCTCCGGACCACGCCCAGTTGAATCTTATTGGAAAAAGGATGGCACAGGTACTTTTTACTGAATCCCTATCAAATTAGTAACCATTTACCAACCTATGTATATAAATATAAACAAAAGTAATAGCAGCAAATACCTACCTACCATTTATTTTTTAAAGAGCCACTCATTCCAAATTATTTAGACTAACTACCTCCTGATAAATAATGCATCGTTGGTACACAGTGCATATATTAATTTAACCCATTAGACATTTTATAGAAGAATATTGATGAATTAACATAATTATTTTATAATGTATATGTATTATTTACTGTGTACCAGTGTAATTGGTTATTATTGTATCAGTAATAACTTAATATTGTATGTTTCCAGGCCATAGCAGACGCAGGAGGTTCAGAATACAGTGTTGGATCATCAAGTGGATTGCTCTACCCGGCTGCCGGTGGCTCAGATGATTGGGCCAAGAGTGAAGGCATCAAGTACACCTACACTATTGAACTGAGCGACACCGGCCGTTATGGCTTTGTCCTACCGACAACCTTCATTGAATCAGTAGCTAGGGAATCCATGGCAGGTCTCCGGGTTTTAGCAAAAACTGTCAGTTCTGAATGGTGATGCTAACAAATTAGATTTAAATAAATTATTGCCTAGCCTAGTGCTAACCCAGTGTGTGAATAGTTTTAAGACTAATTTAATGTTTTTATAGAATTTTTAATTAAGATTTGAACAAGACAAAAATAAAGTGATAAAGAAATAATTTTTGTTTGATTTTGGTTTAAAACTCTCTTCAATTACCTAAAAAGCCTGGCTAGATTATTTAGGTATAATGTGTTAAGAGTAGGTATGTTTGTACTAATTGACTTATGATATTTATGAAAAAAATTACCAAACTCTCAAGTAATAAAAGCACATGCATTTCTAAGTCAGTTTTGCCAATAAAATTTGGTGAGTAATCAATAAAGTTTGGTAACCAACTTACCTTGGCAGTGCTTGCAGGTTTATCTTCATGTTCACTTTCAGCTTTTGTTACCTTAATTTCTGGTATAGCTCCAGAATTATTATGACTAAACATTGGAACCGAGTTTACTTTCTTCATCGGGCTACTTTTTAGTAAATTTGCAGACTCAAGAGCGATGTCTTCCGCTCGTTTTAAAATAAGTTCTACATCTTCAACGTCAGCGGCAATCACGTTATCCTTAGTATTAGAAGCTGAGAGCTTATTGATCTCACTGAATATCTGTCTTATTTCATCATCACTATCTTTGTAAGCTTCACAGGCTTTCTCAAAGCTCAAAAATTCTCTTGTAGATACACTATTTTCATTGGACCCTATTTCTTGGTGGTTCATTATCAAACTCTGAGCCATGATTAATGAACAACTGAAAATCTTTATTGTGTAATTTTATGCATGCAATTCTCGTGTTTGCTATGTAAGTCCGGTAATAGTCTTGAAAAACTAAACATGATTTCTCAATCTCAACTCGACAAACAAACAATTTATAAATCAGCTGGTTGCCTAGCAACGATTTTTTATAGTAGATAGAGGTGTCAGGGGTTTTCGTAAAGTTACCGGTTTTCCTCGCAGCACTGGACTGGACTAAAACTTTGACATTTCAATTTGAATGGCATTGATGCTTGCAATGCGAAAGTTTGCTACTACAATTTGCTTGCTTGCTTGCTTCCTGCCAAGATCGTTTTGTTGTTTGTTGTTCTGCGATATGATTTACAAAATAGTGAAATAGTAAAAATTTCCTAGTGCAATTTTATACAATTACGTCGAGCAGCCAAATACCAAAATGTCTGTTCCTCCACAAGCGTTTGTGAATAAAAATAAGAAACATTTTCTTGGGATCCCAGCTCCTCTAGGTTATGTGGCTGGTGTAGGCAGAGGGTAAATATTCATCTATATGATCAAAGAATCTCCGTAGAAAATGATAAACTAGTTCTGTAATGGTCTATATTTATTTTCAGCGCAACAGGTTTCACCACTAGATCTGATATTGGGCCTGCAAGAGACGCGAACGATGTATCGTAAGTATCTACTCAAATCTAAAGGTTTTCGCTTTCACACAGACAAGAACTCATCATGGAATGATTCGCCTAAGAAACTGAAGCATATTATGTAGAGAAAAACGTATAATGTATTATAAAGTCACATGAATAATGTTATTGATTCCTTTCCAGTGATGACCGTCATGCACCACCGGCGGCAAAACGGAAAAAGAATGAAGAAGAAGATGATGATGAGGATTTGAATGACTCAAACTATGATGAGTTTTCAGGATACAGTGGCTCGCTCTTCTCTAAGGCAAGTTTTCTATTATTCGGTTACAATTTTACTGAACTACTTTATAATTTAAAGAAAATTATAAGTACTTTTATTTCTTTGACCCATGCTATCATGCCCAAGGGCTGATCTCATCATTACTACAGGAATAAATGTGGCATAGTCCTAATAAACTTTGCTTGAAATGTTTTTAGTTTTCAATGGACCACAAGAAGAATGATGCTATGAATTGTGGGCTTAACCTTCATAACTCATTTGCTGATTTTTTATAATTTATGTTACAGGATCCATATGATAAAGATGATGCAGAAGCTGATGCTATTTATGAGTCAATTGACAAACGGATGGATGAGAAGAGGAAAGAGTACAGAGAAAAGAGGCTTAAAGAAGATTTGGAAAGATACCGTCAGGAAAGGTGAGTGGTTTTTATACTGCCCAGCAATAGGCCATCTAGGCTGCAGTGATATAGCCGCAATTTTTTTTAAATTATTTTTTTTTAATTCTTCTTCTTTCGTGTCAACATTCCTTCAAATTGAATCCGCCCAGAATGTGGCAACCGCTATGGCAGATGCCGTTTTTTTTAATTAAAAAACTATTATCAAAATCAGACTACTTTGTTTAATTAAAGAATAGAATAGAATATTCTTTATTGCACACTACATAAATATGAAAATAACAAATAAAATACCTTAAGGTAATATTAACAATTATTAGTAAGTAGGTACAATGGGCGGTCTTATTGCTAAAAGCAACCTCTTCCAGGCAAAAAGTCACATGTGGATATAAATTAAATGAAAATATCGCGTTAACTTGAGAGTTAAGAAGATGGGAGGAGGTCTCATCTTTGCATCTCTTATAATGCGCAATATGTAATATTTTCATTGGCTGCTAAACCACTTATTATAGCTTTATTATTTCAGGCCGAAAATCCAACAGCAATTCTCAGATTTAAAACGTGAACTAAAAACAGTATCGGAAGACGAATGGTCAGCCATCCCAGAAGTGGGTGATGCTCGTAACCGCAAGCAAAGGAACCCGAGAGCTGAGAAGTTCACTCCGCTGCCCGATAGTGTTTTGTCGAGGAACTTGGGAGGAGAGTCTTCATCATCCATTGACCCGGGTAGTGGCCTGGCTTCTATGATGCCTGGGGTTATGACTCCTGGCATGCTGACCCCTTCAGGTATTTATATCATATATTAGTCCTTATCCGTTTCCGCTGACTCTGTTAACACCTTCAAAAATAGACTCGACAACTGGCTACGAACAAATAAAACAGTGCTTAAAAAGTGACTGAATTTAATATTTTAACACTGTGTGGCGTAGACACATGAGTGAAAGCTGTCTATAAGTAAATAAAAAAAAATGCACTTTTTGAAAGATTAATAAAAATAAAGTCTATTAACCAACATTACAATAATGAATATATGTATGTGGAAGATGCCTATATGCCTAAGCTGTGTTAATTAGCCCAGACATATGAAATAAGCCATAATATAAGAATCAAAGGTGTCTTATAAGTTTAAATTCATATTACCTACTAAGAAACACATTAGATTCTCAGTCAAGATTGACAAACTGAATTCAATCAGTCCAATAAACTGATATTTCTCTAATAGGATTCTTACAAATAAAAAGCATTTTAAATAATTTTAGGTGACTTGGATTTAAGAAAGATTGGTCAAGCAAGAAACACCCTCATGACTGTCAAACTATCACAAGTATCGGACTCAGTCACCGGACAGACAGTAGTAGATCCCAAAGGTTACCTAACAGACTTGCAGTCGATGATACCAACTTATGGAGGTGATATCAACGATATTAAAAAGGCTAGACTGCTTTTGAAGTCTGTGAGAGAAACAAATCCTAATCATCCGCCCGCTTGGATCGCTAGTGCTAGACTGGAAGAGGTTACAGGTAAATATAATATACATATATGTATGTATTATTTATTATATATTTTTTATTATACATATAAAATACCTAGAACACCCGGAATAAATATTTGCAGATCGTACAAACATTTATCTCAAGGCGGGAATCGAACTCGCAACCTTCCGCGTCGCAGGCGGACCATCGCCCACCGCGCCACATCGGTCGTTATATACCTACAGTTTTCGGCACAATCAGGCTAAATAATTTGTAGCAAGGAGGCAATTGGAGACTCATTCCTCTGTCCTTAGAACTTTATTTTAGCCCGCCTGATTCCGATCATTGATCATACTCAGGATATTATTATTTGACCAGGTAAAGTCCAGTCCGCTCGGAACCTGATAATGAAAGGTTGCGAAGTGAACCCGAGCAGTGAAGAGTTGTGGTTGGAAGCGGCGCGGCTCCAACCGGCGGATACAGCGCGAGCGGTCATAGCACACGCCGCGAGGAACTTACCGCATAGTGTCAGGATATGGGTCAAAGCAGCTGACCTTGAACAGGAAACTAAGGTATGGTGTAGAAAATATAAATTATACAAGTTTTGATAGTGATGATATATATGTGTAGTGATGATATGGGGCTAAAAAAAAAATAAGGTACGCGATTAGACCCGAGGTATTTATATCTATATTGTGAAATCGCGATTAAAACATTATAAGTTATTACGTTCATCTGCATGTTATAAAAACAATTGAAAACTATGATAAGAAAATAATCACTAATGGAAGAAGGCAGCTATGAAAAAAAAACTCATAACATTTCAGCATTTAATTAATTTTAAGTGGAATATACTACTATACTATACTATATTAGTGGAATGACTGTTCAAGCTACTTGTGTGTAAAAATGAAGCTAAAACAGGTATACCTGAACATGGTTATTCTGGCTATTTAATGGTTGAGGTTTAGTAACCGAATTTGATATTTTACAGGCGAAACGCAGAGTGTACCGAAAAGCGCTTGAACACATACCCAACTCGGTCCGTCTCTGGAAAGCAGCTGTCGAACTAGAAAACCCGGAAGACGCTCGAATCCTACTCTCCAGAGCCGTGGAATGCTGTCCTACTAGTGTGGAACTTTGGCTGGCGCTAGCTAGGTTGGAAACGTACGAAAATGCACGGAAAGTACTCAACAAAGCGAGAGAAAATGTACCTACAGATAGACAGATCTGGGTAACAGCTGCTAAGTTAGAAGAGGCACATGGTAAGTTTTTTTTACAATGTGAAGTATGATTAAAACCTTTGTGTAGTTTTATTGTAGGATCAACATTCTACAATGATCATAGATTCTCTTTCTATAATTACTACTTGAGTTCTTTAAATTATATAATTTGTGTAAATCAAACATAAAATATTTATGTTCTTATTTAATGGCAACACAAATTATATTTATTTGTCATAAATATTATTTATTACATTATAATTATGTAGATTCTACTATAAAACAACATGAAGGTTTTGTTTATACTACATACTTTGTAATCATGTCAACCAAAGTAGGTACTTACCAAACTTGATACCTACTTTCGTAGACATGATATCAAAGTAGGTCTCATTTTAGTAGATATGATGAGAGCTCGGTCTTGCCGTCAAGTTTTTTTTAGATTTCATTTTTCATTTAGACAAAATTATCCTCAAAATAATGCACAATCCAACATACCTCTAATCTGTAATGTACTTTTGATGCTATTCTCAGGCAACACCCACATGGTAGAAAAGATAATAGACCGAGCGATCACGTCGCTGAGCGCTAATGGAGTGGAGATCAACAGGGAGCATTGGTTCAAGGAAGCTATGGAGGCTGAAAAGTCAGGCGGCGTCGCTACTAGCCAGGTCAGTATCATTTCACATATTGCACTTACTGATAACAATTCACTCAACATTACTTTTGTAAATTCAACAATTTTTCGTAATATAAAAAGATTAAAACTTAAATCGATTTTTATTCTAATGATAATAATAAGTACAATAGATGATATATGTTAGCACAGACATGATGATTGATTACCATACGTGATGATGACATAATATCAACACTATCTTTTTTAAAGATGGGGTTTGTATCCAAATATGTAACTGGTTTCAGAAACTGTGTCCTGTAGCTCTACCATGAGTTTTTACTATACTATATTTACTATACTCACTAGCGTCTGTAGTTAAAAAAATGTATGAAGATTTGTACAGCGCCCCTAGCGGATAGTTGGGTGCTAAAATTCGTAATACTAATATTTACGTAACTACTCTAGTCAAGCGATTTTACTGTGACAACTCATGGTAGAGGTACTGTTATTTTTGTTGAATACTTGGAGTACATAAAATATGTACTCCAAGACACGTATAGACTTTGATATATATCAAAGTCTATATGTGTTTTTTTCACCATATTTCAGGCTATCATTCGCTCCGTCATTGGCCACGGCATTGATTCAGAAGATCAAAAACATACTTGGATGGAGGATGCTGAAGCTGTAAGTCACTAATTCTCACATTAATTGAATCTTTTTGGGAATTGATTCTAGAAGTCGTTCTCAATTTTATTGTTACAAAAGTTAACATCTTTGGTAAGAAGCGCTTGGAATATAATGTTATAGTTTGTTAAATTAGCACATGTTTCCCAGGCAAAAGCTAGAATGGAATTAAAAAACTAACCATTACAGTGCTATATTTGTATATTATTATGTAGTAATATTTAATATTTCTACCAAGAAAAAAAACTGGAAACCAGCATGACAAAATTATCACAATATTTATTAATTACAGTGCGCAAACGAAGGCGCCTACGTATGTGCCAGAGCAGTATACGGCTACGCACTATCAGTGTTCCCTTCCAAGAAGTCCATCTGGCTTCGAGCAGCATACTTAGAGAAGCAACATGGCACCCGCGCCAGTTTAGAAGCGCTGCTGCAAAGAGCTGTGGCACATTGTCCGAAGAGCGAGGTTCTTTGGCTCATGGGGGCCAAGTCGAAGTGGCTTGCAGGTAAATTATGCTACATTCAAATGATTACTAGCAGATTTTGTGATTTTACTTAGTGAAGTAAGCACATAAATAATTAAAACTAACTAAGCGCGAGTCGGATTCGCACACGAAGAGTTTCGTAACAAAATTTTGTACCACGTGACACGTACAGGCATGAGAGCTTCTTGAAATATTTATTTTATTCCGGTTTTTAGTATGTAATAGTATAGTATAATATAGTAATAGTATAGCGGCAACAGAAATACATTATCTGTGAAAATTTTTACTCTGTAACTATCACGGTTCCAGAGAAACAGCCTGGTGATAGACGGACATCGAAATCTTAGTAATAGGCATACCCCTTGTGTACTGAACTCTAAAATAGATGTTTTTCTCAGGTGATGTCCCGGCGGCTAGAGGTATTCTATCCCTGGCTTTCCAAGCCAATCCCAACTCGGAAGAGATCTGGTTAGCCGCTGTCAAACTGGAGAGCGAGAACAAAGAGTATGATAGAGCGAGACGACTGCTTTCTAAGGCGCGAGCCTCTGCGCCTACACCCAGGGTAAGAGAAATAAGGTTTTATTTAATTGCTGATTTTGAATAGGCCGGTTTGATTCGCTGGATGAGACATCAGACCATATACATATTATAGTCCATTCGAAAAAGAATGTACTGTGAAGTTTTAAGTAGTTGGCCTATTGTAAAACAGTTTGTAATTTTATTTTATACCATTTAAAAAGTTACATATTGACGTAATATAAAATAGCGCTAACAATAACCACAAGGTTTCTATTATATTTTATTTGATTAATTCATTTTTCGGTTTTTTACAGGTCATGATAAAATCAGCGAAACTAGAATGGGCACTACACAACATGGATGTAGCGTTGAAACTACTAGATGAGGCAATCAAAGTATTTACAGATTACCCCAAACTATACATGATGAAAGGACAAATTGAAGAACAGATTGGGAAAAATGATGATGCACATAACACTTATACTCAAGGGGTAAGGTCTACTTTTGAATGTATTTTGTTTTCAAGGTAAGCTTTTTTGGTAAGGATTGTCAATGATTTTGTTAGACTGAAAACTAGCTTTATTTATTTACTTTCATCTAACAAGTAAACACATAAAAGTTGAATAATGATTAAAAATAAGATAATAAATAAATAATATTTTGTAATTTTTAACTTATCAACTTTTGGTAATGATTGGACCAGAATTTAGTGATTTAAAAAAATTAAACAAATAAAACCGATATAATTATTTTGTATGTTAATATGGATAATTAACGTTTACATATTTTTTTAATTTATAATTATGACTAAATATTATTTTTCTAGTTGAAAAAATGCGCTCAATGCATACCCATGTGGATATTACTGTCAAGATTAGAAGAGAAACTCAAGCATGTTACGAAAGCGCGATCTGTGTTAGAGAAAGCAAGACTTAGGAATCCAAAGACTGCTGAACTATGGTAAGTATTATGAAGAAGTATCATTATAGGTCAAATAATTATGGCGCCATAAATGTCATTAACAATAGTAATAGGAACGCATTGCATCGTATAGGACAGGTTTGTACCTATTTTTATACAATCAGCCTGCCGAGGATTTGCACGAGTAGACTTTTTTTATAAATCGGATTAATACATGACTTACAATGTTGACCTCTTAATAATTTTTGAACTTTTTGGATCAGAACTCATAAATTTACTGTCTTATTTTATCTCTTACCTAGAGATAACATTATTGTGTTATCATATTTTTTTTCCCTGTGTACATGCGAATATAAAATTATAAGCGTTCTATCAGCAATCTAGTTCCCATAGTACAAGTTTCGCTTAGTTTGGAATCAGAGTGTGTTATGTGAAATGTCTATGATTATTTTTCCGACCCAAATATCGACCAATAGAATTGCAACATTCGACGTCACGTGGTACAACCTACATGGTATTATACTGATAATTTTTTGAAAATTTTCTCTGGTCGTTGCTATATATAAAAAACAAAACATGATCCAAACACGTCAAACTGACAGGTTGAATTCAATTGTGAAAATTGGAGATTTTGCATGAAAATGAGTCGATTTGGAGTTTGTTCTCTGTCCACCATCGATAAAAAAGTCAAAGGAAATGTTCCCATTAATACGTCTCATGGTGCAATTCTATTGGCCGACATTTGGGACGGAAAAATAATCCCCCGAATACCACACGAGCTTCAAAATTATCTGGCATTTCCCTCAAGGTTCCCTGCAAACAAATAAAATCGTCAAGTTTTTCAGGAAAAATCAATCGATTTTTTAACCTGAAAAACTTGACTCCTTCATTTGTTTGCAACGAACCTATCGGGAAATACCCGATAATTTTGAAGCTCTTGTGGTATTATATGTGAATATTTTTTATATTAATTAAATATTTTTTTTATTATTTTTACAGGTTAGAAAGTGTAAGACTGGAAAGACGAAACGGCAGCATTGATATCGCGAATTCAGTGATGGCCAAAGCACTGCAGGAATGTCCCACAGCCGGCCGCTTGTGGGCTGAAGCTATATTCATGGAGTCCAAGCCGCAGAGGAAAACTAAAAGTGTAAGTTTTATTACTTCGAAAATAAGGTTTAAAGTTATATAACATATTTTTAAAACATTCTAACATCGAAGTACTATTCAGTTTTTTTAACAAGTTAGACCAGTGAAATGCAGTGGAAAATTAGTTAGGTAAAAAAAAAGTTATAGGTAAGCTTTGGACTGCGATCTCACACCTGATATTAAGATGTATGGTGTTTGTTTTAGGTTGACGCGTTAAAGAAATGCGAGCACGACGCGCACGTTCTGTTAGCAGTATCACAACTCTTCTGGTCGGAGAGGAAGCTCAATAAATGCAGAGAATGGTTCAACCGAACGGTAAGCGTAATGTATCAATCACACTAACTGTAAACTTATTTATTTACATTACATTATATTTATTTATCTATTAAGTTTATATAAAACTTTTATTTGTAAATTGGCTCTTAAACGCTTCAATAAAAAATCAAGCGCAAATCAGCTTCAATGACGGTTGGCATATTTCAAATGTGGACTACATTACAATAATCTTTAAAAGGTTGTCTGGATGAGATAGATAGATAGATAGATAAAGATAAAGATTTAGATCGCTTTTAGCGATAAGAACGCCCATTGTACATTTCGTTTTATGTTTTGTTATTTTCTTTTTGTGGTTTGGTTTAGTGTGCAATAACGTATTTTCATTAATACATTCATCTTATTTTTACCTGGTCATTGCTAGTCTTTAACCGATGTACTAATTCAGCGCCCAGAATATTGTGTTTTGGTAATATTGAATTGAAAACCACCGTTATTTTCAGGTTAAGATCGACCCAGATCTAGGCGACGCATGGGCGTATTTCTACAAATTCGAACTAATCCACGGCAACGAGGCTCAACAGGAAGATGTTAAAACAAGATGCAAGACAGCTGAACCACATCACGGCGAGCATTGGTGCAAAGTCTCCAAGGAAATTGACAATTGGTGCTTCAACACAGAACAAATACTGCTGTTGGTCGCTAAGAACTTAGAAGTACCTACGTGAAGTCTCTGTAAGTTATTTATTGTTGATGGAGTATTTTTATCAGATTTCAAACATTCAATGACGATTTTTTGATAAAACATAGTTCTAAATGGGTCGATAGATGGAGTTTATGAAATCATTGGCATTACTAGCGCCATCTAGTAGCAACTTGAAAAAAAAAGACAGTCTTCATTTAAAGTGTATTTTCAACTGTATGTTATTTTTGCATTTCACCGGTTGTGAGCATATTTTGATGATTCTTTTTTGTCTGAGGTTTTCCCATTTAAATTTCAATAAGATTAAACAAGTTTTTAATAATCTGTGTGTATTGAAGTCGGTTTAAATAATTTTGTAAAAAAAATACTATCAGATTATAAAGAAGAATCAATACGGGCTTTTTATTTCACGAAATATATTTTCAAATAGGTCGATAGATAGAGTAGCGTATAAAAATATTTGGCTTTCCTAGCGCCATCTAGTACCAGCTTGCAAAAAATTGCCGCAAAAGTTCCCATTCATAGTTTATTTTTATAAGTCACTGAAGTTTTTCAGTATGTAAATAGATTTTAAGTCTTCTGCAAAAAAGAAGTTTAAGTTTCCCCGCGTTTTGTATGTACACTGATGATTTGTAAACGGCGGGTCCGATTTTGATGGAACTTTTAGTATTGAGTAGAGAATTACATGGTACCGTAACAATTTCTTGTTTGATTCGGATAGGTATAATTACTTTTTGTATAATATTAATTATATTTAAAAAGTGTAACTTGAAAATCACCTGTCAATACATTATTTCGGATTTTCAAGTTTAGATATTTATGTGATGTTGTTATAGATATAGTCCGGGGTAGATAGCTTGAAAAATGACAAAAAGATAAAGAAATTAATAGCAGGATGAAACCCATTAGAAAAGGAAGAGAATATTATAAAAACATAAGGAAAAATAATTTAGGGGCGATCTGAGTTCGGGAAGGGGGTGGGGGTGAGCTTTTAAGGGTAAAAAACGCTTTTTCTCGATTTCCGGGAAAACTAAAAGTCCTATGCAAAAAAGTCAAATGACAAAGTTGTAGGTAATTAAAAGATCTAAAACTTTTCTATACACACTTTTTTCACATAACCTCAAGATGTATGTGAAAAATTCAAAAAACCAAGTTTTTGGTTTTTTATTAATATCTTTTACAAACAATTATATTTTTTCAATAAATTTGGTGAAAACTTACCTCTTTATGTCCCAAATACGCTGTAATTTATTCGATTAGAAATATATATATTTTTCACCTTATTTTGATTAAATATCGAAAAAATATCCTTATTTTCAATCGAAAATTCATCCGTCAAAATATCAGCTTTCTTAAAAAAATTGGTATGTTTTCTGTTTGTTGAAATCTCTTCTTTCCGATAGTGAAAAAAAATTTATATGTTACCATAGAAAATCTTCTCAGAAAATGCAAAAAAAAAGTAAGTGAAAAAAAATAATTGTGGAATGAAACCCATTAGAAAAGGAGGAGAATATTATAAAAATATAAGGAAAAATAATTTACGGGCGATCTGAGGTCGGGAAGGGGATGTGGGTGAGCTTTTAAGGGTAAAAAACGCTTTTTCTCGATTTCCGGCAAAACTAAAAGTCCTATGGAAAAAAGTCAAATGGCAATGTTGTAGGTAATTAAAAGATCAAAGTCAAAGTTATTTTATTTGCTTGAATTAAATGTACATAGATGTTAAAAGATAGTTTGTTTCAATTTAATTCTACCTTATATAAGGCATGCAAAATTTTAAAAATTACAAATTATTATTAAATTGTATTCTATTGCTAATTAACATTTTTCGTCTTTATGTTATTAATTAATAAATATAATTAAGGAAATAGAAAAATAGTTATAATAATGTCAGTAATTAAAGTAATAGTTAGGTAAGTATAGATTTTAGAATAGTATTTTTAAGAAGTAAATTGAGTTAGATTATCAGTAAAGAATTGGTTTACAGTATAATAACATTTATCGGCCAATATAGTTCTCAACTTTCTCTGAAACAACGAAGTGGGTAATTCGCGCAGTGATAGCGGGAGTTTATTATAAACAAACGGAGCCATACAAAAGACACTTTTGCGCATCAATGTGGTTTTAGAATTACGCACACAGACTTTCTTTTGATCTCGTCTGTTACGTTGAACGACATCAGACAGCCGACAAAACAGGTCTGGATTGTCTCTAACAAACATAGCCGTTTCCAGAATATACAGTGAAGGAATGGTTAAGATGGTGTATCTCTTAAAGTATGGTTTGCATGAATCTGTTACTTTAAGATGAAACATGGCTCGAATACATCGCTTTTGATGTTTAAAAAAGATCTAAAACCTTTCTCAAAATTTATGTGAAAAATTTAAAAAAACCAGGGTTTTTTTATTAATATCTTTTAAAAATCTGATTTTATATAAATAAAAATGTAAATCGTTCTATTAAATGTAGATACTTTATTCGAATTATGTTATTCATTACAATATTTTATAATTTTTTTATTTTATTCATTAAAATAAGGGGAAAAAAAATATATTTCTAATCAAACAAATTATAGCGTATTTGGGACGTAAAGAGGTAAGTATTCACCAAATTTCTTGAAAAAAACCCAAAACTTGGTTTTTTGAATTTTTCACATACATCTTGAGGTTATGTGAAAAAAGTGTGTATAGAAAAGTTTTAGATCTTTTAATTACCTACAACTTTGTCATTTGACTTTTTTGCATAGGACTTTTAGTTTTCCTGGAAATCGAGAAAAGGCGTTTTTTACCCTTAAAAGCTCACCCCCACCCCCTTCCCGAACTCAGATCGCCCCTAAATTATTTTTCCTTATGTTTTTATAATATTCTCTTCTTTTTCTAATGGGTTTCATCCTGCTATTAATTTCTTTGGTTTTAAAACCTATCGAGCCTGGTCTAATAAGACTAATTTTAGTTTAAAAATAAATTATTTACGACTCAAGCCAATGTTGTATTTCAAACGGTAGTACTTAGTACATTTACTAATATATCTGATTAATACCCTAATTATAAATTAAATGTAAGGAGTTTGAGCGAAAGTGATACGTTAAACACATTTTTTTTAAATTAGGTGACATTAGGTTGAAGTGGCAAAAAATCCATTGAGTATGTAAGTTTTTGAAGTTACCCTAGTATGAGTACCTAAATAGCACAATTTAGACCTATTTTAAGAACGAAATATTTTACTATTAATAGGTAACTCTCCTATTCATTCTTATATATATTTTCTACATTCTATAAATGATCAAAGTCACATATAAGTTAATCGCAAAGGTTACATCACGACTCTCAAATTGATGCAAGTCAATAACAAACACAGACCCGAGCTATAAACTAAACACCTTTTATAAAACTTCTAAAAATACGCGTTTGTGTTGTTATAAACGCGCTGGCGCAATGCCAGGGCCGACGCGCGTGCGCTGAATAACCACAGATTTTTTCACCTCAAAACGAAACGCTCAGCCGGATTGCGATGCTCAAGTAATACGTAGTGAAAGTGATAATAGTGAAAAAGTATTAAATAAAGTGAAAATGTCGCCACGAATCCCAGTACCGCCTCTACAAGAAATCACACTATCCTCTGTAGCGAGGCAGCTCATACACGCACTGTCGCAACTAACTTCCGAAGAAGACGCCGCGTTCTCGTTCGCCATGGTGTCCTCTTACTACGAGAGCATGGGAGCCACTAACGACATATTCCAAGATCTCATGAATTTAATACTTAGCTCAGAATACTTAGACCCGTCAGTCAGATACTACACAATGCGACTGCTGCTCAAGGAGAACGTCAAAAGTCTAGCGACCGGGATCTTCCCGCATCCCTATTATAAGAAAGTCCTTGAGCTCATTTCGGAGCAAGGGCAGCATCTCACAACGCTCAATCTCAAAGGAGTGTGGGTGAAAGAAGATCACCTACCGCTCTTTTGTAAACTTATACAGAACCTCAGTAATCTCACTGTGCTAAACATACCTTATATAGCCAATGATGAAGTGCTCAAATGTATCGGCGAATGCAATAAAGTTCTTAAACTGTTGGATATCTCGGGAGAGACCGATATCACGGAGATAGGAATAGATGCAATGCTAAGGGGCCACTCGCAGCTGACACGCAGTCTAACCGTTGTAAACATAGGAATGTACGGCGACGAGAACATTGACCACACAGATGTAGCCCTATTAATACGTGGATTGCCGAATCTTACAAATCTTGGCAGTTATTCTTACGTCGGTAAAGCTATTTACTACATTTATACCTCCGATCCAGACTTCACTACGAAGCTGAATTACGTTCACGACATACGGACCAACATGAGGACTATGAAAGCGATTGTAGCGCTGTGTCCCATGATTGAAACAATTTACCTCGAAGAGCCCGATCAAGGAGTACTTTTACAGATGAAAGAATTACGAAACATGAATAAGATTAAACTAAATAAATTCCAGTGTCATGAGCTCCACCAGTTGCTCGAAAAGGTTGGACATAAAATTGTTACGTTGATGCTCTCAGCATCAGCTGGCTCATTCAACTTTACCAGGATAGCAGAAACTTGTAGGAATTTGGAAAGCTTAGAGTTCTATCAAATCCATACGCCAACGCATGAGGAGGAAATTCCATTTAGTAAACTAGAGCATATTGAGATAATACAGGGGAATCTATCACCGTCTCTGCTAAAGTACCTGATGACGAGCAGTCCTCAGCTCAAGAAGTTGATTATAGGAGATGAAATAAAGCTGGACGATAATGATATGTCGCGGTAAGTTCATATTTCATCAAACTACTAAAATCTAATTAGACCCAGCAAATAACTCATCTTTATGGAATGTCATGAAATTTCTATGAGAATATTTCGTTATTTACCTGTAACGATATGTCTGACTCAGATACCGCATGGAAGTTTACAAATTATATTACGATAGCGGAACTTTACTAACTCAGATTTTGCTACACCGCTGGGTCAGAAAAATCTTTTAATCTATGTCAAATAATATCAAAGAAGCGCCAAAGTATATGTCGGTTTTGTACCATTAAAAGTTCTCAAAAACCGTGTCTCTTTCCAGAATGATCCATCGATACAAATTCAACAACCTCGAAGCTTTATGGTTCCCTAACGCGCCTCACCTCACCTGTGCTACAGTTGAAATGCTAATGGAATCCTGCCCTAAACTTCAAAGCCTCGGTGAGCTCAGTGGATGGAGATTCACTCCTGACGACATGATGTTCATGAGAGCTATCGCCGCTAGTACCAACTTAGACTTGATACTGTCCCCTCCCGGTATTTTCCAACAAGGAAGTAGGTAGTGCCTTCTGTATTTTGTAACTTCAGCAGCGCCATCTTTCTTTCAACAAGTGACAGCTATGGACAAAACTGACATTGACGTCTAACCTTTTTAGATAGGTGTTTTAATTTTAATGTTTTGATACATTTTATACTTGCGTGTAGTTTTTGTAAATACTAAAGCAATGCAATTTAATCTAGCTACGTACAAAATTAATAAACATTGATTCAAATTGTTCAGTTCAGTTTTATTTTTAAAATTTCACAGCCAAAGTCTATACATCTGTATCGAAATTATAAGTCACTTTTATCATGAATAAAGTTTGATCTTTTGATCTATATCAGGGGTCACCAATTAGTTTCGCTCGGGGTCCATTTTAAGAAAAAAAATGACGTCCGCGGTCCGCACATTTTATAAAAAATATTGAACATAGGTAATTACGGAAAACAAAGGTATTATTATTTACATATCATTGAGAAAAGTGACATTTCTTATTGTTGATTATCTGTTTGATGTTTGGAGTGGAATTGGTGCAAAATATTGACATTACTCGTTATTTCGCCCGGAAATTTTCGAATTAACGTCAACAAAAATACTGCGTGGGATATATTTTTCGGTCCGCATACAATGGGTCGGCGGTCCGCATGCGGACCGCGGTCCGCCATTTGGTGACCCCTGATCTATATGAATCATCATCATGACTACTGGACATGTTTTCAGAATGAAAGACTTTCGGCCCTCTCTATTTGCTTCATGCAATCTTTCGACGTTCCCTTTCCATTCTTAACGACGATTCACCTAATCAGCCTTATAGTAGATCAGGTACCTTATCATATACCTAAGAACTATTACATAAATATTAAAATACCACTGTTAAAACACCGAATCTCTCAACTTTCTATGCACTGTCACTTCATTTCACGGCGACTTTGTTCTCTTGTAAATCATTCTTTGGCGGTTCGTTTTCTTGGTTGCTAGCGATTAATTTCTTCTTTTTGGTCTTTTGTTTCAACATTTTGCACTCGTCTGCGCATTTTGTTGTGATTATGCTCCTAGAATAAAAAACATGTGATTATAATTGTGACAAATAGCTTGTCTAGTTATGAGTCTAAAAATAAATGTGACTAACTCTTATTAGATACACGTTTCAAGTAGGTAATCTTACGAATTATCTGTAACAGTATTTTTCTTATATATTCTTACCTGACTAGATTTTCCTTCACATCGAATCTATCCGTGATCTCCATAATAACATCCGATATGATTTTGGGGTCCAAGCACATTTTTGCTGGCTTGTTCTGGAAAGCTGGAGAACGCTTTCCGGTCATTGAGTGTGTAGCTAATACCCTGCAAACAGAACATTATTATTACATTTATAAAGTCTAAATTACCATGGTTAATGGAAAGTTTTTGAGTCAGTATAAATTATTTACCTTCTTGGGAAAACCGCGAGCAACAATGTTCTCGTAGCGATCGTGTACGATTTCCAATTCACTTTCCTGAACTGATCCATATGTATAAGAGTTTTACCGCTACCTATTGGCACCTAAAACAAGCAACATTTATTTGTGAGTAATCTACAAAATTAAATATCATCTAAATATTTTCGGGTACGCAATGTCGGACTTGGTTATTGGTGACGGAAAACGTGAGGAAACCCCCGCTTATTCACTGTCGATTAGATAGCCATACGTCTTGGGCTAACCCACTTTATTTGAAGAGTCGACCCTGCCGCCATTATTCTTTAAGCCAGTTTATTTATTCTTTAACATGTCTACATTTAAGTTAAAGTTGTTGAAGGCCAACATTTAAACATATCTATAGCTGCTGTATGTGATAGAATATTGTCATGCATAAAGTTAAATAGGTAAATCTAAAAATAGAATTCGCGTGAATTCGTGCAATAGAGCACAATGATTTAGGTATGTACTTATTTACTTACCCACTCTTTTTCTCCTGCCTTTTCGTTAGACTGTTTAGAGCCTTTTGCTACTTTGGAATTTTCTATCTTCGGCGACGCGTTGTATTGACTGTCGTATTTGTTCGTGATAAGAACATTATCATCTGAACGATTGAACTCTTCTTCGGGATCATAAGGGTCATTTTCCTCGTACTCTTCAACACCTTGAATAACTCTTTCGTTGTTCTTTGCTTCATCACCTTCTTGCTGATTGTCTTCAGTACAGTTGCTCATCATAATAGGTCGTTTGAGATCTTCAAGCATATTGAACAATTCGCGGAAACTTTGATCAATCTCATCCAACTCACGCGGGTCTATTGTGATTCGTTTACCTACAATGTTGATAGAATTGTGCCTTT
This sequence comes from Ecliptopera silaceata, assembly GCA_932527185.1. Taxonomy (NCBI): domain Eukaryota; kingdom Metazoa; phylum Arthropoda; class Insecta; order Lepidoptera; family Geometridae; genus Ecliptopera; species Ecliptopera silaceata. The sequence goes on along the minus strand of OW052207.1, from coordinate 3,327,960 downwards.
TCGTTGAGTCTGGTAAGGATTTATTAAATGAACCGTTACGTTCATTGTGTGTTCTTTTACGACTGTAGTTCTTCTTAGAACTGCTATTGTTTTGCAGTGGCTGCATACCTTTGGGTATGACCGCGTTAGCTCTATATGACGGAGTTAAAACTTTCTTGGTACTTTTCCTGTTTATGTACTGGCGTTTACATTGTTCTAGTTTTATTTTCTTAGCTGAAATAGTTTCCTGAAAAGTTTAATATAAATGAATACAATACTATTATTCACAATACACAGCATGTAGGTACATTCATGGGCATTTATCTATATGGACTTGACTATAGCAATATAAGTTCTTAGCATACCTTGATATCTGAATCAGCGGACATTTCGCCGTCATCGCTCGGAGCCCATGACGAGGCACTTGGAGAAAAGTCTTCAGGTTCGTCTTCGGGCTTCGGACTTGGACCTGCAACTGCTTGAACACCTTCTTTTAGCCTGGATTCCAGTTGATCCCGCTCTTCTGCAAAAGTGAACGTGTAGTTTAAGTACAGTGTCGTATTAGTCATGCAGTACATTTATATTTGTATGCGATTGTGGTAATGTACCTAGATATTAACGCCTAGACATAATAGATATTAATTGTACTTACCTACCTTTATCAAGTAAGTACTTACCAAATTTTGTTACCCTACATGGTTGTGGATGTAAAGAAATACACCATGGCACGTAGGTATACCTTATATATTATATCATAGATTGAATTCTTATTGTACACTCATAAAAATAAAGATAGCTTTTTGAAAAAGTGTGAGGTTCATGGTGTGAACACTAGAGGCAAATATAAATTGTGCGTCCCTGGGTTCCGGCTTTGGAGGGTGAGTGGGTCGTTTGTGGGGGGTGCTGTGCGTTTTTATAATAAACTCCCCGAAAATGCAACAAAACTCTCAGTTAGAAAATTTAAAACATACATTAAAAATAATCTTATAAAAAAGGCGTATTATACCTTAGACAGCTATATTAATGACAAAACTGCATGGCCTGATGTCGCTCCACCCGTCAACAGCAACTTTGTCGATTTGTGATGTTAGTAATGTTCTCTTGCCTTGCTTATGTACTTTGTAGTATATTTGTATCTGAAGCGAAGCGTGTGCTGTCTTTTTGATTTACGTATAGCTTTATTTTACTTCTTTTTTTTTTAAACTCATTAGTGTATCATTACTAAGTTAAATTGACACCGCACTGAAACTTCAGTACTTAATTTAGTTTAATTGTAATTCTTTGTAAGAAGGATCATATAAAAAAACGGTAGGAACCAGGCCGTAAGTTTCTTGCCCGTTCTTCTAGGCTCTGGTCGCGTGGAACTGGCACCTAGAATCACCTAGTATGTAAGACGATTCTAAATGATCCTTGTGATTTTACTGAATAAAGTAATTTTTGACTTTGACTTTGACTTTGAATTCAAATAGTCGGATTGTGCGAGCAGTTAGACCGATTTTCACTAGAGTTTACATTTATGGCAGTAAGTTTTATCGAGTCAAATAAGAATACCTAAGTTTAGCTTGGTTGGCTAATAAGTTAGGACTTACTTGCACGTGCAAGAAGAGTCGCTCCTTGCGGTTCTCCTCGCCTGTTCACTGTTAAGACTTCTCCGATCTTCAGCTCTCGATTCACCGGCTGCAGCACTGACTTCAAGAAGACCACATCTCGCCCACCAGCGCTCCACTCCACTAGCAACCAATTCTCATTTCTACGAGACATAACGACGCACTATTTACGAACTTTTCTAACGTACTGAGCTATTAGATCAGTGCCCGGAGGGTTCTATGATCGAATTGCATTTGGGACTCAGGTAAAAGTTTTACCCCTCAATGCAGTTATTACCGCTACCCCCGCCCTTACGCCCAGACAATGGTTTTCGCCAACGGCTGTGGGGAAAAAAATGCATCTTTTTTGCAAGCCGCTTCCTAGTAAGTTTCTAAGCGGTTATAATCTTTTGTAAGGGACCCTTCGGTTGTCTTCACAGTCATAAAAAAATTAAGACAATGTCTATTCATTCGGAAATTCCCGTTCGCATTTACAGAGGTAGGAAAAGAACGTTTAGGGGTTGGCTATAGATATCCGGTACCTGCGCCGGGAGTCGTGACTAGGTGGAAAGGGAAGGGTAGACAACAAGAAGTCTTCCCCTGAAACCAGTTTTTCTAGGAAAGCTATAGTTTTTGAGTTATAACACTTTTTAGGTGCCAAAATCTTCATTTTTAGGTTAGTTTTTGATGAACTTCACACTAATTTCTGGCACTAGCTGACACTTGAACTAGTGTATGTCAGTTTGGGAGTGTCAGGAGGCCTAAATGTAAACAATAATAAAAAGAAAAGTGTAATTTAAATTTAAATAATTTTTTTTCGCGGCAAATTTCTGAATTTTAATTCAATTTATTTTTTTCAATTGCTTTTGAACTCAGAAAGGTGATTTGTGACAGAATACTAGAATAGGTGCGAGGAGCGAAGCGACGAGCGTTAGTTTGATATAAAAAACCGCGCACGAGCCGAGCGAGCAAAGCGAGCGTGCCGCGGCAGCGGCCGGCGAGTGCCAGAACCGACATGCACAAGATGAAGTGCCAGTGACAGGAATTAGTGTTTAATGCATAAAAAACTAACCTAAAAATGAAGATTTTGGCTCCAAAAATGTCATAACTCAAAAACTATAGCTTTCCTAGAAAAACTGATTTCAGGGGAAGACTTCTAGTTGTCTACCCTTCCTTTTCCCCCTAGTCGCGACTCCCGGCGCAGGTACCGGATATCTATAGTTTAACCACGTTTAGTGCCTACAATGTTTAATCATTAGGATTGGGTATTTAGAAATTGTTGTTCATTGGAAATTTTGAGTAGGTAAGTATACTAAAAAATATAGGTAAGTACCTCTATTAGAGGCGAACAATTTCTGATTTATTAAAATTTTATTTACTTACCGATCTATGCATCTACCATAACTCAAAGTAACTTAGGTACCTACCTAGGTATAGTAGGTACTAGGAGCGTTACGAAGTTGGTAAGTCCTAACATAAGGAAATATAAGAAGTTCTTCATTTATTTCATAGAAAAATATAACGGACTCACCTACAGTACAGATAGGATCATCTACTTTGGAACCAGTCGTTAGGTATTTAAATACAGTAGCAATTGTTTTAGGAACTTCACGTAAGTATTTAAAAAAACACCATGTAACCAAATACAGCAGTATGCATCGACGCTGTATCATTCCTGTCCTCGAATTACAGAATATAATATCCCCGAAAAACCGTCTTTGTCGAAACTAAAGTGGTTTTAATGTTTTTTTAAGTGGGTAGAATAGTGTGTGTAGTGGATCAACTGCGATTTATTGCATGTTTTGCTGACTGCTTGGATACCAAACCTATAACGTATGTCATAAAAGTTTATATGTCAATGTCAAAATATGTAAGTTGTCACTTCTCAGTTCTGTGTTTGTTTATTATTTATTTGAATCGATCGAACAAAAAATAATATTCTATGAATTTCATGAGTTTTGTATAAAACATCCTACAACTACACTTGCTATGGAAGCTGCTACATTGACGAAAAAGAAACCCACCATTAATAAAGGAAAACTAAAGAAAAGCTTGAGAAATGTGATGTGTCGTCCGGACCCTGTGTTTTGGTAAATAAATAAATTAACCTGCGTGAGTAGACATTGACCACGAGACAGTTTATCTGTACGTACCTTACCTTCTCGTTTCAGGCCCGAGTTGTCAGAAGAACATGGAAAAGATATTGAATTAAGTTTGGAAAAATACAAAGTTGACATACCAGAGTACAAAAAACCACATTGGCAGCATACTAAGTCTATTCCCAAAGATCAAAGACAAAAGGCGCCTAAAATACCGTGAGAAATATTTATTACTATATTATATTTTACACTCATTAATTGTATTTACCTAATATCTAATTAAATGTGCACTGAAACCAAAGCATACCTAACAAAGAATGTTAAGGTTTTCAAAAAGTCTCTAGCGGTATGGTATTTAAATATTACCTGTGAAATAAATAGTAAATATTTGTTTTCAGGAAAGTTGATGGACTGTTATTTGGCATCACAACAGTCACTACAGCAGTTAAAAACAAAGAATGTTCTGCAATAATCATCGAGTCCACTGTGAACCCTCGAACATTAGTTCTCCCACTCATTGAACAATGCATCGCTGCCGCTATCCCTACATTATGTCTGAACGGCTTGAGCAAAATAACTTCAGCCAATTTCGGAATTCCAACAAGTTGCCTTGGCCTGAAACATGATTGCCTTCTCGATATAAAAGAAAAAATAAATCATCTAGTCAAGCATTACAGCCCTCCACAAAAACTTACGCAAAACTCGAAGAATATAGAACCTACTCTAAAGATGGAAGTCGATGAAAACAATGATGAAGATGAAACAACAGTACCTATGACTTGTCCATACTTGTATAGAACTAGTAAAAAGACCAGAGTGTTCAACCCATCACTTACAGAATCCAAGGCCCAAAAATCATTCATTGGGCAAGATTTCATAGAATTCTCTGATAAACCAAAACAGCAGGCTGATAGCAAAGCATACATGGACATGATACTTCAGAAGACTAGCAGTAATCCAAATAGGGTTAAAAATAAATAAACAGCATATAATGAGATAAAATTTTATTACAATATAAAATATTATTGCTATAATGTCAAAAAAAGACATGAATTATGTTAAGCATTCCTGTAGGAATGTTAAAAACAGGAGCCAGAAATATCTATAGTTTTCACTGAAAATAAAAAGATATTTATGGTTCCTGACACCAAATTTTACCATTAATTGTTGCTATTCTTAATAATATTGGTAAAATTTGATTAAATTAACCTAAATAACCATAGTGTACTTCACAAAATGTTTGTATACAAATAATATTTCAAGTTATGAAGTACACCATGGGGTAGATATATGTATCTTACGTTTTCAATCGATGCATTGCATTAAAGTGTTTAATCAGTTCAATTTAATAAAAATCAAACAACAAATTTTGTGTTATATCTATAACAACAATAAAATTACTTATTAGTCAATAAAATAGCTGGCCCATTTTACTTAAATGTAAAATATATAAAAAAATTATAACAGAATAATGAATTTTTGTGTTAGTCTTAAAAGTTAAAACAAACTATTATCAAAGTTCAGTTATGTTCAAAATTCACTACTAGGAGTAAAATTATATCAAGTAGCAAATATTCAAACCAAAACAATCAACTTCTATTAAAAATAATATAACTCAAGTAATATTACAATAGCATGGATATTCTTAACTACACTTAAAATTATTGCAGATTCTATGTGCATATGTGGGAAATTATCTTATGCAAAATAAATCCAGGATTCTAAATCTTGCTCACTGGAAATCATACTCTAATATTTACGTTTATAATGGGTGTTAGTATATTATCTGATTGATTACAATAAAATGCAAGCAAATCCTACACCTACTTCATACACTTCTCAGAAGCATATTTATAATAGGAAATACATGTTTTATCCCTTTATTCATTATCTCCAATACAATTTTGCCAACTAGTCGTAATTTAGTGTTCCTTGTCATGTACTTATGTCTTTTAGAAACATAATAATACACAATAACAATTAATTATATTGGAACCATGAATAAATGGAGTTAGAATATAAATGCTTGCAAGCATGTTCAATAGAACATAGACAGCAAAAAGCGAGCGATTTATAAAATCGACAATAGCAACTCGCTATAATCGCGAATATCAATACGATCCCTACGATCATCGACACCTATCAAAATATCGTCTGATACAAACATAGCGGCAGAATTTTCATAAAAAATCGTGCGTAGCTTTGCATCAGGCACGGTTCCAATAAATAACCATCAAAAACAAATTCATTACTGCTCTCGCTCTTACTTGAGTCAAAGCATTTTTTATTTCATTCTCGATGGAACTTGAAAATTTAGCTTGTGGGTCGTCAATGCATGGGCGCTTCGCTCGGACGGTACCGCGCTAATATAATCGCGCACATAGTCTGAGCATCGGTCTCTTCCGGGTACAGTGCCATCGCCTCGGCCACCTGAGCCTCGGGGAATATACCGGCCAGGTGGAAGTGCATGCGGCGCCGCGCGTCCCAGTGCTGCAAGGCACCTTCCGACGCAGCCGGAGAAAGAGGCATCGAGTTTCTCATGCCGATAGCCCCCATCGCCCCCATCTGGCCCGGCGCCGGCGCACTGCCCACTCGACTGGCCGCGGCGTGACCTAGCCTAGCGTGAGGCGGCAGTCGCGGGTCGCAATTAGGGTTCAGAGTCAGTTGACGTTGCAGCTTTCTGTGCGGATTCGCATCGGGCGGGGGACCGGGGGATACTATGCAAGGTTGCGAAGGTCCAGCCATCGGCGGCTGAACTTGCGCGTAATCGAAATGTGTAGCCAGGTCGGGTAATCTAGGGGCGGCGGACTGAGCGCGCGCGAGGGGACGTTTATCTACGAGCGCTGGTCTTCCGCCGGGAGGTAAACTTACGGTATGCAGATCTCTCGGCCGTAGTTGCTTCGCTCGCTCGGACAGCCTTTCCGCCACGGATTTGTGCGGTCTGCCGGCGCGTTCCGGATGATGGAACTTGCATTTGTTACCGTACGTGCACTTTCTGCCGTAGGGGCAGGCCGGGGGTGGGTCGGCCCGCGTTGGCGGAGCTCTTAGAAACGCATCTAGAGTCGGTCCGGATCTACCGAGCGGATCGTCGGGCGGCATGAAGCGGTCGTTGACGAACGAATACATGAGCAGGCGCTCCTCGATCACTTTCCGGAACTCCGGGCTTTCGGTCGAGAGGTCGCGGTAATTGTCATTCGATACAACGACTCCGTCCGTTTCAGCTGCAAGCTTGAGGATGTATCGGTCGTCGTAGCAGATCAATCGTTTGCCGCCGAGGAGTCGACTCGGGGTGTACACTAGAACCCGTTCTCTTTCTAGTCTTTCTAATGCGTCCCGTTCGGCTACAGGGTTGTCGGGTCGAGAGGCTTCCTTCCTCCACTTTGGGACGAAAGCAGTGATCTCTTTGTGTCCGCGAGCTCGGAACCATTCCACGCATATCTCGATGCCCCGACATGAGAACACCTCCTTGTTTCCATGGCTGTGAACAAGATCAAATAAAGGATTAATTATAATTTAAAACTTGGAGTTGGTTTAAGTTTCCATCAAAAATAAGTCGAAACTTGGCACACTATGCATAAAGCTATCCAAATAAAACTTTTTGCGTTTTGGCAAAAATAGCCATGGTAAAGATACTATGGCTATTATTGCCAAAAAACAAAACTATTTTTTTATTCTCTCGAGTCTTTTGCTGTAAAGTAAGAACTTCCCAAAGACTCGAGAGAATAAAAATATAACCTACAAGTTTAAACATTCTTCTTCTTATCGTGTCGATGCTAGATACATAAGTTTTGAGAGGTGTTTCGCAAGATTTTGTAGCATCGAAAAAGTTAAGTTTAAACATTGAAAAGTTACCTCATAGCGACATTGCTGCCATCAATAACGATATGCCTGAGCGGTGCTCGGTCAGGCGGCGGGTCAGGTTCCGCTGGTAGAGCCGGTGATAAGGGCCGTTGCGGCTGCAATGAGGCCAGCTTTATCAGCTCCGCCAGGAGTTCGTTCCGTGGCGGGTCTGCCCCGAGCCGTTGTAGCGCCGTGCGGGCTAAGCGTTCTGAGTAGCCGAGCTTTACAGCGAACTCGATCTTTGCCTACGAAAATGATATCAATTATAACACAGTAGTAATTTAAGCTAAGTAGCTGTTTTGGTTTAAAAGCTATCCTGGAAAATTTTATTATCGCAACGCCTGTTGATGTTCATATTACTTTGTTTGATTAGGTATGGATGCTCTTAGGAGCGTACTCGTGTAGATATTGTTGAACATCAAATGGGCTATATGTTGGTTACATAAATTAATATTTGACCGACTTGGATGACAATAGTTAAAAATCAAGTCAACCAGTCCTAAATAACTCCATGGAATGTCTCTAAGGAGGTAGGCGTTGTGGCTGCAACAGTTCTTATAACTATCGAAGACAAATCGATCCTACAACTATCTCATATCTTCTAATAAATGATTTCTGATTTATTTCTGGGGTTTCTACGCCGGGTTGGATATTCACCTGATTGGGTTGTGGAGGAGGTGGTGTGAGGGTGACATACTCCGCAAATTCCGCAGCGAGGGTATCAGAAGGTGTGCGAGACGCAGCCCTATGCGCTCCTTCATCTTCACATTCAGAGTCGTAGCTCGAGTCCTCGCCCCTTTCGCCCGACCATCCCAGTGATGACTCCACATATTTCTGGAACAATTGAGATCCACTTTAGAACGTTTTGCAGTACTTAGTTTAGACAACGAACAATACCGTAAAATATAGGTATAAGTATAGAGTATTTTGTCTCTTTCGATACTAGGTATTCGAAATTACCTGTCAAGGACGAAGACAAAATGAGTTTGTACCGGGAATCAAAAACGTAACAGAAACAAACACAGTTCCTTAAACTATGGACTTAAACCGATTAAGAAAAGGTACAAATTAAAAGAAGATTAAGTGATAAATATTAAATTCCAAACGCTTAAATAGATAATACGCTAATAGATTAAAATTATTATTAAGTTATGTCGATCGAATGTTTTGTTGGACCATCTGCATCTTCTAAAAGAAATCTTATCGGAATAGAAAATCATATTGCTTAATTAATGGGGTAATTGATATCAGCATACGAGAAAACAAGATTGTATGAAAATTGTACTGTAACGCAAAAATAGGTTAGATTGAGCGACTCCATGATAATCCAAATATATAATAAGGATATTAAAACTTACTGCAAATGGAAAAGACACAGACGTATGAATACAAATCATTATTGATAACTTTAGAACAAAATTCCAACTATCAGCTCATTAAATCTTCTCGTAAGCTCATTACTAAACTGCCTACCACAAATCTCTGGTTAAAATTGTCCGTAAACTGCTCGAATGAAGCGCTTAACTCAAATGATAATCGATCAATAAGCAAATTTTACACGACGCATGAACCAAAGCCGGCTCAGGACAGGGTCATGAGGGCGCCAAAGCGGATCTACAGATGATCATTGACCTTTAGCGTGTGCGCAACTCCGAACGTACCGTACCGGTTGTAACTCATTATTCAACAAAATCCAACAAAAATGTATCTCGTTTAATAGCCTGAGAAAATCTCAGATCCGTTAGAGAATTTAACCCGCTAAAGTTAGTCATATCATTGCCACAAGATCCGCCTCGAGAAGTCGAACAAGACCCAGTTGGAGTAGAAACTAATTCAGATTCGTTTTAGACCTAACCTTTACTTATCAATAGTCTGTAAACGCTATCAAACTCTGTACGATAACATACTATAAATATGATTAGGTAAGTACTTGATCATAAATAGAATAAGAAAGAGGATTAAAGAAAATTTATCTCTCAATCCGAATTAAGTATCTTATCCACCTACGACTCGCTGAATACGACTTAATCAGAATATAAGATGAATTCAAGAATATCAGGTTGATCTGCATTTCAAAGTGGATTCTTGTTGCGGATTTGACAAGCGAGACTTATCAAAAGTCGTGTCGAATCGAATTTGTAATTGTAAGTTGGCAGTGAAAAGTTCAGTAGGTCTTTGGGAGAGACAACATCCGGCCGCGCTACGGAAGCGACCCGCCTGCGCGCAGCCGGATACACTTTCTAAAAAATATGGTGTGCATGCACAGACAGCTAGTTCGATCGGATAGCGAATGAAGAATGATCTATGCGAGCGATCTAACAAATTATACTTTTTTTCATGGCATATCTACCTAAATTGTCGTGATAATCAGACCACGTAAGAACCCGTGACGTGAATTTAGACATTTCCCTAAAGATTCCGTGTATTGAACTACATTGTGGCCGAAACAATCGAAATCGTTTTTAATTTCCTCAAGATGATTAATTACTGGTTAATTATTCTACCGCATGGAAAAACCTACAACTTTTTGGCATGAGAAGGGTTATAAAAAAACATTGCCATTAGTTTAAATGCCGGATTGGTTACATTTACATATACGTCATAACTAGTTTAAAACTAATAAACACAGCAAAAAAGGTAATTGCTATATGTAAAAATAAGTTATCAGTTACAGATTTATTTTTATTTAATAACACTTCGTCACCTATTACTAAATGGGTGCTTATTTGAGGTTAATTATTATGATGATTTATTACTAAAAATTCGGTAACGTTTATAAATAAATAATTTTAATAACTGAGCTGTTACATTTTAATTAACTTTATGTATTTACCAGTTTTGGCCAAAATAATGAGGACAACATAGTTATAACAATAGACAAAAACCCTATTGGATCACCTACTTTTTTGCGCCTACGTTTTTATTAAACCGTGATAGAGACATATACATATGGAACGATGATTAACGATGGCAACAACGTGATGCAGCAAATTCTTTACCTTAAAACACCAGCTATATATTGTCCGTCCATGTTTCTGCCTAAGAACTATATCTCAGCAGTAAACGATTGTTTAGCTATTCCCAGCAAAAACCAAGATTAAAAAAAAAATTACAGTATGGTGGACACCTGAATCGATAGCAAATACGGCTAGTTAGGGCAAATAGCTGATCTACATGTATAGACTCTTAACTCCATATGCAAAGTTACTGAACTTAAGCAAATGCTTGGAATAAAGTGCTGTAAAATACACGTTTTTAGACGAGCGTTTGACTCTAATATACAGTTTAAACATACTTGCTTTTAGAACTAGGATTAGCTATACTATTATCGGTATAACTTAGTTATATGACAAACATTAGGAGCTGTCTACGTCAGCAGAGTTATCAATATGAACCGCCTTCCAACTTGTTGATAATAATGACGTCAATCTATATCGAATTATTGGGAGGCGTCAATAAAGGGCAAGTGTAAATGATACTTCTTGTGTTCTCAGAGCAAATTAGTAGAGGTTATCGTCTCCCGTGCGTCATTTTGCTAGCTTTGGTGTTTGGTCTGGTTTGTTTTAGTGATTTTGCTATAAATCAATTAATTGGTAATCCTCAAAGGTTTTCTGGAAGAAAACTCTTCGTAGGGTTAAGCTCGCCTTTGTAGATCTTCTGTTTGTTATTAAGCATTTCTGTGTACAATAAAGTATATCAGATCTTTTTACAGATGACGTTTTCAAACTTGAGCTTCAGTCAGCACTCTATAAATATTCATCCGACCGTTAATATAGATCACAGTTGTATTGTAATAAGTTTTCATATAATATATTTCATGAAAAATATACATTCATAGCGCCCGATATTAGCGGGCTCACCCGCGAGTTTAACTCGTCTGCGAGTTTAAATTAGTTCCGTTTGTAGAGGAGAAATTCTATCGGTTCTGGTACGTCGTACAGATAACAGCGTCCAATAGGGTGGTAGAGTTCTGGCTACGTAGACCCGCGCCACCTCGTGTGATGTGTCAACGACGAACAGGATGCGAGAACGCGACACACTTAGCGCACACACGATGCGTATACATCACTGCATGCACATAGACAATCGGTATCCATAACAGGCTGTTTGATAACCGATCTTTGCTTTATTGAATACAGTGTTTTCATTGGCAAGCGATAAATCCAACGTAGCTGCGACGATGATTATAAAAAGTTGGTTCATATAGGCAACAATACCTATAAAGTTGTTTTCGCGGGTTTATCGACTATAATTTTACCACAAACGATGAGAGTGATGGAGCAAGCCAGTCGAGTTTAGAATACTTTCCTTGAAAATATTCGAATAAGATTCTAACAAGAAAAAAAGGCGCATAATTAATTTCACTTGACTGTGAATAAACTGTGACGTAGCTGATCATGTATTGTATATTTAATGAGCAATGACATCATGGACCATGGTCTTTATAAAAACAAGATTAGACCTTCACGAAAGCCGTTCGCTCGGCCGATGCAAGAGAAAAGTTGAATCGCAATAACAAATGGTTTCAAGTTTAAATCGACGGCAGTCGATCGATTGATGTAGAACAAATCGTAGTAAAGTGATCATGAAAACTATTAATAGCTTACTAAAATAAAGTCTTTCAATTAAGCTATAGATAAAAACGAAAGTACTTAAGTAGGTACCTACAGAGAACAAACATTAAAATCTGGTTTTATATCGTATAAATGTCAACATTGATGAACTGCTCTCGTGCTAAGTTTTTACAGTCTTTATCGGAATAAAAATACAATTAATATACATAATACAGCTAAACCTAAAGTGAATCGGTCAAAAGGCAAGGAAAACTTGCAAAAGTACTGTTTCGAGTAACTTTGCAGACATTTTACTGTTGATTTCTGAAACTCTGTAGTTTTTTATTGACGCTGGAGACTGGACTGACGCTAGGGGTTCTATTTTCCAACAACTGGAATATGAAGCAATACAAATAAGCAGTTGTGTGACGTCAATTAGATTCGTTATCTGATAAAATGAATTTTGAATTATTATCAATTCTATTTTTGTCCTTCACAAACCGCAAATGGGCCTCAAATGGCCCCAATATCGTCGCTCTGGCGATGTCTACCCAATACCTATTTAACATTCATTACATCAGAGCATACCGGATACAGCTGATATACGTTTCAACATAGAAGGTTACCGAGCCGCTCTTTTTTACAAATTTAACTTTAAACGTTTGTTTGACTTAGCTCGTTCTGTTCAAAGTCTAAGATATTCTCCTTCGATTGGTCCTTCGATCCGGAATCAGAAGCCACTTAAGCAAAAAGTAAAGAAAAAACGTATCAATTATTACAAGGGGTTTCCCACGTGTACTAACGATAGTGTAGTACACTTGGCATGATTTTCAATTGAATAGAAAGTGACGTGTTTCGTATTCAGTTAGTTTTTGCGAAACATCCGTGTACATAACGTAACCTTCGCTCGTTTAGGAGACATTGCCTGCAAGTAATCGGCTGGATAATCATTGGAAAGTTTAACCAAGCTATAGAATAATTTGTTCAATGCACATCCGTTTTAAAAAAACCACCTGTACATAAATTATGTGCAAAAGAGTATGTAAAACTGAATGTTAAAATTGCCTATATCAACCACCGTAACCAATAAGTACAGGTAATAATGATAAGAGGTGGAAAACTGGCTAAGCCCACACAGTTTTCGGCAACCATTACCTATCTAGTTCAAATCCGTGAGCAGATATCGTAGAGATAACGCACAATATAACTAGGGTTCCCCGAGGCGGAGTGAAAGTAAATAGACGAGCGCTGCTACTGCGACGAAGACAGTTCGGTCGGTGCAACTGATGAAGACACAATAATTAACTTCACTTGCTTTCACAATACAAAAACAGCATAATCTCACGATATCTTTAACAGCATGGCGACACTCAGTGACGACACGTTAGTTAGATAATGGAATCACAAAGCATGATTTTTTCAGTTTGAATATAAAAAAACAATGATAAAAAAATACAAAAACACTAGCAGCATTGTATAGGTATGGGCGTTCGAGCACTGCCCACAGTAATTAGCATACCTACATGACGTTAACGAACCGGCTCTACTTCCGGGATCGTTACATCGGCGGCTGAATGAACATCATTACAATGCTACGCAAAACCGCGGTGTGAAACTCGCGACGACATCCGCAATTCGGATGATAGCATCAAGATGTTTCGTTCGCGCTCACCTGGGTGTTGTCAACCGCGAACATAGTATCGTGTTATGCGTGCGAGTGGCGCATGGCATGACGCGTGCTCGCGTTGGCGGGTTCCGCGAGAGAACTGAGCAGTTCAGCTCAGAACCTCGTCGGTCCACGCGCGCCCGCCGAGTGAAGGGGAGCGGGGCAGATCCGGCTTGCAGACTCGTGCGCCCACTGCACCCGCCGAGCGGAGCGGCCCCCAAACAAACCAAGCGTTCCGCTGACCTCTGCCGCTGAATCGTCGTCGAGCTCGCATGCCATCCAATACAAGAACCCGAATTCGATCGCGGCCGCGTTCCAAATTATTAGCTTTTTTATACAGCAATAACTTTACAACTATACAAATTGTGTACAAACAAATGTACATACTAACATAATCAAAAATTATGAGTCAATCAATTAAACGCGCATTAAAACTATTTGATTTATAATAAATAATAGACCATGTCGGATTAGCCAGATGTCGAAGGCTTCCTACCAGAAATTGAAGTTCTCATCTCTGTCACAATATACCTTAAATTTGAGGATAGATAAAAGATAATAGATAAGTACATTCAAATATTATTTGATGGAGTGCTATTACAGGAACATTGGTCATCTTTTGTAATGTTTTTAAAATTACATTTCCATCATCAACATCAGCAGCGACACTATACATACAACAACATTACACTGAGATTTCACGATTTACTCAAATGGATTATGTAATTCTTGAGTATAATAAAGTTTCTTTAGACCAATGTGGTTCCGTTTTCTTCAATGGTTTAGAGGAAATTCGCAAAAATAAATAATATTAGTTTAACTTTTGATAGGTTTAAAAGATCACACAAAAAATGATCAAATACCTGTATAGTTGTATCTACATCAATTTTAGGTGTAAGTTTAGGTTTAACTGTAGTTTCCAGTTCTTACATGTTTCTATGGTTCACATATCAAGATAATGTAGACAGAAAATAGCTTACTAACTTGAAACAATTCCTGACTTACAAGCACTGTTAACATAGCCCGAAGTGGCATGATGGTGTCAACCATTATCATTCTTAGCGTCCCCACAGACTGCAGACTTTTTATCGGCTGATAGTTTGATCTGCGTACATCTTCATACTGATTGAGAAGTCGACCAAACTATCGGCAGACAAAAAGTCTGCAGTTTGCGGGGGCCCTTAGCCAGATGTTGGCTCATATTTGATTTTGGACCCAATTATAGAAACTTTATAACTACTAAACTGTACTATTGTACAACTGTACTGCTGCTCAAACAGTGAGAAATCAAGCCATGGCAGCATTCTAAATCTATTAACATGGCAGCTTTAATAATTTCGCAACAAGTATTTTGCAATTACCATGTATTACACAAATATCGCAAAGAAAAACCGTACCATTCTTAATAAGCAAAGAAATCTCTAAGTCTAAGATGTCTACTAAATTCTTTGTTCATTAAAATTTCAGTAGGTATCTAAGTATGTTATCTTTTTGAAGCATACCTGTATCCGGCCGACCAGTTCTCGAGGATCAAAACTTCCATCTGCTGGGTTTAACTTGAACAATACGTTGAAGTACACATACTCTGGCTTTTCTTTCGCAACAATAGTCTTGTTTTCAGAAAGCGTGACATAATAGAACGTTTCCACTAAATTGTAGTATTTCGAATAGAATTCATTCACACAAGATCGCGGCACTGCTACTGTTAGATCCGTGTCGTAAGACATTGTTCCCGTGTCGTGGCACCTACAAGACACGATTATCGCTAATTGATTTGCATTGCATAATTTCCTTTTGAAACAAATCAGTGAGTACTACGCCAAATATATTCACAACCACAACAAGTTACTAGTACCACCTCACAACCTTTGTAAGACGATGATCAACGAAATAATAATTGACAATTGTTCAGATGAAGGAGGGAGGAGAGGAGAGAATAGAATTATAATATTATATGACAGATGGTTGACTTGACAGACCAACACACTTGGCAGTGATTGATAGATGAGAGATTGATTAATATAGTGATGCAGGCAAGTGTTATTTGAAATAATCGAGTCAATTTATAATACCTAGAACTCGATTGTCTCAACGAAGGAGCCCTTAGTCCGAAGACGCATTTTAAAACTCCCTACTCTCGAGCCGACAGACGTCTCTCGGATAGACATACAAAAATGTATGGACATCCGAGAGACGACTGTCAAATAAAAAAATGGAAGTAAAAAAAATAGTGTAAAAGAAAATATTTATTATAAAGTATGTAAATTAATTTTAATTAAGTAAGTACAAATTAAACTTAAAATTAAAAGTTGTTTTTATTTATAATACTTACTTATTTCAAATTGACTTTTATAAATTCTTTTAATTTTACATTGTCATATATTCTATAACATACGATCAAATTCCAAAAAATAATTGTTACATTTTAATAAGGATCAATCAACACAAGATCATTTTTAAGCTAGGTATTCCAATGAGTAATATGAATTACGCCATAGAGTAATTACCTACCTACTATTAATTGGAACGTTATTGTACATATTGCAAGACAAAAACACATGGACATGTACGTCGAAAAACACATAAGTACTTAAGTTAAATAGAAATTAAGTATCAAACATAATTTTAAATCAATACATTTTTTTATATTTTTCAGTTTATTTCAAACTCCTATAAATTATTTTAATTTTACATCATCTTATATTTTGTAACACACGATCAAATGTCATAAATTAATTCAAATAAGAAATGTTTATGACAAATTGTTACAGTTTAATTACAATCAATTTAATGTCCAGACTGTTTTTTTTACATAAGTATAAGTAGGTAAATGTTGGCCTTTGCATCTCATCTAGATTATTTATACAGTGTTATGGGCCATTTTTATCCATTCCCATACAAAGGCTACAGCTTCCTGGGACACATATTTTAGATGGAGTAGGCTTGCCCAGCATCTACATCATCCTCTCAGCGTAGTCGGCCTTATCCAGAAAAGACAAGGACAATACGTGCCGAGCTGATTAAGCCGCGAGTTTCCTCACGATGATGTTTTCTTTCACCGTTTGAGAGCACCGAAGCACACATTCGAACAGAAAAATCTATTGATGTGCGACCGGATTTGAACTCCTTCAAATTGAAAGGCGAGGTTACTACCACTAGACCACCGGTGATCTAACTTTACCACTTATATAGCACATTATTTGTACGTACTTAAAATACTTAATTACTTATGTTAATTATAATTATATAACCCTGACACATAGCACCAATAATATCACGTATACCTTCTGTCGGTGGCAGGGTTTGTTCGGAAAGAGATAAATGATCAAAGCCATCTCTCCTCCTTCTTCCAGGCTTGAGACTGGCATCAAGGCGAACCTACCCGTGGCGGAGTTATATGGCTTAATGGTGTAAACACAGCAGTACCATCTGGAAATAAACTAAAATTTAGTTAATTCGTTATTGAATATAGATTAGCTAAAGACCTACGTCCATCAGTGGACTGATATAAGTTGATGATGATGAATTATAGGTACCTACTAGATATTAGATTATAAGGTATTCACTTTACAAATACCTAACCATGGTTTTTTTATGTAAGCATTATATGATACTAGATAGATTAAACTGGATTGATTATATCCTACAGTTTTTTATGTATAACGGATTTGTAAAATTAAGTTCAAGTAAGTACTAATGTAGATACTTACTAACAATTTTTTTTATTTTGTTTTTTTTTGTCTTTTTTTATCTTTCTTTTATCTGTCTTTATTATCAGTAATCGTCAGACTCTGAATCTAGCGGTGGTGATATATTTTCACGATTTTTATTAGACCGCTTTTTCTTATTTTTCTCACGTGTTCTGAACATTTTGCTTTCGTCAGCACACTTCGTTGTTATACTTGTTCTAAAACATAAACAAATGACTATTCAAGTGAGTTAATTATTATTAGTATTGTAGTAATAGACAATTAGGTCTACAAGGGTGAACTGCGTATCTCATCCAGAGATATGGAAAACATTAAAATGAATATGTACTTATTTAATTATAATTTAACAATAAAGAGTTAAATCATACAAGGCAATGGGATCTACGGGTGATTTCCTCAAGTAAGCATATCAGAAAGGTGTCTCATCAATAAGCCATATCAGAAAGGTATATAGGTACTTTTTAAAATGATACATACCTGACAACATTTTCCGGCACACGACAGCGTTCCACGACAGTTTGTACAATATCGTTTACCAGCATTGGATTCAATCGTTTCTTTGCTGGCTTATTCGGAAAAGCTGGCGATGGTTTCCCAGTAAGAGAATGTGTAGCCAAGATTCTAAAATAATATTTGAGGTAAGTATTACTTTTATGAGCATTTGAGTTATTCGAGTAGAGGAAGGCCGAAAAGAAGCGGTTGGATTGTGTGAAAGACGATATGAATGTGAAAGGAATAAATGCAGAGTTGCGAATGATAGGAGCAAGTGGAAAAAGAAAACATGTAGTGCCGACTGATAGGGAGATGATGATGATGATGTAAGTTTTACTTGTAAGGTATAATAAATAACATTATATAGATTTCTAATACAATAATATGGGTTACTAACTGGCTGATCAGAAAGTTCATGAATCTCCTTACCTGCGCGTGAAAACGGCTGTCAATAACTTTCTTGTGGCACTAGAATAAGAATTCCAATTGATTTGTTTCAATAGTCTTGATGGTACCGTTGCATTTCCATCTCCGATCCTAATCTAAAACAATATTTTGACAAGTTCGTTAAAAAAGTGTGCAAAAGTTTGTTAGCAATTATGACAAAACTAGCTGCCGCGACTTCGTCTTCGCTATCGAATATTATTGACAATTCGCAGAATATCTTTATAAATTATTGTCAATGTAATATTTTGATGTATAAAGTACTTTATTTACAGTTTCATTAAAATCCATTCAATAGTTTTAGCGTGAAAGAGTAACAAGCATACATCCGCACATGCATCTATACAAACCTTCGCCTTAATAATATTAGTAGGAAGTGGGATGTAAAAACTATATACCCTACTTTATTAAGCATATATACTTACCATATTATCGCAAGAATTTGTGTTAAGATTCGTCAAAACACTGTTGTACACAACGTTCTTATTGGTTTGACGATTACGAGTTTCATCAAATGCCGAACTGTCTAGCACAGATGCACGCGAATATTTAGATTCGTTTGTAGTAGCACTGTTATTTACATCCTGAAACAATGATAATCAACTTTTAACTATCAGCTGACTGACATATATAAATCAATACAGTTATTTATAAAAGAGTTAAAGTTTGATAAAATAAAACATTGCTATTCAGCGCGGCAATGCAGCCAGTATCTTGGGCTGCGCTTACGCTTCCGCTTACGCTTCCGATTGCTACTGATTTGGACCAGTTGAGCTATCTGTACGGTCTGTAAATGGCTCAACTGTTTCTTATGTATTTTATATAGATACCTATGTACGTGTGTAAATACTGTAATAGTCGTAAATAAAAACATACCATTTCATAATCAGGATCTTGGTCACAACTATCATACGACGCGTCCAAATCCTGTCCAGCTGTTTCAATACTAGCTTCAGCAACATATTGATCAAGCGTGGTTTTTAATTGAGCTTCCAACGACTTTATCCGATCACACAGGTTCTTGATAGTGGTTTCCATAATGTTGTATTTCGGATTGAAATATGGTTCTTCAGTTTGTGTTTCTGCATCTCGAAAAATCTTGGCCGGTTTTTTATTGTGTTTAGATATTTTTCGATCAGTTTCAACATTTGACAGTAAGCGTCTGTTCAGGGATGAGGACGGCTCATTCGGATATTTTCTTTGATTTTTCGGTGTATCGCAATGACCCGAAATTTTATTTTCAAAAGATTCAGTTGCTAATTGTACGTTTGAATCTAACGGGAAATTGGTTTTGTTTTGGACAACTGTATTTTGGATATTATTTTCTTTCTGAAAACAGCAGAAAATATAGTCCGATTTATAGTTTTACTAACAAATTATTTGAAATAAGTACTGATAAAAGTTAGTGCAAGTTAAAAAAACAGAACGTACCGACACATTTGAAGTTATAAAGCAACTCAAAATTAGCTTTGCAGCATTTTCTACTTCTTCCCTATTCTCCGTTTCTTGCCAACCTGCTGAATCTATATTAAAAAAAAGGATTTTTTACAATAAGTATAAAGTAAATTGCATATAGATAGGAGCAACCAAAGAAGACTAGGTAGGCCTGGTTAACGATAACACCTAAATACATAATTTTATTTATCGTAATTTGTCGTAAATTGTATATTTTTAAGTGACCTATTGGCACAAAATTTTACATTGGACATACTTTTGAAGTTCCTTAAAGTGTTATTATTATATTATTATTAGTACTTATTCAGTCGAAAAAATAAAAAAATATTTAGGCAATGAAAGTTATAAAATTATTATAAAAATTTTTAATAAACATGTTTAAATTCCCTATATACTTCCATCTATAGTTTTTGTGCACAACAAATAAATAATAGACTTACATGTACCAACGTTTCTTTTAGGAATAGAATTACTTTGTAAAGCTAATAGAGTTTGAGCAGCATCAAATTCTGTGTTCAAAACACCACATCTAGCATCGACACTGACGGAAGACATTTTCCAGCAACTAAGGGTTTCCACTGGGTAGGTACACTTAAATAACACTCAGCAATACGACACCCAACTTCAACAAGTTTCCAAAATGAACTAACTTACAATTGACAAGTTCAATTATATAACACTCACCCAGATGATCATAAAATAAAACACCACATTTTTACAAAATAACTATCAGGTAGAAAAATAAATCCCATACAATCTCTAGCTAGGTTTTAGGGTGGTATTACCTCCTTTTGTTCATATGCGCGGAATACAAAAGATTCCTTGAACTCAAATAATGTTTATAGTTGTAAGACAAAGCAATGTTAATCCTATTGTCATTTAGTAAGAACAAATTAGGAGCATAACTGGAATCCCGATGGATGAACATAAAGCAGGTATGTACCTACTAAAACAATTTTTCCGTTTAGTCGAAACAAAAGAAAGTGTTTTTAAAAATCATGAATGTAAGCTATGTAGGTTACTTAACTAAGATTCTAATAGTAGTCAATTTATAGGTATATCCCTACCTTCAAAACATGTATCCTAAACATAATTTGTAAGTTGATTTGCCGATGACCAATGAAAGGTTAGCCACTGACTATCTACATACGTTGGTACTTTAGTCCAACAAATAATAATATTCAAACTTTGACAGATAATGTAGCGGTTTTTTTTTACGAAAATTAAACGATAGAGAAGTAGGAAAATGAAATGACTGAAAGTTAAACAAAGCTAACACGGCAATTTGCTAAGAAAGTTATTATATGTACTTATTTGATAATTTGAACTGAGTGTGAACTATCTATTTACATTCAAATACAATTCAATTTACACAAGCTTGAATCTAATTATGTGTTGGACTATTGCTAGCTACCTATTGACTGTCCGGGTCCAACCACCAAATGTTACAATAATAATTGAATTAACTATAGTGAATTAATTTAGTAAATTAATTATAGTGGCATAGATTAAATTAAAAACAAACCTATTTTTATATACTTTCGTTCAGTTTCAAAATAAAATCATAACATTGTAAGAGGCCATAATAAAACAAAACAAAATACATTCAAAAAAAATTGAGAATGAAACTCGACTCATTCATGAATTTAGATTCATTTATTGTTACAATAGGTCTAATTTAGTAGGTATAGCTACATTATGATCCAAAAATGTTTTAAGTAAGTATGTGTTTATGAGAAAATGTTTTATCTACTTAAATATTTATAAAAAAAATATGTTGACTAAATAATATTACATGCAAAATATTTCATATTATTTTTTCTATAATATCTTTTTATATTGCAATAGTTCATAGGTTTAATATTTCAAGGCTAGAAATCAAAAAGAAAGCCAGTGCTAAACCCAATCTTATTAACAAAGTTATAGTACCTACCGTGGTTTCAAACTATTCAATTATTTTTTGCATAGTTTTAACTTTGGGGTAGATAAGCACATTTACGATAGGGTGCTGAGATTTCAAATGCTTTGTCGGGTTTATACCTGCTTTTGCGTGATGCATTGAAACTCCAAGACAGTACGGTTTTGTAGCATTCGAGGTTAGGTCGGTAACGCATTTGAAGTGAAAGTTATACTTAGGTATTTCAATTATTTCTGTTAAAAAGTGTTATAATGGCTAGACGAGCATGGCTCTTAGTTGAATGGGTGGATGAAAAAAACATGATTCCTTCGTACGGTATCGTTAATGTTGATACGGGAAGTTTTAAAGAAAGTGATCTTCAAGCTGGCAAAAAAATATTCATTAGTCTGAAACTCAACGAGCCGCGTCGCGCGCAATTAATACGGATTGCAGGTTAGTTTGTTTATCTTATTCAGATAGTGATTTCATTTTCGAAAATTAAATTACAGTCTTTTTTTTTGGGTATCTTTATATGTATACTTACCTAAATATTTCGTAAGATCTATATAATAATAAATTTTACAATTGATTGGTAAGTAATAAATTTACTTATTTCCAGATAAAAAGAGCCAAGTTCAGGAATACAAAGAATTTCTGGAACGACAAGATCAACAGGTTACGAATGTATTACAGTTATGTATGCGGACAATAAAGGAAATGAAATCAGAGCAGGTAATATAGTTAATATCAATAGTTTATTTCCTACAGATACTAATTTGTAATTTCTAACCATACAAACGAAATACGATTCTATTCAAACTGTTGTAAATACAAATACAAATAAATTTATTTGGACCAAAAAACTTAAAATAAGGTTCATGTGTGAAACGATGCTGACCGCAAAAGTATAAAACTGTGTAGCAGCCAGTAACGCCCTCCTCTTAGCTGGGGGTTTCCAAATTTAGGTACATAAATGTTTTACATTATATATATATTTTAAATGTAGATATATGTATTTAACAATATATTCATTTGCAGTATGTTCTTTCGAATGAGATTGGTATGCCGCATAACAAGAGCAAGCAAATTAATTTACCACTCATTATACCCGCCCACAGCGAAAACAGTACAAGTGAGGACTCGGATGTAAGTAGTAGGTACATTTATAACAACAAAGAACTAAAAGTTAGTAGTTTTTAACAACTGCTAACATGTACTTGGTAAATATTTTTAAAACTTTAATTTTTTTTTAGGCAAGTGAAATTATTCACCATAGCAGAGTAGCTATGTCGAACTGTAAACGTGCATCTCAATCGCAAAGTAAGATGACGGGAACGGATTGCTATTACAATCGTCAAATACATAGCCCTGGCACCAATCAAAGAAGTCGCTCAGTTGTCAGCAGTACACCACTGCCAGGAAGTCGTCCACTGGAAACCATAAAACTATGTTTTGATCAAGGGACACAGACCGACAGTACATTGCTCCACCCACCTTTAGCTAAAATAGAAGAAATGGAAGCCGTTCTGAAACAGCTTTATGGGCGTTATCAAGCTTTAGTTTCGAAAGTGAACCGCCCAAGTCCATCTATTGATTTGTCAGAACCGGAACAAAATGATGTTTCATACATGGAGCCTATGCCGATTTACAATGAAGCTTGGATTCCGAACAATGTTAGCGAATGTATCGATAGAGGAAATGCAATGAATATTAATAACATTGATGAAGCTGACGCTGTGCTTGCTCAATCAATGGTACAAAACGTAGAATCCAAAGCTCTGGTTAAAATGGAAAGTGATCGTTTGAACAAAAATGAAAATCCAATGCGCGTCCGAAGAATGTCAGCGCAAACTACTGAAACTGAAATGGTAATTAAACAAAAAATATGGCAAAAACATTAAAGTTTTACAAAATATAGATTTATAATTCTTTGTAGATATCCATTGGTGATGGTAACGCTTCAGTGCCTGAAAGAGTGTTCAATGACATCGATTGGACATCATATACCACAGCTACAAGACAACTGCTGCAAGCCATTTTTCCACGCAAGTATGGAGTCCATTTTTTTTCTATTAACATCATTATGCAAGCCCTTTTTTTACTAGATAGATATATAAATAAAGATTTATGTATTTGGAAAACACAGAACAAAAAGCTTCAAATAATATAGAACTTAAAAATTAAATAAAACTAAATTACATATCCAAATAAGACATAGGTCTGGGCATTCATTCTAACATGTTTAATTGCCTTTCAGGGTGTTAGCAACACATTCTCTCACGGGAAAGCCGTCTCCAGCACATATGCATAAGCCTCCGAAGAAACTTTTGGATCCTAAATTGGTGGATGATATAGTCAAGACTGTATCAGAGCGCTGTGGTGTGCCGAAAAACTTAGTAAGGTACTTGTAGTAGCGAGGCCCAATCAAATGAGACAATCGTATAAGTAATATAATATTGAACCGGTAGCGTCTAGCGTCACCAATAAATAAGTAGGTATGTACTACATTGCACGGCAACGCTACCGGTTCATTTTGTAAGGTACTACATTGCACGGTGACGCTACAACATTCGTTTGGGCCCCTGAAACTTATACCTATACTGAAACAACGGGTTATAAAAACAGTATTTTTTTTGCCTTTCAGGAACAGCATTACAGTCAAATGTACGGACGAAGCAAAACTGTTTCGAAATCGCCAACGGCAACGACTAGCTCAAATTGGTCATCAAAATGAAGAGAACATTCTGCCATCGACTACGCCCTCCTCGGATGAATCTGTTAACTTAGTTTCATAAGAGCGAGTATTTTGTACTTACATTCTCTTGTAGATCTACGTGATTAACTATACAGTCACAGTATCATCAATTTACATTTTTAATATTTTTTTTCGGTGTGCATTTGACCAATGATATTAATAATAATTTTAACTTTGATTAAAAAAATTGTTTCGTTTTTTCACGTTGCCAATAATAATTTTCCTGCATAAAATGGATTACGAAACCTCATAAATAAATAATTAGGGCAGAAAGGAGAAGATCAAACACTCTTTCATGACCCTTCCATTAGGTTACCCTGTGACGCACGACTCGCATTCGCATGTCACCATGGTTATTAACAGAGTTTTTCCAGCCATCCAATTTCCAGAAAATAAAAGGTCACATAATAATTGAACAAAAAATATGTCTCACTGTTAGAATTGGACACACTAGTGCGTCTCAGCTGCTATATTTGCGGTCGCTGTAGCTTTAGATCTGAAGCTCAAATCAACTTATTTTAAAACGATTAGTGCTGCTTAGATCGACAAATTCAAATCGATTCGACTCGAGTTTTCAGAGAAATCGCAATCGGACATCACTACTCTTGAAAAAAAAAAAAGTTCAAGTTGACAGTGAGTTTTATAATGAATTGACATATGTCAATAACCAGGTGTTTTTGTTGTCTTGTCAGTTGGACGTCTTGGACGATGTGTTGCTTTGCTTGCAGTGGCTATAATTTTAGGTTACTTGGCTAAGTAATAGTTAAACCTAATATTGAATTGTAATAAGCTTAGCCATGGAAGAATTGGAAGATTCGGAGTTCGTAGCTTCAGAGCACGATAGACTCGTAAGTGCCGTATCAAAGTTGGATAAAACTCAACACATAACAGAGCCCACCCGAAACGAACCAACCAATTCTAATTCTGAATTTAATTTAATCAAAAGATCCAACAAACTAAATCTCGATAAAGTCGCTAAAGTGTTGGGGGAAACAGCAAAACATGTACAGATAAGTAAAAAACTGAAGAAAACCCAAACCTCTTCTTCTGTACTGCCTAAGCCTCTAGAGAAGCCCCAAGCTGAACGTATCAAACGTGCGACGGGTTACGAAGCAACTAAAAAGAAGGTGGGAAGATGGGACCCTGTTGTAGCTAGAAGTCGCACTGCCGAGTTTACAGTTTTCCCTATAAAACCGGTTGTTACCAAAATGCAACCAACTAATGAGTTTCTAAAAAGGTTTGAACTGAAATCAGAGTTAGAGAAAGAACTAGA
Organism: Ecliptopera silaceata; assembly: GCA_932527185.1. Classification (NCBI taxonomy): domain Eukaryota; kingdom Metazoa; phylum Arthropoda; class Insecta; order Lepidoptera; family Geometridae; genus Ecliptopera; species Ecliptopera silaceata. The sequence goes on along the minus strand of OW052207.1, from coordinate 3,302,211 downwards.
AGAAGTTGATCCTCCTGCCTTCATTGAAGAGGAAAAAGAAGAAGAAAAAATATACCCCATGTCTTATGAAGAAATGATTGAACATAGGCAAAATGCAGCCAAGCTGAGAGCGCAGCAGTCATACAAGGAAGCTAAAGCTAAGAGACAAAGTAAAATAAAAAGCAAAAAGTATCATCGGTCAGTATTAATGAAGCAACAAGTTACCTGAACTTCTCACAATGACTGGACAACATAATCTTAAATAATCTTTTTTAATTTCAGTGTATTAAAGAAAGAAAGGTTGAAGCTACAACTAAAGGAATTTGAAGAACTGCAAAAAACAGATCCTGAAGAGGCACTTAAAAAATTGGAATCAATTGAAAAATCAAGAGCTCTGGAGCGCCACACTTTAAGGCACAAAAACACTGGCAAGTGGGCAAAGAACTTAATGATACGAGCAAAATATGATAAAGATGTAAGTATCTTGTTTAAATACTATTTATTTGTATGATTTTTTTTAATATTTACATAACCTATTTAAATTTTGTTTAAGGTAAGACAACAACTAGCTGAACAGTTAGCAGTTAGCAGAGGATTGACCCAAAAAACTCAAGATCTTGAAAATTCTGATGATGATGATGCTGATAATGATGAGAATATACCCGACATGGCCTTAGATCAGGATCCTATGAACCCTTGGATGATGAAACAATCAAACAAATCCAATGTCAATGCAGAATTTGATTTTGGTTACAAGAAGTATGTGCAGGGCAAGGTAAAACATAAAGATGATAGTGAGAGTGATTCTGACGATGATACTGAAAGTGACAAAATTTCAAGCGAACTCAGTATTTTGAGACAAAGTATAAACAAAATGACACAAAATGTTAGTGATATCACAGATGAGATCAATATATTGGAAGAAAAATCTATCTCACAGTCTTCAGATATAAATGAGGATGAAATCAACTTAATTCCTGATAATGAAGTTAAAAAGACTAAATCAACCAAGAGCAAATCAACAAAACAGTCTGCTAAAACTAAAACAAGTAATGTTATCAAGCCTAAGCTATTAGCTACATCTGATTGGGTGGTAGAACCAATTGAAAACAGCACTGTCAATAAAGAAGAACCTGTTGACATTTCAACAGCTTTTGACACTCTTGAAAACACAGTGGCAGGAAAAGTAGAGAAAAAGTTAAAAAATTTAAGACAACAACTTCAAAAAATGGAGAAAAGCTCCAAAGTAAATAAGAAAGAAAAAACAAAGCCTGAAACTGATCAACTGGAATATCTAAAACTGAAAACCAATAAAGTAAAAGCGGTTATTGATGAAGCACTCATTGAAACTGGATCTAAAGATGCTCCAAATGATATTCAAAGCCAACCCAGAGTACTAAATACACCTACAACAGTGCAAGAATCTGGTGACTCAAACATTGATCCTAATAGATTTATTGCAGTCAAGCCAAAATTCCTGAATACTGCATTACCAGGAGGTGACAATGACATGGATATGCTTGATGATGATGAACAAGTAGTTCCAAGAGTGAACATTGAAGAGGTCTTTGAGGAAGATGATGTTGTAGCTAGCTTCAGACAAGAGAAAGAAGATGAAGCAAATAAAGACAAACCTCTAGATGTAGATTTATCTTTACCAGGATGGGGCAGTTGGGGTGGGAAAGGTGTAAAGGCACCTAAACGGAAAAGAAACAGATTTATATTAAAAGCAGCACCGAAAATGCCGCGTCGAGATGAGAACAAAGGTAGTATCATCATCAGAGAATATAAAGACCCTAAACTGTCTTCACATAAAGTAAAGGATGTACCTTTCCCATTTGAAAGTGTGAAAGATTACGAAGCATCTATCCGACAACCCTTAGGTAACACATTCATTACAGAAAAGGCTCACCGGTCTTTAATTAAACCTAGTGTTATAACTAAAGCTGGTGCTATTATTGAGGCAATGGATGAAGATGAGTTGTTGACGAAAAGAAATAAATTCTACAATAACGATAAGGTTTTAAAGATTTTTGGGCATTAATAAATAATATTTACAAGAGTTATAGTTTTATTTGATCTTAGTTTATATTATAATCTAAATACCAACACGTACTGGGGGAGATACAAGTATAACGCCGTCTCCTCTGACAAATAGCATAGGAATGTTTCTTTTAGTTGTTCTATACACTTCTTCGTATGTTTCCTCATCAATTTCAACAGTGGTTATAGTTTCTTCTGCATCACCCAGCACCATATTCAGATGTTGATCATAAGCCTGAAAAATAATAGTCATAAGTAATTTAAGAAAATTACTGATAAATTTTATAATTTATCATTTAATTGTTAAGTAAAAATAGAGTTGTGAAATAAGTTTTATTCATTTTGTGGTTATAGGAAAGTGAAATATTTACCATGAATATGTCATTCAACATTTATTTTTTTTACACTTTGAGCTTTGCAGTTCCATTTTGTAACTGTTAAAAGTATGTATCAGTCAAATCTAATGGAATATAGTTTATTTTATGAACATCATATTTACCATCCTTTATATTTGAAACTATGGTAGTTATGGGCATAGTTATATATATAGCTTTTGTAATAAACATTCTTTGATCAAATTTTAGTTAGAGCAGTCTCATTGAGTGTCTTATTGCAAACTACTTACATGAAGTTTCCCACGAAGCTCTCGTTCATTCCTCATTTTTACATATATCCTTTCATCCAAGCTGAGTCTAATCAGATCTAAAGGCTCCTTAACAGTCATCACCGACACCTGAAATACCATTTATATATAGATAAAATAATGCAAGACCATTATCCTCTATTCTAGTGTGTATTATTTTGAGAAAGTAGTAGTGTTAATACTGGGACATTACTATCAGGGGTTGTTTCAATATATTATGCATGAAAGTTAAACAAAATCATTTTTAAAACGTATTATAAATATAAAGTCTAAGTGTATTTAAACCATTTGTATTAAGAAGGTTAAGTACCAGTAATACATTTTATGCTGACTTACATTTTCACCGTCGTCTGCCATTCTTTTCCAGGTATGAGTATTAAGCTCACGTGAAAATTATTATATTGTGGTACTCACAATAAACCTGAAAGAAAAGTAATTACCGGCCGAAACTAACTTGATTGAATTTAGGTTATTTTTTTTTTTTTTTTTTTTTTTGTGGCTCGCACTTTTTGTGCATTTGCCATTTTCAAGTATAATTTTTTTTTTACATTTTTTTTTTTTTTATAAAAAATTAGGGAAACATATAATTTTAATGAATTACGCGGTATCTAATACGAGGAATCTAAAACGAGGATCAGTAGGATTAGGAATAAAGTTATAAATATATACAGGAATAAGGATATATGTACAAACTTAAATTTTAATATCATTCTCATAAATGAAGGATGCCAAACTATGATATATACAAGGATCAAGGGAAGAAAGAAGGGCAGTGATGCTTGTAGGAAGAGGAATACGGTAGGCAATCAAATCTTCAAAAAGTTTTCTGTGGTCGTGCTGAGGGCAGGCAAAAAATATATGATTAATGTCACCAAATTCATCTCCACAGGCACAAGATGGACTTGAAACAATTTTTATACGAGCTAAGTGAGCTGGAGTGCATAAGTGCCCCAAGCGCATTCTAATTAAAACTGTTGTAGCTCGTTTACCGAGTTTTAATTTAAAAAACCAAGGTTTTATTGGTATAGCAGGTTGTATTAATCTATAGTGTTTTGCTTTTCCAGAATGGTTCCAATCTTCACCCCAAGACTCCTTGAGATGTGATTTCGGAAGCGCAATCAGATCATGAACAAAGTTTTTGTAAGGAAAAAGGTCTCCACATTCTACGGCCTCATTTGCCAATTTGTCTGCTCGGATGTTACCCAAAATACCACAGTGACTGGGTATCCACGCAAAATTAACTATTAGTCCGAGGGATTTGCATTGAAAAACCATAGACCTAGCTTCCATAACTAACGGGTACACATTTTTAGAACGGAAAGGGTACTTTGCAAGCGTTTGTATCGAACTCAACGAGTCACTAAAAATAACAGATTTTTTAAGTTTCATTAATAAAACGTATTCTAGCGCTTTGACTATTCCAAAACACTCGCCTGTAAAAACAGAAGCCTCTGGAGGTAATTTAACTTTTTGTACAATGTTAAATTGTTTGTGAAAAACACCCACACCAACATGGCCTGTCTGTAAATGTTTAGAGGCATCAGTAAATATCTGATGCCAATGTGGCCATCTTTCATCAACAGCTGCTTTAAAATAATCATTAGCATTGTTGCGGTCAATATTTAGATTATAAAATGTATCCAAAGATACTACTAGAGCTTTATAGTTACATTGAAAAATAGGTAAAACAATAGAATTATGTGTTTGCGCTGACAATGTTTGATATTTACGTAAACTGGTAATAAAAAGAGGGGATGATTTATGACTCCAATAGGAAGATGAAACTATAAGTTCCGAAAGATGTAGAATTTTAGAATGAAGCGGGTGGTTCTGAAGTTGCAATGTACGAAAGAAAAATCGACTACACAGATATTTACGTCTGAGCTGTAAGGGTGGTTCTACACATTCTACCTGTAGTGCGTTAATTGGGCTAGACCTCATAGCTCCCATGACTATACGCATAGCACGAGCCTGTATAGAATCCAACTTTTTGAAAAATTGAACTCCACCAGGCTCTAATAAGAAAGTGCCATAGTCTAAGGTACTTCTGATTAGTGCATTGTAAACTAATTTAAGAGAGAAGGGGTGTGCACCCCACCAAACACCTGTTAAACACCTCAGAAGGTTAAGGTGTTTTTCACATTTTTCTACGATATATTCACAGTGTGGACCTCCATTAAGTTTTGAATCTAATATGACACCTAAAAATTTTGCGTGACTTTTTATAGGGATGGATATGCCATCATATTTAATGGTTATAGGAGATATATTAATTTTACGTGTAAAAGGAACAACAATGCTTTTAGAAGGAGACAGTTCTAACCCATGTTTATCCAACCATAACTTTAAAAACTTAAGAGCACTAGTAATATTGTAAGCTGCCATATCAATATTAACGTTAGAAGAATATAGTAACAAATCATCAGCATATTGTAATATATTAACCATATCATTTATAGACGTTTCTAGATCATAAGTGTAAATGTTATAGAGAAGAGGGCTTAGAACAGAACCTTGCGGTAATCCCTTCCATGCCACTCTTGAAAGATCAGAGTTATTCAAGATAATTTTTCTACCAGCTAACATATTCAGAATAAAATTAGACAAAATATGTGGAACACCTAGAGAGTGCAGTTTTTTAATTAATAATTCAATAAGGACATTATCATAGGCTGATTTAATATCTAAGAATGACGCCACAACAGACTCATTTTGTGAAAAGGCTATGCGAATATCCGTTGTAAATACACTCAAGCTATCCATCGAACTTCTGCCTTTTCTAAATCCATATTGACTGGTGGGTAAGATGTTATGATTTTCAATAAACCATTCTATTCTATTTTTAACCAAATGTTCGGCAATTTTTATTATAACTGGAGATAACGCAATAGGTCGATATGAAGTTGAATCAGAAGGATCCTTGGAGGGTTTTATAAATGGTAACACTATTTGTGTTTTCCATGTTGGGGGAATGAGACCTGTCAACATGACAGCATTGATAAGATCTAGTAAATATTGCATAGCGGTATCACCAAGATGTGAATAAAATGAGTATGGAATACCATCTTTACCTGGGGCTGTATCATGAACGTCTGATAACACACCTTTCAGCTCATCTATAGAGAAAGGAGCGTCAAGGCCATAGGGGCAAGTAGGAAGAACAAAGTGAAAGGGTGTAAACAGTTCCTTAGGTGGAACTGTTGGCGGAGCTAACCGATCTAAGAAACTATCACAGAGAGTAGGTGCCATAGTTGTAAAAGTAGTTGCACTGACTCCTGTTCTATATCGTCTAATATTCCTCCAGACTTCTGAAGGTTTTGTGTTTGGGGATATGGTTGAGCAAAAACTTCTCCAACCTTGGAGTTTCTTTTCCTTCAATAGTTTTTTTGTTTTTGTCATTATATCCATTAGATTATTGAAATTGGTCTCAGACATATCAGAATTATAAATCAACTCAGCCTGCTTTCTCTGAGTGACAGCTTCACTACATTCCATATCCCACCATGGTGGGGAAGATAATTTATCAGAAGCGCAATTTTTTAAAGGGAATGTTAAATCAGCAGCATCTTTCAGAACTTTTATAAAATTGTCTGCACAAAAACAAATATTTTGAGAAATATGGGGTAGTGAAGTTACATTATTTTCAACATGACATTTATAATCACTCCATTTCTCATTAATGATTTTATGCCTCATTCTAGGAGGAAGTTTAGGTAATTTATCTATTTTAAACTGAGTGAATTTTATTACAATAGGAAAATGATCACTGCCATGTGTAGAGGGCTGTGTTTGCCACATAACTGAAGAAGCTAAACTAGGTGATACTATGGTTAAGTCTACTGCACTATTATTTTCAGTTGGTTTTGTTCGGCGAGTTTGAGATCCATCATTAAGAATGCAAAGATTTTGTTTATCTATTATTTCCAATAAATCTCTACCATGAATATTGGACAAAGAGCTACCCCATGCCCTATGGTGGGCATTAAAGTCTCCCATGATCACACATGGTTTAGGAATGTTAGTTAAAAGATTATCTATTTCTGCGTTAATTTGAGAGGATGGATGAGGTATATATATTGAAACAAAACATACATTGTTAATAATGCATGCAACAGCTGAAAAATTATTACTGTCATGGGGAGGAAGAGATAAATTAGAAAAAGAAAAAGAATTATTTACAAGAAGAACGGCTCCTCCATACCCATCAGGTCTATCGTCCCTAAGGCAGGAGAAACCACTCAATTTGAACACAGAACCTGGTTTAAGCCAGGATTCTGTGATGGCGATTATAAAAGGGTTGTATACATTAATTAAATAGATAATTTCACATTTTTTGGAGACTACGCTCCTGCAGTTCCATTGAACTGCGGATCTGGTGTGATCCATTGTGGTTGCGAGTGTAATATGCTAATGATGTCAGTAATTTTGGCTGCGTTGGACGGTTCTACGGTATTAGACTGTATTAAAAAATTTAAAAGAGCAATTACATCAGATACATTAAGTTGCCTATCTTTAGATTGGCCCTCTGTAAGAGCGCAACCATTAGATGAGGTTGAGGATGGCCTACTTATTATATTGTTATGAGCTTTTTGATCATAGCCTTTGGTTAAAGTGGGTGTAGAACGTGGTTTTAAAAAGACAGATTTTTTGTAAGATGAAGAAGTGGAGGGGTGGTTGATTTTATGAGAATTGTAATTTGAAGGGCCGGAGGGCTGGTTAAATTTATGAGAATTGGCAGATGGTGTGCTTTGATCCTTGGGAGTGGCTAACATTTCAGCATAAGATCGAGACAGAGAAGGATGTAATCTGGAAGCTTCTGCATAGGAAATACACTTTTCTGACATTGAAAATTTAATCTTTTGTTGCCTTGTATATTCCGGACATGATTTACTGGTAGCAAAGTGAATTCCTCCGCATGAACAGCAAGAAACACACTCCTCATCAATATCACATGAATCACCTGAATGTTCTCTACCGCACTTAAAGCAGCGAGGCTTAGACCTACACTGAAGCTTTGTATGGCCAAAACGACAGCAGTTGTAACATTGGACGGTCGGGTACGTATATAATTGCACAGTTAGAGCTGTATAACACATATAAATACGATCAGGTAATACCTGACCATCAAATGTCACAACCACTGTCTGAGTTGGTTTCCATACTGGAGCTCCATTAACGATTTCTTTGAAGTTCATACGCCTTACTCTTAAAATTTTTCCGCAACCATTAGGCACCGCAGAACACTCCATCATCTCCTCTGGAGAGAGGTCTGTGGGTACTCCACGGATTACGCCCATTCGTGAAACATTGTAGGTTGGTATAAATGCTTTCAAGTTGTTACTACTGAGGCTATCATGGGTAAGGAACGCATTAGCGTCAACATGATTATTAAATGCCATGGAAACTCTATTTCTGCCTATTCTCTTTACACTACCATTAATAATATTGTAAATAGCATTGCGTTTCAAAAATTTACCAAAGATTATGGGATGAAGAGTCGAACCATCGTTGGGGGATTCTGTTATACGTTGGATATGAACTATGTAGGGAGCATTATCAATTGACTCATAATGAGTTCTTGTAACTGGTGGTTGTGGTGGTTGTGTCGGTGGAGAGGAATTTGGTGACTGAGTTTTGGGTATGGAACTTGAATTGGGATCAGAAATAGGAACGTCAGTAATTAGCGGCTCCGCATAAGGCGGTAGCTTATGCATATTTTCGTCGGTTTTATCAGAAACTAAGGAGGAATTCTCACAGGAACATCCTTTTGATTCATTTGAACCATGTCGCTTCCTCTTGTTACAATGTTTGCACAATTTGTGCAAGCGAGTGCGTTTGCGTTTCTTTCCCACAGAAGTATCTGTATCAATTTCAGATTCATTTGATACTAATTTTTCGAAACTATTTGAAAGTGTGACATAACAACCAACCGGCGGGACTGTACCCCCGCCGGGGTCAGGCGGCTCCTCCATCAAATATATCAATAAAAACTTACCAGATACTTTATATATACACTAAACTACTTTTAATACAATTAATAATGAAATAAATACTAAAATCTAACTCTACTGATCACTATTTCTTATAAAATTTAAATTTTAAAAATTGGTGGGAAAAAAAAACGCGGCCTCCCTGTTCGCAGTTTCCCGCCTTTTTTTTCATTTAGGTTATTATTTTTACAGGAACAACACAAACACAAGAGCTTACGACACAGTCAAGCACATAATACCACTATACCTTCAGTCAAGCTCAAGCAAGCAATCTTGCGCCGTGCCTTTGAATCAAGTAAGCATTTATACTTGACCAATATATTGGTTAAATAACTCTGACGTAAGTCAATACTAATGTAAATTTTCCAGTATCCAATTGCAAGAACACCGAATAGCACGCATAAAGTTAGGTTTATACCCAAAACCTAGGCGAGGATATTTACAATGTTGCTTGCATCAAGCAGGCAAGTAGCTTGCTTGTCTTAGAACCTCTCGTAAATATATGTCATTGTCAAACAAGATCAAATGCCACATTATTATGTCAAATCATGTCAGTTTATCAATCATTTCATTGATTCAATCAACAAACAACGCACGCCAAACGCGTGTCATCATGAGCTACAAATTCACCTCAGACTTCTAAAGATTATACTCTAACATTTTGAAATGGTTCGCAGTGGGTAAGTTGGTGTAATCTAATTATTATTTTGTGCTTCATTGCAGAAGTAGAACATTTTGTGAAATAGCGTTTGATTGCAGGCGTGACCGCGACCGCGATCGAAGGAGGTCGCATAGCCGATCCGCGTCTACTGACCGAAAACGAAGGCGGTCCCGCTCGAGGAGTCGAGACCGGTCTTCCAAGTCCTCAAAAAGGAAACGTAGTCGCAGTAGGGATCGTGATTCAAAGAGAGATCGCAGCAGGGACCGTGATCACAGAGACAGGAAAAGGTGGGGTTACATTCAACAAACAATGCATTATGAAATTTAATTCAATTACTTAATTATTTCTAGTGTAAGATATTGTCAACCTCAGAATAGTAGGTACATTGATATACTTAAATGAGTGATACTAATACAGGAGCTTGTCACAAAACAAATGCAAATACCTTTGCACTAACATTACAGCAAACAATTAAACATAATAAATAACATTGCATTAAAATAGAGCTGAAATAAAACTGCATATTGTTTGTTAATCGCTGTAAAGTTTGCATTCATTATATCAACATTCATAGATTTCTATCTTTGTTTGTGACTGAAAGGACTTATCTGAGCTGTCTTGATGATTACTACTGATAAGCTGCTACTCCAATACATGTTGGAGAACAAAATGTATTTACTAAAACAAAATAATTAGACCTGTACATATAGTTTCACAATAAATGATTCTTATTCTTATAAAACATCTATAGAAATATAAAATCTATTATTGACAGGTGTCACAGCTCAGTTGGTAGTCACTCTGCCTTCCAATTCCTTTGTTTTTTTTTTAAACTTATGCTCTTCCACCTGTGCAAGGTTTGACCTCATCAACACCACACATGAGGGAATAGAATTGGCTAAGTTTTATTCTCTAAGTTAAAATGTTACTAATTAATAATCATCATCATCATCATAGGCTGCTCGTATTAGCCCACTGTTGGGTATAAGCCTACTAATTAATAATGTCTACTGAATTCCAGTGATAAGCGAGATGATAAGAGAAATGGAGGCAAGTCATCGAGGAAGAAAACCCCTGATAAAGAAAGGTCCAAATCTAAGGAGAAATCTTTAAAGGACCAGCAAGATTACAATATTGGTTCCTCTGCTGATAAGGTGAGAGTCTTTTGTCTTACCAACCAAGCTTAAAATAAGGATTTCGGTTTTCGGTTCACGGTTGACGACCGATGTGGCGCGGCGGGCGAAGGTCTGCCTGTGACGCGGAGGTTGCGGGTTCGTTTTCCGCCTTGGGATTAATCTTTGCACAATCTGCAAATATTTATATTCCGGGTGTTCTGGGTATTTAATATGTATAATAAAAAATATCTATCTATGTTATGTATTATGTTGAGTATGTCAGTCTTCTAGTACCTATACTATAACACAAGCTCTGCTTAGCTTGGGGCTAGATGATGTTGTCCACAGCATTATTTATTTATTTTATGACAACTAATTCATTATCCCATCTACCAACAATCAAATGATGCAAATAAAGAAAATAAACGAAAGAGAATTTGCTCTATAAAAAAAAACAAATGAAATCTATAATTTGTCCTATAACACAATTTGTAGGAAGAAGAACAGATTCATCTTGAAGCAGAGATGCAAAAGCGTCGTGAACGCATAGAACGTTGGCGAGCGGACCGCAAGCGCAAGGAAATAGACCAGGCCAAGAAGGAAGTCCAGAAAGGTAGCATCGTCACCAGCATTCAGCTGCCAATCTCCAAGAAATGGTCTCTGGAAGATGACTCCGGAGATGAGGCTTTATTAGGTAACTTTGTAATAATTTTTCTTCTAGCCTAAATTGTCCTAATGCTGGGCAAAAAACCTCAAAAATAAATACTAATATAACTATTTTTGACTATGTAGATGTATTCTTATGAGTGTTCTATTTAAGCTGAGGAGATTGAAGCCAAAGAAAAACATGCTGCAGAAGTGAAAAGACTGGAAGAAGAAGAAATAGACCCTCTGGATGCTTATATGCAAGAAGTACAACAGGTAAGCTTTTTATATTTTGTATTTGAAGTTTTTTATAAATCATATGTGTACGCTGTTGCATGCAACTCATGCAAGTTACATAATCGTCATACATGTAAGTTGACCGCTAAGTCAAAGAGATACTATATAATATGGAATTTTTCAGGCCTGCCATTTCTTGACATTACCTTCTTCCATAAATTTCGAGAAATAATAGTCCTGAGTGTACTCTATCAACCGTTTTCTCACAATTTGGTTATGTTAGTTCAACTTTGTGGGAATATAGTATAGTGCTAAGTGTTGATAATTTTGCAGGAAGTGCGCAAAGTGAACCAGTTAGACCAATCCAGGGGTATTCTCAGTGTGCCCACACAAGGAGGCACGGGTATAGTCATTCTCACTGGAACTGCTAAGAAGAAGGTCACCGAGCAGAAAAATAAAGGTACCATTCCCAAACCTTGAGGTATTTATATTAATAGTTTTATTTTATTTCATTAAATAAAACACCCAACACGGGTTTACACTAAAACAAACATAATATAGAACAAAGGGATTTTAGCCTAGTGTTCCCTTAATTATAGGGCATCACAGTATGCACAGAGAAACAACCAACAACAAAGTAAATATATATATAGATCACGTAAGAAATGAAGTTAAAATATAGGGTTAAGCTTGAGCAAGTAATTTTTAGAGTCGGTCCACAATAATCATTTGTTAATATTATACGAAATTAGAAGTTCTAATGCTTCTTAGTACTGAAAGACTCAGCAATTACAAATAAGTAAAACAGTGTTTCAACAGTACATTGACTTTATTATATACCTAACTATATTTTCAAAACTATGATATAGTTAGACATTATTCTAAGCAAAAACTGCTTGTTGATAAATAGATATTCATGGCGTCACACATCGCGCTCTGATCCCAAACTAAGCAAAGCTTGTACTATGGGCACTAGATTGCCGATAGAATACTTATATACTTTAGTTTTGTACATAGTAACACCCAGGCCATAACTTTTCTATGTATACATATGAAGGATTTTCCAGGTGAATTAATTGAGCAAAATCAAGACGGACTTGAGTATTCATCTGAAGAAGAAACTGAAGATATAAAAGACCAGGCTGCCAATCTCGCTTCCAAACAAAGAAAGGATTTGGCGAAAGTAGACCATAATACTTTGATCTACCAACCATTCAGAAAAGCATTTTATACCGAGGTTTGTTTATCTTAAAACCTCTCCTGTCATTTTTGTACTTATACTGAGCTTGAAAACGTAATTATTTATAACAATTAATAGACCATCTAGATTGCTTATATTTACTAACTTTATTACACTACTGCTTATTTATTTTGTACTAGGCTACTAGAGGTGTTGTGTGTATATTGGGGACAAAATATACTTACAATTATATTTATCATATTATATTAAAGATATTTTCTGTGTATAGGTGAGTGAATTAGCCAGAATGACACCAGAAGAAGTGGAAGCTTACAGGACAGAACTAGAAGGCATTAGAGTGAAAGGGAAGGGATGTCCCAAACCGATTCGATCCTGGGCACATTGCGGTATTAGCAAGAAAGAGATGGATATATTGAAGAAACTCGCTTTTGAAAAGCCTACGCCCATTCAAGCACAGGCCGTACCCGCTATTATGTCTGGAAGGTAAATTACTTTTTTAAACTATTATTATATGTACTAAACTGAAAGATACAGTTTTATAGAATAGTAGTGTATAAAAAGGTCTTTCTATTACAATTTTAACTAGTTTTCGCCGCGATTTCAACGCGATTCCTTTTATGTACATTATTATTTATTCAATAAAAAAAGTAATTATTACGCGTTACGATCTATAAATATTTCATGTTTGACAAATTGGACTAAACTGTTAATTAAATCGTAAACGTACCGAAACTATTGCTACATTCATTTGTGACTGAAACATGATAATTTTAATTAATAATAAAATATAAGTAATCCAATCAAATAACTAAATTATCTTTGCCCGCAGAGATCTAATCGGAATCGCAAAAACAGGTTCGGGAAAAACTCTAGCATTTATATTACCGATGTTCCGACATGTGTTAGACCAGCCACCATTGGAAGACACAGACGGACCCATAGCTCTGATCATGACTCCGACCAGAGAGCTTTGTATGCAGATCGGGAAAGATATCAAGAAGTTTGCCAAATCTTTGGGATTGAGAGTAGTATGCGTTTATGGAGGCACTGGGATTTCTGAACAGGTGTGTAGAATAGTAAATAATATATTAAAACTTTATTTTGACGGCACGTCGATAAATTTAGCTGCAATATATGTTAATATAAAAATACATTAAATTACGACTCACAGTACTCTAAATTATTTTTAAAAATTTTAGCAATCCACTATCACACAGTACAAAAAAATTAATTAATCGTCGTAAATACAATTTCATATTTTATGGTAAAAGTTTCGAATGTAGCCGTTGCTTAAATGAAATGGGTCCATTATAATTGAAAAATCAAAGATCAAAATCCTCCTAACGTTTTTTGATCTATCAATTAATAATTGACGACCGATGTGGCGCGGTGGGCGATGGTCCACCTGCGACGCGGAAGGTTGCGGGTTCGATTCCCGCCTTGGGATAAATGTTTGTATGTTCTGCAAATATTTATTCCGGGTGTTCTGGGTATTATAGGTATAATAAAAAATATCTATCTATGTAATGTATTATATTAAGTATGTCAGTCTTCTAGTACCCATAACACAAGCTCTGCTTAGCTTGGGGCTAGATGATGTTGTGTGGATTGTCCAGCATTATTTATTTATTTATAATAACTAATCTATCTCTCAGATAGCAGAACTAAAACGTGGAGCAGAAATGATAGTTTGCACACCCGGGCGGATGATTGATATGTTGGCCGCAAATTCGGGCAGAGTCACCAATCTACGGCGAGTCACTTACATCGTGTTGGATGAGGCTGATCGGATGTTTGACATGGGCTTTGAACCTCAGGTAAGGGCATTCTTGACTATTCAGAACTATTCAATCCAGTTAATAACTTATTATAAAATTCATATCCGCCAATTGTGGACTGGCTCTAAAGATTATTTAGGTCAAATATGAGACCTATCAAACCAAAACGACGCGGAGGTTGCGGGTTCGATTTCCGCCTTGGGATAAATGTTTGTACGATCTGCAAATATTTATTCCGGGTGTTCTGGGTATTTCATATGAATAATAAAAAATATCTATGTATGTAATGTATTGTATTAAGTAAGTATGTCAGTCTTCTAGTACCCATAACACAAGCTCTGCTTAGCTTGGGGCTAGATGATGTTGTGTGGATTGTCCAGCATTATTTATTTATTTAAAAATAATGGTGAGTACATATCCAAACTAAAACCTAATAAAGGTATAAAATAATAATAAAGGTTACTCATTAATTTCATTATGATCCATTGATCATTATGACTTTTTGAGTAATCTTCAAAACTGTGTTATTGTTCATTTTTGTAAAAAATATTATTAATGTATTAGAATATTTACTAACATAGTCATCTGACGCTCTTTTACGTATAGGTGATGAAAATAATAGACAACGTGCGACCAGACAGACAGACGGTTATGTTCAGCGCCACCTTTCCGCGACAAATGGAAGCTCTGGCGAGAAGGATACTGCAGAAGCCTATTGAAATACAGGTAATTATAAAACCTCAATAATCAAACCCCAGATCAATATTATTTTGTGAAGAATATAGTCGTCAAACGCAGTTGCTTATATTTTAGAGACAGGCGTCACAGCTCAGTTGGTAGTAGCTCTGCCTTCCATACTGTGAGTCGTGGGTTCGATTCCCACCCAGAGCAAATGTTTGTGTTATGAACACAAATATTTATTTTGTGTCTGGGTATTACTATGTATTCTATGTATATGTATATACAAAAAAAAAACGTATATAAGTATTCAATCAGCAATCTAGTTCTCATAGTACATGTGTTGTCTTTTTTTTATTTATATTATTTACTGTATTCTATGTTTTTATTTTTTGTTAGTTTTTACTTATCTAATTCTTCACATAGATAATTTATTATTTGATCATCAGGTCGGCGGTCGCAGCGTGGTGTGCAAAGAAGTTGAACAACATGTAGCAGTTTTAGAAGACGATGCTAAGTTCTTCAAGCTTCTAGAACTGCTCGGTTTATACAGTCAGATGGGATCCATTATAGTGTTTGTGGACAAGCAAGAAAATGCTGACAGTCTACTGAAAGATCTTATGAAGGCGTCGTACCAATGCATGAGCTTGCATGGAGGTGAGTTAGAGTTTTGAATACTGCTAAATAGATGCTAATGTCACTTATTTATTTATTTATTTATTACAATTATGATAGCTAGCTTACAGTATTATCCAAAACGCTTACTATCTTAACATGTTACTTGTCATGTTAAGTACTAGTGATGTCAACTGAGGACGTGCTCTGTACTGATACATTGCAAGCTCACTTGTGTTAAGTAGGTATTATCATAACAGTCGGAACAGCAATGCAATTATAAATAGTATTAGTGTAGTTATTCGGACACACAATGTTATATAATAATGTTTATAATATGAATGTGGCTTGATGAGAATTGAACCCACAACCTAAAATAAAGCTTGTTTTAGGCTAACTTAGTCAAGATGTTTTGCCTTTATAAGTTAGTGCGGTAAGTGAACAATTAAAAGCAAGTAGGTAAAGCATACATTTTAGAAGTTTTAGTGAAAATAAAGGAAGATTTCTCTTCTATCGCATTTTTAAAGATAATGAGTATAACATTTGCATGATTTTATTAATAAGTACAGATTTTGAAACCAAATCTACTAATTAAATATTTTTCTTTCAGCATTCAAATCAAGAAACGACGGAGCATCGAATATTTATTATTTATAGGCATGTGTAAGCGTATAAATTAAAATATAATTTTCCAGTTAAAAATAATTAAATTTCTTTACGAAATCAATGCAAAATAATATGACTTGATGTCTTACAAGTACTTTTTGTGGTCTATGTTTTTTCGGCATTTTACTCTATAGACCGAAGAACGAATTCATTATAAATAGCACCAGGGGCTAAAGTTTATTAAAAAATATTAAAATAAAAATAAATAATGCTGGAAAATCCACACTACATCATCTAACCCCAAGCTAAGCAGAGCTTGTGTTATGGGTAATTGTTATTGTGTTTAAATTTTTTCCAACTTTAAAAAGGAGAAAATTCTCAATTCGATTGTTATTTATCCCATTTCAATTTGATCATCTACCTGCGTTATTAATATTATTTACTTGCGTATTTAAACTTCAAATACAGTAGGTTCCATACATTCCTTCCAGCAATTAAATCAACGTCAATTAAAATTTTTAACTTTTTTTTTAATGAATCTATTTACGACAATTTGCAATACGCTTACACATGCCATCGTACAGCAAAAGCTTAATGACAATCGTATTAACGCTGACCTGTTACAGGTATTGATCAATTCGACAGGGACTCTACCATTGTTGACTTCAAGAACGGCAAGGTCCGGCTACTGGTCGCCACCAGTGTAGCAGCGCGGGGGTTGGATGTCAAGCAATTGGTGCTAGTCGTCAACTACGATTGTCCTAATCATTATGAAGACTATGTGCATAGGTCAGTACTTAATGATTAGGAATGGCTAGGTGGGGTCGCTATATGTGACAACCTTTGGGTTAGCTGTCAAAGAAATGTTTCTAGATGTGAAATTAGAAATCCTTCAAGATGTCCAATTAGATTGCCCTGATTATTACGAAGATTATCGACAGGCGTCAAAGCTCAGTTGGTGGTAGCTCTGATGTGGTACGTGGGTTCGATCCCCACCAAGAGCAAATTTTTATTCAGTATTTAGGTGTTGTACTATGTATTAATTAAAAATTATACTATGTTTTCATTAAAAAGTAAATAAGTATTATATCAGCAATAGAGTGTGATGTGTGAAATGTCTGTGAATACTTATTTAATATTTTTTTACAGATGTGGTCGCACCGGTCGTGCAGGCAACAAAGGCTACGCGTGGACATTCCTAACGCCAGAACAGGGTAGATACGCGGGCGATGTGCTGAGAGCGTTCGAGTTAGCCGCCGCCAACCCACCGCCTGAACTGCGCAGACTTTGGGACACTTATAAAGAAGCACAGGAGAAGGATGGCAAGAAGGTTCATACTGGTGGAGGTTTTAGTGGAAAAGGTGAGGATTCTATGTTACTTTGTTAGTTTTGTTTTATATTTTTTATTACTTTGTGTTACATTTTTTTTAACCTGTTCTGTCCCACTGCTGGGCAAAGGTCTCCCCCTTTTTCCTCCATTCCTTTCTATCAGTCGCCGCTTCCCACCAGGCTCCGTCATAAGTATCCAAGTCGTCACGCCAACTTACTTACTCGCCGTTACTTTTATGCAAATAAAAACTTGCCTGTATACAGAGAGCTCCAGTTTCAATATTTTAAAATTATCTTACTTAAATTTATATGAAATTTCATTTTAAATTTGTCCTCAATAAAAAATTACGGATAGGACGGCAACTAAGCTTATAGCAGCAAGTATTATAACAGCAATTAAGCTTAGTAAACTTTGCTGGATTTTGCGTAGTCTGGGGATTAGCTGGTGTTGTGTAACAGGTTCATGAATTGATTTGTTCCTCCCAGGGTTCAAATTCGACGAGTCAGAAGCTCAGGCTGCTACTGAAAAGAAGAAGTACCAGAAAGCAGCGCTTGGGCTCCAAGATTCTGATGATGAAGATGTGGAAGGAGATCTGGATCAACAGATCGAAACTATGTTCGCGGCCAAGAAGATTGTTAAAGAGATTAAGGTGAGCTTCTGTTTAGACTTTTCGTACACTAATTCTTTGGTATTTAGGTTTTTGGATTGGCTTCAGTTTCATGCGGCCGAAAAGGAGCTTTATCATGAACAGCATAATAGAATAAAAAACCCTAATATATTGAGGTGGAAAAGACAGATCTGTCTGTATCTCATATGAAAAAAACGCTAGAATCCAGGTCTAGTTTCTTGCCAGTTCTTCTAGACTCTGGTCGCAACGAACTGGCGCCTAGAATCATCTAGTATGTAAGACGTTTCAAAGTGATCCTTGTGATTTTATTGAATACATATACTCCCGTGACCGGCAGCGGCGTGGTGCCCGCTGACTTTTTTCTAATAAGTACACTTACATTTTTGAACTCGTGATATCTTTCGAATGGAATGTCCGAATTCAATAATTTAAAAAGTAATAGAAAGGTATTGAAGCATTCTTAATTTTAAAGTAATTTATTTAGATAAGGATTAATACCTAAGTACAAATATAGAACGTTTTCTGGCGTCGTCATTTTAATTATATTTTTTTGATATTAAAACACTTATTATGACATATCTATAATAGTTAGACATATGCTGTCGCTGACTTTTTTGTGGATGATGATGTGTTCTACAAAATTGTAGTACATGATTTCTTTCTATCATCAATAGTTTTCGCAGCGCACGCGATGTAAGGAATTTCTTATACACCTTGGGTTACATAATTGAAGTTTTAGTAAGGATCCCTAATTTTTTTGAAAATATAATATAGCCTATGTTCAGCACAGATAATGTAGCTTCACAACAGTGAAAGAATTTTTGAAATCGGTCCAGTAGTTTCGGAGCCTATTCGATGCAAACAAACAAACAAACAAACAAACAAACAATCAAATCTTTCCTCTTTATAATATTAGTTTAGAAATGCAATTGACGTTTGAAGTTTGTCTAGATCCCAAATGTCAAAAAGCAATCAATCATCTGATCTGCCCATAGATACAATTCTGTTATCTTAGTTTACGATCATATGGCGTTGTGTGAAACTTCTATTAATATTTATTTATATACTAACTGGTGCCAGCAACTTAATCTTAATATTGTTATATTTTCGTTAACTCACACAATATTTTTATAAATACATACATCTATCCATACACACTTTCGCGTTTATAATAATAGTAGGAACGATGTCTTCGGTTTCGTTTCGTTTAATTCAATACCTCTTTTTTATGAATATTTATTTATAATTCTATTCGAATTTTATAAATTAATTTTATCCAGGTACCCCACACGTACTAAACACGTAGTGAAAGCCTGTCTCCTCTTTGTCAAAGGTTGGGTACTGGAAACTGCAACACAGTTTATACTACAGCAGTTTCCAGTGTTCGTTAAATAACTTGTAACAAATGTTCAGTTTGTAGCGCCACCTATATCGCTACATGATGAACTACATCGTAGTCTACGAAACCGACCAACAGATGGCGACAAAATCTTAGATCGCGGAAACGAAGTTATCACGGAGTTTGAACATAAGTAATAGAACCGATGACTATCCATCGGTTCTCGGACCCCGAGCCAAAGGTTGCTCGGCGTGGAAGATCTTCCCTTTTCGTAGGAGATACCACACCTATCTCCACAAGTTCACCAATGAAATTTCATTTAATTTCATTTCATCCTTGTAATTTCCAGCCCGGAGCCGGTAATCCAGGAATGCCGTCAGTGCCAGCCGCAGCCGCCGCTGGAACTGATGCGAAGCTGGACCTGGCGAGGAAACTGGCTTCCAAGATCAACCTCGCCAAGGGACTCGGCGCTGAACAGAAGGGAGCCACGCAACAAGCGGCTGAAGCTATACTTAAAGGAGCACCGAATGCGCATACTCTTATTACTGTAAGTTATTGATCAATTAGAAAGAAAAAAAAAATTTATTTGTGATACAAAAACTTAAAACTAAAGGTTCCTAAAATTATCATGCGAACAAAAAGTATCACAAAACGGACTCTTACTCAGCATAAGTCGCTCTTACAACCAACGCTGGTCTTACGCCAGAGTCGATTCGGTGATGTCACGGAAGAAACTTAACCACTAAATGAGAAATAAAGAGATTAATAATAAATTAGGTGAATAGCATTCGGAATGGCGTCACAGCTCATTTGGTAGTAACTCTGCCATCCATGCTGTGGGTCGTGGGCTCGATTCCTACTTAGAGAAAATGTTTGTGTGATGAACTTTAAATATTTGTTCTGTGTCTTGGTCTTACTATGTATTCTATATATGTACAAAAAAAAATTGGTTCGAAAAGTGCTAACATGGTTACAGGCCAAAAATATTAGGAACGCCCGCTTTTTTCATAACGAAACGCACATTTTGATGGATAGTTATACACATACGTACACACCCTACCGAAGTTTTCGGGTGTGTTCTCATTATATTCTGTATTGTCCCACATTAGAAAGTACCCAAAAATGTAATATTCTCATTTTGAATATATTCAATAACTCCAATATATTGATGTACATTGCAGGCTAAGACAGTAGCAGAGCAGTTAGCAGCGAAACTGAACACGCGATTGAACTACCAACCGCGCGATGAATCCGCTAACGAGCCCGCAGAAGAAATATTCAGAAAGTACGAGACTGAGCTCGAGATCAACGATTTCCCGCAACAAGCGAGGTGGAGAGTCACTAGCAAGGTAATTTCTACCTTATTTACGTATGTAGAAAGACTATTATTGCTTGTGATGTGTTTGAACCTAATCATGTGTTTTTATAACAGCATGTTATTGCAACAAGAGCTTAATTAGCAAGGTAATTTCAATCTTATTAACGTATACCTAAAGTCTATTATTACACGCAATACTCACGTATGTACCTAAGCTTGTGTTTTTATTACTGCATGATATAGGAATATCAGTTGTATATCGTTGAAATAAGACTCAATTTCCTGAAATGTTTCAAGTTCTCTGAGATAAATAGTTAAAAATAACTTTATAATTGTGATTCATGTTCCTAGATTAAGACTCACGAGGACAATAAAGAAATTGCACTCTTGAGGTGAAAAGTCAATGGAATATGTAAACATGTTTTTTAACTAACAAAGAGTATGTATAGGTTTGTTGCTTATTTTGTAAAATGATTGCGCAAGAACAATTGAATGAGAGAGGTCAAATTATGATTCAGTTCAGTGATTTATCACCAGTGAATCAATATGATGAATCTATTCTATTATAGTTATGCAATTCGTACGTTAATGTTAGATCAAATTGTTTGTATTAACTGAGATTACAAGTTACTACTTTGTTTCGAAAAAAAACCTACTTTGATACGTCGAAGAATGAACCACCTATATTTGTTGCCAGTTGAATGCTCGCAAGTATTTTTTTATATTTCTTCGAAGAGATTAAACGTGTTTTTCAACTTGAATGAGAACAATCAACCTTCTGCCCTATTTATTTCCTTCTTGACCCGTTGATAACCCTGCATTTACCCTATATTTGTGTGCTTGACTCTGCGCATGCTCAGTGCATGTATTGTGATCATTCCGTGCAGTTATAACCATGTTGCTTAAACTTATATTTCTCGGGGCTATTGTAATCCTTTGCATGAAAATGCTAAGGCGACCGAGGTGCTACCATCATTGTGCTTAGAAAATAACTAATCAGGTAATTATTTAGTACTTGCCGAATTTTAATATAAATTTCATCATAATGAACTTAACATTTGGAGATTGCTATTGATTTATCTTGTGTTTACTCATCGATCATAAGTTATTATTAAGTGAACATATTTTTTTAGAGTAGGACCTTGTTTTGACCGTTATCACAAAACAAACGCGTGCAACTACATACGCCATGTTTCTTTATGTGTAAGGCTGTGTTCTGATTGTGCGAATGTTGACCGCCCTCTATCTGTCAAACTCAATGTCAAAGTAGAGCCTTGTAGAAAAGTATCTACTTGTAGCAAAAAGGCAAACTTTGTTGCTATCAGTGCACTAAATCCTACTTTTTTCGACTACTTGCTTACTTTTCCGCTGTTTGGAACGAAAATCGTGTAAAACTTTACTGCAAATTGGTTCGTCTCTAAGTGAATCTGTCAGCGCACACAACTCGCTGCTTGTAGTCATCCAATTAAAAATACATGTTTGAACTGGAAGTAACGGCGAGATGCTATTATTTACCTAATCAAGACTGCCTAATGTTTCGATGACACTAAATCTTTTTATTCTTCCCATTTCAGGAGGCGCTGGCACTAATAAGTGAATATTCGGAAGCCGGTATCACAGTCCGCGGTACCTATGTCCCACCTGGCAAAAATCCCCCGGAAGGCGAACGCAAGCTATACCTAGCTATAGAAAGCTCTCAAGAACTCGCTGTGGCGAAAGCTAAGTCCGAAATAACGCGTCTCATCAAAGAAGAACTGCTCAAATTGCAGACCTCCTCGCATCATATGGTCAACAAAGCTAGATATAAAGTTTTGTAAATTATGTGTCAAATATACTGGCGTTAGGAATATGTTGTTTTATTTACTGAAATAGCGATACAAGTATAGTATAGATTTAGAGAACTACTGGAGAAAAAAAATTAGCATACTGTATAGGTAGATATGTTACATCAAACTACACTGACCTGCAAAACTAACGGCCGGTTTCTGGAAACCCAAATCACGATTGATCCGAGTTTGACACATAGTAATTATTTGATTTTTTCGTTGATCATCATTCGAGAAACCGGCCGTAAGTATCACACTTTTTAAATTACAATAACTTGTTAAGTAAACAAGATATACTTTGATCTCAACTCAATTGAGTGCGCCTGGGACGAGCTAAGAAGGCTATTCAGTAGCCGCAGACCACCACCTACCACCCTCAGGGCACTAAAACAGGCCCTGATAGAAGAAAATAGGTCCCCAAAATCGGCTCCGAATCCTCGTGTTCAGTATGCCAAACCGGCTTGAAGCTCTAATCAGAGCCCGAGGAGGCAATACCACTTATTCAAAATGATATAACATGTAAAACATACTTAGAAAATGTTAGATCAGTGTTTAGACATTAGGCTAAAAATGAATATATATCCGTTATTGCACTGACACCCGAACCAGAATACAGCAACGCAGGCATCGCCATTTTGTGGCAGACATAGGCACGGTGGTGTAAATACCTACTTCCTGGACGCGATTTTTTCAAAGAGGACTAGATACCTACTGCTGCTAAATAGTATACCTAAGATTGAGGACTATGTATAACTGCTCAATAGTACTCACCTAAGATTTTCCGATTAGGATTAGTTGAGTTT
Organism: Ecliptopera silaceata; assembly: GCA_932527185.1. Taxonomy (NCBI): domain Eukaryota; kingdom Metazoa; phylum Arthropoda; class Insecta; order Lepidoptera; family Geometridae; genus Ecliptopera; species Ecliptopera silaceata. The sequence continues at coordinate 3,278,776 of OW052207.1, read as the reverse complement.
TATGGATATGAGATACGATCGACCGATATCTCAGGCATATCACGTTTTTTTTTTTTTGAAAATATTGCATTATTAGTTCTATTTTTTCTGTGCAGAGTGCTTTAAAATTACTGTTACTGTTAGTTAGTACTGATAAGCGTATTCCCGATAAAAAAAAGCAGGCAAATCATAAATATTATAATATCTGAGTGGTCTACTTGCTAAGACAGAGGTTCGAATGAAGAGCTTTTAAAACAAGGACGTTTTGAATGATGTTCTATGTTCTTTGGGTTAAGTATATATTCTTTTCGGGTTATCCATTGGATCGTCCCCGCTTCGGGAGATTTTTTATCATCTCTGTACGTCTACCATTTTAGCACCCAACTATCCGCTAGAGGCGCTGTACAAATCTTCATACATTTTTTTAACTACAGACGCTAGCGAGTATAGTAAATATAGTATAGTAAAAACTCATGGTAGACCTACTGGTTTGTTTTTATTACGTTATTTGTCACACCAGAGACTAATGACGTGATTTTCAATTGATCTAAATAATTTTTAAACAGATTAATTATCCCCACCAACCTCACAAACTTTACCTTTGTATTGTTAGTATTGAAGAAAAATATAAAATTCCGCTTAATAAAGAGATTATATTTATAAAAATAAGAGCGTCCTCAATGTTCTCGTTAAATAATAAAATTTCCATGCAGAATCTTAGTGGCAGAAAATAATAGTTTTGCTTCCGCCTATTCTATAGAAGTCTTGAATACCTGTACACTGAATATTCTAATTCTAGTTAGGTACTAGAATCAAGTAAGTATATGGTTTTTTTGAATTAATTTAATAATCAATTTTATTTTTTTAATCATGTAAGTACCTAATCAATATTGATTGAATATTTCACATAATGTAATCCAGTCCCAGACTAGCTAAGTGTTTTTTTTTCCAAAATAATACGTATTATAGATACGTATTAACACAAAATAAACAAACATGTTTGCTATCGCCCAGCACACAATGTAAACACACAGGACGGGAATCGAACACCATAGTAAATTATCAAAGTTGTGACGTCAAAAGGTTGCTACTAATAATTATCCTTTTAAAACTAACCTCTAGTAACATTGCATAACTCTCTGCCTACCAGTCGGTTAAAGCATGATTCTTAACAGCAGTATATTTCCATTACAACACGGATGTCTATGTCTAATAGCCTATTAACGGCTACTGCAATCTATAACTACAAGTCGATGCCTAGAATCTTCTATGATAAACAAGGCTAATTATAAATATAAGATTATCTTTAGTCGGACATATTAGTATCTACCTACTTAAAAGATTAGTGCAAGTTATTAGTATTTAAGTAGTGAATACATATTAATTTGTATAATCAAAATTATATCGTCGATATACAATTTTGAATTAGAAACCTAGTTATCAACTCTAAAGATAATGTGGATCAGAAATTAAACAAATCAAAATCTAATTATTCTAAGTATTTCGTCTGGGGCAAATACTATCATTGTTAATTTTTCTGCTGTAAAGCAGCGATGGTTGCATGTAGTTTAATTACCGTTTAAATTAAATTACTTACAATCAAATTAGATTTTCAATAATTAATTAAAATAACCGTTGTCAGAAATCAGAAATATTTTATTGCTTATCTGTTGAACATAGGTCTTAATATTGTTATGGTTTTTTATTTCTTTATCATTAGTTGGTAGTAGCTCTGCCTTCCATGCTGTGGGTCGTGGGTTCGATTCCCACCCAGAGCAAATATTTGTGTGATGAACATAAATGTTTGTTCTGTGTCTGGGTGTTACTATGTATACCTATATTATATGTCATCATCATCATCATCATCATCATCGACCTAGATTAGTCCACTGCTGGACGTAGGTCTCTCCCAAGACGCGCCACTGAGCCCTATATTATATGTATGTATTTGCAATAAAATAAAAAATATATAAGTATTCAATCAGCAATCTGGTTCCCATAGTACAACAAGCTTTGTTTAGTTGAAAAATCCGTGAATATTATTAAAACAAATGCTACATAAGCCCTGCTTTCGCATATATTTTTTGGCCTTGTCAAACTTAACACATGAATTGTTTTTGCAAACTGTAGTTATAAATAACGTACAAGATACCAGCTATTGTTTATTCTGCGACGCGGACGCGTCTCGTGCCACTGATAAGAAGCTATCGCGCGGGAAGATTCCACAGCAAACAACATTACTCGTAAAAACTAATTGAGTACAAGACAAGGGGAAAGTTTCGATCGGGAATACATCATTTATTGTCATTTAATCGGTCTGGTCTCGTCTGTGTTTATGTTTACCGACATTTTAGCTCTTATTGTCTTGTGTTTGTTTTAATAAAATGAAATTCAAGCAAGCTATTTTGGGAACTAGATACTGATAGAATACATATTTTTTTTTGTAAATAGATACTAACCTAACCTACATATAAGTACTTAATAGGTATATTTTAACAACTAGACAAGAAACGTCAGTGTTCATCACACAAATATTTGTTCTCGGTGAGAATCAGGTTTGGTTTAAAACTGTGCTAGTAGATACTGATCTGATTGATAGATTCGATTATAATTTTTTTGTCAACTGTTTAATATAGTTTTCATTATAAACGGGATATTTACCATGATTTGTGAGTTTGATTATTTCCCGTTATTTCGGCACAGTTGCGCCATGATCACGGGTCGAACTGAAGTCTTTGCAAGTAGATATAAAACTTTTATATCTACTTGCAAAGACTTCAGTTGTGCCGAAATATCGGGAAATAATCAAACTCACAAATCATGGTAAATATCCCGTTTATAATGAAAACTATGTTCAAAACCGTGATAGTTTCAAATATTATAACTGTTTAATAGTACACAAAATAAAAGTATTATTTAACTTTCAAGGTTTAATTAGCGGCCTGAAGAGCCTTCATTAATGACATAACTCTAGAAAATCTATTTATGTCCTTATTTGGGGAAAGGGGCATCATCTTACCCATCTGCCTGTAGCAAGATTAATCTTCAACATTAGCAAGTTTTAATTCAACAAATAAATATTTCTTCTAAAAACTTCCATTTTTTGACAATATTAGTTTACAATACTAAAACATGTTTTTAATATTTAACATACATATTTAAACCAGTGAGCGCTTAAATATATTGAAAACGCTATCTATTTAATGACACTTTAAATTATATAGGTATTTACTGCGATGTTATTAAATTGAATATTATCAAAGTGATACCAAAGTTTCCAGTGCTGTCTCTAAGTCACCTCTTGATCTTAATGTTTATGTCACAGTGTTTACAGAAAAGCTGATACACTTCTAATGTACCTAATGTACTTACTTAACCATAACAATAATTAAATAGTTTTTTCATGAAATTTAGACTATACATCTAGAGGTCTAGATAAGAAGAAGAGAAGTTCCGTCGATATTCGGTTCTGACAAAAAAGTTATAGGTATACTAAGTATTACTTTTTATCAGAAAGGAACTTGCGTATAGACAACAAAACAAGCCTTGAACACGAGTGAAGAAAACAAAAAAAAAATGCTTATTTTAATTTAACAAAGTACCTAAGTACTGATAGTTTTCACAACTTTAGGAAAATGTCTATTTAATATTCAGTAACTCTAGATATCATATTGTTTCCTGACTTACTTTAATTTTATTAACGTTTTGACTGATATTAGAAAAAAAGTTAAATACTTCTTTTAAATCAAACATCGTTTCAAAAACAGATGTATAAAAGAAGTTCTTAGGAAAACACTATGATATATTCTAGGATCATCACACATCACACTCTAGTCCTAAACTAAGCAAAGCTTGTAATATGGAAACAAGATTGCTAATAGAATACTTATATATTTTTTTTTGTAAATACATAGGTACTTACATAAAATACTTAGATAGATAACTCTTTATTGCTACACCAAAAAATTACAGATAATAAAACAAAAAAAGACGTGTGGCACGCGTGGACTGCCGCGGTATAGCTATAGCATAGCATTTTTGCTAGATTACGCATGCGCAGTGTTTGATTATTTTCGTTAGGTATTTTCGTTACGGAATTTCTGGATTCGGTCTCCATCTCCACACTCAAGGCCCGCGATAGAAGCTATGCAATAGCTTAAAACATGAATGATGGTTACACAATGGCCTTATCGCTGAAAGCGATCTCGCCCAGACAACCGAATACATAGTAATATGACAGTAAGTTTAGTATTTATTGCTGTGGCTGTTCCAAATCAACTATATTTGCCACAGATTACCACACACTTAGCAAAGATTATGTTACAGATCAAACAATAGTGTCGCAAGTTTTCTGATTATTTCATAACACAAAATGTGCCGTCATCGGCACATCAGTTGCTAAGTGTCTTATCTATTATTTTGTATAATTCTTGGGTAAAGTATCTCACGTGAAGGAGATATTTTTAGTGCAAGTTTGTGCACGTGTTATTCTTATATTGCTTTATTATATTTACATTATTACAGTGTAATTGCCCGTTGAATTAAATAACTGCGATCTCGCTAAGTTACCTACTTAATAATTATAGTGAATTGTCACCAAATTACTGCCTTGTCAGCTAATAAGAACGAAATTAAAATAATAAGGATATCTTTATATGTAATTTTGCATATTATCATAAAACAATATGCAAAAGAAAATTTTCTGTATTTGGCTGAAATATTTTATAGTATTTTTCATTTTTTTGACTAAAGACAGATAAAGCCGTATCAAGTATAGTCTATCTTATACTTACTGGAGCTTCAGCATTTAATTGTAATTCTTTGCAAGAAGGATCATACAAAAACTATAGAAACCAGGTCGTAAGTTCCTGTTCTTCAAAGCTCTGGTCGCGAGGAACTGGCACTGAGAATCACCTTATTTATACGTCGATTTTATGAAATCCTATGAAATTGTATTGAAATCAGTGGGCTGGCCACTTAGCGCGACTTCAGGATCAAAGGTGGTCTAAACAAATAATTGTCTGGAAAGGACCAGAAGGCAAGCGCTGCAAAGGAAGGCCCTACACGCGCTGGGAAGACGACATCAAGAGAACAGCGGGCCCGGACTGGCTCACTTGTATATAGCTCAAAACCGAGACGAATGGCGGTCTTTGGAGGAGTCCTTCACCGAAAGGGTTCTTGCGAAAGAAAAAAATTAAATATACAATAGGCAAATCGCAAAAGAAAAAACAGAATACATACTTACCTACTTTTTAAAATTATTCTTTATTATTAGTTTTTTTTTCATGTTGTATGTAAATAATTTTAAGCAAGAAATAAAAGAAAAAAATATTTTTTTATTTTTATTTATTTATGAAATCCTTGAGACTATGATGAGTACAATTTAGGTACAGTAGATATACCCGTTAGATGTTAACTTTATCAATGTTTTTCATCTTTTCGATAAAGTTGTTTTCTGTGGATGATTAGTCTGATATGCGCCCGAGCATGATACGCAATCAAGAGAATGAGTATCAATAAATGACAATCATAAACATATCGAAACAGTGTCGTATTTGAGATAGATTGCGCGTCAATATTGGCTTTACTGTTAAACGTTTCAGCGTTAGCGCGTAGTGTATAATAAATACGTTACGTTTACGATTGTTATATTTATTCGTGCTCAGCCCTCAGTTCTACACGTGTCACTGAATACCTATCGCTCATCGCTATCGAAATGGCGTGATTATTTGGTAATAGGATTACATATTAGGTAAACCAATCAGCACTTAATAAAGTCTGCAGGTGATGATAGTGACACGTACTTTCGATAAAGAAAAAGTGTCTGTTATTGTGTCATTTATTTTGTGTATGCAATTGCCAAACATCGAAATTTAACAAAACAAAAAAGCCTTGTTTGAGAAGGCTAAATGCCTTCTCCAAAATATTGTGATATTTAGATCATAATATGATTCGGATTTATGTATAATTTTAACCAGAATCGTGTTTGAGTCCGATTTTTTATTAACCGACTTCAAAAAAGGTTGAGGTCCTCAATTACGCATGTTATTTTTAAGCTATTGCATAGCTTCTATCACGGGCCTTCTTGAGCGTGGAGACTAAATCTAGAAATTCCGTAACGAAAATAACCTAACACTGCGCATGCGTAATCCAGCAAAAAATGCTATGCAGCTTTACCGCGGCAGTCCCCGAGTGCCTCACGTCTTTTTTTTATTAATAGTTTACACTAATGACGGGACGCTACGCTATGCTACTAAACGGGATGAAGGCTTAGTTGGTAACAATTACGGCCGGTGCATGGAATGGGGTGCATGGAAAGAGCTTCCTCGTGGCGCACACCGGTAACAGCTAGGCACGGCACAGCAGTGTCTAGTCTGGCAAATCTTTCCAACACGATGCTACAACAAAATACAGTTGTAGCATCGACACGATAAGAAGAAGAAGAAGAACGGCCGGTTTCTGGAAACCCAAATCACGATTGATCCGAGTTTGACACATAGTAATTATATGTCTTTTTCGTTGATCGTCGTTCGAAAAACCGGCCGGTCTCTTGTCACTATCCTAACGTTATGGATATTATAGCAAATCCAAACAATGGTCTATTTACTTACATCCCGGATGTAACTATTACTCATATCGCACTAGAGTGCGAATTATCAAGATACCGACCCACACGAGATTTCGTTTGTTTATCAATCACACCATTATAAATACCTGCTGATAAAAGAGATAATAATAATAAAACAATAGAATATATCGTTGCAGTAAAAGAAAAGCTAGAAATATGACTTGGGAAAACCACTTGATAAAAATTATCTACGCTAGATTATCGTCTTTCTAAAAATACTGTGGGTTTTACTTAGTTTTATGGATGCAACATTATTTTATTGCTTATTGACTACTTGCTGACTGTTGACTGACTACTGGCTGATTGCTAGTCACACTCTAGCAATGCTTTAACTGTCCATGAATATTTATGGCGGGAATCGAACCCGCAACCTCGTAGGCGGACCTTCGACCGCCGTGCCACGTCGTCGGTTGTCAAAACATCGGTCGATCTGGAGATGTTCATTTATTTGCATTTGATGTAGAATTGTAGATGATTATGGTGTCATAGCAACTTTACGCCCTTGTAGTGCCCTGAACACGATTTTTAATAGAGTAGGTACCTACGCTTGATAAACATCATTAGCCCCTAAACACAGTGACTGTCCACGTGTTATCAGTAACGCCTCGCGTCACTGGCTATCAGAAAGCTGAGAACGAATAAATGTGACAATCGTAAACGTAACGTCTTTAAGATACACTGCGCCCTAACGCTGCAATGTTCGACAGTAAAGCTGATGTTGAAGCGCAGTGTATTTAAAACGTGTGACTGTTTCGATACGTTTTCGATTGTCATATTTATTCGTGATTTCTCCAGAAGGTAGGTAACTGATGCAATAGGAAGAAATCCATGTCAATACTTATCAATGCAGCCCGGAAACTAGACTAAGGTACTTGGACTAGGTTAGATGTCGCGTGATAAACACGTTTATCAGATTTGTATTTAGCCGTGGTTGAATGTTCCGATAAAGTTTCTTACGGTGTCATGATAATGAACAAATATTCATGTTCATCACACAAACATTGCTCTGGGTGGGAATCGAACCCGAGAACCACCCACAGAATCGAAGGCAGAGCTACTACCAACTGTGCTGTGACGCCTATCAAATAAAATATTAAAATTGTGTAAAAGTTTAATGCGCTTGCATTGTTCCTTGAAAAGGTATAGTAGTTTTCGAGCTTTTTTGTAGGTGATGTAAGATGGCTACGATATAAGTTGAACTTTAAAAGCTGACGCGTTTATGTGCAACAGAACTTTCAAAGGCTAGTTTTTTAGTTCCTGAGCTTTTCAAAAGATGACGGTGTAGCAAACGCAGCCTTCAGTTTTCGAGTTTTTTTTGTAGGTGGCGTGGCAATGATAAAAATGGAAATTTAAAGTTTGACGCGTTTATGTGCAACAGAACTTTCGAAGGCTCTAGTTTTTAAGTTCCTGAGCTTTTCAAAAGATGGCGTTGTAGCAAACGAAGCCTTCATTGAACGAAAGTCTTTCAATAGTCTATGAGATGGCGGTAGTTGTATCATTTGGCGTTGCTTGTCGGTAGTTTTAATAGTATGTTAGTAGTAAGCAAATATTATGTAAGAGATACCCAAACTAAAGAGTGATGTTTGAAACATATAATTATTTTTATTGTTTTCTTCTGATGTTATGTTGGGTTTGGTTGTTTTATTTTGATGGATTTATAAGCAACATTACTTGAGGCCTCCAGCATTTTATTTGCTAACGATGACAACCACATTTTTTTACTATTAATAATCTAAAATCAGTAGGTATAATGGTAAATGGTTAAATTTAAAATAAGCGGTGTTGTGCATCATTACTGATTGGTACAAGATGTCAATGGACTAGGGATGATAATTTTTCAAGTAATTTTACGTGTGATGACACATTTCAGCTTTAAATAGATCCATCTATCATTTTAAGGCTATTTTTTCGGTAATTGTAATTTTTTTTTTTAATTTTGGTAAGTGTCTGTAGTTTTTACTAATAATCTATTTCGTGTAGATATGTAAAGTAATCTGAACGCTAATTGTCTATGTAAATTTCTCGGAGGATAACCTTCGTGTGATTAATTCATAAATACGACTGATTTTATATTGTGAGAAATTACGTCATATTTTAACGAGGTCTTTTACTAGTCTTTAACTGATAATGGAAAAAGCGCAATACTTATTTCGTCGTAATCGTAAAACAAAGACGGATTTGATTATTGACCAATTTTTTTATTTAATTAATTAACCTATTATTTATTTTGTATGCAACTTAAATTTGTATTAAGTTGTAAAGGCCTATAGCAACTTGTTTAAACATAGGTATTTCTTATGCGCAGATTCTTTAATGTTCTTTGGGACATGTTTTTCTGTTATAATGTTTCTGTATTATTATCCGGGATATTTTTTACAATATTAGTTATTTCACGCGAACGCAAAGCTAGAATTCCGAAATAAGCAAATAACATTTTGAAACTAGATTGCTAATACTTAGATTACTGTAATGCGAAAATTTTATAGAAATATTTTGAATATCATTGTTTAAAAATAGATTTCAGATCTTATTAAGACTTTCATTTGTGATATTTTAAGCTGACCTTAAAAAAAGGCGTAAATATCTTAATAACCTTGTACAGTACAAGTTGAATAAATACTTTAAAGTTTATAGTTACCTACCGGTCCGTTCGCACTTGGGTGTTAATAAATGAGTATCTAATGCGCACATTCATATAAAAATAAATGTACACGATTATAGTCTACATGAACCGTAAATATCACGTTTTCTGAAGTATATTGTTAATCAAGTTGCCAAGCCAGTTTTTACCAGTGATCGCAAAAAAAAACAAAACACTTCTATCGTACGCCAACGTTTCGGTAATGACGTACTAACCTACCTCCTATCTGTTTATAGCCTGAATATTGTTCGTATTTGAACAGACTAGTACGTAGCATTGATATGTAGATCGAGTAATGTATTCGCTTCGTAAACAGGAAAGTTACCGAGCACGCGCGCTTTGGGGCCGCCGAGTCAGAGGTCTACTGGCGCCCTTAACCCCTTTCAATGTTTATCATTCATCATGTTTTATTTATATTCGGCAGAGTATCGACTGACTGATGATATCTGTTTGGTCAAGCAATAGTTGCAGTTTTTCCTGGTATGTTTCCATCACTTGGTTAATCAGTTTTTATGAGTGTATTGTTGTTATTTACATCGAGTTTATATAGCGATGTTTTGCTACTGTCTCGAGCGTAGGTGACCTACTGTTTATTTGTTCAGATTAAATACATCGAACCAAATGGAAATTTTTCACTATATTATGTTGGTATAAAGGTGGGAATAAAATGCAGAAATATAATGAATTAATATTTTTTTATTATTAATTGTTTTGTAATGTTCACATGTTCGTGAAATCTTTTAACGATAAAATATAACAATACGAACTCAAGTAGCGTTCGATACAACATCTCTTATACTTACAATAATATTTACTCTTTAATATCACAATAAACTTAAAACTAAGTTTCGATTAAAGCTTTCAAGTTGGAACTTACAGCTACAATTAAACCTACGTCGATTGTGAGATCTCGAGTTTAACTTTTCACAAAAATCACTAACATTTGTAGCATGGCGAACTCTAGGAGCGCTGTCGGCTCCGAACGGTGCTGGAACAGATGTGACCGCGGAGCCGGGTCCGCCGGTGCGGGACTCCGGCGGTCTACCACGGCCTCCACACGGCCGGCGCCTTCGGGAACCGCGCGCTGGACGAGCAGTCCAGCGGCGTGGCGGTGTGCAGCGCCATGGACATGGGCATGGGGGACGACGGCGGCGAAGGGCTCACGTAGCCGGACGACGAGGACGCCGTCGACAGCGCGGGGCTCGGCGGGCTGGCCGGGGGCGTCTCGCCTCCGACAGTGGAGCGCATGTCGTTCAGTCGGTGTCCGAGATGGGTCATCAGCTGGGTTCCCAACCTCACGTCCACTCCGGGGATGGAGGCCAGGCACCGGGACACTTCGTTGGCGGCGTGGGTGAATCCGGCACGGAAGCGGTCGGCGTCCACTGTCGGGTTGAGCGACAGCCGACGCTGGCGCCTCAGCTTGTGAAGGTGGCGAACTGTCAGTTCCAAAATATCAGCTTTCTCCAATTTGGCGACGTTCTCGCCCTCCGACTGGAGAGCGCTGACCATCAGCTCCTTGAGTTCGTCGAGGCAACGATTGATGCGGGCGCGCCTTTTGCGCTCCAACATCGGCTTCATCACTTTGCGGTATTGATAAGTGCGCGAGACGGGCTGCGGGCCGTCGTCTGCGAGCGAATACGCGATCTCGTAAGACATGTTGGGAGTTTGTGTGTGGGGGTTGTGAGCGTGCGTTAGCGCTGAGCGTTGAACGCGGAATGCCTTTTCGGCGTCGGGTGGGGGCTTTTATAGGGGAGCGGCCGGCGCGCTATCGTGGGAACGCACGGAGCCGTCGAGTTCCCACACGCGCCACCTGTGCGCGCAGCTGCCGGCGCGGGGCGCGGGGGGCGAGGGGCGCGGGGCGCGGGGGGTCACGCGCCGGCCGCGCGTGCGCGCCGTAAACAATCCGCGCGAGCGCACCGCGCGCTGACTCGACACCCGGTAATTGCCGGTGATGGGGACAGATTCTAAGCGCGCGCTTCCGTTCACCTAGCCTAGGACAATCGTGCATTATGCACACCCATTTACAGACACTCTCCCCGCATCGACATTGACTTTATATGGACAAGACATCGACCACGACCGACACCCACTACTAATGCGTTTACGTTTGATCTTTTGAGACTTGTCTTTGAATATTCAACAATCGTTTTCAAGACCGATGCAAACTTGTTGATCGAAGTTAGGTTCTTACTTCGGTGAACAAGTTATTAGTACAGATTTTTTGTGTAGAGGTATAGAGATGTATGATGTAATCGTAGCACGAGCGTAGCGCGTAGCACGGTGCCGGCTCACGTTACCGATTGTTGATCGACAATTAATCAAAGTATTATTGCTGCAAATCAAACACGGCTTCTATTTCATCATCAATATATAATTATACTATCTAATTAATGTATTTCGTAACTTGCAAGTTGCAGCGGCTTTACAATGGAGGCTTCAAAAGAGGTTCAATTATAGTCTGATCTCGTCGGCTACTGTATGGCTGTATGGCATCAATCATGGATTACGGTCGGTAATAATTATTGACAGGGGAATTACAGTTAATACGCCCCAAATGATACTCTCTTGCCTAATGACATTGCTATTAAAGTTCAGCTTGTTTTGTAATGTGGTTATGCAGCCTAAGCAAAACTGCAAAATCTTTGAAACCTTATCATCATTTGTGTAAACAGATAATCTGTCTCACAGTGAATAAGAAGCTTACATTGATTGCGCTGTTAGGTATAGCATGAATGTGTGGGCGACCGCCTACGAACTTTACTGTTCGTGCGATCATAGTAAAGTGACTATTGAACATTGCGTGGAACGCTGTGCCTTTGTTGTGTTTTGTTTAGGTATACTTAGACCCCACAGGCTTTCTGCGCTGTAGGTTGTAGGTTCGATGCTCGTCAAAACAAAATGTTATTTAAGTATATTTATTGTTTCGTATATTTTTCGATTGGAAGTACTTAGTAATGGAATATTCAGATAGCCTCTAAAAAACTATATAAAATCTAATGTGAAGCGATAAGCAATAATAATAAAAATAAATTCTATCAAAGTGTGGTTCCAATAAGTCCAAGTATTTGCTGTATGAACATTATTTAACTTTATTCTATGGCTATCGAGTTTGTGATCGGTACTTTCTTCGAAAACACCCACTACGGTGTTGTTTATTGTTATTTTACGGTTCAAGTACATGAACGCCTACGAAATGTTGATTTTTAATTACGCTGTTTCGTGGCTGATTCGTGTTTGAGATTTAATAATACTACAAGATGTTCTAATCTTTATTATTATATGTATATCTACCTATACCTACCATATTTTATAAAAAGTTAGCGTTGACTTTATGTCATCATTACGTAATCAACACCTACTTCAAATCGGCGCTAACGTTTTATAAGATAGACTGTTAGTAGGTACAATTGTATAATAAACACTATATTGATTTTTATACAATTGTTATAGAATTAAAGGTATTAATCTATACTTGCGAGATTTCAGACACCGAATGTGTTAAATTTTTTTTCAGTTGGACATAATAAAGCAAGCCATAAAGAATACATTATTTAGGTAAAAAACTCAAGAAGGTGATTATTAATCGTGGTTCTAGGTAAGTATATTCTTTACGAGATTTTTTGTGTTTTGCATATTTTTTATCACAATTAAGATACTGATCTGTTGACGGCTGAGATTAAAAAACTTCAGAGTAGGTACATTAATTGTATATTGCGGTTTATAACCTTTAACTGGAAAAGGTACTTTTGATGAAAACATATTCATTAAGTAAAAAAAAGGTAGGTATGTACATAAATATTCAATCAGCAATCTAGTTCCCATAGTACCTACAAGCTTTGGTTAGTTTGGGACTAGAGTGTGATGTGTGAAATGTGCATGAATATTTATTTATTTACAAGTATTCTTAAATATATTCTTCGTCCATTCTTTTGCATACTAGGTGGGCTAGCACTAACTTCGAATTAATGAGTTTAGGTATTTTACGTATCTGAATTTTGAGAAAAAAATAAATTAAGTAATTCATGTCAAAAATTCCTAGGTATTACCAATTTCCTATAGCTTGTTTTTTAATTTCTTGTTACCTAAACATGACCAAAGCGGATAATATTGTATTATTTTGGTTAACTCGCTCAAATCAATTAAGTTGTTTCATATTTGTTTGAAATTCGGTCAAAATTTTCCATTCCGCTAATGTCTATGGAAAAATGTCGATTGTAATTTGTAGTTAATCGTTTGGTGGCACACGCTAATGTGACCGCTTATTAGGTAATTACCTGCCATATACAGGATGTAGTCACTTACATACACATTTTAGTGATAACACTGCATTTTACATAGTTACTTACGATCTACTTTATAAAAAGTTAGCGCAGACTTGAAGTACTGATTACCATACGTAATAATGACTTGAAGTATACGCTAACTTTTTATAAAATAGGGGGTTAGTCACCTTGTCAAACGTTACCCAAAGTTACGTCAAGTCACGTGACGATCAGAGATTTCTTGAAGTGCGCTCCGTCCGTGTCACTAGTACTAAACAGTATAACTGGTAGTAAAATTGATACACTTATGTGTCAGTTTTACTACCAGTAGTACTAGGGACCTGGTATGTCTTAAATATTTGTGTAAGAATTTGTGTCTAGTTTTAAGCTATGTAAGATATTTTTTTCTTGGTAAAATAAATCATTCATTCATTTTTTAAAATTTTAAATACATCCTGTATAGATAATGATAGCCATTGGAAAATTTGAGCAATACAAGTTATGATGACTATTTATATATTTATCAATGTTCTTTTATAATGGCTTATTAATAACATTAGAATATCCATAGAATCATGTGATCTAAACAAGTATGCTAATATAAAGTTGTATTCTAGGGGACTTTCCTTAATACTTTGCGTGTTGTTCTCAAGACTTTTTTAATCTTCGTAACTTCAATGCCTTGTGGTTTAGCTAATTTGACTGTGAGATTGTGGTTTTAAAATAGTAGGTATTGCCAGCGATAATGCCTATTTTTCCTGTTGACTAAGCAAATATTTTTAGCTTAGAGTTTTTTTGCCCCATTTTATTAAGTAGGTAAGTATATCTATCTTAATGTCTCTGAACACTAAAAAGGCGATACCGTATACCGTAGTGATTAAAAAATATTGGTGTCATGTGATAAAAAAGCTAGAATTTTTTTCGAAATACTTTTACTCAGACATGGGTATCAAAATTAATAAAATTATATCTCAATCCAATCTGCTAAGAAAAAATAAATGAATTGAAATTAAATTAAATACAGTATTTTTTATCTATCTATCTACGGTCAAAGGAATATTTAAATGAACTGTTATCAAAACTTTTCGCTAAATTTTCCGAACCTTGATAGCCTCTAATGGATATAAAAATTAAATTTCGATTTGCAATATGTCGATGAGTGTTTGTATTAAGGCTAATGAAGTGGGCATTTATCTCGTGTAATAATAGGAATTTTCCTATGTATGTCTCGTTGTTTACTGTAGTCACGCAAACGTAATAATTGTCCATTGATACTCATTTAAATAGAACTATCTGATAACGAACAATTCAAGTATTATCTGTTCTATTTTTGTAACAGTGACATTGTTAGGAGGCCATTCAAATTTGCGTTCTATAAATAAACTTTTTTTTATTTACCTCGTCCCACTGCTGGGAAAAGGTCTCCCAACCCCTTCCACTCCCTCATCATCAAAAATAAACTAAAAAAAAATGAATGTGTTCTGGTAATGCGTCTACCTAGGGCGTATAATGACGTCAGCATCATCACACATCTACGTAGACTAAACATTGTCACAACGTTCTCAATATCAACAAATAAAGTAACTTTGTAAAGACGTCGTGTGGGAACTCTTTTTCTATAAACTATGTCACACGCCCTATCGTTCTATTTACACGTTTCTATCCACGTGTGTGTTACTGCATTCCGAAGGTTAAAGTTTAGTGGAGCAAACTTGTTTTAAATAAGATGACGTGTTCATAAAATTACAAAACTTGATGATGACCTGTATGTCACGTATGCCATGTTTATTTTAGGTTTACCTCATTTTTAGTGCATGCGAGGCGGGTTTGCTACGTGCTCGGTCTTGGATTTAAGTTCGCTTGCGCCGACCTACTGGTTTTACTTTGGTATGACGCACGCGAATGACTTGTGACTTCTGACACGGCACGACTCGTGCTCGTATGCGCGTGCGCCGGCAGATCCTTTAAATATTTTGTTTATTATTTTTATTTGAGTCTTTTTTTTATGTGATTCAACGACTTGAAATGATTCATATTTTATTTATTTTTTAGAAATATGAAGTTGTTTTGCAGAAAATATTTTATCTTGATGCAAAAATTCAGAAAGCGGAAGCGATAAGTAGTATCGCAACACGCTTTACGCATGACGCGGTGACTTCCTTATCAACACATGCTACGCAAATCGTGTCCGTATAATAAGGATATTTTTATCAGTTTTGTGAATGACATACTGCATTACTTGATTGTGGTGTGCAATTACTTAATTAAATAAATTGATATTAAAAAATGAAGTCATTAATTTAACGGCATAACGATTTCTCAATGTACCTATACAAAATTAAACTAAACTAAAAAAACTTAAACTAAACTTCGATACCTACTTAGGTGCCGGCTTTTTTATTTTCCAAACACAATACATAATTTGTTTTTCAAATGTACTTACGCTTCGTCACTAAAACATGTCAAATTAAAAATGTTGTCTAAAAAACCCAAACTCTAGAGACTATGATTTCTATAAATCGTTTGAAAAAACCTATGACTGGTAAAATCATAACATCGGAATTAGAAAATCCCTATGGGTTTCCGGACCTTCCCTGATCTTTAAGCAGAAAATATATTAAAAAATAAGCTTATTTGTATGAAGAATCATCAGAAATGATTCCGGACATACCGGACACACCTGAGATTATATTCGCGGAATCAACACCTAATTGATAACCATCTAATCAGGTTTTCCTGCGTGAGACCCTGGTCGTTATACGTTTATATTTATTGCACAGTGAAAAGATGACTAAGCTAGGTCAACATGTATAATAAATAATGCTGGACAATCCACACAACATCATCTAGCCCCCAAGCTAAGCAGAGCTTGTGTTATGGGTACTAGAAGACTGACATACTTAATACAATACATTACATGGATAGATATTTTTTATTATACATGTAAAATACCCAGAACACCCGGAATAAATAATTGCAGATCGTTCAAAAATTTATCCCAAGGCGATGATGATGATGATGATGATGGGAATCGAACCCGCAACCTCCGCGTCGCAGGCGAACCTTCGCCCGCTGCGCCACATCGGTCGTCGATTAATATTCATGTATATGCATGGACATTTTACATTATCACACTCTAAGCAAAGCTTGTACTATGGGAAATAGATTGCATACATATATTTGTAAATACATACATAGAATACATAACGTAACACCCAGACACAGAACAAGAATTTATGTACATCACACAAACATTTGCTTTTGGGAATCGAACCCACGACCCACAACATGGAAGGCATAGCTACTACCAATTGAGCTGTGACGCCTGTCAAAAAAGTGTTGAACTGAAGAAAAAACTTAAAAGGATTTATAACAAGTTAAAAAACTGGTCATTTTTTTTTAATGCTAGAGTTGATTAGTAAAGGAAGCTAAAATTATAATGTAAGTATGTAAGTTACCCAGCGGTTTACCTTATCAGGCGGTTACGTTCACAGCTTCAAAGAAACTGAAAACCGGTTTCGAAATGACGAATACGATCAAAGTCACAACTATGACGTGTTTGCAATCAATATTAACTCACGCTATAGTTATGACGTCATCAATAACGTATTAACTAAGATGATATTAAAATCATCTTTGTAAAAGTAAGGTATTAGTCACCGGTTATTGGCCTCTTGCTAAAACTACGTAGAAATGTGTAATGCATTAATGATGTAGTTACAATGACGTGTTTGTAGATTCTGGTAAAGTCAGAGGTGATGCTGTATCGATGTCGTCATAGGAGAATCTCCTTTCTCCCATAGATTGTTAGTATGAATTTAAATTATTGTTGACTGCAAATAAAATAATTTGCTTACGGCGTGAGAAGGCTAAGTAAATCCATCCACCACAACATCGGGGATGCTAGAACAATGCTGCCACCAACCCAAAGTCCTTTTCCGTTTCTATAAGGAGTTGGGCTGGCTGGGGTGAGGTTAGCAGGGGGACAATGCAAAATACACTCCTTGCGGGACGTCACTGCAGATCTTATACCCTCAATTAGAATTAGAATTAGGCTAAGTAAATCATAATATTGAAAATAAAATTATTGAAATGAAATGATAATACAAAATAATTATGCAATGCAAATAAAAATAATTGTCTATGGCGCGGCTTGACACAGCTATGTAGAAAAATCAAAGACATGTAGTTTTGCAGCATATAAATAATATCGCATATTTAGGTATAGTTTTGCCTAGCTGGCTAGGCAAAACTAGAAAACAACGTAACCTCAGCCGGACTTGAGAGTCAATTAAATGAGTCATAAAAGATTTTCCTCTGTTGTAACAATATCCTATTACTTAGATCCTTGATTTGCGACACCAAGTTACATCATAAAGGCGATGATGACCTCAGAGGTGATGCTAAAATGGTGACGATTGTAGTAACATCATCGTCTGACTGTTCGAAAGCTATTTTATTGAAAAAATGTGCTAACATCTTTTGAGAATAATTGATGTGGAATGACTCATTATTGCAGAATACCATCGCTTTATGTGTACTTACCTACTAAGTTATATTATTACCCCTATCTTATCAAAAGTTAGCGTTGACTGTATGACACCATAACGTATGGTGGTAATCAATACTTCAAGTCTGCGCTAACGTTTTATAAGATAGACCGTTAGTATTTGTATGACATGTACCTTAAAGGCCTTAAATATTAGCTGTGGAGTAGATTAGGAAGCTTATTATTAGGATTAAAAAGCTTATTGTTTGTGTAAGGCTGCAAAAATATGCTGTATTGATTTAAAGCAGATGTATAGATAGAGTAAATTTTAAGCTTTTAAGTATAAGCGTGGGGTGGTCATCAGGTAGCGGCAAATCCTCGTGTCCAACACATGGATTACCATATTTATTCGGCGATACCTAATCCCACGGTCATTTGTGTTCATTCGCCGTCTCCGTCAATATTTTCTTAGCTGCCGTTCTTTGAAAGCTGTCGGCGAATTCCTTTGAAAGAACTGGCGCCGGTATTTGCAAGCCTCGCCAAATATTTGTGCCACCATGCGTGCTATGGGCCCGACTAATGACTTACATGTGGAGGGCTTGCCGATAAGTTGACACATTCGGTTCTCTCTTCAAGTGGTTGAAATGCGAAGTCAATAGTCATGTGAGTTTGTGACCTTTCGAACACGTGATGCTATAAAACGTGCGCACGTTTCACGTCATTGAACCAAATTAATATTAATAAAACAAAACAAAATAAAGTAGGTAAGTAACACTGCAGAATAAGATATTTTAAAACTACGCGTAAGCAGGTAGTTAGAGTTGGCATTTATTTTACTGATATTATTTATTAAGTACCTAATCTGCGTATAACATACCTGTACTAATAGACTCTTTCAACTAAATTTCCGTTAGTTGCGGATCTTTTAAGCTCGATTGGCCCCATAAAACTATACTACACTATAACACGAAGAGGATGTTGGTACTCTACCATAAAATCATAAACATTTAGCCATTTTAGTCGGCATCTCAAGAGGCTGTCGGGACAAACAATAGCATGTCTTAAACAAAGCACTCGCACTCCAAGCCTAACTGTTTCCAAGAATAGACAATTGCCCATAAACAGGTACAGAAGCAAGTGTAGCTGGTAAACAAAGGGCCGGGGGGAGTAGAGACAGTGACTTTACCGTAGGGGTCGTAAGTAATACAAAGCGGCGCCAATTTTTTCCCATCTCCCTCAAGAGATTAGTGTCGAGGTGTCGAGACAAACGACGTGAAATGTCTGGCTTTTGTACTTACACCATCAAGTGTCAAGACAAGGGAGATACTTCAATGCCAGATGGATTGATCGTGGCTGAAAATAGCCTCTTGAGGGTGGACGTGACGCCAGCAAGCCGTGTGAACCGTCTGAGATGATTTTTTAAACTGCCTTCATAGATAACACATTGAGATAACATGTTTTGTTTCTTAACAATCTGTCAGAGGAATGCAGTTAGATAATCCTTCAGTACAATCCGTAAGTCTAAGTACCATTTATAACCGAACCCAATGGCGATTGCAAGTTTAAAACCACAATACCTATACCTAAATGTCTTTTCCGATGCAAATTTGTATGCATTGTATGTAAATGTAATTGTGTTCATTCTGAACTTCATACTCTAATGAACTTGACTTGCATTTATATAATCGAAATTAAGTTAAAATGAATAACAACTGAACCAATTACTGTCTTTAATTCCATTAACTATATTTCTTGATTATTCGACAGCAAAATAATATTGCGAATCACGCTTATTTTACGGAACTACAAACTACAGCTGAAAAAAATATGGCGTATTGTTAGAAAAACATAACATTTTATTATACCTTTTGAGTATTCCGAAATTCTTAGAAGTGTACAAAACCCTTTTCTAGCAAAGTGCGCGAACTATCCACGTGCTAAAGCCGACAAACGGCCACTTATATTCCGGGCCCTCTTCGGGGCACTTTGAGGCACTTTGGGGCACAATTCTCATTATTGTGAAGGATGCGCTAGAAATAATAAAACTTCAAAGTCTTTTAGCGGTACCGCTCTTGAATAGCCGCTGTTGTTAGGATTTCAAAAGTCATATTTTATGGAATTCTACCTAAATTTTACAGCCCATTTTGAATGTTATATTCTTTTACGGTTTACAATCGCTGTGGTGTCACCGCGATTTTACGGTTGGTATAATGGTGATTATCGCGGATAGATACGACGTTAATGTCTTTTAATATGCTTTTAGCATGTTTAGTGTTATTTATTATTATCTGTGAATTTATCTTGAAACAAGTATAATGTATGCGTGTGTTATATCTCCGGCGGCGAGTCGGACGCGAGATCTCGGCGCAAATTATTCGAATTCAGTTAATGAATAGGTTGGTATGTGTCATTCATGATCTTCTCATGAATTTACGGTCTGATAGTATGTAATTACCGATGCTGCCTCCAGCGTTCGGTAGCCGCATTTTATTTACTGATCAATGGGTATTTTTATCGTACCGTAATCGCGGGTTTCTGAGCAATATTTTAGATGTCTGAGTGGGAAAATGTTATTTTTGAAGTCTCCCGGTGCTAATGAATAGTTATTTTGTTGCGAGAATTGTACCTTGTCAGTGGTTTTTCTCATGGTATGCTTTGTTTCCGGATACTGTGATTTATTTAATAGGTAGTTAGTAAGATACTAATCTTTAGGTAATAAATACCTTATTTATTGAGCGAGAGAAGCGAGCCAAGATCTTAATGTGAAGTTGGTTATAATGGCGTTGTATGTATCAGTATGTTTATTAGGTCACAATTTTACGCTTATCCGATCTTCATATGACTTGTTATATTGACAGATAGTAATATCAAGATTTAATAGTAAGATTATGAATAAAATCGACCTGAGTTTTAAAATTCCAAGGGACGTTAAAAATAAAGTTGTACAAAGAAAAACATGTCTTATAGGACTGCTTTTTTAATATTCAAATGATTTTTATTTATGTGATAAGCTATTTAATTCCTCAGAAGAGTGGAATTTGCACTTAAGTTAATTTCAGAAAACTCTATCCGTCTAAGCATCGCAAAAAATATATGTTATTATATTTTATTTAAGGTCAGTGTGGGCAAGTCCGGCATAGTTTTCTTAAATTGAATTTCAATTTAACTTTAAAAATCGAAATAAAATTTATTAGTTACTTTAAGTAGTCGGAAAATATTGGTATTACATTTATCTTTCTATATCTATCTAAAAGTAGGGTTAATTGTAATTGTCTTCAGATTTATAGCATTTTTTTGTAAAGTAGGCATTTAGACGGACTTCCCAACCAGTTTGAGGCAAGTCCGTCTATTAGCAATAAAATCGTAACTAGTGAGCCAATATGTATGAAAACCATATCGATAAATGATGAAAAGCTGCCGTTGAAATACGTGTTTTAAACGTGTGACTATAAGGTATACTTTTAAAGAAAAATAAAATTATTAAAATCAAGGGCAAGTCCGGCATATCTTTGCTGATGATGTACTTCCAGTGGTCGTAAACATTTTCACAAAGTACCCACTCACGATTTTTTTGTCAATAACATACTTATCAGTACACAAGAATCTTTATTTGTAAACAAGTAATCGTTAATAATGTAATGTATGAATTTAGAAATGGTGTGGCAAACTATTGCCGGATATGTAGCTACATTTATAACACTTTCTGCCAGTACGAAATAAATAAGTATGGGATAATTTTCTAAATCAGATCTTTGTTAAAACGATAAATGTTCACATGATGTGCCATGCTACTATTACTTATTGAGTCAGGTATAAAAAAATCAGAAACTAAAAAAAAAGTTGATAGTTCCATGCTTTCAAAATATGTATTCACAATTTATAAACTTTTAAAGAATACTTATAGGTGATGCTAGTCCTCTTGCAAACATACCAGTGCATCTTTCACTTAATTATATTATACACAAAGTAAATACAGAAAAATAAACGTAAATAGATTAGATTTACAGAGGCAATCTTAACACTGAAAAGAGTTCACTTTCGTAGACAGGCCAATAATACTTACAAGTTGATAAACAGTATAAAATAATTATAAAATTTGAACTACTAAAAAGGTTGACAATATCTGGAATTAAGGCAAGACCGGCATATGACGGACTTGCCTTATGTGTAGTAGACGGACTTCCCAACTATAACATTCGAAGCTTGGATTTTTTCTATTTGTTATAATTACGAAACTAATGCGTTATTTTTGAATCGGACACCAGATATACATTCCCGAATCTGTAAATGGCCTACGTTATCACAGATACTCAGAAAACTCCTTAGATTTCACACCTTTTTTTTCATTTTTCGACGAGACGTCAAACTTCAACTTCAAGTTAAATTCGCGGAAAAAATTGGTTGTCAAATTTTTTCCAACATTAAGATGTTAGAGACATCTATTATCACTAGTTCGAACAAACTCAATGATACTGTTTTACCAACCGAGTTATATGGCTCTAGCTATTCAAAAACAGAAGTTATTGCCACTAGACGGACTTAGGGCCTAGACGGACTTACCCACACTGACCTTATCTTGATTAAAACCAGTATAATTTACATTCAGAAAACCTAGTTTAAACCTATTTTATATTTTCAGTAGGTATTTAGGTATAACCCAACACTCACTAGCTGTCAAACGAATCTCTTACGGCCGGTTTCTGGAAACCAAAATCACGATTGAGCCGAGTTTGACACACAGTAATTATTTGATTTTTTCGTTGATCATCGTTCGAGAAACCGGCCCTTAGATTTTATTATTTCCAAAGAAAATTGCAATAGTACCTACCTATATGAGGACAATAAATGATTTTACGTTTTTTTCTCGTAATCTGATCGTCTAACGTTTAGTGAATACTGAACTATGTATTCATTTTCTAACCTAATTTAAGCGCTAAGGATACAGCTATCTCTGTCGTTTCAGTCCATGAAAAAGAGATGACAACAGTTTCCGTACTGTCGCTTAAAGTGTAGATAGAAAAACATCAGACTACCGTCAATTGTTTAGTTTCACAATAATAGTCCTTCAAGGTACTTTCGAGTTGTAAGTCAGGAGTTATTGTCCGGATCATAATCGATTCGCCCGTGGTAGCGATACAAAACAATAACAAAGATGAACGTCCGGCAGCTCGTGTATAACTGATTAATATCTTTGCTTAGGGATGGCGAACGAAATAACTGGTTCAAATAACTAGAAAGACACGTACCTACATAGTAAAGAGATATGTACTGACTGTGCGCGATCGCGGCTATAGCAACTAGCTGAAACGTAAAAAAAAAAAACAGACGTGTGGCACTCAGGGACTGCCGCAGTATAGCTATTGCATAGCATATTTTGCTGGATTACGCATGCGCAGTGTTAGGTTATTTAGTTACGGAATTGCTGGACTCGGTCTCAACGCTCAAGGCCCGCGATAGAAGCTATGTAATAGCTTTAAAACGTACGCGTTAAAAACCCATATAATATGTATTTCTTTTCTTTACCGAGTGTTATTATACTAAGTACTATGTATGTATTTACAAAAAAAGCATGGAATGTAGAGCTACAATCAACTGAGCTGTCATCATCATCATCATCAACCTATACCAGTCCACTGCTGGACGTAGGTCTCTCCTAAGACGCGCCACTGAGCCCGGTCTTCGGCTCTTCTCATCCAATACTTGCCAGCTACACTCCGCAGATCGTCTGAGCTGTGACCCCTGTCAATGTCTGTGTTGTTATTGGTGTACTTATAGTCTCCTGGGCTCACCTGACTCTCCGTAAAGAGATTGATGAGCACAAAACACGCAAAACCACAGCGTGCCATGAGGGCACAAAATAAGAACAGCTGAGCAAAAGCGGTCAAACCTAGTGACTCGTGAGTTGTAGCTCACGACGAAGAAACCAGAGAAAGGAACAAACGTTCGACTCTAACCCGCACTTCCCAAAAGGTCGAAGTGTAGACGACTCAATGATGATGTACTTAGTCAACTATTTTTGTGAATAAAAATATTGGTATTTTTGGCTTGAAAGAGTCAACCCTACCTCCTCAGTTTATCAGACTCCAATATATTTACGACGGAGATGGTCCATATAATCATTCGGACACGACGGCTACCGCCCGCGGCCTAACCAAACATATATCTTGTGATCTCTATAACGACTACCGGTCATCGCTTTTTATAACATTTTAGTCTGAATTGATAATGCAATCGTGACTTGGAATATTTGATGAAGATAGTTTAGATGTTGGATCATGACGGGTGTAGGAAGATCTATCCTGGCTTAAATTAAAGGTATATGTAATTATATTAATATAATCATAAGAAATTATATTACTATA
This sequence comes from Ecliptopera silaceata, assembly GCA_932527185.1. Lineage (NCBI taxonomy): Eukaryota > Metazoa > Arthropoda > Insecta > Lepidoptera > Geometridae > Ecliptopera > Ecliptopera silaceata. The sequence continues at coordinate 3,254,415 of OW052207.1, read as the reverse complement.
ATTATAAGCATGAATGAAAATTGTTATTATATATTACATTGTACCAGAAAGCAACTGTATATTGTTGAAATAAATGTATCTTTATCTTTATATATAAGTATAATATTAGTCAACAAGATACGTCTTGCTGCAACTGTAATATAATACTCGTAATATCGTTTCATTCTAGCTTTTTTTGGGAACATTTTCCGTGTTATTATCTTTCCAGATCTATCTCAGTGTTATCGAAAAACCCTTCTTAACGCTGCAGTTAAAGTCCACTTTAACGATAAAACTCGGTTTTTTGTATTATCAAACACGGTCTAAGTCCATGGCCTACCTGATTTGATACGGCCAATCAGATCCGAGCATGGCCTACCTGTTTTGATACGACCAATCAGATCCGAGCATGGCCTACTTGATTGAAGCCGACCGTGTTTAAAGCAGGTAGACCATGCTCCAATAGGCCTTCAAATAGTTGAAAATTTTTTGTGCGCATGCTCCAACTTCCGCCATGTTTTTCGGGCACTTTATTTAAAAATGTATGAGAAGTGCACGTTTTTTGAAGAAAATAGTAATAAAACCAGTAATAATAAACATAATTTTACAATCAGTTCAATTCAAATTATTGTGCATACATAATAAAATTATATTACAAGTATTTTAATTAAAATATATAATGTTATCTTTAAGGAAAGGTAAAAAAACGTTGTTGTTATGGAGTATGCCGCAGTGATACGCGTAGTAAATCCTTTCAGAAGAATTTATATTATTTTATTGACGACCGATGTGGCGCGGCGGGCGAAGGTCCGCCTACGACGCGGAGGTTGCGGGTTTGATTCCCGCCTTGGGATAAATGTTTGTACGATCTGCAAATATTTATTCCAGGTGTTCTGGGTATTTTATATGTATAATAATAATATCTATCTATGTATTGTATTCTAATAAGTATGTCAGTCTTCTAGTACCCATTACACAAGCTGTGCTTATCTTGGGGCTAGATGATGTTGTGTGGATTGTCCAGCATTATGTATTTATTTATTTGTAATATAATTTTTTGACGACCGATGTGGCACGGTGGGCGATGGGCCACCTGCGACGCGGAAGGTTGCGGGTTCGATTCCCGCCTTGGGATAAATGTTTGTATGTTCTGCAAATATTTATTCCGGGTGTTCTGGGTATTATAATTATGTATAATAAAAAAATATCTACCTTTGTAATTTGTATTGTATTAGGTAAGTATGTCAGTCTTCTAGTACCCATAACACAAGCTCTGCTTAGCTTGGGGCTAGATGATGTTGTGTGGATTGTCCAGCATTATTTATTTATTATTTTCATTTCTTTTATATTAAGATATTTATTATTTTTTTGCATTTACTTTTACTCATTATTATATAATTATTATTATCCTAATCTCTCAACTACTTAGTTCGGCTTTATTTCCTCCTTGAAGACGACCATGGTATTTTAACCATCATTGTAAATGAACACAGTTGTGGGCTTCTACGGTAGGATGCACTAACGAAGCTCCGTCAATTAATTTTTCATTTAATTGCACTATTAAAGGTGATAATGTTTGTAGCCCAGCCATTTCTATAAAAAGTGCCCGAAACTTTCATATTACCGCGTTTTTAACATGGCGGACGCGCATGCGCTGAGCATACTGTGGACAGGTCTATTCAACTTTATTATTCGTTAAATCTATCAAACGGTATGAAAATCGATTAAGTTACTTGTGTTCATTCACATAATGTGTCTGAACTCCCAAATATCATTATTTGTAATTGTTTTGCAATTATTTTAATAAAAATATTTCTATTTTGGTAGAATAGTAACCTGACCTTTGCTTATAATGACTGAAGAAAAGTGAAAAGCGCGGCAAACTCGCACTACCTAAAGCAGAAAAAAATGTACAAAACGAATGTAAATCATGTGTAGAAATGATTTATTCGTGTAGCAATGTTGCATTACAAATTAAAACAAGTGATGAGAAAAGAAGGAAATATCTAAATATCAAAATTAGTGATAATGTGCTAGCGGCCGGAGATTCTCATTGTTGTGCTTTTTTTTCGCAATGGACATTATCGCACGGCTTAATATTTGAACACACGGCTTGAACTGTGCTTATTCCTGATTTAATGTTTGTATCTAAAAGGTACGTGTACGAAAACAACTTCCAATAAATACCTACGGGTACCGATGCAGAGAAAAATCAGAAAATAAATAAAACGAGTGTTCGACTTAATTTTCTTGTATTTTTACTTATTTAGTTTCCTTGATAGGTAGGTGAGATCTTTATTTCATAATCATAAATGACGCCTAAAACTTTCAAAGATACCTACATTTAAAATGTTTTGATAGCATATAATATTAGGGACATTAAAATACAAATTCTTTCGAGGGTCATTTTACTGACAATTGTGAACCATGATCTACTGAAACCTTGCCTAATACACGTTTTATAACAGCAGCGAGTAACAGTAGTTTGTCTGAAAACAAAGTCATTCTGATTTTAGTGGCAAAGCAAACACAAAAGTTGGTCTTAAATAAAAATGTTTTACATTTTGTAATAAAGATACGTACCTACTACAGAATGGAAAATAATAAAAAAGAAGTGATAATGGACGTAAAAGTAAGTACAAAGTACCTACTAATTTATACATATACCTATTTACCTTGTGTACACGGTACCTTTATAAAACCTAAATAAATAAAATAAATAAATAATGCTGGACAATCCACACAACATCATCTAGCCCCAAGCTAAGCAGAGCTTGTGTTATGAGTACTAGAAGACTGACATACTTAATATTATACATTACATAGATAGATATTTTTTATTATACATATAATACCCAGAACACCCGGAATAAATATTTGCAGAACATACAAACATTTATTCCGAGGCGGGAATCGAACCCGCAACCTTCCGCGTCGCAGGCGGACCATCGCCCACCGCGCCACATCGCCGCATCGTATTTTACTAGTCAAGCCCTTAATTTCATATCCACATAGAGGTAATTATGTAAAATTATGTGCTCCATAATTGCACATTTCATAAGATTTATTATTTTATAAAAATTGGTAACATTTTTATAAAATAATAAATAAAAATTAACGACATTTCACACATCACACTCTAGTCACAAACAAAGAACAGCTTATACTATGGGAACTAGATTTCTGATAGAATACTTATATATTTTTTTTGTAAATACGTAGGTACTTACATGGGATACATAGTAACATTCAGACACAGAACAAATATTTATGTTTATCACATTTGCTCTGGGTGGGAATCGAACACACGACCCACAGCATGGAAGGCAGAGCTAATACCATCTGAGCACTAAAGCCCTACGAAACAAAGAAAAGTATACAAAAAAAAACACCAACATTTTATTCCAAAAACTTTACTAAATTCTTTAGCGGTGCCAGTTCGACTCCCGACTCCCAAGCAACTCCATGCCTTCTCGGTCCTCCAAATCGAGCAGCACGATGTTCAGAAAATCCATTAGGTACCTATATATATATAAAGTAATATTGCAAGCAATAAAAACGAATAAAACTACAAAACAAAGACGACAAGATCACAAAATGTGCTTGCACACAGCGAGTTAAAATTTTTAGAAAATGATTGAAAAACAATGACCAATTCCACAAAAATTATATTTGGAAGTTCAGAAAAATATCTAATAAAATAGGTAATTCAATCAGAACATGAGTGACGAAATCGATTTTCATATCAAATGTTGACTTAAACCTACCTTAAACTAGGGGTCAGCTAGGTTTAACTAAAATGTAGGGTTAGACCACGGCGGTGGTTTATCGTTGGGCCGAACTATCATTCATAATATGAAAAAACCGAGATTTAGCTTAACACTGGAGTTAAGAGCCGAGTTTTGGTCCGGCGAGATTTAAGTGTGGTCTAACTTTAGTCCACGGTTTTGCTAGACTAGGTTTAAACCATAGTTTAGTTCCGGTTTCTTAATTAGGCCCAAACTAGATTTTAGTACTAGTAGATATCTATAAATAGGTTACAGGCCTCTCTTTGCTCTTTCCAATCTGAGCAGCTCTTATCCATTTTAATTATTTATATTATAATATTAAATTCCTAATTTTAGCAAAAACAGTTACTAAGAACTTTACCTATCTATTCGTTGTAGTAATGGTTTTCCGTGCAGCGGTTTGTGGTTATGTCGGTAAAGTATGACGTCACTCAAGTTATCTATTGTTGCAGCTTGACAAAGTCCTATAGACTGCGTAAGTAAATAATAATATCTTTTTATAATATATGTTTTTTTTTTCTATATTGTAAAAATCACACCCAGATCCAAAACACATATACCTAACACACAGTGTACAACTATATCTTCACTCAAATCTTGTCGTCACAGCTCAGTTGGTAGTAGCTCTGCTTTCCATACTGTGGGTCGTGGGTTCAATTTTCACCCAGAGCATAACTGAGACTTTAAAATAAATGTGTAAATAATAGTTTGATCACAAAAATATTGTCAATCGTAAACGTATCGGATTTTTCCGGTAGCGGTGTATGAATCGTCTTGCTACCAGCATTTATTTAAAAAAAACTATGGAAATAAGTATTACAGAAAGATCTGCAGCAATGGGCAAAGTCAATCTGTAGGTAGATGATGATGATGGTCAAATATATATTTGAGTTATTATGTATCTATAAATAGGTTAATAATATAAACTAAGTCCAATCTAAATTCTACAAACATAGCAGTTAAAATTTTATTTCCTATCTTATTAACTAAAATTTCAATTTATAGCTTAATTAAATATTTACTTACACAAGTGTTATCAACACATTTAGCTATCAAATAAAATGAACTTGGTTTTTAAGATACTAACCGTTTTATGCATGATGTTATTTAATATGGTTACACTAACAACGTGATCGAATTTATGGCTGTTTATTAATAATAAATATTAGGTATGTATCTTGTTACTGATTACAATTAGGTGCTTATTACAAATTCATGAATAAATAATGAAATCTTTTGGATTTATAACGACCTCTAAGTATGCTACCGGTATTCATCAAAATACTTGAAGATCATTTATTTTTTTACGATTATCTATCAATCAAATTTGATTGATCCATTGATATTATTGTAGCTAGTATTATAAAATATAACACTCCATATTAGCCTTTATTTAAATATGTATATCTAACTTAATGTTCTTCTATTCAATACAAAAAAATACACAAGAAAAACTGTGCATTACTTGACTGTCTATCCACTAAAAACATTCCGTTTTTTTTTATTTTTTAATGTATTATAGCCAAACGTTTGGCCGCAATCACATCTGATGTTAAATGATGATGCGGCCTACGGTGTAGCGCGTTTGCCTAGAAAGAACTAATAGGTACAACAATATATAGGAACCAATAGGAACAATATGAACCAATAGGTTAGAGTGAATACACTCTCCACTTGAAAATATCTTATTTAACTATACCCATCCTGTAAGGTATGTGTATATATTTATTTAAACTATAAAAATAATTATTTTTATAGTTTAAATAAATAAATGCCAAACCAATGAGTTATTTTTATTTATTATATGGTTATAAAACTTAATGAGCTACGAGATTGTCATTTATTTCACAGTAAAAATATGCACGTATTTGGTCATCACTTATTATTTATAAAAAAATGAAAGAAGCTTATTTATTATAGCTGCCTCTTCATCATTCTGTCATTTCATCAATATGGTAGTTTGCGCGTCCGCTCAAATGAGGTTTTCAATCAACTCGGTATACGCATTAATTTTCGACTTTCAATCATTGGAATATATATTATTGATTTTACTAAGTCTTATTGCTATGATAATAAGGTTGATATTGCTACTGGTATAACTTGAAGCTCGGCGTTAATGAATCCGTCTGATTAATCCACAGAATAAACCAAAGAGTTAAAATAAGACCACCATCAGTCACGAACTGGTAATTGAATGTAAGATAGTTTTTTTTATAATTGAATGAGTTTGTATGCGATCACCACGAAGGTTTTGATAGTTTCATTCGTTTACAAGTTCATTTAAAATGTAATGTTTTTTTTATCAAATCAATACCTATGTATATTAAAAAGTAACAAGTTCCTTTATTTCTTAAGTACCTATATGTAGCTATGTTATAGTATATAGGTACACTATATACTATATATATGGCATGTAAAATTAATGATTTAGTTTAACTCAATAAATATATTATTATTTACCTAGGTATTGTTTCATTAATTTGAAGCAGTACAAGTTTTTATGGTTTGTTTTATCCTTTTAGTGGTTTTCCTTATTATCTAACCCTAAAAGAATAGGTAATCATTATTATAGACATTTCAAGTATTGAAAATAATAAATGTATTATTCAATGACCAATATATACAATACATAATATAATATATACAAAGTCTATTATATATGTATACATACAAACACAATGACCACGACTTGCATACTTTTTGCAAAACTAACGGTACATATCACCTAAAAATATCACCGTTACCGTTAAATATCGGTATTTTTATAAAAAAAAGAACATGTTTTGCGTCAAATCGCAAGATTCCCATCCATTCATGAAGTACAGTAAGCACTAGTAGGCATTCAGGTATTCACGCGGACATAACTGAGGGTAGATCACGAATAAATGTGATTATCGTAAACGGAACGTATTTGAAACACACTGCGCGCTAACACTGCAACGTTCGACAGTAAAGCTGATGTTGACGCGCAGTGCATCTTAAATACGTCACTTTTACGATACGTTTAAGATCGTCACATTTATTCGTGCTCAACCCCTTTGTACCTACTAACTGTTTGTGATTCTGTGACCGCGTGGAGTTCTGTTACACACACATACAAAAGTGTATGCGATACAGTTATATTAATATAGGTAAGTATATGTTTTTATATATTCTACATAGCATAAAGTATATATGGAGGTTTTCTATATGTTTGAGATATTGAACCAATAAAATATGTCACTAAACAAATATTGTCATTGATATACATATTAAAATCAGGTTATCTTTTTGTAATTAGCATATAAATAATAGTCTCAATAACTTAGATAATTATAGAACTCCTGGAAGTCCTAGAATTGAGTTTGCATGAATGAACCTCGTTTTATTTTCTTTAATTTATTCAATGGGAAAATAACAGGTTTTACAATTACAAGTGGAAGTCATTCATTAAAGTATTTCTTTGCAATTAAAACATGTACGGTAATTAAATATCAGGTTTTTGATTCACACAAATCGTACCTAAGTAACCTATAGCATAAACATAAGGGTTTTTACTGCCCTATTGACAACGTATTTATTTAGTTAAAAGTCAGTTTTTAAGGTTTAACGGCTATATTCCTTCTCAGTAAACCATAAACTGGCATTGACGATACAGTCAAGTTTTAGAACCCAAAACTCACTAAGCCTCGACAAAACAAGAAAAAAATATTTAAGCTGTTAGGTTCGATGATGGCCAAAACATAAAGATATATAAAAGCTTGATCATCCCAAAACAATTAAAAAACTCTTATCAGTCAAATCTTTGACGCGCGCCCGCCCACACGAAAAACCGAAAAAACTCCACTAGCTATAGAAAACGCTCACAAGCAAAGCAAGCAGCAATCTCTAAGACGCACACACACATCCACACCATTAGTATGTGTGTATGTTGCGCGTGCGCCACTCGCTCCACGGCTTCTTCTTATTATTATTTATTGTTGAATAAATGGTAATGCGTGGTTGTTCACGATCCCGCATAACACCTGCCGTATTTTCCCACAGTCGACGCGAGCGCAGTGCGCGGGTGCGAGCGAGACGCGTGCACTGCACGCGTATGAGCTTTGTAGCTATATGTTAGAGCGGGATAGCATGAGGGAGAGACGCTACGTCATGCTACGGCGTAGCGCGTGGCTCTGAAGCTATTGTTTTTTTGTTGAAAATGGAAATTTTAATTTCTTGGAAAATTAAAATTAATGTCTCTAAAGAAACTTTGTAAATATACAAAATATTTAGAATTTTTATCCTCATCATAAAATAGTCGCGGTCAATAGTAATCTCAAGGACTATTAATTCAATAAGGGTTAAAATTTAGCTGTTTCCTTAAAAAAAAAAGAGTAATTTATAAGTAAATTACTGTTTAATAATGATCCATGGATGATCTGCCCGAGGCGGAGAAATGTTTACCGTACTTATAAAAAAACTGAAGTTCTTTATTGTGAGCTTGATTGCTTAATTTGGGGCCATTGAATGAGGCACCCGAACTTTTTAAGGTCTCATTACGGCATAATGACATCCTCCTTGCGGTAATTTTGTCTTTTTTTTAAATTTAAATTAAGAATCGTTGCGTTCCTAACTTTTTTTGTTGAAAAGAGGTTTGATTGCTAAATATTTGTTACATCACTTTGTAAAAAATATAAATAAATAAATATTCATAGACAATTCATATAACACATTCAGGTCCCAAACTAAGCAGAGCTTGTACTATTGTTTATTATTTATTACATATACATACATTGAACATTATATACACATATGTATATTATACAGAATATATAACTTATATGTAGTTAATTCAAGTGCCAAAAAACCTATTTTGATGATTTATGCCTAATTTATAAGGAATAATTAATTATTAATTTATATTCAGTTAATAAAGTAATATGTACTTGCTAGATAATTTTCAATATTTTGTTTTTTTTTCAAATATTGTTTAAACAGATATTTAAAATACAACTTTAAATAATAAGTATTGTCGTAGTCATAGATTTCTATCGGTATAAACAGTTGCTGTTTCTTTGCTTATAGTCGACCTTTGCGGACGGCCTTGAAGCAAACCAATATTGATATTCGATGACGTATAATAGAGCTGTTTTTTTTCTTCGACGTTGATAGAACGGATTTTAATTACTAACAGTTTTTTTTTTACCTAGTATAAGATGATTCTTAATGGGCTTTGTGATTTTACTGAATAATGTTTTGTTTTATGATTTTTTTTTGCTTACTGTTTATTATGATTATCATGAATTTTGGGATATTTACAATCTTGACTTATTATTCTTGCTTGTAATCTTAGTCGCGTTTTAACTTTTTGGAATACGGTCACAATTTGATTGTTAGGCACGGTAGATAGACCGTGCTCAGGATATATCATGTATGTCAAATATTTATCCCAAGGCAGGAATCGAACCCACAACCTTCGGCGTCGCAGGCGGACCATCGCCCACCGCGCCACATCCGTCGTCAAATAATATATCATACCTATTTGCAATATTTCATCATGGATTTTTTAACTGCAAAATAGTGTAAGTACTTTCTATTAAAACTACAAGACATTATAACAATAGAAAATCTAAAGGAGTACCAAACAATACCTTAATATAATATTACACGAAGTGCACCAAACATCCTGGATCTTAAAACTCCAAAAGACGATGTAATTTTCTAGTTACGTTACAATAGACTGAAAATAATAACATTGTAAAATAGCCACTACTTGTATAGACACCCCGGATGTTCGCAATTTGGTTTCGTTCGAACCAACGAGCGATTGTATAGTTGGTTTAACAATAAATCCCATCCCGTATCAGATTTACACCTCTATCTTCAACCTTATAACAATGAGCATAGAGTTGGGAGTCCTGTAGCATTTTAGAATTGTCCATCGTGTAGGTCAGTCTATTAAATCGGTTGGAGACCGGATGGGACTCGTGTTACTGATTTTAACAAAAACATCTTATGTTACGTCACCCTATCCTTTGTTTACTTCGGTGGATCTTCTCTACGGTACTTTACTGTTTTCGATGAAGTGTATATATCCTTGAATTTAAAATTAAATTTATTTTAATGGTGGACACAGATTTATGACTTTTGAAAATTTTTGCTTACTTTCTGCTCTTGTTTAAGATGTTTATCTATTTTTCTTATTATTTTATAAAAAGATGATTATATATATGTATATACTCACGTATAGGTTCGTATAATTTATAAGTACAGAGTATCAAATTTTGTGGTTAGTTAGTTAGTTTTGACATAGGGTGTGCTTGGCTATGCGGTCACAGTTGGCAGGTCTCTTGTTTTTGTTATCTCAATCGGTATTTTATAAATATTTCTTCTACATAATTTTACACTTTTGTTACTAAACCATTATAAACACATGGTAAGTTACGAGTGTTTTGCGTGTATCACTTGCGTGTCGAAACCCAAACAGCAGGGTGCCATTTTTCGTCGCCAAATAAATTACAGCTATGTAAATTTTGCAGTAAATCTCGGCGTGAGGTCAGGCTTTCCGGCTCACTGGTTCTAGACGCTCAATGGACAGGTTTTTGCCACATTTGGTTATGGCAGTGTGGTCGCCATGTGCCAGTTTTGCATGTAACCCGAGTAAACAGTAGACCATAGGTCCCTTTCGCCGAGATTCGTGCCACATGGTACCACATGGCATGCCAAAGGTCGCCCAAGGAGTTTTTTTTATGTTCTTCCGCGTCTGTCAAGAGAAATCACTTCGCATCATTTAAGACGCTGTTGCGGTTCTTTACATGTATTGGTAACTGTGGGTGAACAAATTACCATTGGATCTGCTGATGTCATGATGACACACATTTTTATAAACATTGACAAAATACAGTACCTATAGGTAAGGGAATAACAAACTTTCAGACAAAACAAGACATATCGGTGGTTAGAAATGGCTTAAATAAGCTTATGAAAATCTTTTAAAATAGTGAAGAAGCTCATTTACAGAAGACAACAATTAATCCTGTAAAAGTGTTAAAATATGACAAACTGATTGTCATGGTCCAGAAACATATGCATTTACAGACTAAGGAAGTATAGATAGTTTAATAATAAAAAAAATATCTGTCCCACTGCTGGGCAAAGGTCTCACAAAGTAACTGCAAAAAACTTAAAAAGATGCATTGAACATACAATCATACATTAAACATGACAGTAAATACAGTCAACAAACAGAATTACCTATCTACATATTGACAAGTGGACAAACCCCTTTTTGCACAATCACTTGTTTTAATTATTTAAATTGTGCTGACGCCTTATCTAGCTTGTTTGATAAAGTTGGTCCCATGTTACATGGATAATATGGTTGTCAGTACAACCCAACAACAGTTTGGAAGACTGACTGAAAATGGAAAATATTTCCATGTTTGCTATAGAAAGTAATAAAACTATTATAAATGTAATGAGCTAAAATAGTTAGGTAAAAATGTGTTATGGCAGTTCCTGAAAAGAAACATGTTTCATAAATTTTTTTTTTCATTTTATTTTTAAATGTTGTTCGTAATTTCAGGTATGAAATTAATTGTTTATGAATAAATTATATGATGATGTATATGGAATAAAATGAAGGGATTCGTAAATCCATTAAACATACACATTGGACATTTAGGTAAACATTAATATCAAGATATAACGTTTTTTAATCCAAATGGGGCTTCGTCGAAATTGGATTGGGATTAATTCTGGCTAGATGTAAATAATAAATAAGTATTATTTTGTCGTAGTTTTCATAGGAGATTAGAGTCCAAATCCCAAATCCAAACTTTTATAATTATTTGTTTAAAACAATAAATAATAGACCATTATTACAATTCGCTAGTCAAAGTCAAGTTCCAATGGGTTTTAATGACATACTTACTTAAATATATATTTAGGCATTAAAAACTGTGTTACAGCCTTCAATGTAGGTATTTAAAAAAGGTAGCGGTATTTTTGGCGGATCAACTTGAAGTGACATGGCAACCCTAGCCTGGACTTACATACATGGTCCTCGGAGCCTGTTTCAGTTACGTAAACCTGATCACCTTTTCAAACTTCGATTAAGAGTTCAACTGATTTTACTGTTCGATTTATCTCATGCCCTTTCACTTTACGTAATTTAAGCATGTTTTTGTGACATTTATCAAGTTTTTTTAACCTCATTTAGCCATATTTTTCAGAGTTTATTTTATATTTTTTTGTTATTAAACCTTTTTGACAAAATCTCATAATCATTTAACGACTTTAGTTTAATTTCTTTATTTTCAGATTCGATAATTAACTATACCCGTGTGAAAATTATTAATTAGCTTCGAAAGTAGCAAGCTTTCTCCATCAAGATCATTACGCACTTACGCGCCATACTGCACAGTAACTACAGTGGGTGAAACAACACGTTTCCGCTACTTTCATAGTCGTCAAATAGCGTTTTGCAAGCTGTGCGGGCAGTTTATTTCATTGGCACGAGTGTCCGGAGTCGAATCACGCGCGACGGGTGCCAGGGGGCCAGGGGGGGGGGGGGGGGCAGACTCGAGACCGTGGGAACGATCTGCCTTTAACATGTCGCACGTGCTCGAGACGTTACCATCACCGCAGCGAGAGCAACCGAGACAAAACATCCAACCACACCAAGCCAGAAAGAGACGTACACACAAAAGAAAACAACAAAACGACAATAAAATAACGAGAACCAACAATAATTTGTGAACGTTCGAATTTCGAAGCGTGAAAAGGACAGAGCCGTATTATGAAAGTAAGAATAAAATTGTAATGGAGATGTTGATTTATCGAGTTGCAGTCGCTACTGTATTTAAGAGCCGTTTGTTTTGCAATGCGGCCATGATTAAGATTACAATGGAATAAATTGGTGGTATGCGGCATGGCAACTGTGGGTTTATTAACTTAGTTGGTTCGAGTACAGTTGCACAGATCTGTGTTGCCCGCTACGAAAACCCCGTTACTTTGGCGGTTAGTGAAAACGCGTAAGAAGTTATAAGAACCCATCGTTTAATTAACCATTTATTAACAGGATAAATACATTTAAACATCCCGGAAGCTATCTGCACGAGTGTAGTTGGCATGACCGTAGGCACATGTAGGATGGCATTGCAGCGCGCGTGACCCCGACCATTACGCGTGCGCTCATTTTAAGGCATGCGACATAGGATGAAGCGATTTTACTATTTTTACTGAAAACGTTATGTGAGTAAATAAACTCCAGAAAAATCAGATATACTGAGATACTAAGGCTTAAATACTGAGGCAAAACTAAGCAAACCACGCTTAGTTTTGTGTACTTAGGTACCTATGTATTTCTAACAAAATACTGTTTTCGTACGGGGCGAACAGAGCTTAGCGTTTTGATTCAAACGTGGTACTATTTTGTTTAATCTACCTTCTGCATTTTAAGTATGTATTTTACTTGTGAAAGTCGATACAATATAAAAATAATTGTAAAACATTTTTTTGTTTAATCTCTTCATAACTTCTATAAACTCTACAGCTACGTTTCTTCCTATATTATACTTACTACTCAAAACAAAATAGGGCCCGCTTGAAAAATTTTGATATTTTTATTTTGGTGTTGCCAACCTATAACCTATATGGAAATTCAAGTACTTAAATCGTTTGCTTATTTTTATTAAAATCATATTTTATCGAGTGGGCCCTATTTTGTTTTGAGTAGTTTAGTTACATACATAGTTTTGTAATCTACCTCATCCTCAAGATCACATGCATCTGACCTTTTAGTTAGATTTTATCTTCATTATTTACTAGAAAGATAAAGCTTATTATTCGGAATATGCAGACTCGTAAATGACATTGTAACGCGCGTGCGACCCCGTGCGCTTAACTGCGCGTGCGCCGACGAGACATGACGCCATGTCAGGTGTAAGTCACGAGAAACAGCGATTTAATGGCAAAATTCAAAAACATAATTGATAATGACTTAAATCGATTGATGCCAACTTTTACTAATCTGATGGTAGGTATTACCGAATATTCAATTGGTCTATGATTTTGTTTTAATTGAGGTTGTTGCTTCATTATCAGCTGACGAGAAAATGTTTAGGAACTGTAGTCAAAAATTGCTACAGTTTTTTACACATACATATGCCATAAGTAAGTAAGATGATGACTAATTTTGACCTAAGTATATGATCGTGTGAATCAATGGCGATGCAAAAACAAAACGAGTGATGATAGTAGCTTACAAAAACATGTAACTGTTCTAGAATACACTTCCTACGCGAGAATTCACAAAAGAATCGAATAAACGGAGCATGATCGATTATCATTTTCATACAATTGACGATCGAAAGGTCACGCGTAATGCCATTCAGCGTACACGGCCATTATTCATATTGAAGAAACTATCCGTAAATTACATTAAAAAGAACTTAAAATCAACGAAAAATAAACCTTATCTTCAACAACGTACGGTTACTTTCAAGCAGCTGTAACTTGAAGTATAACTATTTTGTAAAAACACAAAACGTGAATCGCAGTGCAAGCCAAAACAGTGTTTCAAAGCATGGCACTACAGATTAAAATCGTGCATTTGCAGATGGTAAGATGGTGATATCGTAAGCCAGGAAGCGCATTGTTAGGTCACGTTCTCACAACTCCCCTTTTCTTCGAGGGGGAATAAATAATTGCACTTTTTTCTGTCGCATATGGCTAAGAAACGTGGATTGTGCAAGATCTTTCCCACGGTTCGCCCCTCGGGCATAAAGGCCGAACGAGGTCAAGAAAAAATACGTGCCAGCATAATGCGGGAGTCTCTTTTGTGGAGGCAGATGCGTTCCTAGGGTTAAGTGTGGAATTGATTATGAAAGTGAATTGATTGACGTCACTATTGGATTCTTTTTGGGCGCTATTTCGGCTTTTTCGCATTGAGCTTGACATGACGGGCTATAGGCTTTGTCAATTAAACTAAGTAGTACCAAGAGTCTATAAGATTTTGCTTGTAACCTACGCTTGGTGTTTACAATGTAAATAAATTCAGTTTAAGATTATAAAATGAATGAGCGCTTTTCTTATATTTCAAGATCTCAAAAACTACATAGCTGAAATTTTAAAAAAATTACACCTAAAAAAGTAAACGTAATGTGAACTGCTATTCATAAAGATAATTGGTTACGTGCATGCAACTAAATAATGTATTAGTTCCAAAAAACTTTCAAACCCAAACTGCATTATGACCTTTTTTGTCAAACTTATCATCGAATTCAAAACATTTTAAGGGTTCGAATTTCAAAATCCATTCCATACACGTATGGCCAGTATTACAGATATAAAAACTAGACAAAAAAAGAATTGCACCTTTTCTAAGGCGTTCTATATTTGAAAACTGGTCGCGTTCCCACGATCGCTCGCGCCAGTTGCTCGATTCTTCCCCCTCGATCTTACTTATTCTTTTTTTTTGCTGTATAAAAGGTGATATTTGTGTGACAAGCGAAGAGGAACAGCTTTTATTTATAACTCTATAAAAACTTTGCCCCTGATAACTCTTTTAGGTGTTTTACTGTCAAAGTATCGGCATACCATTTTATGCAGATCTTAGTTTTAGGCTATAAGTAACTAAACCCAAAAATTTAACCATTAAAATTTAAAAAAAACAAGCAATTTTAGTAAAAGTCGTATTTTTTAAGTAACATGTTATAGTTGTATCACATTTTAAAAACTAAAAACAAGCAATTGTAGCATAAACAATGTTTTCACGCGTACTTAGACTGAGTTATCATAATACACAGTCAATCAATGAGCACGCGTATAAAAACTAACGCATCTCTCATCCATATAACCAACTCTATATCACTGCATATAAGATTCTCTTTACAATGCTTGTTGTTCACAGCAGAAATTTGCAAAATTGGATCGTATGCGTAGGGTAGACATACCAATTTTGAATGTCGGTTGGGGTTATGTCAAGACTGGCAGTTGAGACTTTGAGAGGGCAAACAGGGCATTGCGTTTTGCCGGATCCTTTCCCACGATCCGCGCGACATGTGGCGCGCGCGGCTGCATTACCCGTACAACGGTGACTGGTGACGCGTGCACAAAAAATACTCTTGGACTTAGCGGATCTATGGATGATGCGTAAGATAACGACGGTTTACCGGTTTTTTGGATCCGGACGTTTCAGGCATTCCAAGTAAAATTACTTAAGTACTTACTAAAAATTTAGGTGGCCATAGTAATAGATGCACTATCGTATCTTGCGGTCTACTCAAACTGTTTATGCAAACATTAGTTAAATTGAAAATAAAATATTTATAATTAGGTACATGTTTATGAATTTCTTACGTTAAGTAAGAAATTCATTTTACCTTTTAAATACGACTAATATAAATAAATAAGGTCAATTTATTATTTAAGTATTGAATTTAATCTATCTGCAATTTCAGTAAAATTATAAAAAAATTATGAAAATTAAAATTCAGAACATTACATGACATCATTCGAAAACTGAAGTGTCACAAAAAAGCAAAATACCAAGGTCGGGCGAATCCAAATTTGAATTTTCGAATGAATGTTTTTTAGCGCGGGGGCAGGTGGTGCGCGCGCAACTGTCGTCTTTCCCACGGCTCGACTACACCGGGCCGGAGGGGCGAGTATGAATAAATGTGACGATCGCAATCGTATCGTGACGTTAGCGCATGCAAGATACACTGCGCGCTAACGATGCAACGTTCACAGTCGAGCTGGCGTCAACGAGTAATGTTAATCGAATACGCCATCGTTGCGATACGTTTGCGATTATCATATTTATTCGTGTTTATGCCTCTGCTATACATCGCCTGGGACCGTGTCATGATTGCCAATTAATGAAATTGATGTATTTTTTTTAATTTAGAACTTTGTTTGTATGTTTTTTTTCTAACTGTAGTCTTCGTAGTCTTGTAGTTGTATTATTTCTAGTGACAAGAAGGTTGCGTTTAGACCAGGCTTGCTCTACATTTAAATAGATTGAGATTGGATATTTAATAACGTGAGTCTAAGGATGTTTTTTTTCATGTTGATTCTGTGAACCTTTCCTGAAAAAATGGTGGCTAGAAATATAATCCGCCATTTTCTTTTTACTCTCTTTACGTTAATTACAGTTACAGTTTGAAAAACGTGACTTTTGAAAATCTTATTGAATTAAGTACCTACTTACTTACATAGATATATAATTTTAAATGCGAAAGTCCCTTGTTTTTGTATCTTTATGTATTATTAAGTGTATGGTATAGATGTTATTAAATTACTTACCTAAGTTTGTACCATTGTTGTAGTCGCGTGCGGTACACGAGCGTACAAACAAGACAGTTCTGCCTAGTTTCCTTATGTTTTGAACATAAGTGTGATGATATCATCCAATAATTAAATATTATGTTTATTATTCATGTAAAGTAGGCAGACGTTCCTTACAATGTAGGTATTATTTATACCAATTTGAAACACTTAGTAATAACTTACCTACTTACATGAAAGAAACCGGGAAATAATTAAGGTTATAAGTACTTAAATAAAACATAAATTTTATATTAGGTATGTTACATATAAATTTATTTTTAATTAAGTATTATTATTTTAACATACCGTATGTATATTATGAGAGACAGAATGCACTTTTTGTTTTTATATCAAGAAAAAAAAGTTCATTTGTTTTTTTATGTAGGTAAGTCACCAAAATCGGACACTAATCACAATACCATTTTACAATAACTCGAGACATGCATATAATAGTTTTAATAATTATAGAAGGCAGATAACAAGGTATTGGGACTAGATAAAATAACCAGTACAAAATAGGCTCTAGATTATTCGAACGCTTTAAATAAGTAACTGTCATTTTTCAAATACGAATTTTGATTGAAAAAGCGCCATCTAACAGCACTTGTGTGAACTAGTGATAGCACCCTAGATAGGGGAACGCGGAAGCATTTGTAAGATAATAGATTTGCAGACAATACAGGGTCAAAGGTAACAATGCAGATTCCATGGGAAAGGTGTGATTCCCATATATTTTGGAGGGTGATTTTGTATAAATTTTGCAATAGGTGTAGTTTGTGTTCAGTTATTTTTGTGACGTCGAACAGGAAGTAACGGTATCTCTATAGGTAGTAGAATAATGTGTAAAAAAAAGTGTTTTTACTTATTTTTTTATTCGTGAGCTTTAAGTGAATACCTATAGTATGTTGCAAGTTTAATAAATAAGTATGTTGCAAGTGATATAATAGTGCAAGTCTTCAAAAAAGTGTTAAAAAGTGTTTTAATTTTGTATTATGAAAGTTTCAGTGATGTTATTGCTTCTCAGTCTTTTGGCTAAGACCAAAGTGTAAAGTGAAGTGTAAAAATGGTTTGACAAAACGATTAAACAAATGTTTATATAAGTACTTATAAGATTTTAAATCAGATGCAACAAATTAATATGTAAATAAACATGTCAAAGATATTGATTTACTTCGAAACTATTAAAATATAACATACAACCAAAATATCTAAATGAATTGTGAAATCCTTCAGATCTTTTGGTACTTATATTTAAACGTACTTATATTAAGACGTTTGTCATTGTCATACAACTTATTATCAGTATTTTATATAAATTATTTACAAACGCTTGACCGCAATCTCATCTGATGTTAAATGATAGCGCGTTTGCCTAGATATTGATCTATACACATATACCTTTATATACATATACCTTTATATACATATACCTTTATATACATATACCTTTATATACATATACCTTTATATGCATATACCTTTATATACATATACCTTTATATACATATACTCTCCCCTTAAACTGCAGTAATCTTTTATTCATTTTTATCTTGAGACAAGTTTTAAAAATAAGTTTAATTTTCCTTTACATGTACCTACAGTCATCGCCTACGGTTTAGCGCGTTTGCCTAGATAGAATCTATATATAAATAGATATAAAAAATATATCTATACCTACTTACTATTCACTCACTTCTGAAACCGCTGTAATCTTTTATTCATTTTTATCTTGACACAAGTCTCAAAAATATGTTAAATTACATGTACAGTCATCGAGAAGGCATGTTTGTTGTTGACTGCAAAGAAATTAATTTAATCAGTTGTATTCTGAATGAGCTCGCGACTGACTCATACATATTATTTGATATGTTTAAGGGGAGATATATATCTTATTTTACAAATACATATACATACCTATAAAAACATATAATTTCAGTATTAAATATTAATATATTTATTCACAAACAAACTTACGACTATTACAGTATTTACAAAATGTACATAATCATATAAAATACATAAGAAACTGTTGAGCTATCTACAGACCGTTGTAAACGATCTATAGATAGTTCATGTGATCCAAATTAAATTAAAGTACTTATTAAATTAAAAGTAATTAAAATATTAAGTAAATATAATTGTACTATAATAAATTTAATAAATATTCAAAATGTAAATATTAATTTTAAATCATATTAAACCGTTAAATATTCCAACCTTCAAATTAATATAAATGATTTATAAACTGATTTCCCTTAAGCTGACCTTAATGAAGCAGATCATAATGACGCAAATCATTATTGACACGATCCAATATCAACTGATCAAATAAACTGATCAAATAGACTGATCAAACAGGTATGAAGTGGGTGATATCACCGCTCATTGCATTGCACAGGTTAATAAAACTGTCAATAATTAACTGGAGGCATTGAGTGATGTGGAAATTAGTAGTGTAACGAATTTAGATAACAAAAATATTGTTATATCTACTACTGGGAAAGGAGTGACAACGTATGTTTATGTAATTTTAGTTATTAAATATGCCTTTATCAAAGTCAAAAAGACAAATATTATGTAGGTACTTTATTCAATAAAATCACAAGGATCATTTAGAATCGTCTTACATACTAGGTGAATCTAGGTGACAGTTCCACGCGACCAGAGCCTAGAAGAACGGGCAACTAACCTAACCTAATAAAGTATATAAGTAAAAGGATAGGTTAGGTACCGTTAATTACAACTGAGAATACTTTACAATATGAACCTATTTAAAATCTACGCTAAAATGCAATGTACAATATACCTATTGTTAAGCTTGAACAGAACTTATAAAAAAACTAAAAAGAAGATCATTTACTTTTTTTTACAAAACCGTAATAATTATGTCCAACCGCTGAATTACGATGGTATCTACTTTTTTGGTTTCGTGTAAAAGAACTTTTTATTACTATGTAAATAACAATAATAAATCCTTCAAGAAGGATTAAACATAGCCCATAAATATAAAAAGGGCCATCAGTTATCTTGTCCCGTAAATTGATTCGCACCAAATGGCTAAAATGTTGCTGTAAATATTCTATCGTGCTCCATCATCTGACTAACGGCAGATTAATTGAATTGAAAACACATTAATGGACATTATTCAATTAGCCGTAGATCATAATTGCACGGCACTGCGTTTCGCAAAAGACTGAAGTAATCTAGATAATGAAAATAGTAATAAGAAAGCAACAATACACAAATACAGATTTACTCAGTGGACGAAATATAATTCTTTGCTTCTAGTAAAAGCTTATCTATACACGTGTGTCCGTAAGCTATGAAAAGAAAGGATTTCAAACCATTACAATTGCACGTGTCCACCAAAAATTCCATCCGAAATTGGAAGCTTGCAAAAAAATTAACCCAAATTTTGCAAGAGTTGCGGAATCTAAAATAAGGGTTACAAAAAATCCTTTCTAACCCGAACGTCCGAAGATTGAACACGTGCATACACAATGGCGATGACTCACGAGCTCGATACCGGAGCGAACGCCGTATTATTAAAGAAAAAAAGAAAAAAACATAAGAGCTCACTCGTCGTGCCATCAAGAATTGTACATCTGCCGAAAACTCTCACGGGTCCGTCGCGTATGGTATTATTATATTATTACTACCACTTCGCTATCTCGCCTTGTATTATAGAATCTCGGTGGTAATTATGACGAGTGGCTAGCGGTAGTTTCAGATAACATTTTAATAAATAGACTTATTTGCATACTGGTCTTGGCATTTGTCGCGATATTGTTTATGCAAACGAGCGAGATACGACATGCATGTAATTATAGCATTCGAATTTACTGTAATTGGAGTAGTTTTGTCTTATTTTTTGTAAAAAAATATAATGGTTAAATTTTACAAAAAATAAGACATAACATAATAATATGCATGGTTTAAACATTTCCACCATATTGAATTAATAGTTACAAAATGCATGACGCAAATACATCCTAAGTTAGGATTCCTAACCATAAATAATATTGTAGGAGGTTAGGTACCTACATGTTAGTAGTTAGGTTGTTAAAATGGGAATGAATGGAATGGGACATCAGTGCATGCGTACAACATAACAACAATTAATTTAATATATTATTTTATGGTTTAGTGTTATAACAATATACACGTGAGTGACCACAAGCGTATTCTTGGAATTATTTACTACTGATTGTATGCTTCTAGTGTTGTTCAATCCTGCCTATTAACCGCATGGGTTTTTTGCATTGATATTATTGTGGTTTTGGTTATCCTATTTTTGTAATGCTGCCTGCAATAACATATATGTATTTTAAAGTAAATTTTGTTTACGCAATACAGTATAATGTATATATTAAAAAAGATGATTTCAAAACGAATCTTTGTTGGTAATATAATTTGCATGGATGCGTTAGTAGGCGCATGAAAACGTTTAATTGTTGAACAAGTTCTTAAAAGATTTTGTAAATCAATTAAGGTCAGTGTGGGCAAGTCCGGCATAGTTTTCTTAAATTGAATTTCAATTTAACTTTAAAAATGGAAATAATATTTATTAGTTACTTTAAGTAGTCGGAAAATATTGGTATTACATTTATCTTTCTATATCTATCTAAAAGTAGGGTTAATTGTAATTGTCTTCAGATTTATAGCATTTTTTTGTAAAGTAGGCATTTAGACGGACTTCCCAACCAGTTTGAGGCAAGTCCGTCTAGTAGCAATAAAATCGTAACTAGTGAGCCAATATGTATGAAAACTTTATCGATAAATGATGGAAAGCTGCCGTTGAAATAAGTGTTTTAAACGTGTGACTATAAGGTATACTTTTAAAGAAAAATAAAATTATTAAAATCAAGGGCAAGTCCGGCATATCTTTGCTGATGATGTACTTTCAGTGGTTGTAAACATTTTCACAAAGTACCCACTTACGATTTTTTATGTTAATAACATACAGATCAATACACAAGAATCTTTATTTGTAAACAAGTAATCGTTAATAATGTAATGTATGAATTTAGAAATGGTGTGGCAAACTATTGCCGGATCTGTAGCTACATCTATAACACTTTCTGCCAGTACGAAATAAGTGAGTATGAGATAATTTTCTAAACCAGATCTTTGTTAAAACGATAAATGTTCACAAAGTCCGACATGATGTGCCATGCTACATGAGTCAGGTATAAATAAACTGAAATTTAAAAAAAAGGTTGGAAAGTTCCTTGCTTTCAAAATATGTATTCACAATTTATAAACTTTTAAAGAATACTTATAGGTGATGCTAGTCCTCTTGCAAACATACCAGTGCATCTTTCACTTAATTATTTATTATACACAAAGTAAATACAGAAAAATAAACGTAAATAGATTAGATTTACAGAGGCAAGCTTAACCCTGAAAAGAGTTCACTTTCGTAGACAGGCGAATAATACTTACAAGTTGAATAAACAGTATAAAATAATTATAAAATTTCAACTACTAAAAAGGTTGACAATATCTGGAATTAAGGCAAGACCGGCATATGACGGACTTGCCTTATGTATAGTAGACGGACTTCCCAACTATAATATTCGAAGCTTGGATTTTTTCTATTTGTTATAATTACGAAACAAATGCGTTATTTTTGAATCGGGCACCAGATATACATTCCCGAATCTGTAAATGGCCTACGTTATCACAGATACTCGGAAAACTCCTTAGATTTCACACCTTTTTTTTTCATTTTTCGACGAGACGTGAAACTTCAACTTCAAGTTAAATTCGCGGAAAAAATTGGTTGTCAAATTTTTTCCAACATTAAAATGTTAGCGACATCTATTATCACTAGTTCGAACAAACTCAATGATACTGTTTTACCAACCGAGTTATATGGCTCTAGCTATTCAAAAACGGAAGTTATTGCCACTAGACGGACTTAGGGCCTAGACGAACTTACCCACACTGACCTTAATTAAAAATTAAATTAGACAAAACTAATTATAGTATGTTTGTAGTACAATTTATATTAAGCAGGCTAAGTAATAATGTTAATGTTTACATATAGGTACTTAACATTGTATATTTTTTTAAATAAGCTGTATGCACAATGACTATATACACAAAATAATATAAATACCAATTGTACAGTTTTGTACGAAATTCATCTCATTATAATACGATGCTACAACAAAATTTGTAAAACAGTTGTAGCATCGACACGATAAGAAGAATCTCATTATATTTTTATCCCAGGTATAATAGAAGTAAAAAAAATCATTCCCTGGTTTTCTATTTAAATTAACAATTAAATTGGTTTAACAATGATATTCGAAGCTTTCAGTACGCACGTGCAATTTACATAAATCTTGCACTTTTGTTATTATATTTTTGTTCAATAGAAATCAATGGTTTTTTTTAAATATTCTTTTGTAGAAAGGTTGTCTTTGCATTTGCACAATGCATGAAATCGTTTATCGTGGGACTTCGGTGCAAGTTTGAACTTGTTACGTAGAACTTTTGCAACAGGTTGGAACATGTTTTACGAATAATAATACTTTAGTTCAATTTAACCAATATAATATTTATTAACAATTTCTTTTCGTCCGCTCACAATCTCGTCCCGGAAAAGAATGCCCACCGTCGCCAAAACACCCCTCTGTTCTCCCAACCGCCGAACATCGTGATTGGCGCCACTGGCACTCTTTTCCGTACTTTATTACAGTACTTAATTATATTTTAACTTACATTACTAAAAAAAGAGTAATACAATTATTCAATAAATTACGCACTTTTTTATACAATATTAAGTAAAGACAATAATTAAATAACAATCACATAAATAATATTTTACACAATAAAAGTAACTTTCAATCAGTGTTACCAGATACTATAATGAAAAATTCTACCTAAGTGTATGAATATGAACGAATACAGATAATAAATTTTACAGTTTATTTTCAAAACACGTTAAATCATTACATTCGGCCATCTGATACGGTGCAACCTCCCGGTGCACAAACTGAATAGTGAATATATACAGTTACTTACTTAAAAACACTATCACTTAAATAAAACAAAATCTATATTATCTCAAAATTAAAGTACAAAAATAATTAATTCAACAAAATTATAAGTAAATGGAATTCTAATTTAATAAAAAAATAGAATAAGTTCTACATATTTAATCATTACATTCGGGTGTTATGTTGTTAAATCAATAACGGTATGTGATGCCCACTTACAAATCACACTACTGGAAGAAGCGGCTCAATGCTCTACCACACTGAAACCTTTTAGTTTATATGATGAGTTATTATCATCAGACAGGGACAACGGCCAAATTTCTGCTGTAAGCTGTAATACTCCCACTATTATGATTGACTTAACAAATGATGACTCGGTGGGAGTAAACTCGGCATGCACAAAAATACACTGAGTAGGAGAAAATCCAAAAAATATGTTAAATTAACAAATATATAAATAAGACTAAAAATAAGTTGAAAAATAACAAATACATAGTTGATAAACTTAAAAACAAAATAGAATAAAAAAGATTTATTAGAGGAACTTGAATTAAGTACTGTGCAACTAGAAAATACAAAGTTGCATTATGAGTCTGACATACAGCAGCTTCAATGTGAACTTGCCAGCGTTGAGGATTCCTTGAGATCTGTTACTGGTCGCTATGAGAAGTCCCAGGAGGCGATGCGGGAGTATTCTCTGGCTATGGACGAATTGCTTAAATTATCACAGAACAACAAGGACCGGTATGACTCGCTTGTGGTTAACCACATGTGTGACTGTCAGTGCGCTTCAAGTCCAGAACCGGTGAGTCCTGTCCCATCAACTTCCTCGTCCACTTCTCAGCTGTATGTTAAGTCAAATAATTGTGCCAATACTGTTATGTTTAGCGATGAAATTGGAAAAATATGGGTCACATATTAAATTCAGGAATGGGTCATTCTTTTATAAATAATTGCATACCTGATTCTAGCATGCATGAAATCATGGATTTAATTTCAAAATATACTTTTAACCAAAATTCTAATTTAGTAATTTGGCTTGGAAACAGGGGTAATGTAAATAAAGCTCAATTGATAGATTGATAGAAAGCTTAAACTCATTAGAGGTAAACAAAATTGTGATGTTTACATTCCCCTACAGCAACAGCTTGCCACAAGCAGAAAATAATCTTAGATATAAGTTAAATATTACCTTGCATACAATATGCAATAACAATTTAATACATTTAATTGACTCTAACAATATACTAAGTAAACCTTTTTATTTGACTAAAGGAAGATATTACCTTTCCAATTATTTAAAACGACAAGTAGCTTTTTCGCTATCGTATTATTTTAATATCACAGCCAAGAACTTGACTAAACATACTGCTTCTATTGAACAGTGTCCTGACATGCAAAACATGGCTATGGAAGATATCCCAAGTCATTTAAATTAGAACATAAGACAACAGAGAAAACCTCTAGAATAGTTCCCTTAAATAATCATATTGAAAATAATTTGAATAATAATAATAAACCATCCGAGTCAAAAATTAAATGTATCAAATTAAATAAATATAACAAACTTAATAAATTTAAATATACTAGCTTGGTGCATCAGAACATCGAAGGTTTGCGCGGTAAAGAATTAGAGCTGGAACTGTACATAACCTCGAACAGCATTGACATTATTTGTGTCACAGAACATTGGCTGAAATGTCATGAGCTTATGTTTAATTTCAGTGATCACCAGGTTGGTAGTGCTTTTTGCAGAGAACGGTATAAGCGAGGTGGTTCACTAATAATATTAAATAAACAAATAACATTTAAAGAACGCAAAGACATTGTCCACCGCTCTGTAGAAAGACACATTGAAGTAGCTTGCGTGGAGTTGGAGCAGTTCATTATTTTAAGCACTTACAGCCCACCGTCCGACTCATTTGATATTTTTGAAAAAGTAATGGAAGAGATTTTGTATAAAATAACTAGCACAAATAAAGAGATAATAATTTGCGGTGATTTTAATGTTAATTTACTTGTACCAGGCTCATTCAATACAAGACTTTTAACTCTTTTCAAATCATTTGACCTGGATAATGTATTTTTAGAACCAACTAGAATTACAGCCACTTCGGCTACATGCCTAGATAATATATTTACAAATGTAAAAATAATTAAGAAAAATCTAATTAGTCAGATTCCTTCAGACCATCTAGGACAACTTATTTAACAGTATTTTTACATCCAAGTCTATGATGGTCTCTGATCGAATTAAGTTCAGTGAATGGGCAACAGCGGGAATCCACAAAAGTAGACAAACCTTGTACAATCTTTATAGTGAAAAGCAATACCATTTTAGTGAAGAGTTTATAGAAAAAATTAGAAACTACTCAAAGATTTTTAAACGTGTTTGCCGTACTGCTAAGTCCCAATATATAAGTTCAAAAATTAAAACTAGTGATCATAAAATAAAAGCTACGTGGAAAATAATCAATAGTGAGACAGGAAGGGTCAAAGTACATAAAAACATATTCAAGCTGAAGGTTGACGACATCATCATTGACCAGGTTGCTGATGTGGTGAAAGCATTCGAGATATTTTTCACTGACATTCCTGTCTCAACTACAAAATCCTTAAACTCTTCCCACATAATCACGGAGTCATTACTGATAGAAAATATACCTAAAATTCAAAAACTGTTCAACTTCGATTATGTGCATGCAAAGGATATTGTCAAAGCTTTTAAAATGATCAATGTAAAAAATAACCACGGACCTCTGGGGCATCTCCGTTGCCGTCGTAAAACCCGTGATTGGCCTTATCGCTCAAGATTTGGCCTTTATATTTTACCAAAGCATCGATTGTGGTGAGTTTCCTGACTTAATGAAACACAGTAAAATAACACCGCTATTCAAATCAGGTAACCGTTCAGACCCAATTTACTTTCAGTACTACCAACATTTAGTAAAATCTTCGAAAAACTTATGCTCCTACAGTTACAAAGACATTTTGAAAATAACAATTTACTTGACACAAAACAATTCGGGTTTACAAAGGGACGCTCAACGACTGACGCAGGCGTTGAGTTGATAAAACATATTTATGAAAACTGGGAGCAGTCAAATGACGCCTTGGGTATATTTTGTGACTTATCCAAGGCGTTTGATTGTGTGCATCATGAAACGTTGGTCACAAAACTAAACCACTATGGTGTTAGGGGTGTTGCTCTGGAACTTCTGTTTTCTTATTTAAGCAACAGAATTCAAAGAGTTGACGTAAATGGAAAACGTTCTCCGGGATCTGTGGTGAAAATGGGTGTACCACAAGGATCAATACTAGGACTGTTTTTGTTTCTAGTTTACATCAATGATCTACCACGAGTAGTTAAAGATGATCACGAGATTGTATTGTTTGCAGATGACACTCCACTTTTGTTCAAATTATGACGACGTGAATAATACAATCTCAAAAGTTGTAAAATGGTTCAATGTAAACAACTTATTATTAAACGAAAAAAAAACTAAATGTATACGAATTGTTTTACCAAATGTCACACAATCGCTAGTTAATGTCAAAATTAAAGATGAAAATATAGATCTCGTGGACACCACTGTGTTTTTAGGAATAACCTTAGATAATAAACTTCAATGGGAAACACATAGACAAATTATCGAAAAAGCTTAGTTCTGCAGCATATACAATCAATAAGATCCGCTTCCTTACTTTTGTCGTGGATACAGCTAGACTAGTTTATTTCAGCTACTTTCATAGCATTATGTCATACGGCATTTTGTTGTGGGGAATGCTGCAGATGTAAATACCATATTTGTGTTGCAGAAGCGAGCTATTCGTGCAATCTATAACATGGATCCTAGAGAATCGCTACGAAATAAATTTAAGGAAATAAACATAATGACAGTGCCTTGTCAGTACATTTACGAAAACTTAATGTATGTTCGAAAAATATTAATCATTTCGCTAAAAAAAACGACAATCATAATGTTAACACAAGAAATAAGGATAAACTCGCTGTTCCCATTACTAGGCTCACCAAAGTAAATAAATCTTTAAAAGGGCAATGTGTACGCTTCTATGTATATCATAGTTCCAAGCGATGTTTGTCAATAGCCGATTAGCAAGTTCAAAAATGTAATAAAACGAAAACTCTTATCAAAGGCATATTATAAAATATCTGATTATTTAGAAGACAAGCAAGCATGGGACGAACTAGCTCCAACTTTATTAAACAATTGTAAGTGATTTATATGATAGAGATAGATATATTATTGTATGAGTGTAAGGATCATATGAAAAAAAAACACTAGAATCCAGGTCTAGTTTCTTGCCAGTTCTTCTAGACTCTGGTCGCGACTAACTGGCGCCCAGAATCATCCAGTATGTAAGACGTTTCAAAGTGATCCGCGTGATTTTATTGAATAAAAGAAATTGAAGTTTGAAGGTAACCGAATTCGGCGACGCTTACGCCTAGATACATCTTCGTCCAAATCAAATCTAGAATCCATCTGGAACATTTAAAATAACTACTACTAGTTATTATTACTGTAAAAGTAACTATTCATAATTTTAACAACCCGCAATAAATATGATAAAATTGCAAGAAAATATAGAATGAAAATCCCCTCCATGATTTTTCTTTCTAACATTATGAAAATCGACACCTACATGTCTCATAACTTGAACACATACATGTTTTATTTCATACGGAAACATCTACATGTTCCATTAGTTAAACTCATTAAACATCTTACAACACATACATGTTCATATGGAAACACCTACATGTTTCATTGGTTAAACTCATTAAACATCTTACAACACATACATGTTCATATGGAAACACCTACATGTTTCATTAGTTAAACTCATTAAACATCTTACAACACATACATGTTCATATGGAAACACCTACATGTTTAATTGGTTAAACTCATTAAACATCTTACAACACATACATGTTCATATGGAAACACCTACATGTTTTATTAGTTAAACTCATTAAACATCTTACAACACATACATGTTCATATGGAAACACCTACATGTTTTATTAGTTAAATTCATTCATTTAGAAACAACTTCATGTTTCATTAGTTAAATTTCATTCATTTAGAAACACCTACATGTTCCATTAGTTAAATTAATTAATTTAGAAACACCTACATGTTCCATTTCTTAAATTCATTCATTTGGAAACACCTACATGTTCCATTAGTAAAATTCATTCATTTGGAAACACCTACATGTTCCATTAGTAAAATTCATTCATTTGGAAACACCTACATGTTCCATTAGTAAAATTCATTCATTTGGAAACACCTACATGTTCCATTAGTAAAATTCATTCATTTGGAAACACCTACATGTTCCATTAGTAAAATTCATTCATTTGGAAACACCTACATGTTCCATTAGTAAAATTCATTCATTTGGAAACACCTACATGTTCCATTAGTAAAATTCATTCATTTGGAAACACCTACATGTTCCATTAGTAAAATTCATTCATTTGGAAACACCTACATGTTCCATTAGTTAAATTCATTCATTTGGAAACACCTACATGTTCCATTTAATTTAATTCAATTTAATTCAATTCAATTCAATTCAATTCAATTCAATTCAATTCAATTCAATTCAATTCAATTCAATTCAATTCAATTCAATTCAATTCAATTCAATTCAATTCAATTCAATTCAATTCAATTCAATTCAATTCAATTCAATTCAATTCAATTTAATTTAATTCAATTCAATTCAATTTAATTCAATTCAATTTAATTCAATTCAATTGAATTCAATTTAATTCAATTTAATTCAATTTTATTCAATTTTATTCAATTTTATTCAATTTTATTCAATTTTATTCAATTTTATTCAATTTAATTCAATTTAATTCAATTTAATTCAATTTAATTCAACTTAATTCAATTTAATTCAATTTAATTCAATTCAATTCAATTTAATTCAGTTTAATCCAATTTAATTCAATTTAATTCAATTTAATTCAATTTAATTCAATTCAATTCAATTCAATTTAATCCAATTTAATTCAATTTAATTTAATTTAATTCAATTTAACTTAATTTAATTCAATTCAATTCAATCCAATTCAATCTAATTCAATTTAATTCATTTCAATTTAATTCAATTCAATTCAATTCAATTCAATCCAATTCAATTCAATTCAATTCAATTCAATCCAATTCAATCCAATTCAATCCAATTCAATTCAATTCAATTCAATTCAATTCAATCCAATTCAATCCAATTCAATTCAATTTAATTTATCTCAATTTAATTTAATTTAATTGAATTTAATCTAATTAATTTTATATCAATGCATTCTCTATTTCAATTCCAATCCAGTTTCAATGCATTCTCAATTTCAATTCCAATCCAGTTTTAATCCAGTTTCAATTATAATCATTTTAGTCTTTGTCAATGCAATACATATTTCTTAAGATTTTCATATGATAATATAATTAACTCAAACATCTGGAACAATCAGTAGAATAATTCATGTACCGATACTGACAAAATACATTAACAAGTTTTTGATAATTTTTAATAACTACCCTCAGCTATATTTTTTTTTATAATTTTACTCTCAGTTATTCCAAAACAATTAATAGTAATCTATTCTGCTAGAATTAATGAAAAGAACAATTTCAAGTATGCTAATAAAAGCGTAGGTACATAAGTATCGTTTTCAAATAGAGAACAACGATTATTTCATGATTAATAACAAATTAATGTTAAGGTACTCACGTTCACAATGTCGGCAGTCAAATTTCGCAGGCGTAGATAAGATCCCACTTCTGAATTTTTACGAATAATAATACTTTAGTTCAATTTAACCAATATAATATTTATTAACAATTTCTTTTCGTCCGCTCACAATCTCGTCCCGGAAAAGAATGCCCACCGTCGCCAAAACACCCCTCTGTTCTCCCAACCGCCGAACATCGTGATTGGCGCCACTGGCACTCTTTTCCGTACTTTATTACAGTACTTAATTATATTTTAACTTACATTACTAAAAAAAGAGTAATACAATTATTCAATAAATTACGCACTTTTTTATACAATATTAAGTAAAGACAATAATTAAATAACAATCACATAAATAATATTTTACACAATAAAAGTAACTTTCAATCAGTGTTACCAGATACTATAATGAAAAATTCTACCTAAGTGTATGAATATGAACGAATACAGATAATAAATTTTACAGTTTATTTTCAAAACACGTTAAATCATTACACATGTTTCATCCAAGGAGGCTTTTGCGCAATTTGAAAGACTTTTTTTAAAGTAGCACATATATTGCTAAGGACTTTTATTTTTTAAAATACGCGCCTATTCTGTTTGCATGTATTTTTGTAAACTATCAGTATTTTTGTTTTTTTTTCATGTTATTTCATTTTTGAAACGTTTTTTAGTGGGATTTTGGACATGTAAAAACTTGTCAAAATATTGAATGCTTTTGCACAAATATTGTTTCATGAATGTGTAATGTGATTGGTGATTAATAAATTAAGTTGTTTTCAGCGTACCTACTTTTGTTCAGTTTACATTCAAAAGAATAATAAGTTTTAACTTTCCGCGTACTAGGTATTTATGTAGGTACTACAGTTTGCGTTTTCATAAACATACATATTACTTATTCCACAAAATAATTATGATATAGGGATTTGTAGAAATATAAATCTATACATGTAAGTAAGTACAAACATATATTTCATGACTAATTTTTGAAAATTTCATTAAATTTTAATCTCATTTTAAACAACATAATTTTTTTTTCAACCTTTATTGTCCCACTTTTGGGCAAAGGTCTAAAAAATGTTAATATCACTAATACTTATTTGAAGTAAGTTTTGTAACATAAATTTTAATAGCAAACGAAACAACTCTGCCTTTCAATAAACAGTGCTAAATTGCTTAGCATCACTCTAAAAGTAAAGGCACCACAAAAAAGCCATTGCAAATCCAGTAGCGAGACTCTTTGCCTGAGGGACTGCACGTGCTTGAAATGCTGCCTATAAACGCTTTCCAAATAAGGTCTGAACCTCTGAGACTGGTCCAGGACCACAGAATACTGTGAATCTTAAACCGGTGCCGTAGTAGTTAGTATAGCGCGCGCCGTAGCCCGCGCCAACTTACCTTGCTCGACCACTTTTTAACAAGACCATTATGGACTTTTGATTTAAACCTTACAGGACAAGGTTGGTATTGCTACTGTAGTTACCTACTTTCTTTATGCTATGTATGTTATTGTAAAATATTTTGCTTTTTTAATTTTTTTATTTTTTACCTGCCTATTAAGTTGGGTGGTTATAAAAGGAAAAATAGAAGTATATTTCAATTCATGTTTTATTTTCTTTTTTCAATTCAACTCATTCTCAAATAAATTATTATCCCTAAAACAATTTAAAGCTTACTGGAAGATCACAAAGCACTAACCCTAACCTTATTTTATACATTTTTATCAAAAATATCACAACGCGATACAAAATTAAAGCTTTCGAGGAGTTATCACGATCGAATAACTAACTTATCCCTACATGGCACATTTGAACTACCTAACTACAATAAAGCTAACATCACAGACGGTTGCAGAAACCAAGGAAGCAGTCGCAGGCACTGGTTTCACGGAAGACACTGATTACTTCTAGTGTTGAGTGTTTAGGCTTGCACCCAGCGGTCCTGGAAGGTCGGGTGTTGCTGCTCCGCGGTCTGGCATTCAGTGTAGCAGTGCGCCGCTGCGAAGTCGGCGTCATCCTTAGAGACGGTCGTCCAGAAGAAGGTTCCGGCATCCGTCCTCGCGAAGTGAACGGGTACGTAAAAGTTTTCCGGGGTCACTGGCACAATATCGCACGAGTCGTCCTCGTTGTAAACTAGGAAGTTGGCGCCGGCTTGGCACGATTCTTCAATGAATTTGCGCTCCAAGGCCTCGTTCGCTGCGTTCTGATCGTCTTCGAAGCACGTGTCGACGGTTTTGGCGGGAACGCGTTTGGTCGCCTTCTTGATGATTTTCATCAGAGGCTTCAGCAGGGCCTTGATGCCGCTGTTCTTCATCTTCTCCGAATTGTATTTGTTCTCGTTGATCGAGTTGTTTGTGGCGATGATGTATTCGTTGTTAGCGTAATAAGACATGTTGTAAAATGAGAGAGGAACGTGTGTCGCAAGTGAGATCACAGGCTGGAATGTAGGGCTGGTTGGGCCGGTCGGCCTTTTATACCCGGCGCGCCGCCCCCGGCACAAAAGGCCGTGTAAGTACGTGAAAAGCTCCCTTGTGTGTGTGTGGGTGGATCGAGTGGTATCATCGGAACCCCAATAAGTTTTGTATCGACACAGGTTAACGATATTTTGTATAAGTTTTAGGGTGCATTATGTTGCCCTCTGAATTAATCAGTGATGTCTTTTAATTGTTGTGGTGGGTCTATATTTTTTCTGATATCTTACAAACTTAGTTGCTGTTGCGTTTTCGAAATTCATAGCTGTGTTGCTATTGCAAGTCTGAGAGTTGAAATATTTTTATTCAGGCATTACTTTTTTAAGCAAAATTAAAGGTTTTTGGATCATCATATTTGATGTCCCACATTATACATGTAACTGTAACTGTTATATGTGATGAACCAAAAATCTTAATTTTTGCAAGTGCAAAAAAAAAGAGCTTTGGGTACTAGTACCTACGTATATTAATTCCTTTGACTACGTTGCATTACCATATAGCAGCAACAATCATTGCTACAAGTGCTCTCAACCTAAATAATAGCATAACGACCCCTTTATTATAGCAATAAAACAAGTGCAGGGGTTTCATGAGAACTGTGTCCACGTGCCGTCCACACGCCTTTTGGGGCTTGTGGCCAAACAATCAATTAACCCCTGGGTCATATGACCCCTGCAATGTGCCCTCATGCAAGGACAATGTGATTGTTATCGACCCTTTGCATTGGGGTCAGGAAGTCGCAATATGACCTTATTAGCTACGAGCATCCGAGCACCCGAGCGTAGCGCGCTTATGAAGTGTGCTAGTGACTTATCAGTTTTATGATGTTGCGAGTAATGATGTTTTAATAGTGACCGTCAATGTTCCATCTTAAAACATGGTAATGTTTATGGTGTAGAAGAATACATAAATTCAAGGACATGTATCTCAAAAGGAATGCATTACTTATCTCAAACACACAGTAAATCAACCCCTTTTAGTCCAGCGTTTGAATTATTCAACTTGATTAGCATTTTGTGTATAAAAAGTATACTAATAAAATTTCAATGCCACCTACACACAAAAATCCAACTCGTACCGGTCCAAACATGTAGGATTTTTTCTTGATGTCCGAAGAGAGTATTACAAAAAAATTAAGTTAAAAGAAATCAGTGTAGCGGTGATAGTGCAGTCTCGGCCAATGGGGTGCGCCCGCGCCGGCAGGTGCTGCGTTCTGAGGCCTCCGCACACACACGTCCGCAGTTCAAATATACGATCTCTGAACACGTGCATTC
Source organism: Ecliptopera silaceata (assembly GCA_932527185.1). Lineage (NCBI taxonomy): Eukaryota > Metazoa > Arthropoda > Insecta > Lepidoptera > Geometridae > Ecliptopera > Ecliptopera silaceata. The sequence continues at coordinate 3,219,824 of OW052207.1, read as the reverse complement.
GAAGGGGATGAAAGTATGCGTCGCGCCGACATACGAGCGAGACACCACATATTTTTTTCCATATGAATAGATTCACGACTCCCTCATATCCGAAATAGGGTAACGCAAAGGCTAATTTGGTTATTGAAAATTGAGGGGTTGTTCGTGGGAATGCTTCTCGATCCTAGGTTCCCAGGGTTGCTCGCACATTGAGTTTTTTTCGGCGATTCGAGATTCGGAACGACGACAGATGGCAAGCGGTCGATCGTTCCCGTTCTGCTTTGTTATAATAAATCATATGGAGTATTGGAATTAAACATACCATTTTGATGGCTCAACGCATCGCGGGGGTGAGGGGATGAAGATGTAAACAAGTGTAAAAGGGGTCAGTGGAACTCGGCCGGGGCTATAATTAAATGTCTATTAGAGTCATTTTAGGAATATTAGGAGCTATTGTTAGGGGTTGAATTTGGATTTTAAAGGATAATTGGTGCAATTAAGAGTTTGTGTTTGGTCATTAAATATTTACGCGGGAAACTTTATACGAAGTAAAAACTCAGGTTCAATTCTCAGAATTTCTTAGAAATTTTAGTGCCTGTATCAAATCTTTATTGGTGGCCTATATGTTATTTGCAACTTTATTAAACTTTTTCTGATAACCTATATTTTCAACCATCGTCTTTATCTTTTATGACAAATACAAACCTTCATAATTTATCACATTTTTTCAGGATTTGCGCAACGTCCAACGTTCCCACGATTCGGAGATACAAAAACCACAGACAATGGACCAGAGAGAATAGATAAGAAGATACTTCGCGTCATCTGAAGGGTAGTTTAAAAAAGCTTTGTATAGGTTGGCCCTTGGGCTTGGCGTGACAAGTGTGTGATTTGCGTGGATCTATGACCCTAGGGTGCTTAGACCCTATTGTGTTTCTTGTTTGAGCACTTGTTGCGTTGATGCATTTTTTTAAGTTTACGAATATATATATTTTCGAGATTTTCAATATTAAGTTTTGGAATATATTAAAAAAAAATTGTTTACTTATTAAAACCTAGATAATTGTTATTATTTTTAAAATCTATTTGTTTTTATAATGGATACAGATATCTTATTAGATTTTTCATATTTTTTTTGTATAGCACAAACAATGAATTACCACTTAATAAGTTAATGTGTCTATATCAATTTATGATTTTAGATGCTTGTCTTGTATATGTTTTTCGTGATCTTATTAAGTTTAACATTTAAATAATCTGTGATATTACATGTGATATGTTTTTTTATAAAATTATATACCTATTAGAACTATTATCTTGTTTTTTCTTGCAAATCACTGACCCTCAACCGTCTAATCTACAAAAACCAAAATAATTTTCAACTGTCAAAGAAAAAAAAACAACCCCATTGTATTACTGTGGGAATTTCAGTTACGAGATTACTTCAACTAAAATAGGGGGTGGAAAATAAAGGAATGTATAAATCACCCCTAATCGTTGCTTTTGTTAGCTTGTACACTTGTTGCATCACCGCGTAGTAGGAATCATTTTACCACATTATTTTCTACCCCTGACACAACAACAAACTTATAACTTGAACCTTAACTAGCTATACATAAAGTACAAAATTAAAAAAAATATTGGTGTGATGAACAAACATTTTTGGTTTTATCGAAATAAAATACGTGGGTGGAGAACGTTAGGGGTTGTCGAACAATTAAGTGAATCGCAGGTAAACTCATTTTGTATTGGTAGAAAAAAAGGGATGATTTTGCATGAGTATTAGATTAGATCTTAGATCAAAGATGAGTCATGGGTAACGTGATCCGCTTGATTTGATACGGAATAATTCAGTTTTGAAAAATCAATGTCATTTTAAGGGTCTTGAATTGGTGAAAAACTGACAAGGAACTATTTATTCTTGAAGTAAGTAATTAAAAAATACACTCACAGGTGATCCTTAGATAGGTAAGTCACTCACTAAGATTTGTTCTCTTTAGGAAATAATCAGCAAAAATAATCTAAAATGTTTTAAGTTTGTCATTTGGTTTCTGTGTTTGTTTTCAAAGCTCTATAAAGCCGCATGTAATTAATATTATATAAGTACATAGCTATATTTTGAATGAGGCTAGTTTGTCTGTTTTTTTAAGAACTTATTTTAATAAAAATTTAAAAAAAGTTTATTTCTATTTTAGTTAAGAGCTTGCACCTGTCAAAAGCTAGAAACAGACTAGTGAAGAATCAGTCGTAAATTATACTTATTTTAATTTATTCCTAATCCTGTTCTGACAGACGAAGCCTACGAAGAAACCTCAGAGAGCTTAGATTTTTTATGATCATTAAAAAGTAAAAACGCAGCCTAATGAGGAGGCGGTTATTATCTGTTCAGAGGAGGGTGATAATAATCCTGCATTTAGAACCTCCTCGTTAAAGGTTGGGCCATAGTGAGAACGAGTGATTCCTTTTATATTACTTTTCAACAATAAGGTAGTCTTGCAGATTAAATTACTGATTTCTATAGAATTTATAACTTTTTGAAAGTTTTATAAGCCAAAGGTTACAAATAGTATTGTTGTATTTTCCAATCTCTACTGAAACAAAAGCTATAACGAAATCCAATCCTAAAATAGAGAAGCTAAATCTAAGATTTACTTGTTGGATGAACAAAAAAAAAATGATGCCCCACGTTGGGCGCCAATTGAAATTTTAGATGGACACAACGTACAACAATTTCAAACAATATTCTATAACTGGTTAGCTACAAATGAAGTAAGGGTTATGTAAAGATCTTTATTATTTATTGATTAAATATCCAAATCTAGTAACAAAAGTTCATTCTAATAAATGAACGGCGATATCTCCTGTTCGCTGTCAATCTAACCCCACCCTTGCACGAAACATGAGCCGAGATTTTTTGATGGTTTATTTTGAATAACTCAAAGATGAAACCAGAAGTAATGTTTAATAGCTGGGAGTAGAATATTATGCATAATAACCATATTCAGTAAAGGATCGTTGTTGCTTTGAAACTTTAATTAAGGATTCGTTGCGCTCTCCTTTCAACTTGATGTTATAAAATCTAATAACTTTTTACGACTCATATCTAGATTTGATCCATTTTTGATGTTATTTTGTTTGAGTCGATTAACAAGACATATTTTTTTTCTAACGTAATTGGATTTGGTCATGGTGACCATAAAACAGCGTTTTATCGAGATCTTAAGTTTGTGTTCATAATATAATAGTTTAGCACTTATACGAGAGCTTATGTAAGCACTAATATATGAGTATAAAATAATATTAAGTACCTAAGCAAATCATTAACTACTTAAGTACTTACTAACATACCCGCATGACGCGTGACCCGAGGGCTGGTGAGTATCTGGCCCAGCGTATCAGCATTGCTATTCAGCGCGGCAATGCAGCCAGTGTCTTGGGTACGCTTCCGATTGGTACTGATTTGGATCAGTTGAACTATCTATAGATCGTTTGCAACGGTCTGTATATAGCTCAACTGTTTCTTATGTATTTTATATGACAATGTACATTTTGTAAATACTGTATAGTCGTAAGTTTGTTTGTGAATAAAAAAAAAAAAAAGTACTTACTCGAAATAGAGTAAGTACTTTTTTTGTGAGTTTCACAAGTAAATTGGGGCTTAGTAATTAATCAAGTTGATAGTATCAAGTAGCATGCTATCGTTTGATTATAATCCGATTTAAAAAATACAAAACTTTTTGTATTGTCTCTACTTCTTTATAAAAAGTGGCTTGTAGTAGAAAACTCATATTTTTTTAATATTGTGCAGACATTTGAAATACGTAGTAGGTATCTTCTATTGTATCTCAAGCATTTTGCATTTATTCAGCCCAAAGATAAAAATATCAAAAAAAGTTAGTTTCTGTCTTAACCTATTTAGATGTTACTGTACATTCTTTAGGTTTAGTATCGGTAGCAAAACCAAGATTTTATAAAGTACCTACTTGCAAACACATGTTACAAACTTTACTCTTAAAATAACCTCGATATTTTCAACTCGTAGGTACATCAGTCTCACGACTAATTACAAGCCATTTAAACTCGTCCATTTAGCGGCGACAACGAAACAGCCAATAAATATTTAGTTAAGTGCATCGGACAGTTAATTCGAGCAATTTGTTGGTGTTTGGTCGAGAAAGGAGGTGATAGTGTAGTTTAAAAGATAATTTTATACTTGTAATGAGCTCATTTACATTTTATAATTACGAACGTGTTTAAATTCATAGTAATTAATATTGAAATTAAGTAGAATCGTTTGATTTTTCTGATTGGATTGTCCTTATAGTTTTTTGTACAGAAACGAACATATAGGATGTCTCTGGTTTGAATTTTGGATAAATATAATATTTTTTTCCAAAACTTAGATAGATTCAATAATCTATATTCTTCAATCATAGAAATACATTATAATTTAATTCAAAAAAAATATTTACATGATAAGACTAGTTCTATAGTTATCTAGTTCGAAAGCGAATCTGTCATCGCTTGGGTCTGCGCGTGCGCAGCCAATTGTGGCTAATAGTTGTCGCGAGCCGGCCATTAGAGCCGCTTCTAATGCGTACCTATACAGCATTAGCTACCTAAACCATCACGCGTAGATCTGATTCTACTATCTTAACTAACCCGTCATTTTACATAGATATGAAATCTAGTTTCTTTTATAATTTTTTTCTTGTTTTACTAGTAGCGTAGGTATATTTTAATACCTTATTGGAACATCTTCAAAATAAAGGTCCCTCACCTTTATTTTTATGCAATATACAATGTGTGATCTTGTAGGTCAGTATTATATCTTATAATATTGATAAATACAGATTTACAGATTTTTTTTTTATTTAAGGGAAAAAAAGCACACATCATTATGAAACAAAATGATTTAAATATTATCTATTAATTTCTTTTAAATATCAATAGACGACGCATTTCTACAAAAAATCTCTTGCATTTATAATTATCTTGGCAGAAAAATATCACATCGTGTAATCTTGTAGTTGTTTATTATCCATTTTATTTATAAACCACGTTGCTAGAATCTAGTGCCTATGCCTAGCATTTCCGCTGTAGCACAATTACCTATTTGAAACAATCTAGCCGCATTTAGGTAGAAAGTAGGTAATAAAACAAAAGTTTTGGGTTTTTTTGTTTTTTATTATAAGACCGTAGTAGGTAGATATGTTTTTGACTAACCTAGTACTTAAAACAAGGTAATTTTAGAGTTTAAAACTTTTAATACTTAAGTATATTTCAAGTTTGTTGATAGAATACGCAAGACACTAGGGACCCTAAGGGATTAGGGTCACAAGACTCAAAATCCTAAAATGCTAAGTTTCAGGGGGGATGTTTACCTACTCTGCTTTCCTAGTTACAATCGTTAATTTTAATTTTTTTGTTTTTTCATTATAGGGCCGTTTGCGTTCGCCATTTTTGGTAGCACTGAGGGCGCGAGGCAGTCGTCTGTCAGATCACAACCACTTCTTCTTCTTCTTTTGTTGCTTACCGGTGGTACTAAAAAACAGCCAGTCAATGTCATAAATCTGACATTGACAGTCTGTATTCTGTGTAAACACGAGCTAGGCTTTAGTCGATTATCATTAGCCTTCTTGGCGCCGTGTTTTTACCCCGCGATGACTTTCAATGGAATTAGAAGTAATAATGATCATTAGCAGGCGGCATTGGTACAAGCTTTATTTTTAAACATTTTATTGTATTTCTTTGGTGTTGTGATGACTTCCATCAGCATGCGAGGATTTAATATAAAAATAAAAATTTACATAAAGTTTGATTAAGATTTTTAATCAGATAGGTACCTACCTACTATGGTATTGCTAAGTGCTAGAGCAAAATCAGGATTTTTTTACTTAATAGTCGTAACCAAATTCATAACAATGCAGTGCCTGAATGTTTCATACTACAATGAATAAAGTTTAAAAAAAAGCTGTATGTCAAATTTTTCCAAAATATAATTTGATATAATTTGAAAAAAATATTGTCCGTTTAACTACAACGATTTCAAAAATAACTCGGTCCAAATTAATTTTTATCCCATTAACCTTTGAGCCAGTTTGATTTTATTCTTAAATTCGTGATGGAACGTTTTTTATAAGGCTCTTTACAAATGAGGTTTACCATAACAAAAAGGTAGTTAACCGCTGAATATAATTTATCACGGAATTAACACGTCAAGAGGGATGGTTACTGATTTGAGAACCCTTTGTTGTGAGGGGTTGGTAATTTCAGTCAGACCACAGTCACACCTAATCAAAAATAATTGTAGAATATTTATTTATTTAAGTATAATAAATATTGGTAACTACTTACTTGTAAGTTGATTTAAAAATATAAAATACACATAATTATACTTCGTGTAACTTATTTTTCTCGAGTAACTTATTTTTCATGAATTCTTGAAATTAGACTCAATGTTTTTTGGTTGGTCTAAAATATGTAGGTACGAAGGTAAATATAAATGCAATAAATGCAATTAATTTACATAAGCTTTATGTTATTTTGAGTGAAATACAACGAAGGAATGAGAAAATTGTAAAGTTTGTTTTAATAAAACCAAAGTTGGTAAAATTAATTTACGTTTTGGGTCTTTTTTTTGACTTACTACACTGAGGCAATTTCAAACTCAAAAAAGATTTATCTCTAATACTCTCTCTATATAGTGATGAACTTTATATGAATAATAATTAAAAACATGAAAATATATTATGTTACAGTGTAAATATAGCCACCTACATAGCAATCAATCGCTTGAAAAGAGTTAAACCAATGATTACTACAATTACGTAGGTACTACCTGATTTTATGAACAGGGTACCATGTAATTATACATTTTGAAAACGGTAGTTAAATCTCCGCCTCAGAATCGGTAGCCAGTACAAGATCTGAAAAATGCCTCAGGTTTAGTAGCTGTAATTATACAGGGTGTAACAGGTAGACCAAAAGTGGAAGAGTGATGGAGGACCTCAATGCCTCGATATACCTAACCCCTATGTAGGTATGTTCAGCGATATTCAGTCGTTCAAAAGTTACTCGAACTTTTATGAAATTTTGGTCAAAATCAAATTTTAGGTTACCTAGATATCCCAAGTAGGTATACCCAAACTATTAAAGCTACAACCTTTTTTTTTTACTTTGTCTATCCCTCCTTGTTACACCCTGTATATTGAAGCAATTTGTTTTTTTAACGTATTTACACGATGATTATGAAAATAGTGCCCAAATAATTACGGTTACGCCTTAAGGCGCCTCCGTATCTACCAAAGTCTTGTCTGTGAGTATAGCAAATAGGTACCTACTTAATTGAAATGAAAGTTTTATATATGTAATTATCGACACTACGAAGACCACATAAGCATTTAAGTTACTTAATAGGTTATTAAATAGGTAACTTAAATAAAATAACATTTTGTTTATTAACCTGCTGACAAACTATAATTACTTAACTTTCTTATTTTTTATTTACAATTACAACAAATCCTTTAATTATAAATATAAAAGATAATCAACAGTATTAAACTTTCAGAACAAGTTAATTTAACGTTAATAAAAAAATCTTTAAAATCATGTCCATTTTTAAAATCATTCCAGAAAACGATAAAAATGATACAAACTCATTTTCGGCTAACGACCATTTTATA